>OZ017742.1:100441464-101041464 GCA_963969285.1 Odontomyia ornata | reverse complement strand
AAAAAATGTTAAGATTTCTTTTTGTTGATAAATAGCAAATAGCAAAATTTAGAGCACAATGTGTACTGTTCGCCTATTTTTCGCAATGACCACAAATGCAATTGATTGATAGTTTGGGTAAATCAGCTTGAAAATAGCTTATAGATTCCCCTTCGTTTTGGATGCGCAGTGAGAATTTGTGTTGTTCAGCTATTTCACTAGCTTTAGGGCACAGATGCTCGCGTAGAAGTTTTATGAGGCTTTTGTAATTTCGCGTTTTTGGTGGATTCGGTGCCGTAAGACATAAGAGGATCTCGTATAATTTGGTGTCCAGACAATTTATGAGTATTTGAATGCACTTTTTGTCATTGCCAGTCATTGTCAAATTTCGTAATTCTAGGTAGTTCTCAAATCTCTCTATGCAGGTATCGAATTTTTCGGTTTTTTCGTCGAACTGTACAAGATGTCGCCCTCTCACATCACTTTGATCTACTGGACTCGCCAAATTTCGTTGTGAAACTGTATTCGGAAGGAGAAGCAACACTTCCGACAGCTTTTTGCTGGCTTCGGTTGATGCTGCTTCTGCCATTTGATTTGTATTAGTCAAATATTGAATTACGGTTATGGGTTTGAACGACCTGTTAATGTGTACGGGTCAGTCTAGTAGCGTTAGTTTGCCTCAAATCCAATTCTAACCATAAGTTTCTTCTCCAGATGGTGTTTATTCTCCTTGCCAGTTGATATGTATCGGGGATAGTGGAAAAAAACTATACCCAGCTCGAGCTTATGCTCACATTTTATTAGCTTCAGAAATGTAGTTAACTTGGTTGGAGCTCTAAATGGAGTGAGTGTTGTCCAGTTAGTATGACCTCTTTGGATGCAAATACAGCTGTGAGAGTCTATACAATGAAACATTAGAATCTATACAATGACAACTGTTGATGTGAACCACAATAAGATGGCCGTGGTACCCGAAAAGAAACTATTACATTCTTGATTGAGTTGCTTCTCTACAGTCACGAAAACACTGCACTAAGGATGAGTTTCATTAGATACGTTGATTGTCAAATACTGTTACACTATGTTGTCATTGAATAAATGTTTTCCAAGGACTTCAATCCGAGGAAAAGAACGACAACAATGTGGCAAAATTTATCACTACAGAAAAATAAAGATAACTGCGCTATCGAATCTCCGTCGAATGCATTTCCGGCTCACCGGCACGTCTTTCGGGAGCGTTCCGAGTGTATCTTTTTGCATGTACTTGACGTTTTTACATCTACCCAATCTGGTCATTGCTAGATAGACGTTTTAAATTTGAATTAATGGCTAAATTTGAATTTTTTTTCATGGGCTTTATTTTGTAGTGACTCAAAATGCATTTACTGCAGGGCAGCTGGTTTTTCCAATCCTGAAGATGCCAAGGATTTGAAAAAAGGAGCTCATGGAATATTGGCCCAGGCGTACATTTATCCTAAGGCATCTAATTTGATTGCAGACAAACGGACAAATGCATGGGTTTTAAGAAACTAGATGCGGACGGACGAACAAACTCGGCTCGTGCTCGTGCAACAGCTGCTCTCTTACAACAGCTGCTCCAACGATTGATTGATCATTTAACCTTGCGTGGGCGTGATGTGACCTCTTCCGTCGTGGAAATCCTTGCACATGCTGCCTGATATTCTTGGAGCAGAATATGATAAGGTTTTAGTACGCGACTCAAAATACGTTTGGCCTTGGTTTAGTTTTCGATAATTTTACTTTTCAACAGTGTCTTTGGACATGCCTCTGCAATAGAGAGATCATCCACAGTCGGTTTAAACTTATGAGAGGTGGCGTTGTCAAGATGGGTGTGGTTGTCATAATAAGTGATGAGGCCGAGGCGTAATCGAGGCAGTCTGAAGTATACGTGTCTGGCTTCCAAGATATCTTGTGTTGTCCGCGATACGCCGTAAAACAGTGATCAAGTTGGTGACCTGCTTGGTGACAATTTCAGCAGACTGCTTTTCTCACCTACTGCGCTAGCTTGTTGACTTCAGTCTCTACTTCAGCTACTGAGTGCTGATCCTGTCGCGATCTCGACGGCTACGAGTATGGTTCTTTAGTGCCCGCCCCGGGGTGTAGCAGATTACCTATAAAGCTTTTTCTGAAGCGAAAAGCTCAGGAATGGAGCATAACCCATCGGCTCCCGAAGCTCAGCATCGACTTCCACCCAGAATATCTCCAGAGATTCCTACTCTGAGATGTTCCTGACAGAGTGGTCCATCAAGCAGCACAGAGCTCATCATATTCGTCCATTGTCTCATGTGTCAGCTTACTCCTACTGCGGAGCTTCTACTGCAGGATGCTTTCGTTCTCGACTGGGAAAATTCTCGGAACGCGGCAAATTTCAAGGTACTCCACTCATAAAAGTGATCGAAATCTACAAATTTTCAGAAACAACGCTGAGCGCGCCCCACAGATAATAGGTGAGCATGCCTGGCTACAAGTCGTAGGCCCTCTCTGATGTTGATGGCAGTCATGTGCTCTACTCTGCGCAGGAAAGTCCCAATTGTAAATTATTCATCTTGATCAGAAGATACCAACTTGCAGTTAGCAATCATTGCCATACTTTTGATGCGTGGATGGGGTATCCAGTTCTAACTACACTGCAACTTGTAGTGGTACTTTTGGATGTTCATTAGCACGTATGTCAAATCGGCGATCTCCCATATTGTGTTAAAAAGAAAGATCCAGTGCATACCAAGGCGTCGAACGAGTCATAATGCATAATCTGGCATTATCTCCCTTGTACTTGCGGCGGTTGTTCCTGATAGCCCGGCCTTCGGTTCTTTGATGCATTGTTAATAAACTGAGATCTCGGAGGTGGTATGAACAAGCTGGTGCTCAGGAGCCATTGAATTCAAAGCAGAGTTTATGCGAGTATTTATAGGCTTAGCATGCCGTCCTGGTGGTAAAGACCAAGAACTTGGGTCTAAATCCCACTATGGAGGGGTCCGGGGATGATCCAATACATACGTTTTTTGTATATCCACTATTTGTTGCTCCATCTGACCCATCCTAGTGGTGATTCATTTTGATAAGGTGATAACCTCATTATAATCGGAAGTATCGATCCTTGCTTGTGGGGCAGCTCTTTCAATTGTCGAAAGAGCTTCTGCTCCTCTAGTGGCTCCTACATTGCTTATCCTGGATGGTGGTTAATCTAGTTGTTTTTAGGCACTGTTCTCTGTGTAGTGGGGAGGGACCTAACTCCAGTTTGTTATACTATACTGACAGGCTGCCTTCATAATGAGCACCTGTTGGATATCTGAAACAGAGTTTCCAGGCAAATCTGGTGAAACCTATGCCCACAACGGAGCTCCTCGATGGATTCCGTTAGCTTAACGTGGCATATCGAATACAATATTGTTGGTCCAGCATTTCGACTTTCATTATCTTTATCCAATGTGTCGGCCGTCATTTATTTAGTGTGCGTCTTGAAGGCATAAAAAATATGTAAACAGTAACGAAAAGTACAATAATGTCTTGTAAGTGGCCGAAAGTGGCGAACTGTAAACTAATCTAAAAAAAAAACCAGTGTATATTCGATATAATCATTTAAAGTTCGGTCTTCCTCTGTCATAATCAAACAGAAACCGGAGGTACTTCAATGGAGTAGTCAATCTCTTTGCTAAAGGTCTCCTCCTTCCGTGCATTACAAGTTTCCTGATTCTGAAGTTGGTTCCGATCACGTATAGTTGAACAAGAGCAGTAGGTAGGCCCAATGTTTATTCTGATTCATGACAAGAAGGTTACTTGTCAGGGATAGTTGAGGACTGGCTCCATAGCCAATCACACAAAATCAAAATCCATGAGACACAAGGGTACTACCGGTTTTGGAATGTGAATTAAAACCAACACAATAGACGGTAATAGGAATTGAACATTCGAGCAACACTCAGAGACTCCAATATCACTTGGTCTTACTAGCATTACAATAATAAGCCGCTAGGGTATAAATCAAAAACAGGTGATATTGATATACGAAGATAGCACAACACTCGAAAGCCGTTGAAATCCGAGAGCTGCCATAACTCAGACACCTGTAAGTTTGCCTGGAGACGATGGACTATTTCAGGCTCACGAGCGGTGAAACAGCCGGGCTTTTCGGGTCCCATTTTAGGCGCCATTTGTAGTGTTAGCATGTGGTTAATTGTCTGCAAAGGACTTGCAGCGGTATTGGGCTGCCTCAGTGAATCAGGTGTTCGTTTTCACTGAAAGTTATTTGGTCCAGGGATGCGTGTATTTACTTGCAGGATAGCGCCTGCGGTGTCGTGGGGCGGGTACTGAGACGGCCACGGTATCCAGAAAGAAACGTTTACATTCGTGGTTGAGTCATTACTTTACAAACGCGAAAATACTGCACTTAGTGTGAATTTCGTTAGATGCTATGTTTGGCAAATGCTTCTACTCTATATTGTCGTTAAATTAATAATTTCCAAGGACTCACATTCCAGAAAAAGAACGACGACAATGCAACAAGATTAACCACGTACAGAAATATAAGGATGGCTGCGCAGTTAAATCTCCTTGTCCAGTGTCTTTCGGGCTTATCGATATATCCTTCAGATGCATTTCCAGAGTGTCTTCTTGCATGCATGTGACGTTTCCCACATCCACCCAATCTGGTATTTGTCAGATAGATGTTTTAAATTTGAATTAATGGCTCGGCGGAAAAAATTTGAAATTTGTGCACTGGGGTCTTTTTTGTGGCAAATCAGTAAGCACTTACTTCAAGCTCTCCTACACCTCAAAGGGTCATTGCGCTGTCAGTTAGTCATCTCTTGCACGCCAAAAATATGTAGCAGGAGTCGCATAAAACAAGAAGCTTGGGTCCCATAAAATATCCTACTTTATGCAAGTAGATACAGGTGGGTCGTCAAATAAAGGGTTTTCCAAGAAGAGGTGTTATTTTGCGAAGCCCGCTGTCTCGGTAGATGTCACTTTTGAAGCTGTCATTTTTTGACATTTGACAAGTAAAAATGGTACTATACAAGCTTCAACAATGCATTGAAATTATTAAAATTCACTATAAAAATGGTGAAAATTTGGCAGAGACGGTTCGTAAAACTCGAACATTTTTGGGACATCGTAAAGCACCTTCTCGGACTGCAATACAGAAATTGATGGAAAAATTTGAGCTCTTGGGACATCCTTGTGATGTGAAGAATAAAACCCATGCACTTCACTCAAGAACAGCCGAGAATATTGCTGCTGTATTTGCTGATTGGATCCTTGAAATGCATGAAAATGATCCGGAATTCCATCGAAAAATCACCTTGAGTGATGAGGCCCATTTCCACCTCAGTGGCTTCGTCAACAAGCAAAATTGGCGCGTCTGGGGCTCGGAAAACCCAAGAGTTGTTGTTGAAAAGCCTCTCTATCCTGTACGTGCGACTGTTTGGTGTGGTTTATGGTCCGGCGGAGTCGTTGGACCTTACTTTTTCGACAATGAGGCTAGAGGAACAGTTACGGTGAATGGATTGCGTTATCGAGAGATAATTAATGATTTCTTATGGCTGAAGTTGGATGGTATAGATCTGGACAAAGTTTACTTTCAACAAGACGGCGCTACCTGCCACACAAGCATCGAAACCATTGATCTTTTACGGGAAAAGTTTCCGGACCGTGTTATCTCTCCAATAGGTGATCACAATTGGCCACCGAGATCTTGTGATTTAATACCTTGTCACTTCCTCCTTTAGGGCCACGTGAAAGAGAAGGTCTAGGATGATAGCCCAGTGTCGATTCAAGACCTCAAAGGTGGAATTCGTGAGGATATCGAGGAAATAGGGAAGCCACTTTGCGATTTGAGGAAATGCCTTCGCAGACTGATCAACAATAGCAAGGCTCGCTGCTGGCAAGGCCTAGTGGACAATGTGAACAAGGATCAAGGAGCTGGTCATACGGAAAGCTTGGTACCCCACGGAAGCCTTGTAGACATGACGCGGAAACAATGGACGCGATAGTGTAGGGACTCTTCCCTGCCCATCCCGTCCGTGTTGACGCTGTCCATGGTGAAACAGCAGTCGAGTGCCCACTCTTCACACAGCTGGAACTGGAGGAGTCAGTCCTCTCATTGAAAGCGAGGAAGGCTCCAGGTTCAGATGGTGTTCCAGCTGAGGTGCTGCGGCTCGTCTTTCACCATTGTCCTGACTTGCTGCTCAGCATATTCAACGCTTGCCTACGGGACAGGGTTTTCCCGGTACGATAGAAGGGGGCGAGGCTCGTGCTGATCAGCAAGGGGAAGGGAAATCCCGAATCGTCGTCTGCATACCCCCCGTTATGCATGCTAGACACGGCTGGGAAAGTGCTAGAGAAACTCATCAAGGGAAGACTCACTGATGCGGTACGTGCTGCTGGGGAACTATCTCCTCGGCAGTACGGCTTTAGACCAGGACGTTCTACTTTTGATGTGGTTGCAGAGGTGGTGAACGCGGTCCAAAAGGCAGAGGCATATAGTCGCACCATGCGACGGATCGTCTTGTTGGTGACACTCGACGTCACGAATTCCCTCAACTCCGCTAGATGGGTGGATATTCTGGATACGCTGGAAAACTCCTTTCAAGTTCCAGAATATCGAATGCATTTTTTGAGGAACTACCTAAAGGAGCGAAGCCTGCTCTACGGCACGACACAGGGCCATCGAAGGATGGAAATTACATCGGGAGTTACCCAGGGATCTTTCCTTGGTCCAGACCTGTTGAACGTGTCTTACGACGGGCTACTGAGACTTGAGATGCCAGATGAGTTGCGCTTGGTTGGCTATGTGGGTGATGTTGTGGCTCTGGTCGCTGGGCGTACCGTTGAACAAGCGCAACTTAGGCTAGGTATGCTAATGCGCCGAGTGAGGGTACGTGCTGCTGGGGAACTATCTCCTCGGCAGTACGGCTTTAGACCAGGACGTTCTACTTTTGATGTGGTTGCAGAGGTGGTGAACGCGGTCCAAAAGGCAGAGGCATATAGTCGCACCATGCGACGGATCGTCTTGTTGGTGACACTCGACGTCACGAATTCCCTCAACTCCGCTAGATGGGTGGATATTCTGGATACGCTGGAAAACTCCTTTCAAGTTCCAGAATATCGAATGCATTTTTTGAGGAACTACCTAAAGGAGCGAAGCCTGCTCTACGGCACGACACAGGGCCATCGAAGGATGGAAATTACATCGGGAGTTACCCAGGGATCTTTCCTTGGTCCAGACCTGTTGAACGTGTCTTACGACGGGCTACTGAGACTTGAGATGCCAGATGAGTTGCGCTTGGTTGGCTATGTGGGTGATGTTGCGGCTCTGGTCGCTGGGCGTACCGTTGAACAAGCGCAACTTAGGCTAGGTATGCTAATGCGCCGAGTGAGGGACTGGATGACGCTCGCGGGCTCAGTTTAGCACTGGAGAAAATCTAGAGTAAGGATGATCAGTATTGGAGACATGCAAATCGAATCGAAGCCAGGGGTGAAGTACCTGGGGCTACTGATCGACTCGAAGATGAGTTTCTCTGAGCAAATCAGGGCAACGGCTGAGAAGGCTTCTTCGGGAATATCGGCTCTCAGTCGACTTATGACCAACGTAGGGGGACCCCGCCCATCAAGAAGACGCCTCTTGATGAGTGCTGTAGGGTCAGCGCTACTGTACGGAGCAGTGGTATGGCACAGGTACAGAGAAGAGGAGGAGGCACAGGTACAGAGAAGAGAAACACTGAGAATTGCATCTTCGTATCCAACAGTCTCTCACTCGGCGGTGAGAGTTATTGCAGGCGTGATACCTGCCGCCCTCCTTGCTAGAGAGCGCCGCACTATTTACCTGCGCCGAAACGAGGATGTGAAGGAGATGGTTGGTTGTCCGCGAGGAGAGACAGCGTTCGCTCAACGATTGGCAGCAGTCTTAGGCCAATCGCACGAAGAGAAGGTGGACTGCGCGCCTCATCCCGGATGTGAGACCGTAGCTAAATTGATGGCATGGTGAGACTGACTTCTATCTGACCCAGCTTTTGAGCGGGCATGGGTGTTTTCAGTCTTACCTGCTTAAGATCGGTAAGTCACGGTCTCCGATTGTCGGTTTTGCCCAGGAGAGGAGGACAATGCCTGTCACACAGTTTTTGCGTGTACAAAATGGGTCAGGCTGCGAATTGAACTCTACAAGGAGACGCGAGAGCTCACCCCGGATAATACAGTTGCGGTGATATTCAAATCGGTTGGCAAATGGTACCAAGTGGCACATTATGCTCGGGCAGTCTTAAAATATAAAAGGGACTCACAGCACCCGAGAGCGCTGGGGGATCGCTTTTCTGGCACTTCCTCTTTCCCTCTCCCCTCCCGCTAGGAAAGGGACTCCCCAGCTTGAAGGCGCCCCACGGCGTAACAAAGCGAGACCTGGCCCGAAGTAATGTGTCAAACGGTTCCAGGCTGAGTTCTCAGGTTGACAGGGGAGGTGTTTAGTGGGTAGTCCAGTCGCGCATAGAAGTCCCACACTCTGTGCATAAATGGCTTTCACCTTACTACCACAAAAAAAAAACTATTGACGGCATACCTTCCTATTTATAATGAAATCGACATTCGATCATTTGTATAAAAAATGTCATTTTTCTTATATCAAAATAACACCACCTATTGGAAAACCCTGCAGCTCATACCACTCATTGTTGTAACGTAGTCTCCGCTGTGTTCCTTGTTTCGCAAGGCCATAAAATGTTCCTGGCACTTCGCGTCCAAAGATGTCCTGTGCCTTTTTGGACTCGCTCGTCAGGGTTCATGTTTTAGTTCCATAAAACAGCACAGGTTTGACTAGTGCCTCTTCTGTTAGCGTTGGCTCCAAGTAACACAAATCTATCCACACTTTCAACGATTTCGTTTGAGTCATAAATTAAGTTTTAGTTTGATTAACTCGAAGGCCAATTTGGCTTGCTCCAGATTTTAGTCATAGAAATCCTCCTTCGGCATTAAAACTGAAGGAGCTATAAAATTGACATCATCAACAAACGGTACTAATTGTGCAGACTAGGTTATGAGTATACTAGAAATTTCAGCTGATGTCTTCCTGATGGCGTATTCCAGTGCAATATTAAAGAACATTGGAGCAAGCCCATCTCTTTATTCTAAGCTGTCCGTTGGTTTGCTGTTACCGTTAACTTGGGACTCTGTATTGAGCATCGTGACTTTAACCACATGGCCAAGTTTTGTTGGTACATCAAAGTTAAGCATTATTTTATATAGGGCATTTCTTCCGACCCCCTCATATGCCTGTTTGAAGTCTACAAAGATTTTGTGTTCTTCGATGTTATATTCCCAGCACTTTTCGAGCACTTGCTATGCTGAGAATATTTGGTCTATTGTAGAATATCCACTTCGGGAGCCTCCCTGATACTCTGCTATAACACTTTAATTTTCTTTCTATGATTTGGAGAGCACTTTATGAGGCATACATAGAAGAACGATGCCTCTATAATTTTCATACTTTAACTTGTCCCTCTTTTTGTGTGTGGAACATGTTATACTACTTGTATTTTTCAAGCCCTTTTGTAACTGTTCCTCCGACCATATTTTTCATATTATATCGATGAAAAAAGCTTCTTAGATGGAGGCCCCCACTGCAGCATTTCTGTTGGTATTCCATCTTTTCCAGGAGCCTTTTTCTGAGGTCTCGTACTGCTACCTGTACTTCGTCTCTGACTGGTGGTGACACTAGCACCACGTGTGTACTGCTTCTGAAATTTTCATAGCTGCAGTAATTGATGGGAACGCTGTGAATAGTTTCTGGAAATATGGCAGACATTTCTATTTGACTTCACCAGAGTTACCAATGATTACTCCTTGTGCAAAAAGTGCACAAGGAGCAAAAGCAGATACTTGTTTGTAGCTTGAAGCCAAGGCACACGTTGATCTGACTAATGTAGGGTCATGTTTTCGTTAATCTGTTGGATCTTGGTGTTGAAGGTCTGTCGTTTCTTCCTTGGGCATATTTTTGTCGTTTGCCATCGGACGGTGTTATAAAGTTCTTTTTTCGCCCAAGTTGGTCGCTGGATGTATTGAATGCGTGGTGCCTTTTTTTATTAGCTTCCTTGCATTTTTCATCGTACCAGCCCTTCCTACTTTTCTTGGCTCCTGCCCCAAGACCTCTTTAGCTGCTTCTGTAACCGGATTTTTTGGCGTCTTTCACATAGTTTTGATATCATCATTACACTCTCCCGCCTACGGGGATATGTTGATACGATTTTGCAGTACTTTCATGTATGTGGGCGTTACTGACCTATCGTTTAGCTTGTGTATCTGATACCCTAGGGTAGCTGATGTTCCTTGTTTACAATTCTTCAAGATGTGGCATCGTAACTTGACCCTTGTAAGAAAGTATTCCGAATCACAGACAGCATTGCAGACTGAGCGCTTGTCGAAAATGCTGGTAGCCTCTCGTTGTTGTATGAAAACATGGTCGATTTGGCTGAATATGCGAGTGTCTGGGGATGCCCACGTGCTCTTATGGATGTCTCGATGCGGAAAGCGTATGGAGCTTATTCTGAGGCCTCTAAAAGAAGCGAAGTCTATCAGCCATTGTCCGTTGTCGCTGATCTCTGCATGAATGCTGTGCTTTCCGGTTGTTCCTCTATGGGTTTTTGTCCCGATGATTGATAAGCCGGACTCAGTCTTTAATTAAGAAAAAAGTTAGAGCTTAAAAAAAATGGTTGTGGTTGCGATAGTTCTTCTGATCGGAGAAGGAGAGAAAAATACACCGTAACAAATATAAATGATGGCTCGGAATCCATTTTTTCCTGAGAAACAACAAAAAGTTAATTATAGTTACGCTATAGAGACAACCCTCTTTTACAAAGCTACGAGGCTATAGATTTTAAACCGCTTAACCGATTTCCATTCATACAAGGTCTGCATCCTTCAACAAAAATTTCATTTGCTCTGCAATGCAATTCCACGAAATTTCCGTACCAATTTTCGTCATCCGATCCAAAAGAGGTTTTCATCATAATATCATTTGCACATCTATTCAGCCAAAGAACTATTTGAATTTCCACTGGCTGTTACCAAAAAAACTTTCCACAAAGTTCCTTCATGTACAAATTACAACACTACGCTCACTCTATACCCGATGTTCTTCTATCCTCCTCCATACGGTATCCTTTTTCGCACGCGAAACTCCTTAATATATTCCTTCACTTCCTTTTTGCTTCTTCATCAGAACGCGTACAAAGTTTGTTTAGCCGTATGTCCTCACAGAAGTTGCGAAACTAGGACTGGCTGCACTTCTGAGAGAGTATCTCCCAGAATCATCCCCATATGTACACATTGCTGGAGGTAAACTGATTTTCCTCTTTGATTTTCACGTAGCAGAAGGATGACGACTTTGCTGTGCGAATTGAAATGGTTTCTCCTTTGCTTTTCACAAATTTTCATTTTCCGGTTCTATGTGTATTTCATTGAGATATTTTTCCGCAGGTTTGACATTGCGGAGATTTGAGAATGTTTCCGCTGCAATGTGGCTGAATGTAGATGGTCTGGTGGAGTTTTCCCGAGTCTAGTCTAGTCGGGCCGAGTAGCAAGTTCTGTACTAGTTGAGCATCCTTCTTTGAAATTTTCAGCTTTGGAAAATGTTTAGCATGTTGATTTGTCAGCTATAATAGGAATAATGGGAAAGGGGAGCTTAAGTACTTTTGCTACAGGAAAATTCAATTTGCGGATGCAGTAATATGATTTGACTGACACAATTCAATGCAAAGTTGTCTTATTAAACGGTTAGGAAAATTATGCAATTGTTTTCAGGCTCCTTGGTAATCTGGGCATAATTCTGGCTATTTTTCTGGAAAATTCACCCAATGATCAAATATATTGAATGAATATAATTTCCAACTAAAAACAGGTCAAATCTGTAGAATTCATAGCACGGAAGCCAAAATTTGAATTAACCATTACAAAAACATGGTCCAGCAGTATTGAATAAACACCATTCAAATGCTATTACATGAAGTCAACAGAGCCCAATGTATACCAGAACAGAATAATTTAATTTGTTGCCTTTTCAATGCTTTCCTCTCTCTTCGCTATGGAATAAACAATTTTCCCTAATACACTAATTCTACAACCAAAACACACCCAGACGGATTTTCTATCGTAAACAGAAATTTTCAAACAGAATATTCAAAGTAGCAAATTAAACGCACTTGTGTCCAAACAAACAATTAATTTTAGGATATGTGTTTAGTGAATTGATAGGGTTGAATGGAAATGATTTTCATGTAGGTGGAGAATATATTACATTGAATACAAATGAAGGTCATGTATAGAAAATGTTTAATTGGAGGAATAACTGGAAAAAATTTTAAAGCTTAAGATGTATACAATGTCCTATGGTGGTATCCCACTTGGCGTAAAATACGAGGTTTCAGCCAACTTTCGTTTTTTGATGCACATACTTTTTTTAATAGTGCTCTAACTTTCCCATACGGACTTCAAAAACTTTTCCGGTATCCTTTCAATGCCAGTAATTAAGTGTTCTCAACATCATCAAATATCATCTTTTCAGCGTTAGTTTCAATTTTTTGGTGAACAAAAAGATGAGAGAGAACAGTCATCTAATTTTTATTTCAATACTACCAAAACTGATTCCACAGACTATTAACTTGCTGAGCGAACTGTGACCGATCACAGTCTACCTTTGGTCGATTTTTGAAAACGCGTTTACAGTACTGGCGATTGTTTTCCTGTCTTCGGGGCATAATTTCAAAGTGCTGAACCAGGCAGGTAGTTACGTTTAATACCAAACTCCTTCGAAACTTACCGGTAAAATCTCGCGTAAGTATTCGGGAGTCCATTGTGAAACTACAGCTAACAATATCCCTGTGACCGCTATAACTAGAGAGTCGCTTTAATGAATGCGCTACCTCTCTTAATTCATGTAGCATCCAGAGTAAGGTATCCTGCAATATTAGAGTAGTCTACTTGTAGTGATAATAGGGGCGTTAACTGTCCGTAAAGGACTGCAGCGGTGGTCTGCTGCCTCAGCGAGCGAAAAATTGGTGCTACGTTGGAACTGGCCTTGTCTGGGGATACGTAAGTGCACTGTCAAGCTAGTTTTGCGGTGTCATGGGGCGGGTTCTTTTCCTACTACAAAAATATTTTCGCACTTATAAATTTTCATACCCGATGGAAGGCGTCAATGGCCGAAGTAACAAACCGAAAGTGGCCACAATAAAAAAACGCGACGACGAATACCTAGTTCACTGCGCACGAAATGTAAGGCGATTTCGCTCGCCGAGGATAGTCACGGAGTGGGGCATCCAGGTGGTGGCGGTGGCGGTGTCCTCACGCATCCCTCCCAACCAGATCGAAAATTCAAAATACGATGCCTCGGCCTATATCGGGTGTGGGAGGCAAAACATCCTGGAGAGAGCCCCTGCATCGGAAAAAAGAAGGAGAGCTTACCCCCTGTTTTAGATCAATAACATCAAAAAATTTGTATCATGAGGACGTTCGCATGCTTGACATCTTCCTGACACGTTTTATTGTTATTATCAACGCTTGGAAGCAACGCCCACCATATTTACCACTGCCGAATACGGTTATGTTCATCCCGTTACCGAAAATGGAAATCTCACTAGGTAAGCGCATTAATCTTGCTCCCGCCGAAACGGGTTTTATCACCATGCACTTTTCTATTACTTATTGGGAATGAGAACTAGAAAATTGGACTGCTGTACTGGATCTGACGAACAAATCGACTTTTCTTTCCGTCAACAATTCCTTTCACTCGCTCTTAACACCTTTTCGTTACTTTTTTTCATACCGTTATAAGTAGGAAATGGTCCCGTTAGCACGTATTTTCTTTCTTCCGTTCCGGCGACGACTTGCGATTCGCTTCCGATTTTTCGTTTTTCGAATAATACAAATTTTTACACGAGTTATTAACACTTTTTTATACAAATTTACTGAAAATACCACGTTGACGACTTTTGCTTTTCTTCCTTCCCTTTCGACGACGACCGGCGCTTTTACTTGCGATTTTTCGTTTTTCGAATACAACAATACTTTGTACACAAATTGACACGTTCTTTTCTCACCCTCCGTCCGACGGCGACTTCCTGGTTAGTTAGTGGCGGGAGATCCCAGGTGCACCAGGGAATTGAATCATGGTTAGGATCCGTCGATTCAAAAATATGTAGATCAGGGCTCAAGACACGCATAGATCTGCTTCAATTAATATTCAAAAAACACTCCATATTCCGCTGATGTGGATGTGAAGTTGAAACACTTAGCTTGGGTCTATATTCTGGGGCCATTGGATTCATCCAAACGCTAATGTGGGAGGGATTTCCTTATTATCCACCCTTGAAGATAAGATTGGAAGCTGAAACTCTAGTGGTGTAACGTATAGCTGTTGTAATTGCTTCTTCATCCATATTTAAAGCCGTCCTCTGCATGATACTGATCCAGCTCAGAAATCGATGATGAGGTCTGAGTCGTATATCTAACTTTTGATAGCGCTCCTGCTCTATCTGTGTCGCTGAGCGTAAGCGTGGGCACTGCTCTGCTTGCGATGGGGGTCTGACTCTGCCCGGACTCGGTGGATGTTGTTTCTAATATGTAATGTGACGCCTACGCTCGGGAATCGGAGTGATTCCGATCCCGAACCCTAGCACCCGGCCAGATATGTATGACTTCGAAATGCAAGCAGACTTTATCTTTCGTGCAGCCATCATTGCGCCGAAAATATTTTTCTTAAAATATTTATATTTGTGGAAAAATATTTTCTGTCAATGTGAGCCGCTGAAGTAAAACTCTGATACATTTCGAAGCATATCTATCTGGCAATGCCTCACACGAGTTGCCATCCAAATGTCAAACAGGCAGAACGTGTTCGTCGGTTAGCTGTCCGTCGAATTAAAATTCTCGCGAAAGTTAGCGGATTAGCGGTAAGTCCGAAAAAAATTAGCGTGGCGTGCATATAACGCAATCTAAATTTACCCACAGGAGGAGGTAGCAAATAGAGGAGCCTATGAACCGTGTTTTGGGAGTCAAGCTACACTGGACAGGAAAAAAAAAATATAGCGAGCGGCTTGGAGAAACACATTTCCAATCTACCGCAATGCCCATTAATACGCGGTCATCAGATGATTCGTGTGACGGATACAGCAGAGTGAAATAGGCAGGCGACTTAATTCCAGGTTAGAGTAGCCATAGTAAAAGTAGTTATGTAGCACGTGTTAACCAGTTTGATGCCATACAATTTGACAAGGATATAAAGATTTTACGAGAGCAATTCTTTTCTACGATCCAGAGTCTTTCGCCATCAATCCTTGCCCGGTTGCAACCAGAATTTGAACTACTGCTTCAATCAGCTGTTTGGCTGGGATCCATCGGCAAACAATTTGCATCGTTTGGTCAACAATTGCTTTTAATTTGCTACGATAAAGATGAATTAACCCGATCAAGGCTTTGTTTGCATTTTATACTCACAATACTACCGAAATATGCAAAACAGAATGTTGATCATCGGTTTGTTGGAAAAGAGTGGATTAATACCGCACTTTCGTGGACGGCAAACACATTGCTTATCCTGGCAGTGATAAACTTCGTTCGTTTTTTTTTTTAAATCGGGAAAGAAACCCACATTGATAGATTTTCTCTATATTACGTCGCATAGTAGCAGGAGACGTGATGTTGGCTATAGTCATATCACAAGGGAACTAATATGCAATGGATTTATGGAACTTCTAATGATTGTGCTTCCTCTACTTAATTACAAGAAATTGCAAAGGAATGCAAAGAGGTTTTTTTGGAAGAAAAACAGAATTCTTAAACACTAAGACAATAATGCCTGTTATGAATGTGAGAACTATATGTGCCTATTGTGGAGATCGACCAAGTCTCCCTCACCATATGTGATGCGGACATATATTTTGTTATTATTGTTTAGAAGGAAATTTGATGGCGGATCAAGGATTTATTTGCCCACATTGTGGCTCTTCTGTTTCAAAGATAATGGCAGTGCCCACAATCGATTGAGTTTTAGGGAAAGGTTGTTTCTAATTTAGATAAGAAAAAAAAGATGACGGATGAAAGGTCGACTAAATATATATTTTTTAAAAAGAAAAAAAAAATATTTAAATTCACAAAATCCTCCGTTTATAAAACATAAATGCTTAAAGTAATTCGCGTATATGTTTCCTCCTAATGATTAACGGGTACAATGACTGCAAAAGTTAAGTTTTCCCATTATATAAATATTAGGGAATTTTTGGATAATTTAAGTGCATGTATAGATAAACATAGATATACATAAAGTTGCATGAGTTTCTTTAATTTTTTTAATGTGAATAAATTTGTCTTTCTCAGCGGATGGAGTGTAGTGAGTTAAGTTTAATATATTGAGCTTTATTTAAAAATTGTATTCTATCCCTTATTTGTCTGTCAAGACTATACTTTCAGAATTACTACTCTAAACTTTAAAATAGTATCAAGTTTATTTGATTGTTCAAACAAATATTCATATGGAACAAATGCTTATTAGTAAGAGATGCGAAAATATTAAGGAATTAAAAATTGCGAATAAGGTCAAAGTTAATTATGAATTACGACAATTCGGTTTGATTGAAACGCAAACGGTCAACAGACATAAATAATGTTTTTAGCAGTGTAATATAATGTGATGATAGATATATCTTACGCATCCTATGTCCTAATATTTGAAGTTCCAAAATCCTGTACAGTTACATATTTTGATGTGCTCATTTCGTTGAAAAAAAAAAGAACAATAACTCGTATTAAGCACACAGAGCGCACATGCTTTAATATTACCGCTTTATCCTTTGCATATTCAACTTTGCATAATATCATCTATGATTCAATTTGGATGTTTTTACAATACATAATCTTAGAGTCGCATGAAATCGCGGACGGTGTATGAAAAGTTTCAAAACAAACATTGGAAGAATTGTCAATCAGATTTGTACTCGTAAATTTAAAAAAATCCGCGATTGTGTCGTTTGGATAGTGTAATGTACTATTCTCTTGAAATGACTGTTCGGTTGTTCATGGAAATATTTTGAATATTTTAGAATTAAGATGGTAGCGATAATGATGCAAAAAAGCAGCTAGTAAATAGTATATTTTGCGTATAGCGTATAGCGCTTAGAACTGAGATCTATATAGGTAGTGAGCTGAGTCTGAGCGAATAAGAAAGTTAGTACTATAATAATGTTACATAAGTGTAGGCATTTCTCTTGGACTTATATTCACCACAATTAGTAGGATTACAAGAACGAAACCGCTTAATAACTAGAAGTTAATGAAATTGTTTGATTTTATATTTACATCGATGTTAGGTTCTATTTTTTTTGAGTGACTTTTATTACAAAATATTTCCGCTCGAAAGTTTTTCATGAAAATAAGTAGAAGAAGAGTAATTCGAGACTAAAAATGAAGCGCAATAGAAGATAATAATTTTCAAGGTATGAAATAATTCGACATCATTTTGCTAATTTTAGTAAAGCCTAGTTGTATATTTTACAAAGTTTTGAAGAAAAGAAACAAGCGTTTTGTGTGCACTTAAATTTCTATCGTATTTATTATTCTGATTGATTAAATTTATGCCTTTGAATTCTTAAAACTTTTTTTTTTTTCGAAACCATCCTTGTGAACAAGATACATGGAATTAATCGGATAAAAAGGATGTAATGTAATTTTTAATAGTAATACTAACGAAAATTTATTAAAACGCTCATATGTGAATACAATTAAAGATATGAAAAAAAAATTCCTTTCTTTAAATATCAGAAGAGCAAATATTTATATTTAATTTATTTTATAGGAAAACCTTAGCTTAATTATTGTAAATGAATATAATAGATAAGCAAGGAGTAATAAAATGAAGTACTAAAGGAGCCATAAGCCTTTCCGTTCCGCATGCTCTTTCTTTTACAGCGGAGCTGATGACCGAGGGTAAGTATGTCTTGAAGGGGGTTATGTTTCTATAATCTGCGGATGATTGATTTCGAGTCGGTTACGGTCCGCGGTACCCATGTTTGCGCTCGTTTTTTTTTGATTAGAGTAGGTTACTTTGGACTTGAGGTAGCTTAGCTTGTTTTCTGGTACCGCGTCGGTGATTCGGTAACGCGCCTATGGTTTTAGATTTTGTAGTATTTTGAATTGAGATCTGTGGAGAGATCACCTCCAGAACTAACGCAACGTAGGTTTCCTGTTCTGGATGAGTAGTTGTTGACGCGTTTGTAAATCGGGCATGTGAATCGGTGGCTGAGTTACTTAACTCGGACTTAGTCTGCTCGCGTAAGACCCGCGACCGAAACTCCTCTCCGAACTAGCTAGCCTACAAGCAGCCACCACGGAGTAGACTAAGTGTGACCGGATTTGTTGACCTGAAGGGTACAGCCCGTTGTCACTTCCAAGACTGCACGTCTCGAACCGGTCGGTTCTAATTGCGATCGAACGAGACGGAGGTAGGAAACCGTTACTAATAATTGTTTGCATAGATGATATGTTGACGAGGTTTGGCGTAACTGTTCTATACAAAGATGATGGAGACGGTGCCCGCAAGGCAACGTCTGGCTTAACATCTCGTCCATGTCCTCGTGACTTGTAGAGCAAAGCAGTGTCAGTCCGGCATCAGACCGAAGCCTTCACTTTTCCAGGTTCCTTTCCATGGCTATTTTTTCTGAAAACACCAATAAAATATTATGTAAAAATAATGTTGAATTCTCCAAGTGGCCGTCAGTGGCAAACTATGAAACCCTCCAAAAAAAAAAAATTAAGAGGCTTACACAAAAATGAACAAGTGATTATCATAGAAGAACTCAGTCTTTTCACTTTTCCCCCTCACAGGCAGGGACGTTTCCTTAACATTTTAACAGGGACTATCTCTTGAGGCACCGTGAATATTCGGGCTCTGAAAACGACTCTTGGTTGGTTGCGTTAATTCAGGTAAAGTCAGTCGGCCCAGGGTGAATTCTGGTCTGCAATTAGCGCATATCTTGACATGGATAGTCGCATACCAGCAATGCTGCCAATCCATTTCATCAAAATCCACCGCTTGGTTTGGGTATGAATCAGAATCCACCGCAACAGATATATTATGTAAAAACTTCCAAATACATACAGGGACTCTAACATAATATCATTTGGCCCTTGCTAGTTATACAGTGGTGGTAAACCACAATGTATAATTCAAAAGCAAGTCCAAATGATATTGATGTTCGAAGACAACACAAAATCTGAAAGTTGTTAGGGGTACTAGGGTACTTTTAGAGCAATTAATTTCGGCAGTTGCCTACCCGCCAAAAATTTGGACACCTCGCGGGGTGATCTAGAGACGATGGTCTACTTCATGGTTCTCGACTGTTGAGACAGCCAGGCTTTTCGGGCCCCACGTTGGGTACCATTTGTTGTGATTACAGGGGGTGTTACCTGTCCGCAAAGGACTGTAGCGGTGGTCTGCTGCCTCAGCGAGCGAAAAATTAGTGCCTCGCTGTTTGCATAACAATGCGACGGCTTTTCAAGAAATGAATAAGTGATATTCCTCACGCCTACCATAGGTATGTCAGTTGGTATAGAGCAGTAATAGGAGCCAAGAAGTTCATTCTTTCTCTAGCGTCGACCAAACAGTCACCCACAGGTCAAATATTATTTCTATCTCTTTTTCGCACCTGTAGCTTCAGCAAAAGCCATTATACGAGACGCCCACTTGCATCGCATACCTGCCAATTCAACAGTGTGCAGTCTGGGCTTCTATCGTAATCCGAAGAGACACCTATGATTTCAAATAATTTCCACATTTATCTAGCTGTTGCATGGGATGATTTTTCTCTTCAGGATAGCTTAGCGTCCTTTAGATATCCCTGATTAACCGCCAGTTTAATAGTAACCGGGAAAATATAGTATAGCTCATGCATACTGCTGTCAGTTTTTGTCAGTTTATTCGTTTCACAGTAAACTTTAATGCCCTGGCTTTCACGCGAACTTTATTGTCCAATGGATCGATAAATAGTATTGTTTGAAGGACAGTGCGTCCGCTGACCTGTCAGTATAAACACAGATATTCATTCCAGATATCCATATTAAGCCAATTGTTCCTTTCAGTAATCGCTGGCATTTACGCTTGTAAATAACTAAAGTTACATGGAAAGCGAAGTGTACCATGAAATTCCATGTTGGTTATGTTTTCTTTCGATAGAAACATCAAGTCTACAATAATTCTTTGTTTTTTTTCATGCAAAGCAGTCGCGCCTTGTTTTTTTGAGTGAGAAAACGTGTTTCGACTCCTTTGAGTCATCTTCAGTGTCTAAACGCATCTGCTCATTCAAAAATGCAAGGCTCGACGGCCTTGCAAGATAAAATAAAATTGGCCTGCGAATATAAAAAAAAACAAATAATTGACCATAATTCTGCACTACTTTGCCTTTTTAGGGTTTCGTAAAATAATTTTACAAAACCCGTCGTCTGTCCATCCATCCGTGTGTCATACCACTTTTTCTCGCAAACTACATAAGCTAGAAACATAAGGTTTTGTAAGTAAGTGTAAAGTGGCGCCCTCTTCAAAATTTCACCCAAAAAAAATCTATAAGGTGTTTGAGGGGGGTTTCCCCATATCGGGGGAGTGGCTCCGAAAAAAAAATTTCATCAAATTTAGGCAATATAGGTATTGGTCTTAATGAGATATTTTTAAAACAGTGACAACTTTTCCTTTGAGGGGTGTAAGGAAATGAATGGAATCTGTATATACATAAGTCAAGTTTTGATATGCAGAACATATTGATTGATTTACTAATTGTTTCACAAAACCCTTCTGGCGGGAGCACTCTCCTGCTACTTCAACTTGTTTAAAGTTGATAAGAGCTTTATCAATTTTCGTAAGCCCAAAACTACGAACTCTAAATTTTCTTATGAAGAGCTTGTTTCGTTTTATTCGGGTTAGCACCTGAGCCTCTCTCTTCGTATTATTGTACCAGAATGTGCATGGAATAATTTAATCTTTTCAAGAGTGTCGCGACAATATTTCCTAATACAGTAAAAGCAATAAAGTCACTCTCACTTCTAATTTGGTCAAGTTTCTTTAAATGCGCATTGATTGTTACAATATAATCCATTTTTTTTTTCAGTTTAAAGGTGAAGGCTGCTTACGTCCCGAGTTGGGAGGGCTTCCAGACGTACAAGGTATCTAGACTACCCAGTAAACATCTCCCCTGTCAAACTTAAATCTAGCTTGGAACTGTTTGACACATTATTTCGAGCTAAGCATCATAAGTCACCATAAGTGTGGGAGGATCCATCTTCTAGTGGGAAGAGAGAGGAGGGTGTTAGATAAGTGATCTCTCAACCTCGATGTCCCCGGCTGCTCAAGTGAACCCTTTTTAACTTTTAGGACTACGCGAGTGAACACATTTAAATAAACGAAAATCGAATCAAAAGAATTAAAAATGATCAGGTCAAAAATGCTGAATAATAAAAAAAGAAAAGCAAAAGTATCAGAAGACAAAGGAAGGTGCCCAAATTAAGAGTATCAGGGACATGACTGAAAGGAAACAAACGGCTGGTCGATAAATATAGAGAGTGAAGTCTAAAAAGTATAGGGATCGCCTGTAGCTACAATCTACCAGAAACTATTCAGTAACACCACCCTCGTCTGACAATGAAGACCAACCTCCACTTCCACAAAGCAATATTGCTCTGGCTGCTAAGAGACAATCACAAAACCAGCGAAAACTAGGGAATAAATTTATGTCAAATAAATATATGTCAAAAGTACATAAATATCAAAAGAAGTTAAGGCGCATGAAAAAACAGAAAATGACTCCAAATACAAAAGTGGCCGATCTTTCATAGAAGTAAAGAGAAAATAAAATAGGTGAAAAAAAAGTTCTTATTTAGTGAAGTGATCCAAAGTCAACCCAGAAAAAATATGGATTTGACAACGAATGTTAATGAAAGGAAGTTGTTGAAAAAAGTATTAAGTGGAAAAATAGTGAGGAAATATAAAATGTTAGACCAAATTAATTTGAAACCTATAAGACAACCAGGTACTGCAAACAGAAGTTTGTTAGATGTGACACGGAAGGCAAGAAACGATAAAACGTGTTCGAAGTTAGAGAAAATAGTCCTTGAGTTCTTTGAAGAAGATTGCAATAGTTGATTATGCCCAGGTGAAATCAAAAAAATTATAAAAACAAAAGATATATTGATAAGCTACGCAATATTTTGCCGCCTACGACCTAGCCTGTAGCTTGCAGCCCCAAACATCCGCCAAGGATAAACTAGTTTCTGTATTACCCATGTAAACATGAGCGAACTTTGGCTACCCTAAAATAAGTACACGTCATAGATTTTAAACTACTAGGGGATGCTAAATTTTCTATGCTGCGACCGATACTATGAAAAATGTCTTATGCGAGAATGTCTGATCTGCAAAACACGATCTTTATATTATCATGAGTCCGAGAATTCTGTTTTAATCAAATACTCCTCATGGCAATATATTACAGGAGGACATTTTATAGACTAAAACAAAAAACAAACGCAAATTACGAAAATATACAAGAATAACATCAAACTGTGCTCCCAAAAGACGTTGTGAAACTTACAACCTCAATACTTTTCTTACACATGAAGCATATATAGTGCACCAATATCTATCATTAAAAGTCTAAAAGATCATTTAACTGAAAAAGATGCTTTGATCCACATAGAATTTTCCGGAAATGACAACACAAAATATTCTGCACAAATTTAAGCATTAAATTTTGGTGGGTCACTTACCCAAATAAGTTTGCACACTGTGGTCTTATACACGGAAGAGGAAACAAAATGTTTTACTACAATGTCCGAAAATCTAAACCATAATATACCCGTAATCTGGGATCATCTAAAACCTGTAATGGAATTTCTTCCATGTTCAGTACAAAACGTTCATTTTTTAAGCGTAAAAAAGATATATATTTTTTATTTACATATCCAAATATTTGTGATTTTACCTTGAAATATCACCAAGCTGGGCATGATAAAGGAACTCCAGATGGTATTGGAGGAACATCTAAACGAACCGCTGACAAAATTGTCGCATCAGGAACTGACATTGCTACTATAGACGACTTTACTGAGGAATTAAAAAAATATTGCCCTGGTATTCATATATTTACGATACCGGAGGAGGAAATTGATTTACAAAAAAAGATAATTGAAGAGAATCGACCATTCATCTGACCTTTTCCTGCTACCTTAAAATTGTATCGAGTACGAGGAAACTTTTTGAACAATACGTTGCAAAGGGTTTTCCATTAATGATATAACAATTTTTTCTATTAGCAAAACACAGAAATATTTGAAATATTAAGTTCGAATTTATTGTGGACGTAGTGCAACCATTACATTTTATGAATGCGATTCAATTTCGGTCATATGACCACCCCGAGCCCTTTCACAGCGCTCGATTCTTTGGACCCAATTTTTCACCACTCTGGCACACATTTCCATCGGAACGTTGACAATTTCACGTTGGATGTTAACTTTGAGCTCGTCTAAAGTCGCTGACTTATTGGTATGAACCAGTGATTTGATATTTCCCCATAAAAAGAAATCCAATGGCGTTAAATCGCATGAACCAGGTGAACATACGAGCAGACAGTTTCTCGAGACAACACGTTTACCAAATTTGCCATTCAGTATATCAATTGTGAGGCGTGCTGTGTGGCTAGTGGCACCGTCTTGTTGAAATCACATATCGCTGATGCCAAGTTCATCCCATTATGGCCACAAACAATCTTCCAACATAACACCATAGCACCCTCCATCGACGGTAACATGACGGTGGCTTTCATCCATGAAAAAATACGGCCCAATAACTCCTCTGGCATGAAAACGGCTCCAAACAGTAATTTTTTCGGAAGCAACGGTTTCTCAAGAAGCACATGTGAGTTTGTTGCTGACCAATAACGCATGTTCTGCTTATTAGCAAAGCCATTGAGCCAGTAATGAGCTTCATCACTGAAGATCATTTTTCGATGAAATTCTTCATTTTCTTCAAGCTTCGCCAGAGCCCAATTGGAAAAGTTTCGGCGTTTCAAATAATCAAGTGGCTTTAGTATTTGCGTCAATTTGATTTTGTCACCATATAGGCCAGGATCTTTTCGCAAAATACGCTACAGTGTCGTTTGAGCGATGCCGAATTTTTGAGAACGACGTGGAATCAACTGATTTGGCTTATTACGAATCGATGCACTTACGGCTGCTATATTTTCTTCGCTTCGAGCGGTACGACGTCTTTTTGGCATTGGAGCGTCCAATAGTGAAAATTTGAACTCGGTCTTATCCACTATAGCACGCACAGCCTGTCGGGTGGTACGATTATTACGGGCGAAAATTGGAGTAATTGCTCTTAAAGTGGCCATCACCGACTCAGAATTTCTTTAGTAATTTTTAATAATTTCCAATCATCTGGCTCGTAAACCTTACCTTGATAAAAATATTGACCTTAATTAACGTTTTGCCATGTACAGTTTATTAAAAAAGTTTAAGAATGCGTTCATATAAAGATACTAAATTGTTATGCCCCTAATGGAAATCCCTACACATAAAGAGTATTAGCTGCTTTTGTAGCAAATTTTGTCCTCACTTTCACTTAGGTGATGTTAAATAGATCCCCTATATAATGATTCAATGATTTCCAAAAGTTGCTGGCTCAGGCCAGCAACTTTTGGAAATCATTGAAAATTACTTCCAAGATTCTAAGTCGGTTTCATCGAAAAATCATCTTCAGCGATAAAGCTTATTTCTGGCTCAATGGCCTTGTTAATAAGCAAAATATGCGTTATTGGTCAGCAAAGAACCCACATGTGTCTGTCTCCAGACCCTTGCATCCAGCAAAAAAATTTTTGGCACGGTTTTCATGCCGGAGGTGTGATTGGGCCGTTTTTTTTCGTGGATGAAAACGACCGTCTTGTTACTGTCAATAGAGAGCGCTATTGTGTTATGTTTTTTGTTGTGGTTGGGAGGTGAATATCATTTACGCACAGAGTGTGGGACTCCCATACTCACAGGAAAGCGACTGAGCTACCCTCTAAACACCTCCCCTGTTAATCCGAGAACCCAGCCTAGGACCATTCGATACATTACTTCGGTCCAGGTCTTGGTTCGTTACGCCGTGAAAGGGGAGAGTGTAAGAGGAAGTGCTAGACAAGCGATCCCCGTGCCCCAACACCCCCGGCTGCTGTGAGTCCCCTTTATCTTCTAGGACTGCCCGAACATAATGTGCCACCTGGTTCCATTTGTCAACCGATTCGAGCATCACCGCGGCTATATTATCCGGGGTGAGCTCTCCCGTCTCCCCGTAGGGTGCTCTACGCAGCCTGTCCCATTTTGTTCACGCCAAAATCTGCGGCAGGCATTGTCCTCCTCTCGTGGGCAAAACTGACAATCGGGCGACCGTGACTTACCAATCTTATGCAGTTAAGACTGTAAACACCCATGCCCGCTCAAAAGCTGCATCAGATAGAAGTCAGTCTCGCAATGCTTTTGATTTAGCCACGGTCTCACATCTGGGATGAGGCGCGCAGTCCACCTTTCCTTCGTGCAATTCACCCAAGACTGCTGTGAATCGTTTAGTGAGCGCTGTATTCCCTCGCGGATGACCATCCCCCTCGCATCCCTGTTTTGACGCATATAAATAGAGCGGTGCTCTCTAGCAAGGAGAGCAACAGGTTTCACCCCTGCTATAACTCTCACCGTCGAATTAGAGACTGTCGGATACGAAGATGCTCCTCTACTCTGTACCTGTACCAAGCGTTTTCGGTATACCTCCATACCGCGAGCGTTTTTATTCCATACAGTAGCACTGAGCCTACAGCACTCATTAAGAGGCGTCTTCTTGATGGGTTGGGCGCCCTACGTTGGCCGTAAGTCGACTGAGAGCCGAAATTCCTGAATCAGCCTTCTCAGCCGTTGCGCTGATCTGTTCAGAGAAACTCATCTTCGAGTCGATCCGTAGCCCCAGGTACTTCATTGGTGGCTTCGATTCGGTTAGTATGTCTCCAATACTGATCATCCTTACTCTGAGGATTCTCTTTTTTCTCAAGATGATCATTTCGGTTTTCTCCAGCACTAAACTGAACCCGCAAACAGCCATCCAATCTCTCACTCGGCGCATTAGCATACCTAGCCTAAATTGCGTTTGTTGAACGATGCGCCCACGCCACCAGAACCGCAACATCATCCACATAGCCGATCAAGCGCGACTCATCTGGCATCTCCAGTCTCAGTAGCCCGCCGTAAGACACGTTTTACAGGTCCGATGTAACTTCCATCCCTCGTTGGCCCTATGTCGTGTCGTAGTGTTAAAGCAGTCCTACTTGAAGGACTGCTTTAACCCTCAAAAGCCGCATTAGATATTCTGGAACTTGAAAAGTGTTTTCCAGCGTATCCAGAATATCCACCCATTTAGAGGAGTTGAACGAATCGCATCAGTGAGTCTTCCATTGATGAGTTTTTCTAGCACTTTCCTAGCAGTGTCTAGCACGTATAATGGGTGGTATGCAGACGATAATCCTTGATTTTCTTTGCCTCTTGCCTCGCCACCTTCTATCGTACCGGGAAATCGCAGCATTTAGCTTGGCTTGGAAAGATCATATCGATTCGTTCGGCGTTAGGTACATACTAAAGATTGGGGTCCCTTTGCACTAAATTCACGCAAAACCATCCCCCTCCCCCGCCGTCCACCGCTCTCGGCTTGAAAATCACTGTTCCGAACCCAGATGGCGGCCATTATAGTTTCATCAGGATACCTTGATTACGAACTTTTATCATGGTGTTGCTCACTCAGCAACAAAAGGTCGGCTTTCATGTCCCTTGCAAAGTGCTCAAGTAGAATTTGGGCGGTTGAACTGCGGTGTTGCTTTAGCTGCAGGATACGGGTCATTTAAGTTCGAATTTTGCCTTGGCTTGGGCTTCCTGAAAAATCCGGCGTTTTCCTGATCCCAAGACATGCCCAAAATCAGGTCTTGGATCAGCATCCTTGTAAAGAATATAGTGTGCCTCCTTCGTACAATCTTTTCTTTTATGTCCCATTCCACCGCATTCGTTACATAGTGAACTTCTATCGGGTACTTCACATACTTGTGCGGTGTGACCATAGCCAACACATTTGAAACATTGAAGAGGCGTTGCTCTTCGCCGTATCCTACAGACAACCCACCCTATCCTTATTTTGCCCTCATTCAGAAATTGTTCGGCGTCCTTTTCCGTCAAGTCAATGATGGCCATGCGTTGTCCCCTATGGTTTTCTGATGTTAGCCTCGCTTTGACCCTGCCCACGCTAGAGAACTCCCTTTTGATGGCCCCTTCTACCTCGGCCACATTTGTGACGCAGTCAAAAACTCTTATTTCGATCATTGCCATCGGCTCGAGCGAGGCTATAGTTGCGCTTTTGCCAAGGACTTTCTTTACTACGTCGCAGAATTTTCGGACTCTGCTCCGAATTCGACCAGTATGTAGCCCGACCGCGTTGGTTGTACTGCTTTAATGGCAGTGTTGATGTGTTTGGGTCTTACGTTTCCTCTGATATCCGGCAACACCCCCACGTGAAATCGAGCATCTTTTACGACCAGTGCCTGCTGCTGGGGTGTTTCTCGGGGCTGCTTTGTCTCTTGTTTCGCATCGTGCCTTTTTTTCTTGTTAGGCGGTCGTGTGAACTTTATTTTCTGGCTCTTTTACAGTAGTTTCTTAGCGGCTTTTTTCGCTCCTTTTGTCAGCACTATCTGGAACCCTGATCTAGTGTTTGGTGACCATCAAGTGACCGTTCCTTTCCTTTTTTTATCCGGATCTCCTTCGATTGGACTAGACACCATTTTGTTATTGATTTTTGACGGTGCACGTGGCCGTTAGGTTTTAGCCCTCAGCGCTTCTTTAGCCTTCTGCTCGCCTTCGGCCTTCTAGTCCTGTTGGGCTTTTAACCAGCTCCTCCGATGATTTCCCATGCGGTCTAGGAGCTCCTCTAGTTAAAGGAGCCCAATATTTACTGCTTTGTTGATTTTTGCCGAGTCGCATGGAGATTGTATTCTTTTTAGGACATCTTCCGCTTTTCTGGGAGTAGCCTTTCTTCTTCATGTCGCTGCGCGGCTATTGTACTTTGCGACCATCGTACTTGGGAGAAGTTGTAGGTTTCCGTTCCCGAATAAAATACTTTCGACACATTTTCGACTCTGGCGATGAAATCACACCATGTCGCTTCATTTGTCTGACCACTTCGTGGACTTCAAGATGATTCTTTATAATTTTAGGATTGACGACCTTTGCTTCAGTCGGTTCGGTAGCGATTGCAGCAGTGACCACCGAATTCTCGATATTGTTGTGTTAGAACATCTGACGTGTCCTGTAGAGTTTCCCGGTTTTCCTTTTTAGGACGTTCGGGCGTTCGCATCATGTTTTTGCTGCGCCCGCACGCCGCAGGAATCTCAGTCTGGACAAGACTGTCTGTTAATCTCCGTTTTTCGTCCGTCCTCACTGTCATTGTATTAATCGTCGTTTTTATTATCGTTAGTACCGCCCCCGATGTGATGTTAACATCGTGGCTGCAGCCGCTGGTTGCGTCGCCGTTGTTGTTATTTATGCTCTCTTTTTTTTGTGATATTTTTTTTCTTCGTTAAGGATTTTTAAGCTGCTCTCGTTTTATTGGGTCCCTCCTTAAACCTGTTATCTCCGCTCGTGTGTGTAGTCGCTTTTTGGTCCCATGGTTATCTTTGCAGAGCAGGGAGGCCATGCGAGGGTTGGCACAAGCCCTTATGGGGACAAGTGCTCCGAGCCAGACCAGCGCTAATCGGGACTCCGTCTCAACCGAACCTACACCACCAACACAATGGTGTGAACTTCGAACGTACTCCGAGGCCTGCCAAGATTTTACCGGGATGGAGACGGTATGATGAATTGGAGCTGTTCACAAACGAGTGTCACCTCGGCGCTACCGTGTAAAGCAACTAGGTCCAAACCATCATATCCGCCAGCCCAAAGCATCAATTCTAGTTCGTTGTCCAAAGCGTAATTCAGATCCACTCAGAGTCTTTACCTGTCATCCCAAGAGGGAACGTCACAGCACCCCCCATATTCATGGGTCTGTGGGGCGGTGCTCCCCAAAGAATGCTAGTCTCCAAGAGTGCTCTTGTCGACCGGCATTCCCTCTGCAGGAATTTTCTCGGGTCCGTGGGGGGCGAAACTTCGCAAAGAATGCTAGCCTCCAAGAGTACTCTTGTCGGCCAGCATTCCCCCCTGTGGAAGCATTCCCGCTGCGTGTTATGTTGGAAGATTATTTGTAGCCAGAATTGGATGAACTTATCATCAACGATATGTGGTTTCAACAAGACGTTGCCACTAGGCACACAGCACGCCTCGGAATCTATTTGATATGTCCTTAATGGAAAACCCTATATATTGGTGTTGAACTCAATCAAGAACTCTGCATTTCCGACTGGAAGAGGGGACGAGGGCTGTATTCCTTTCAATCATAGTTTATGCCTATACCGTCAGATTTCTTCATAAATGGCTTGGTGTAAATTTTTACAAATTATGCGTTCAGAATAAAACCTTTGAACAGGGAGATACTCTTGTCTAATCAACTTGTTTTGTAAGAAAATTTTGCGAGCGCCTGAATCTGAGAGAACTCAATTTTAATTTAATTCTATCCGTTAATGTAATTTAATCCTAATAACTTTTGTGTAAATTAGAGTTTAATCTTTAAAATGTGGCTAATAAATAAAGTTTTAAATTTTAATCACCCTGTGATACAATCTTCTGGGAAAAATAAGTTCAGTTCACTCTGCCCACGACTTTTCCAGTAAGTTTAATATTTTCATCAAGCACCCAAGGAAAATGTTTCTATTGACCTTTCTTGTTCACAATGACAATTAATCCTCAATCTTGATATTGAATGTTTACCCTTTAATGAACGCTCCAAGATGTCTTCGGTATATGTTGAAATGGGAACATATCTTCATAGGAACATCGGCACGTGTCTAATTATCCCTTTATCCACATAACAAAGCATATGGCACGTGCGTCACGTGTCACTATGAGTCAAATATTAATTGTCGCATGTGAAACATTAATGCAATATTAACGCAATGTAACTGTTCGCCAACTTATGACATATCATAGAAAATATTTAGATCAGATGTAATTTAATATGTACCTAAGAATAAGAGAAAGAATATTTTCATTTGTTTTTTGCATAGCTTAGTCTTAATGAAAATTCCCTATCGATAATTGGATGTAGTTTTCGTATAGTACGCGAAACACGAAACAAAAAAGCTTTTACATTTTTCATATACTCCGCCAATACATTATTGTAGTACAATCTCAAAGTGAACCGTAAAGGAATAGTAGTGCAATGCAAACTATACACTTCGAACAGCAGCAGCACCAACTTGTATTAAAAGAACTAGCGAACCTAGAAATCCACTCTTTGAAGTTGGCGTTGGGTGTTGCATTTTTCACGGTATCCAACTGTGAGTCCTCAATTCTACTCTATAAGTTCGTGCTGCTCGCAGAGTAGTTGGAAGCTCGCATGTTTGCACAAGAAGCAATGGAACATGCACACACTAGCGTTTATATGAGTTTTTCCTGCCCTCGTAGAATGTTTGTCAATTTTTCACGCTATTGCAAATTGCAATACGTCCTCTCCCAAGAATTGCAAACACCAAGTTCGTACAACAGCAGGCATTCAGTCTAAGAGAATGGGTAATAGTTTTTTTCTTTACGAGTTTTTGAATGGGTTTCTGTTCACGAAGCTTGAGTTGGATGTAAAGAGTCCTTTCAGGATGATGTTTGATTGTGAAAGTAAGAGGGTTTGTATTTATTTAAACTTTATTCTGAAGAAAGGTGAGAAGATTAAGTGGTTACAGGTTTCAGTGTGAAGTAAGTAGATTTGAATGTTTTAGAGGAAAGTTCATTTGTTATCGGATTTAATAGAATTTTGGGTTTAAAGTCAACACATAGAAAAGACACTAATGCTATTTCCATTCCTCTAACTCTTTTTCTCTTAAAAAAATAGCAACAGGATTTAACTTGTAGTTCGTTATTTTGTATTCCTGTTTCTGTACAACCATCCCCAATTTTTTTGTTTTTTCACGTTGGACTTGTTTCCAGAATAGATTGTATTCGACAGATCTGTCCATTCAACCATTACATGGAATAACGTCTCCATGGTCTAAGGATCTAATACAGCTTTGACGGATTTTTTTCATTCGAGGAACGAGGAGATACGCAAAGCTAGTAGTGACTTAATAAGCAAGCTGGACGAGCTTTGCCGTTTATTTATAGGATAAAACGGTTTCAGTAATAGCTTCTTTGTAATGTTGGCTATAAAAAAATATGTCCAATCCACCGAGGATATTAAAAATAAACGTGCATAACTGGTGGAACGAACACTTTCACATCAGCAGAGAGTTAATTAGAATGCCATTCAAACTATCATCTGATCAAAATGAACAGAGGCTATCCAGCAATTTCCTTGTAACTATTCGTCAGCCAATGTACAACAAACTTAGCAAGCCTACTGTTAAGTTCCTTATGATCACGTAAGTTCCTTATGAACTTGAAAAATTGTTGAGTCTTATGGAATAGTTTCACTGGATTCTGTGCTAGATCCTCTATCTAATGGTTACCAACTGTTACTGCAACTAAAACGTCGAAAGACACACAACGTTAACTAGATACTATGTCTAGTTTGATGTCAAGTGGTCCAAAGTGTAGAAGTTACAAGTCCATATGTGCTGTAGAACGTCCGCTATGGTGCACTAAATCCTGTATCTACATGTTATGTGATTCCCATGATAACTCCGAAAAGACAAGTTGACTGTGAATCCAATGTCATCAACGTTGTAAGATCAGCAGAGTTCAAATCGTATGTTGAAGGCTGGAAGTAGGTTCTGTATTTAAGTTAAGTGATAGGACCGCTATTTCGCATAAATAAGGATCCCGCGAAATCCGCAACATGACCTGTCTGCAAAACCAACAACAGTTGGCAACATTCCACAGACAACGAACGTTTGCAACATGACCCGTTCTCATAAATCTCTTCTAGATCAACGAACCAAGGTAACTTGGTCACGTTGTGCAATTTAGTACATTACTTTTGCTTTCATTTGAATGTAATTACAATTGTAAATTTAAGTCAGTCAGTTTTTGTAAGAGATCCGTGGAATAAAGATATATTTTTTTAGAACAAATCTCAAGGAATTTATTAACTGGCGCTCGAGCAGGGACCCGATTAAGGATACGCGAAAATCGACAAACGGAAACGCGTCCGAAAGATTTATTTCAAACTAAAGGTAACGTGCCCGGAAAAATAACGAGAAAGCCATGCGAATTTCAGTCCACGAGCAACGTTGAAACGAGGCCCCCGAGTAGTTCCACAGCAAAAACGAATCGGTATATGATTACCGTAGCCGAAACGGAAAATGCAGATCTTGATTAACTTGTAAGAATTTTTTTTAATGTGTTAAAGATGAGTGAATATAAAAGAGGAAATATTCACGAAAATTTATAAGAGTATTACACAAGGTGGTGTGCAATGTGCGAAAACTGTGTATTCGCAAGCTTAAAACATTGTGTATGGTCTGGCGTAATAATTTTGGTTATTAGTTCAGTGTGTTCAATCTTATTTTGAAGGATTTGAAGCGGATAGGAACCGTTAGTGGATTTTTCCTTTCATTTATTGGTGACATGTCACGGATTCCGAACCAAATTTCACGTCTAGTATGGTTCCTTGACAGCCAATAGCGTTGAAGTCTCTCACAATGAGCATGTTGCCATTTGCGTTCGAAACAGCGTCCTGTCAAGCGTTAAACTTGGCTTGGAAAGATGATTTTGACTAATTGGGCAAGTGCTGAACCCACCCGAAACCATCTCCCCTCCACAGCCCTTCGACTTGAAAACACTGTTCCGAACTCAGATGGTGGCAGTACCAGTTAGTCAGGATTTCATGATGACTTGCACATTCAGCAGTAAAAGCCGGCTTTTAAGTCCCTCGCAAATTGCTCAAAGAGGTATTGGCAGGTTAAACTGCATTGTAGGTTTACCTGCAGGATACGGGTCTTTAAAGTTCTGATTTTGCCTTGGCTAAGGCTTTCTGAAAAACCCGACATTTTCCTGATCGCAAGATGTGTCCAAGATTCGGTCTTGGATCAGCATCCTTACAAAGGATGCAGTGTGCCTCCTTCGTATACTCTTCTTCTTTTATGTCCTATTTCTCCACATTTGTAGCTCAGGAAAATCCTATCGGGTCCTTTGCATACTTGGACGGTGTGATCATAGCCAAGGCATTTGCAGCATTGAAGAGGCATTGCTCTTCGCCATATCCTGGAGTTGCCCCACCGGATTCTTGCTTTGCCTTTATTTTGGCGGCCTTTTCGACTAAGTCAATAATGGCCATGTCTTATCCTCCATTGGTGTCAGTCTTGCTTTAACCCTGTCCATGCTAGGGAGCTCCCTTTTAATGACTTCTCTTTTCTCGGCCAAGTCCGTGACTTAGTCAATGTCTCTTAATTAGATTGTTGCCATCGGCTCGAACGAAGTTCAATTGCGCTTTAGCTGAAGGCTTTCTTTACCCCTGATCCAACCTTCCACGCCCGTCAATTGCCTTCTCCTTTCTTCTTTTGTTCCAATCTCCATCGATTGGATAAGACGTTTTTCTTTTATTGATGTATGATAACGTAACTATCGCCTTGTGCCTTTTAAAGCTTAGCCCTCAGCGCTTCTTTAGCCATATGTTCTTCGGCTTTCTGGTCCTCTTTTGCCTTTAACCAGCTCCCAAGTTTATGCCATGTGCGGTCTAGGAGCCTCTTTTGTTCGGGAAGCCCATTTTTTACACCTTTGCCGATTTTTATCGAGTCGCATGTTGATTTTATTCATTTTAGAAAGTCTCCCACTTTTCGGACTAGCATGATGTCGCTGGACGGCAATTGTACTTTGCGACTTCGGAAAGACTATCGGCTTCCGTTTCGGAGTACAGCAACTGAGCCACATTTTTATCCGTGGCGGGGAAATCACATAAAGTCGCTTCGGTTGTCTGATCATGCCTTTCTTTTTCTGCCGATATCACCTTGTGGACTTCAGGATGTTTTGTAATTATTTTGCTTTCGCACTGGTTGCAGTAGCAACCATAAAATTCTCGATGTTTTTCGTATTTACCGCCACTGAACATCTGGTGCGTCCTGCATAGTTCCCCACCCCTCCTTTTAAGGACGCTTTGTGTTCGCATCATATTTTTACTGCGCCCGAATGCCGCAGGAATTTCTGTTTGAATAAGGCTATTCATTGTTTTGTGTTTGTACCTGATTTTTTGCCGACGTTGTTACGGCTCAAGATGATGCCAAAATTGTTGGTTCCCCTATCGTAATCTGTGTCAGCTTTAAACGCATTTGCTGCAACTTGATTTTTGGGAATTACTTGCTTCCCCCACGTTCAGTCTCTTGTTTTGACGGTATTCGCATCAACAAGAGTCTACGCCTGAATGGATTTTCTCCGTCTGGCCTGAGATTACTTGTAGATACATTTGTTATAAAAGCCAAGTTCACCACTTCTATACCATTGAAGTTACTGGATTACGACGACCGGGAACCTGTTCGCTCACTACGCTCTACCGCCCGTACTGGGGTTCCAACTCCCTGCATCGCAAGTGTTTGCTCCTTCTGGACTTTCTACGTCCTGGGGCTAGTGATTTGTTGGTGATATTAGAGATTTCCTTCATTAGCAAAGCTAACTCGGTTTGCCCCTTAGTTATGTCCCAAAGGAGTTTGTTTATTTCTGCCAGTGATGTGCTCGTAATACTGATTCGTTGTTTTTCCAGTTTCACTAATTCTTTCTCCTCAATTTCCAACGTGTCCAATCTCTCGCAGAGCTCTTTTTCGTTTTTGTCGTCCGTAGTCCCTAATAAAGAGTGCAGGGTTCTTCCCGCTCCATCGAAAAATGAACGCTTACTAAGTTTATTTTCTATTGAGTTGGAGAGTATTTGGGAACGCACTTTCAGGTTGGTTAATATGCTCTGTGCATGAGTGATTTGATTTCTGTAGCTGGTGTTGTTTTTTGAGCGAATTCGCACTAGTAGGTGTTCGGCGCGTCCAGCTCCATTAAAATTGTCCAAGGACTGTGGCAAGAGTACGCCGATGTTTAGTAGGGGTTGTGTTGAAAAAGGTTCTAGCTCCGCGTTGATCATTGTTGAGAGGCTGAGCCAGCAAATGAAAGAGGGGGAGAAAAGGTTAACATTTGGGTATTATTCAAAGTAGGGTTTGAGGCGGTTAATATGAACGTTAACTGGTCTCGTCCCAATCACAATAATTGTGTTTACTGGGGAGTTTACACATTTACTTCGTGCGGGCTTAGCTAGACTTGAGTCAGTTTGAACTTGTTGTTTTCGTTTTGCAAGAGTACTTTATCTCCTATATGGAAATTGACGGGTCTGTTTTTTGTGTCGTGTGGCACCTACCACATTTCTCCAGGCATATTTTTTTCCTATCTTCTTATAAGTTTTTGCGGCCTTGGTGGCCACCGATAGGGTCCACTAAGGCGTTGGTCCTCGGGGGTTGTCAGTGTGATTATGGGGTTTACTGTTGGGTGTTGATTGTTCTCAAACCTGTAGTTCATAATGCCAGAATTTTCTGCGTCTGTGGTTGTTTGTGTTCGCTCATGTTGATGAGGCTGTAAGCTCTGTAGCTCCGGTTGAATACCTTGTTCGGCGTGATCCATGATTTGGGATGGTCGAGTTGTGTTACCGTTATTTCGTTCTGGAGAAATGTTTTGATTGGTTGGACCTTTGGATAGGGATTCGGCTTCGATCTTCCGTCCTTCTGCGCAGATCACCGCAATACACGGGGCTTTTTCTTTGAAGATGTTTTTTTACCGGGATTCGGGGGCATCGGCGTTAGTATTGTACTTGCCCGGGTTGTATTCGTTATGGTAATTGAATTTGGATGATTTGTGGTGAAATCTGACGAGTCTAGTGGTTGGATCTTGCACGTTAAATATTCCGTCTAAAGGCTTGTGATTTGTGCATACTGACAAATGCCTGCCCTAAAGGTAGGTTACCCATACTATCGCTGAGGAGTTCTCTTTCGATAGTAGAGGGATTATGCTTCGCTTTGTTAAGAGTGCGGCTAGCGTAGGCTTTAGGCTGATCTTAGCTTATTTCTCCTTGTGATAATACGGGTCGTAAGCTTCGGCGCTGGCGTCGGCTGTTAAATTGAATGGTCGTTAAAAGTTGGGATAGGCAAGTAACGGGGGTTCCACTAATGCATTCTTTAGCTGTTGAACTGCTTTCATGCACTTTCCGTTCAGGTGAACCCTACGTCCTTTCGCTGGAGGTTTGAAAGCGGTTTGGCTATTTCTGAGAAGTTTGGTATGAACGTCCTATAGTAGTTCACTAGTCCTAGAAATGACTGCTGCCTACGAACGGTCTTTGGCATCGGAAATTCCCGTACACAGCTTGTTTTGCTCGGGTCCTGTAGGGTGCTGGTCTTCGAGCATATGTGTCCCAAATATACCACTCCCGGACGTGGAAACTGGCACTTTTCAGGTTGTAATTTTACTATGTTCAATCTCAGTCGGTTGAAGCTTATCAATGTGGTCTGTTACATTTTTCCGTACACGACTATATCGTCTAGGTAGACAAAACAATCGAAGCCTTGGAGACCGGTTGGTATGTAGTTCATCATACGTTGAAAGGTTGCTAGTGCTCGTTTAAGCCCAAACAGCATTCGCTTAAATTCGTAATGCCCATAATTAGTGGTGAATACAGTTTTAGGTTGGTCCTTAAGTTGTGCTTGTACTTGTTGATAGCCACTGGCTAGATCCAGTGTACTAAAGTAACTGGGATGCCCAAGTTGGTCGAGAGTTTCCTTGAGAAAGGCGGCACCTATAGTTTTCTCATTTATTTTACAGAAATTGACCACTACTCTCCTTTTTTAAGAGCCATTGGTTCCTGTTTTCTTTAGTACGAACAATAGGGGAGCGGGAAGTTCCATGGACTTTTGCTGAGCTGGACAATATCGTTGTGCAGCATTTCCTTTTTTTGTGGTAGGGAGGTGAATGCCCATTTACGCACAGAGTGTGGGACTCCCATGTTCGCAAGAAGGCGACTGGACTACCCACCAAACGCGTCCCCTGTCAATCTAAAAACCTAGTCTGGAACCATTTGACACATTACTTGGGGCCAGGCCCTGTTCTAGCGGGAAGGCAGAGGAGAAGTGGAAGCACTAGACAAGCGATGCCTCAGCCCCAACACCCCCAGCTGCTGTGAGTCCTTTTTATCTTTTAGGACTGCTCGAACATAATGTGCCACCTGGTTCCATTTGTCAACCGATTCGAGCATCATCGCGACTATATTATCCGGGGTCAGCTCTCCCGTCTCCCTGTAGAGGGCCCTTCGCAGCCTGTCCCATTTTTTGCACGAAAAAAATGTGTGGCAGGCATTGTCTTCCTCTCCTGGACAACACCAACAATCGGGGGATCGTGACTTACCAATCTTGTGCAGGTAAGACTGAAAATACCCATGCGCGCTCAAAAGCTGGGTCAGATAGAAGTCAGTCTCACCATGCCTTCGATTTAGCCACGGCCTCACATCCGGGATGAGGCGCGCAGTCCACCTTCCCTGCAATTCACCCAAGACTGCTGCCAATTGTTGAGTGAGTGCTGTCTCTCTTCGCGGACAACCATCTCCCTCGCATTCTCGTTTCGACGCAGATAAATAGAGCGGCGCTCTCTAGCAAGGAGGCTTGCCTTTAGTTGATTGTTTGGTATTTCCTTTGTGGCTGACTTAGTCTGTACATTTTCTGGTTGGTCAGTGCCTGATCCGTGATTAGTGGTATTTCGTAGTTGATAGCTTTTGCGTAACTTAGTTTGTCTTCGGACAAAAAAATATGTCATTTTATTCACCATATAGTTGGGTGATGGCTTTTTTTTCTTCGGAGTTTAGATGCTCGTATCGGATTAATTCTTGTTTGATTAGTGCTGTACGCATGGTTTTGTTGGGCTGAATTTGCTTATTGGGGGTTGTATTTAAGTATCCAATTTGTTTCGAGAGATTACTATGTTTTGTACCAGGTTAAAGCGTCGGATAAAGCGGTCAGCTAATTTTTCGAGCCGAAGCAATGCTTGTTATAGTGTGACCGTTGTTTCCTTGGAGTTGAAAATTCCTATTACGGGTTTTGGTGAACTTTTAATGGAGTTAGCGATGTAAACGCCATTACCTATGTCCATGCCGGAGAACAGCATGTCCTGTTTTAATACTATCGGCATTTTTACCAAATTTTGGCTTTGTGGTTGCAGCGTAATGACTTCCTTCCAGATCGCCTGAAGACATTCGTGATCTTCTTCGTTATACTCAATATCAGTCTTTCCTGTCGGAGGCGTCACACCTTGGGCCGGTCCGAAGGGCCATGGCTTGTGTTTATCGACGCCTCAAGTGAGTTATGATATCCATTGCCCTCACTACGGCCGTACCCGTAGGAGCCTGAGCTGGACTGATGAATCCAATATCAGCTCGCGCTGATTGGGACTCCACACTTCGGGCTGACCGTAGTGGTTGTATGCCAGTGCTTTTTGAAGTCTTAGTCGCGTTCTGTTGTTGCTGGATCTTCCTTGTTGGGCTTTCCAGAGAAACTGCAAATTTCTCTGGATTAAGCCTAGTTGCAAGGAAAGTTAGCTTTCTCTTGGGACCCTCAACATTGCAGCTGTGGGATAGAAAATCGTTATCCAAAAGCCCATCATTGGAAATGCCAGTGGTTTCGTCCACCACTTGGAACGTACAAGTTAGGGAGGTGGGGAGTTGGGAATTGCCCTGCGCAGAGCCCAGGTTTTCCCCTTCACCAAAGGGACTTACCAGTGTCAGTTTATTATGTTCGTTGATTTGGCAGTCACTCTTTAATGCTTGGTTTTTGATTAGGCTTATTTCCGCATCTATGTCAATAATGAATTGAGTCTGTGTGTCACAGCTTATATCTAGTGGTAGAGAGACTGTTTTTAAGTTGGATTTAGATGTTTGTTCTTTAGTAAGTTTTGGTTTATGTTGAGGTCTGCTTTTAACTGGCATCCTTTTACTAGTTCCTTCTTTAATGCTTATTGTTGTAGAGCCGGGAATTTTTGGCTTGACTGTCCCCCGTTTCTTTGAGCTCTTGATTCCCACCTTTTTTCTGGAAGCAATCGTTTACCTGGTGCGTTTTTCTCCCGCAGGAATTGCACATCAATTAGATGTGGGAGAACCTGGAACTATTCGATGTGTTGTGTGGATTTTGGTGGAGGCTTAGTCTTATAGTCTCTCTGGTTTTGTCCATACTCTTTGCAGGTAGGATACTTTTGTGGCCGAGACACACAGAGTAGGTGTGTCCCCTTTTGTTGCAGAAACTGCACGTTATTCTTTTAGCTAGGTTGGATGTTTTGTTTTGGGTATTAGTATTGAGCAGGGGGATTATTTGCTGCTGCTGACCACCATGTTTCAAGAGTTGTGGGTGTGGAGTTATATTGGGCATGGGTTCCGTCTGGTGATGGTGTCCACCAGGATTTCCGAGCTGTGAGTGTGATATAGAACATTTACTTAAGAGGGTGTTAATTGGCGGTCCTTGTGTTAGGGCCATTGTGTTGTTCTGACCTATCAACGGTCGAAAGTTGGCATTTAATGAAGTCGTGTCAGTGAACTGGTGGTAGGGTTGTTGGGCGTGGAGTTGCGTGAGTGATGCTTCCTGTTGCAGCTTCTCCATGTTCCGGCCCTTTGCTATAAGGTTCTCAAACGTTTTGATTTCTTGTGTTAGGAGATATTGGCAATTATATAAGTTGGTGACTCCTCTTTTGAAAATACTTTTGGCAAAATTCACCAGCTACTCGTTGGCAAACTTACATGATGTTTCTGAGTAGAATTGTGCGGCTGCTTCTTGAAAGCGCCTAAATACAGGGTGCGTATGGTATTGCTGTATGTGACTATAACTTCGCGAATTCAATTTTTTTTGTTAGTTTTCCTTTTCAGACAAGAAACGGTGGACTATAACATCACTCAAGAAAAGAAGAGACATGCTGTCATCGTCGCTATATGTGCGAACCATACAGATTTAGAGATCTCTAATTTTCTTAATTGCGCCCGTTCATTCGTGCGTAAGGTTTGCCGTGAATTGGAAGCATCAGGAGGTGATACAGAATCGGTTGCAAAACACAAAAAGCACGAACAATGTTCTGACACTGTCCGATCTGCAGAATTTTTACAGCAAGTGCAAGCGAACATAGACGAGGACCCTTCAAAATCAATGAGGGTTCTGGCGAGTGAGCTTCATGTTTCTGAGCGCATTATTCGTAGAGTTGTCCACGAAGATATTCGGTATAAGTCTAGCGTGATGCGCAGAGGATAGTTCAAGTCAGAACGAACACGGGAACAGAGAGTTCTCCGATCAAAACGTCTTTTAAACAAAATTAAACACCCTGAGGCGCCCAAAATTTTATGGTTTTTTCTGACGAAAAAAATTTTGACCAAGATCAAAAGACCAATGGCAGCAATGGCAGATGGCTATGTTCAAATCCTACGGAGGTTCCTGTTGCTATGCACACAAAATTTCCAGCCACTGTTCTGATTTTAGGTGTTGTTAGCAACGAAGAACATGTTATGCGACCAGACTTTTTTACTCAAGGAGTTCGAGTGAATTTTGGTGCATACATCAAGGTTTTGGAGACGGTAGTGATACCCTGGATAGACAATGTAAGCGGAGGCAGACCATACATTTCTCAACAAGACTCTACTCCTTCACATAAAGCGATAGCGACACAAGATTGGATGGCCGAAAATCATGACCACATAACACCGAATCTATAGCCACCTAGCTCCCCAGAACTTAATCCTTTGGATAATTACGTATGGGGCATAGTTGAGCGTGAGACCAATAAGCGTCCTCATAATACCACTTCTTTGCTGAAGACTGCTATTAATGCTGTTATGGTCAATATGAACAAGGAGCATTTGATTCGGGCATGTAATCGTTTCTGGACCCGGATCGAAGAGGTTATTGCTGCTAATGGCGATTTTATTGAATAACTTTACAGCCATATGTTAATTCCTGTTAAAAATGCAAGCTAATTAATTTTACTCTCAAGTTGCCTCAAACGTGATGTGCAAGTAAGGAGAGATTTTGTTGGGGTTTGTTTTGCTGTGAATAAACTATTTACCAGTTTCTCTCGGCAGATATACCCTTGAGAGTAGCTCCTCCGTGGGTGTCCAGGCACTGCCAGACTTGTTTGCTGCAACCTGTAAACGTTGGTAGGTCTTGCACTATCGATGGACTGGGGGCGCTAGTAAAGTTGGATCATCTGTGCCATCAATTTGGCTACTTTTGCGTAATCGGCCATTATTTCTATTTTTCAGTCTGAGTCTTCCCTGGGCATAAGGAGCAAGTGAGACAAGTTCAGCAAATTATTCAAAGTGGCACTTATATCTAGGGTTAGCTCCTAATCTTGGGAAGTTATTACCGCGGGGAACGATTGTGATGGGTCGAGACTGTTAGTCCCGTCCAACGAGAACCCACCAAAAGGTTTGATATCTTCTTTGAATAATCTTGTTTCTTCCTTAAAGTCTTCGATTCGTTTGGAAGTGCTTGTTTGACGTGGTAATCTAGGAGTCTCGTTGTACCTTGCATTCTTGAAGAGAGTCTGACTTACTCGTAGGTGTATATATTTTCCCACTCCGTAAGACGATTCCGGGTGTACCCGCTTTTGCTTCCTTTTGGTTGTCTGGATCTATTAATTTGTCTGGAATACGATTTTAGTTGCATCAAATGTATGCATTTTTTTGTATTCCTTTGTCTGGGGGTAATGATGTTTCCAAAGAGCGATTTTGAAAGTGTTTATGGCATAATCCTACCGGTTGCGCCAATTTTTATAAATGTTCTTTCGCCACTGCTACCAGAAATCGGATTTAGGCTACCTGCACGCCTTCCAGCGTTATGGCATCACCCAGATCCTGTTCGAGTGGAACTCGGGCTTCCAAAAGCCCTCCAACCCAGCTCTACAACGGTCCTTCCTAAAGTGGAACCACCAAACAATCCTTTCTAAACGACACTCACCAAACAGCACTGCGGCTTTTAACAGGCCCGCCGATGGTAAGAAGCCTTGAACATAGGTTCTGCTGTAGGTTTTAGAACTCTAATCTCCTCCAATCACTTCATTTATTTGCAAGCTTCTATGACCAGCAGGACCCCCCAGAAGCGCTCGGAGGCACCGTACGTGATCCACTCCAACGCAGGTCCTGGTAAACGCGTGGAGGTGAAGACGCTGGAACAAACGCTACGTAACGACCCATGTGCAGCTCCTCGGCCCCTGATTCTAGCAGAATATCGCCCAGGCTAGCGGGTCCGTTCGCGAGAACAATTTTTGCACCTCATTGCCTTCCCTCGATGGACACGGGTCGCTTAACACTCAGAAGATCTGGACAATGTAGTTTTCTTGCATCCTCAAAAGTAAGCCCAACACTTGTAGCCAGATGCTGTCTGCGAAGGAACATTACGGAAACCTCTATACCTTGGGTATGTGGAGAAGGCACTCCCCAAAGAATACTAGCATTCAAAAATACTTCCGTGGTTCAGCACGGGGACCAGCCACTTTGGATAACATTTTTGCAACAAGCAGGGCCCGTTGAAATCATTGATTATGAATGGGCTTGATTATGAATTGTTTGCAAATACCAATTTACGTATCCCTTTCAACAGATTTAGATAACATACTGTTACATGTACAAATAATTCTGCGAGCTACATTCGCAATTGTTTTCACAACCATTAAGAACATCAACAAAATGAATTTACTCGAAACCACGAGAACCCACCAAGCATGATCAACATTTGGAAGTGAGTCATTGCTCCATTCATTAATCTGCTCGAATATACCAGATACCTCTCGGCAGACCATTCGCCAATGTACGAGAAATGCATTGAACGGATGTAGCCCCTATATAAAGGCGAGCTGAATGAATGGGGGTCATCATTCATTCGACCGCGATAAAAACTGCGATAGTGTGTGGAAAGCGATATTGTTCCAGTAATAGAAAAGTGATTTTCGTTGATTGTGAAGTGATTTTAGAAGACAATTGCGATAGAAATTTATGAACAAGTGGAAGTTAGATTTTAATAGTGAAAATTAAAATTGTGAAATAGACCAAATAAGTGATTGCGCATTTTTAAGTAATTTAATAAACTCTTTTAATTTAATTTAAAAGACATTGCGTTTTCACTTTCCCGGAACATTAAATTATTGGCCGCGAACCATAACACGCGACAGTGGTGTCAAGAAGTAAGAAAGAAAATTTAGGAAGTGAAAACGCTTACACATTTTTAAAAGTGTACATTAAATAAATAAAAATGCCAGGAAATTTTCATCTAAAAATTGATCAATTGACCATATCGGAGCTCAAGGAGGAGTTGGAACAGCGAAATCTGGCCACACAAGGTACAAAGGCCATACTGATTGCACGCTTGCGTGACGCAATCGAGTCGGAAGGCGTGAATCTGGATTCGGGTGAGCTCTCTGATGCGGAAAAAGGCGCAGAAGGTGGAGAAGTAGAAACATCGAAATCAAAGGAGCCAGAAACTGCGCTAATGCAAATGTTATTGCTGATGTTATCTAGTCTAACTGCGAAGCTAAATAAACAATCAGCGTACCTAGACCAACAAGCGTTCGAAATCAAGGCAGACATCGCACAGAAGCTGGAGATACAGTCAACTGATTTGAAGGCAGATTTGGAAAAACAGTCTACCGAAATAAAAACAGAGCCCAGTAGTCTCAACAACCAAATTAAATGCGTCGAGGAAAAGGTATACCAGGTCGAGGAGAGAGTCAACCATGAGATCAGCCAGGTTGAGGAGAGAATCAACCATGAGATGGAAAACATGAAAAAGGAATTGGAAGTAGCAAAGGCAGTAGTAACCACCTCACCAGCCCCGCTTATAACTGCAGGGCAAAGCACATCCAGAAATGTGCAAGCACCAATATTCGACGGGCAAACGGTCTGGACTATTTACAAAATCCAGTTTGAAGCCGCCGCTAGGATAAATCCCTGGAATGAGCAGGAACGAGCAACTGCATTAATTTTTGCTCTAAGAGGCCCAGCTGCCGAGCTTTTGCGGACTATTCCCGTTGAGTTGCATTCAAACCCGGCTGCTATAATAAATGCGCTGGACATGCGTTATGGAGACGATCATCTGAAGCAGATTTACCGGGCACAGCTACGGCATCGGATGCAGATGCCTGGCGAAACTCTACAGCAGCTAGCTCAAGACATTGAGCGCCTGACACTTTTGGCTTATCCAGCTTACGACCCAGAAGCATTCGTCAGCGCCTTCAGGGACCAGGAATTGCAACAAGCCGTGCATTTAGCTCAAAAGCAAACGGTTAAGGATGCATTGGTTTATAGTCTGAACTTTGAGGCAGCGAAAAATGCGACTCGTACCACTGCCCGCGTACGTGAAATAGTGGCAGACGAGTGCATGTATAAGCGCGTGGAAAATGAGCGAGAGCTGCAGGTCAATGGTGCGCCTAGATGCTGGGATTGCGGAGAGAAGGGGCACTTGCAAAGAGACTGCAAGAAGCGAAGAAAACGGAGCTGTTGTCCAGGATGGTGGAGATCCAGACCCCGTCAGGAGCCTAGAATGTAGGCCCATCAAACTAGAGAGGCCAACTTCGTGCGGCGGACGTTGGCTAGGAGGATCGACATCCCCAGCACCTCCGTCACCTTGTCAAGGCAACATCGTGGAGAAGCAGACTTATGCCTTCCTGGTCAAGTTGATGAATAACATTGCACCATAATAAACGACACTGGTGCAACCCGATCGACGATCCGACCAGACCTAGTGAGGCCCCAACTACTTCTAAGGGCAGAGTTCATGGAAATGCTGACGCCCTATCTCGTCATCCATGTCCAGCAGTTGCAAGCATTGCCGACGGAATGAGAAGAAGAAACCGCCCGTTGATCTGCGATTGATAACGGCCGAATTCGATGAAGGTTGGTTACCGGAGGAGATTCGAAATGCCCAGTTAGCCGATGAAGACATCAGACCATTGCTCGAATGGAAGGAGACAACTGGGCGACCTGAGTGGAAAGACGTTTCAATGCATGGCGCAACCCTGAAAAGCTATTGGGCACAATGGAACTCCCTTCAGTTGGAGGGTGGCGTACTCAAGTGGAAATGGGAAACGGCGGATGGCAGCTCCTGTAGGATGCAAACTATACTTCCCAAAAGCCGAATTGGCGTTAAAAAGACCTTAGCGAAATTGCGGGAAATGTTTTAATGGCTCCATGCTCGAGAAGACGTAGAGGACTGATGCCGTAGATGCTTAATTTGCGCTTCCGTCAAAGGTCCAAACCGACGACTGAGAGGACAAACGCAAACCTATAACGTGGGGGTACCGTTTGAAAGGATTGCTGTTAACATCGCAGGACCCTACCCTGAGACCGAATGGGGAAATCGATACACGCTGGTTGTAGCTAATTATTTCAGCAAGTGGCCCGAGGTCTACCCCATTCCCAACCAGGAAGCAACTACTGTAGCCGAACGGCTAGTGTTAAATTGGGTCAGTAGGTACGGCTTACCTTGTGAACTACATTCCGATCAAGGCCGAAACTTCGAGTCACTAGTTTTTGGCGAAATGTGCGAGCTGCTGGGAATGCGAAAAACGAAGATAACACCGCTGTATCCCCAATCCGATGGAATGGTCGAACGTTTCAACGGCACTCTCAATAAACACCTGGCCGAGATGGTTGACGAGAACCAAAGGGACTGAGACCGACACATCCCACTATTTTTGATGGCGTACAGAGCTGCCGAACATGCATCGACGAGCCAAGCCCCAGCCAAAGTCATTTTTGGAAAGGCTATTCGTCTGCCAGCTGATATAAAGTTCGGAACACTCCCCGAGAAACCCGAAGCCATCTCGGAGTACGCAAGTGAGCTAAGACAACGGTTGAACCAGATACATCGGACAGTGCGAAAACACCTCGAATCGGCTACTGACCGCATGAAGACCAGGTATGATCTAAAGGCAAATTCTAGTGGCTTCCAGCAAGATGACTTGGTGTGGCTATATAACCCACAGCGGCGGAAGGGTAGGTCTCCAAAGTTGCAGCATACTTGGGAGGGACCATACCGAGTTGCAAAGCGAATCAACGACGCCATATTTCGCATACAGGAACCCCGTAAGCTGAGAGCCAAAATGAAAATCGTGCATCTGGACCGTCTTGCCCCATATTACACCCAGGGAGAATTGACTATAACTGGCGACACATCTTTTCGGGGCGAAAAGAACTGAGGTGGGGGCAGTGTTACATGTCCAAATAATTCTGCGAGCTACATTCGCAATTGTTTTCACAACCATTAAGAACATCAACAAAATGAATTTACTCGAAACCACGAGAACCCACCAAGCATGATCAACAATTCATTAATCTGCTCGAATATACCAGATACCTCTCGGCAGAACATCCGCCAATGTACGAGAAATGCATTGAATGGATGTAGCCCCTATATAAAGGCGAGCTGAATGAATGGGTGTCATCATTCATTCGACCGCGATAAAAACTGCGATAGTGTGTGGAAAGCGATATTGTTCCAGTAATAGAAAACATAGTATACTCAAATAGTAGCCACACCTATCATTTACCCTGTGTTGCACACTTTTTGAATTTTCCCAGGGGCACGTCAACTGATCCGGGGCATGACAGCTGATCCCATGTTTCGCGCGCTCAAGAAACAAAGCAAAATGCAAATAAAATTTCCGACGCACGTGTTCTTTTACGCATTTCAGAACATAGGAGTGCTGCCACATCCTAACAAAAAACTAAAAGATTGCATGGAACGAATTTGTTTTTCTGCAATGTTATTGATTTTTTAGATCTGGTAGCCCTGAAATCTCTCATCGAAGCATATGTTTATATTCGCGCCATTCCTCGCATCAGCGTTTACAATCTACCTGCTACCGAAGATTTATGGCTCGCTGTTCGGCTTGTGTTCGAATTTTTCCGGAGGGTTGATGGAGTGTGGTTACTAGTTGAGTATACTATGATAGAAAAGTGATTTTCGTTGATTGTGAAGTGATTTTAGAAGACAATTGCGATAGAAATTTATGGACAAGTGGAAGTTCGATTTTGATAGTGAAAATTAAAATTGTGAAATAGACCAAATAAGTGATTGCGCATTTTTAAGTAATTTAATAAACTCTTTTAATTTAAAAGACATTGCGTTTTCACTTTCCCGGAACATTAAATTATTGGCGGCGAACCATAACACGCGACAATACTTTGTAATTTGGCATTATCCCTAGAATTTTTAAAGGATCAATTTATGAAGAGTTCTTTTAAATTTACAAATTTATGAAAGTGTATACTACAAGAAGGCACGTGTAAGACATTTGAACCTTATATAATCAACATCAGTTTACATTAGGAATTTTTATTCAATAAGCAATCAATTCGGGAGAAATAATTTGACTTTGAGTAAAGTGCTTTGTATTCTACGCCATAGAAATTGCAAACTACAAGCGGAAAAATCAGCACTTCAGGCATACTTTCCTGAAATGGCGTTTTCCATTTATCATTAAGTGTTTCTTTTGTATTCAGATTTTTATTGTGCATAGAAATTTCTTAAGGTCATGTTTACGCATCTCGCACTCTACCATGACGTTACTACGAGTAACAATTGTGTTGCGAACATCATCATTATGTAGAGTGAGATAATACGCGTAAATTCACACTTAACTGCGAAATATGAGATGTTTTTCTTGAAGGTATTTGCGATTGCTTTGAATTAGAAGCAATTCAATGAGCAAAAACAAAACAAAAATCGAAAAAATAATCAAAACTATAATTTTAAACTGATTGTCTTCAAGGTTTATTAAGGTAACTTTTGGGATTGTTTGAAAACGAGGCCAAAACATAAAAGAAGGAAAGACAATATTTTGGCAGTTAATTGTCTGAAAAATGACTTACTTTACCTGATAATACCCAATAAGAGCTTTCCTTGAAATGTAGTTATGAACCCGTAGTCCAACAACGTTTGAACATCTCTTAAGCTAGCTTAGAGACTACTACAACTATCTCACCTCATCTACAAGAAACCTAACTACAGCTTCCAATCCAAATACCATAGATAATTCATTACTTATGGTCATCATTCACTAAATTCACTAGACATTGCATATACTTGTAGAATAGAATTTTCTAAGCAAGGATATGATTATATGTCGACAAAGTAGGGTTTTTGCAGACAATCGCCATCAAAGTCACTGCTCCCATCCTTTCTCAACGGGTCAGTATCAATGACTTCTCTGCAGACTTTGTCTTAGGTGATTGTTAGTATGAACTGGAGACACTATACAAAACTTTCTCGAAAACATTCTTGCGGTGCATACAAGCACGTACGTATATAATGCAATCGTCAAGGGGGATAACACTGAAGCATCTTCCGCTCCCTAGAAACGATATCCGTCGTTTGCCAAATATGAGATCTATTAGATATTAGACAAGAAATAGTTAGACAAGTATCTGTGAGCAACTATAGTTAGTTCGTGCTGCAAGGAAGTTAGCCATACCACTCAGAGACGAGTATGTAATCTTGTTCACTGTTGAACAGTTATAGTTAGGAGTATATCCATACCTTGCCGTCGAGGACATAATAAACGGTATGCGAAGAAGTTATGACTAAATTGCAGTATTCTTCACTTTGACACTGAATTTCAGATACAAATGTTAGCCAGTCTGTGTTTCGGCTTTGTGGTTATGCAATTTATGTGAAGTGAATGCATGAATAGGTTAGATAAAAGGAAATTATTAAGTTGCAATTTAGCTTTCAGCGAAGCGGAAAACGGAGAATATTTACCCATGAGTGAGAAATGTTAAAGTTAGAATTCATGATCCATGTTGGTTTTGATAGTAACATTGCGAATTAGATGCAAATGTGAGAAAAGAAATTATTTTTTAAAGTACTAGTACTGTTACGGTATAATTTATTAAGGTCACGGTCGGAAACCTCCTCGATAACATTGCCACAGGAAAGATCGCTAAATCCCAAACCTGCAATAAAGAATCAAAACAAACAAGTTGGGTAGACAGACGTATGCTCATGTCAGAAGGGTTTTGTACTCAACTTACAAAATGCAGTAACCAGCAACGAATAAAATCAAGAAACACGTCATGTTCGAGGATCATACTATTATTAACAAAGTTGAAAGAATTTCGACTTCTGAGGTATTTGTTAAAGTTATACCCATAAATATCTCGCTTGATAATTTTTTCAGGTTTTTTAGATCATGGGTGTCCATTCGCGAGGGAGGAAACACATTTTTCATGTATTTCACCCCCCCCCCCTTCGTTAAATACTATTCGATCTTTATGAAACTTTCAGAAAAGACCAATCTTATAAATAGTCATCTGTTTGCTAAATTGTATTTAATTTAAGGGTACCGTTTAGATTTTATTCAAGAAAATATAAAATCGATAAATCATACTATTACTAACAAAGTTGAGTGAATTCTCATGTATTTGTTGTTGTTGTACTCATAAAGGTCTACATTCATGATTTTTTTCAGATTTTTCGGATGGAAGGTGTCCAATCGCGAGGGGGGGTACGCGAAAAGTTCGTACATTTCTCCTTCCCCTGCCCCTCTCGGTGCTCATAAGGCAATCGTAAGACTTGTTTTGAAAAGATCCCATTAAGACCTTTCCAATGACACCCTACTCAACTACCAATGATGAAATTTTTTTTTGAGGGGCCACCTCCCTGTATGGAGAGACCCCCCTTAAGCCCCTTTGAAAAATTCTTCCACCCTTGAATTTTCAAGAAGTCACCACTTCTGACCTTTCCACAAAGTTTCATGGCTGTAGCTTCTATAGTTTCGGAGAAAAAGTGCTGTGACATACAGACGGACGGACGGACGGACAGACGGACACAGGTCGTGATTGCAATAGGGTTTTGTATTTTAGTACAAAACCCTAAAAAAAACCAAACACAAGTCGTAGAGCTCCAATTATATTGTTAACAAGAGTAAAGAGTTGGGAAGAAGCTAGTTAGTTAGGGAAAATTGTAAAATTGTATGCTCGATAACCAGAAGCAGAAGTTACCGCGTGGAGTACCATCGAATCAACCAACAACACTGAACATACTCACCACTTATGCCAACCACTAAATTAATTGGTAAAATTTAGCGTGGATGCAGATGGTAATCGTCGATTCAAAACACATCAAAGAAAAATTATCATCACTGTTAAACGCTAGGCTAGCTAACGATTCATAGATGCAAACTAAAACTTTTATCAGCCCCTATCCTAGCATGCCCCAATCTCGAGATACCATTCAATTTGCAGACGAATGCTTCGGACGTTCGTATGGGTATAGTGTTGAGCTAGACTCTTCTTGGGCGGTTGTTCAAAATAATAACAGATCACCACTCCCTCATTTGGCTCGACAATTTAAGAGATACAACTCACCGTGTAGCACGTTGGGCGGTACGGTTACAAAAATTTGACTTTGACGTGATATACCGACAAGGTAAGAAGCATTTAGTCCTAGACGCTTTGTCGAGGTCAGTAGCTGCGAAAGCAGTGGAAATGGTGGATAGAGCGACAGACACCTAGTTTGAATGGGTGAAAGCCAAAGTGCATGGTAATCCAAAATAATTTGAAAACTGGAGGGTCAGTGAAGGTCTGTTATGGAAGCATGTGCCCGGGCGGTATCCTAAATTAGAAGAGGTAGAAGCATGGAAAAGGGTATTGCCAAAGTTAAAACGACGGGAGGTGTTTCAGCGATGCAATAATTGCCCGACTCGGGGCCATATAAGGATTAATCGAATTATTGATCGTTTTTTCTTCTTTGCAGCACTACAGCCCCTCTCGAGCCTTCGCTTAGAGATAGTTAAACTATCTCATTTTCATGACCGTATTGATTTTTTCGGAAGTTGGTTTGGTCATTCCCATTCTCCCGTGTGCCTGCTCAGCTATGATCTGATTAAATATCAGTACAGTGAACACTCGTAGTCTGTCCGAAAAAATCCCCCGAACTAAATCACGTTGCTCCCAACCAGATTTGAACCTGGGACCTTCGGCTTATGCGTTCATGCTTTAACCACTAGACCACACAGACTCTTTCTCTGTATCTATATTTTTTTATAGTTATTCCATTTACCTTTAATTTTTATTTCCCTATCATATTAATACTACTTTCTCATTCGATTTTTTTTAGAAACAAAAAAAAAATAATAATCTTATCTTTCCTACTAACAACATTCCATTCATTACTTCCCATTATCAAAATTTCATTCGAGACTTTTTTTTTTGTGGTAGGGAGGTGAAGGCATTTATGCCCGCCGAGTCTGGCAGTGTGGGACTCCCATGGAGGATACCTTTGGACTACCCACTAAACACCTCCCCTGTCAATCTGAGAACCTAGCCTGGAACCGTTTGACACATTACTTCGGGCCAGGTCTCATTTTGTTACGCCGTGGGGCGCCTTCAAGCTGGAGAGTCCCTTTCCTAGCGGGAGGGGAGGGGGGAAGAGGAATTGCCAGAAGAGCGATCCCCCAGCCCCAGTGCCTCCGGCTGCTGTGAGTCCCTTTTATATTTTAGGACTGCCCGAGCATAATGTGCCACCTGGTTCCATTTGTCAACCGATTCGAGCATCACCGCAACTATACTCGTATTATCCGGGGTGAGCTCTCCCGTTTCCCTGTAGAGTTCCCTTCGCAGCCTGGCCCATTTGGTACACGCAAAAAATGTGTGACAGGCATTGTCCTCCTCTCCTGGGCAAAACCGACAATCGGGAGACCGTGACTTACCGATCTTGTGCAGGTAAGACTGAAAACACCCGTGCCCGCTCAAAAGCTGGGTCAGATAGAAGTCAGTCTCACCATGCCTTCGATTTAGCCACGGTCTCACATCCGGGATAAGGCGCGCAGTCCACCTTCCCTTCGTGCAATTCCTCCAAGACTGCTGCCAATCGTTGAGCGAGCGTTGTCTCTCCTCGCGAACAACGATCTCCCTCGCATCCTCGTTTCGGCGCAGGTAAATAGCGCGGTGCTCTCTAGCAAGGAGGGCGACAGGTATCACGCCTGCAATCACTCTCACCGCCGAGTCGGAGACTGTTGGATACGAAGATGCAATTCTCAGTGCTCCTCTTCTCTGTACCTGTGCCAATCGTTTTCGGTATACCTCCTTGCTGAGAGCGTCGCCCCATACCTCTGCTCCGTACAGTAGCACTGACCCTACAGCACTCATCAAGAGGCGTCTTCTTGATGGGCTGGATCCCCCTACGTTGGCCATAAGTCGACTCAGGGCCGATATTCCCGAAGCAGCCTTCTCAGCCGTTGCCCTGATTTGCTCAGAGAAACTCATCTTCGGGTCGATCAGTAGCCCCAGGTACTTCACCGCTGGCTTCGATTCGATCTGTATATCTCCAATACTGATCATCCTTACTCTAGGGATTCTCTTTTTTGTCAAGATGACCACTTCGGTTTTCTCCAGTGCTAAACTGAGCCCGCGAGCAGTCATCCAGTCCCTCACTCGGCGCATTAGCATACCTAGCCTAAGTTGCGCTTGTTCAACGGTGCGTCCGGCGACCAGAGCCGCAACATCATCCGCATAGCCGACCAAGCGCGACTCATCTGGCATCTTAAGTCTCAGTAGCCCGTCGTAAGACACGTTCCACAGGTCCGGACCAAGGATAGATCCCTGGGCAACACCCGATGTAATTTCCATCCTTCGTTGGCCCTGTGTCGTGTCGTAGAGTAGGCTTCGGTCCTTTAGGTAGTTCCTCAAAAGCCGCATTAGATATTCTGGAACTTGAAAAGAGTTTTCCAGCGTGTCCAGAATATCCACCCATCTAGCGGAGTTGAAGGCATTCCTGACGTCGAGTGTCACCAACAGGACGATCCGTCGCTTGGTGCGACTATATGCCTCTGCCTTTTGGACCGCGTTCACCACCTCTGCAATCGCATCAATGGTAGAACGTCCTGCTCTAAAGCCGTACTGCCGAGGAGATAGGTCCCCAGCAGCACGAATCGCGTCAGTGAGTCTTCCCTTGATGAGTTTCTCTAGCACTTTCCCAGCCGTGTCTAGCATGCATAACGGGCGGTATGCAGACGGCGATTCGGGATTTCCCTTCCCCTTGCTGACCAGCACGAGCCTCGCCACCTTCCATCGTACCGGGAAAACGCCGTCCCGTAGGCAAGCGTTGAATGTGCTGAGCAGCAAGTCAGGACAATGGTGATAGACGAGCTGCAAAACCTCAGCTGGAACACCATCTGGACCTGGAGCCTTCCTCGCTTTCAGGGAGAGGACTGCCTCCTCCAGTTCCAGCTGTGTGAAGAGTGGGCACTCGACTGCTGTTTCACCATGGACAGCGTCAACACGGACGGGATGGGCGAGGAAGAGTCCCCGCACTATCGCGTCCATCTTTTCCGCGTCATGTATACAAGGCTTCCGTAGGGCACCAAGTTTCCCCATGACCAGCTTGTAGCCAAGGCCCCACGGATCCCTATTTACATCGTCCACGAGGTCTTGCCAGCATCGGGCCTTGCTCTTGTTAATAAGCCTGCGAAGATATTTCCTGCCGGACCTGTATGCTGCTAGCCTAGTGTCTGCCTCCTCCCGTGTTCGCGCCCGCTGGGCCTCTCGCCGAAGTTTGTGACACTCGCTTCTTTGTTCGGCGATCTCGTTTGACCACCAGTATACTGGAGGCTTACCATGTCGGGGTCTCCGACGGGGCATGGAAGACTCGCAAGCAGCTATGATGGTACTCATAGTTGAGTTCACCAAGTCCTTGGCTGTAGGCCCTCCACTCCCTGGCGGAGCTCCCAGCAACGGTGCGCCTGCCGTAAGCGCGTCAGTGAACCTCTCGACGTCCATCCTCCCAGACCTCCATCCGAGGATTGAAGTTTGGGCATATGCACGCAGAGTGGCACCGTCGTGAATCTCAACAGCTATATACTGGTGATCACTAGCCGAGTAGTCCTCTAGTACTCGCCAGTTGTGTACTCTAGGTACCAGGGACTCCGAAGCGAGTGTCACATCGGGTATGGTTCCTACGCAACCCCAGTGGCGGAAAGTAGGGGTGTTACCAGTATTTAGGACAAAAAGCGCTGTTCTGGCCGCCATGTCCAAGATTTGCTTTCCCCTTGGGTCGGATTGTGGCATACCCCATTCGATGGCTCTAGCGTTGAAGTCTCCCCCGACCAGCATGTGGCCCTCTGTGTTCGAGACAGCGTCCTCCAGGGCATCGAGTTTGGTTCGAAAGGATCGCATTGCCTCGTTAGGCGTCAGATAAACACTGAAATATGTTATCCCTGAACACCGCACCCACACAAAACCATCCCCGCGTCCATGGCCCTGCACCTGAAGGCGGGCGCTGTCTCGAACCCAGATGGCCGAGGTACCAGATTTGTCAGGGTACCACGCTTGCGAGTCCTTGTTATGATGTTGCTCGCTCAGCAACAGGAGGTCAGCTTTCTTATCCCTCGCAAACTGCTCAAGTAGGTCCTGGGCGTTTGTGCTTCGGTGCAAATTGAGACTTTATCACTAACAAAACTTAATTCCTTCCGTCATACTAACTAATTTTATTCATTATCTCCCACTAACAAAAATTCCATTTCATTCCTTTAAGAAAGGTTCACAGTTTAAGTTGCTAAATGAATGAATGGGAGATCAACAGAAGTTAGCTCCGTTAGTAGCGCCGCAGATTCTCAACCGTAGGGTCCCCTTGGACCCTGAGTCCAAGTTCTGCCGAGCGCAGGAAAACACTTTTTTTGGATATCGGTAAAAGCAATTATTTCCATGTGCACGATGATTTGCATATAACCAAACGCTATCATGGTTATGCGAATTGCCATATATACAAAATGGAAATTGTTGCTTTTTTCGATATGGAAAAGATGTGTGGGTCGGAATGTATTGAACTTCGATTACGTTACCTCGATGCAGCAGCGGTAATTGCGAAGGAAATGATTGCGGGATTAAGTTAGTTTAGTTCCTGATTGGAACGTGAGTTTGCTTTTAGCTATCAGAGAAAAGGGAGTTCTTTTGCGGTTTCGGGGAAAGTTTTTTATTTGAATTCGTGAGAAAAGTCTTGATTTAGGATTCGGGAAGCGGTCACAGAAGCGGCGGTTAGCGATAGTGGAGGGCGGGAAAGAATTATGAGATGTTAAAAAGTGTTGACTGATGGTGCTGTGGACAATGAAGTTTAGGAAAAAATGAAAGTTCATGAAAATTAAATTTTAGACGAATAGAGTGGAAAAAGAATATACGATAAACTGGTGATTCTGGTTTTAATGGAATGTTAGAATATACAGTCAATCAACAGTTGCGTTCGTGCTAAAGGAAGCCATTGTTTGCTTTCTATCGGAAGTAGTTTGTGAGCGGCAAAATATTTACTTGAGTTAATCTAATTGTTCAATTAACTGTGTAGATTTTGCGGCTAGACGAACGGTTCTTTTCGCTGGTGAATTTTTTTCTTATTCAAAAACAAAATCTTCGAAAACATAAAAAAGGGTGGAAGTAACTGCTTTAAAGACTATTTTCATTGAATTATTCGATGATTTCAAGGAGCTGGCACGCGGATATGTGGCCGTTTGAGTTTTTTGTGTTTTATTCTTTGCTGAAGTAAATTTTATTTGGTTTTTATAAATTTTATTAGTCGCCTCCGCCCCTTCCAGTTGCAGAGCGCTCCGCAGCTTCAAAATAGGGTGTGTAATTATTTGTTTTTCGATTTATCTGCTTGACATTGAATTTTGTTCTCTTTCGGCGATTGTTATAAATCTTTTTTTCGAACTAATTCCACTAAAAGGGGATTTAAATTAATTTATAGAATTGAATGTGTATTCATAGTAAATTATTATTTTTTTTTTTTTCAGTATTTGATTGAAGTGGTATTGTAAGATCATAATTAAAATTTTTCAATAAAAAACGGCCATGATTCACTAAAAATATTAATTTTTCATTTCTCAGGATGACCTCGTCCTCTCCCGTCCTTTTCCTTTTGCGTTAGTTGTGGTGGTGGCTTAGCACGAGCAGAGAGAGCCTCAGAAAACCAGCGTCACGACTGAGCGCTAGCGGACCTCAGTACGCCACCCGGGTTACGCACCCTCTGCTACAACATTATGTCTGCAACTGTGGTGAATTCTGTGGTTGTTACAAACTTTCAGGACCTGAAATAAAAAAGTCATTTTATGTATCAGGGGGTTGAGGGAGACGCAAAATGTACTAAAATTCGTATAACCCAGCTATATTACTGGCCAAAAATTGCTGCGGATGCACGGAGCTATGTGCTGGAATATTAAGTGTACCAAGCAGTTAAGGTAGGGCAAAAAGCCCAAGCCGGTCATATGGTCTCACACAGCGGAGAGATGTCCCGACCGTAAGAAATGATATACGTTGATTTAATGGGACCTATGATGCTTTAGCCAGAGTGAACAGTTTTAGACTATGTGCGAAAATTTTTTCTGCTTTTTCCACTCCCAAGGCAACAAAATCTGCCTTCTTCTGGAGGAGCTAGTGTTTGGCGTACCGAAATGGCTAGTTTGTGGCAACGGCGTTCGATTTCGGGGAAGAGAGTTGCAACAACCGACAAAGGCCTATGGAACACGAACAAAATTCACGGCATAATACTTCCCGCAGACAAACCCCACAGAATGTAGAAATCAGGGCATCAAATGCATGTTGCGTGCGTATATGTCAGAGGATCAGCATGCTTGGAATCAAAAGCTAGCTCACATTGCCTGCGCCCTAAGTACATACCGGCAATAGTCAATGAAAATTTCCGCATGTTTCTACAATTTTGGGAGAGGGATGGTAACTTTTCATAGCAAGACCAAAGTTCCTGAGGATCCATGTATTGAAATAAGTCCAGCACGCAGAACAGAGAAATTCGAAGGAATACGTGAAGAGATTGGGAACTGGTTGCTGGCTACTGCAAAGCAAAATGTTGGAAGGTACAACCTTTGGAAGAGAAACTTCGATTACAGGGCGGAAGATCATGTCTGGAGAAAGAATTATGTGATTTCCGACGCCACTAAAAACTTTACAGCCAAGCTAGCTCCCGAATACTTGGGTCCCAATTACGTTAAGGAAAAAACGGTGGAATCTTGAATTGAAAACCTTACGCGGATTAATACAAATGCCCTCAGTTTTCCTTTTTTTCTCACAAAGGTGAACGCCATCTAGAGTCCGAAATTAACTGCTTACTGCTGTTAATTTGATCCAAAGAAATTTTCATTCGGAATAACTTTTACAGAGATGTGGATGGCATGACATATAGTTTACGGTATAAGGGAAAGTTTTTCCTCAACCGGAGCTTGGTTCGCAATTGTCCCTTATATCGGCAGTCCGTACTACGCTTGTGGCACTTGCATAATCCCGGACCCGATCGTTGGTCTAGTTCTTTTGTTTTTGGACCTTCATAATTTTTTTCTTTCTTTCTAAATTGCATCTTTTTTTTCATTTCTTTATTTGCTTATTTTGTTGGCCACTCAGAGTTTACTTTTGCTAAAAGAGAAGTGGGCGTTCATTAGTAGTTATGGTAAATTCCATGAAGTATTTTATAAGTCAGGTTAGTCGGGAATAATTCGGTAGCTTGCATGCTGTGTAAAATTAATAGACTTTAAATAAGGACACGTCAGCAGTGTCTTAGATTAGGGTTGTGTTTGTATAATCTTCTTCTTCGTAGCACTACAGCCCCTCTCGGGTCTTCGCTTCTTGCAAATAGTGCCTCCAACTGTCTCGGTCCATTGACCGCGTCCTCCAATTTCCAAATCAGAGCAGCGATGAACTGTCTTCGTCGACCAGTCAGACCAGCGTTTCCTCGGTTGTTAAGTATCCGTTGTTCGTCCATATGATTCAGGGTGCCAGCCCATTGCGGCTTCCGCAGTTTTACAACCTTTAAGACCCCCGGCTCGTCAAAAATTTTATGCAGCTCATGATTGTACCAAATTCGCGATTGGTCTCCGTCTAGCTTCGCTTCTATTATACGCCTCAGGACTATTAGGGTCCATGTTTCACACCCAGAGCAAAGCACAGGTCGTCATAACTCACAAAAACATTTTATGTGTTAACTGCATTCTCTTTCATCTCTTTGATCGACGGTTCTCGTTATATTAACGCCTAATATACAAATTTGCCCACATTTTCGATATTATATTCGCTAAGTGTGATATTTTTCCTCGACTACGTCATGCGCTTTGTTTCATTCTCATTGATTTGTAGCCCCACTAGTTTCGCTTTGCTGTCGAGTTTCAGGAAGATTGCTTTGGCAGTTGTCAATAACCGTGACGAAATGTTGATGTCGTCCGGATAGGCTACTACTTGGCTCGAGTTGAATAGTAATGTACCTCGTGTATCGACAAGTAGCTTTCTTATGACGTACTCCAGAGCCAAATTGAATAGAAATGGGGCCAGCCCATCCCCTGGTATCGGTGAGTTGGTTATTGATGTGGACTTGGGAGGTCGTCAACGTTATTGTCATTGTGGTAAGACGGACTTATTTGGCTGGGATACCACAGCAAAGCATTATTTGGTACAGTACGTTACGATGAATACTGTTCTATGCTTACTTAAAGTCAACGGAGATTTGGTTAGGTATCTGCTTGACTGTGAACGATTGGTTTATTGTCGATCTACCTGCTCTAAAACTGCCTTGATACTGCCCAATAGTACTGTTGGCGTATGTTCCGATTTTATTTTCTAAGATCTTTGAAAGTATTTTGTACGCCCTACAAAGCACTGATATGTCTCTATTATTTTCGCACTGTAGCTTGTCACCTTTTTTGTGGATATAAAATTGATTGGCTACACTCTTTCGGCCTATGTTCTTGTGGGCAAATGGACTGGATAACTTTGTGAAGGGCTTTATGAACACTGCTCCACCATATTTGATGAGCTCCACTAGAATCTGATCGATGGCCGGCGCTTTATTATTCTTTTGGGCTTTGATGATGGAGCAAACTTCATCCAGAGTTGGTTGGGCCAATGAAAGCTCTTCGAAAACATTTATGGGCTCTGATGTTTGGAGCTGTGCGGAGGATCAAGGAGGCTCTTGAAATATGATGCCCATCTGTCCTTAACCTTTGTTTCATCAGCGATGATATCGTCGATGTCATCACGTCAGAGCGTGATTTTGGGCTGATAGCCACGTTCCAGGCTCGTCACTACTTTGCATGCTTGTCTTGTGTTATTGCTCGCTAGACTTACATCGATACTTCTCAATTGGTGGTCATAGTATTTCTTATGATCTTATTCGCTACCTTTCTGTTATTTTCATAATGTTCTCTCTTCGTCCTGGTTTTTCTACCTAAATATTGCATATAAGCCTGATTCTTTTTGTCCAACGCATTTTGGCACTCATCATCGAACCAATTATTTCTTTTACGCCGGGCTTGATCGCCGATTGTGTTTTCTGCCACGGTCTCAACGCCCGTTTTCACTTCCATCCAGAGCTCGTTGCTTGTTTTCAGCGATGTGTCTGAACAGCTGGCTCTCAGCTGTTTATTGAAGGTCTCCGCAAACATTTTTGCTTTCGATGTCAATTTCTTTGTAGTAGGCTTGTCTTCGCCTTTGACATACGACATCGATAAGTTAATTTGATGAAGTAATGATCTGAGTTACAATTGGCACCTCGGTTTGTGCGGACGTCAAGTATGCTCGAGGCCCAACGTTGTTGGATCAGAACATGACCGATCTGGTTTTGTGTGTTGCCATCTGGTGATACCCAGTTCATTTCATGTCATATCGATGCGTGAAGCAAGTTGGGCGTATGACTAGATTTCTGCTACATCCAAAGTCAATCAGGCGCTGGAACCAGGTGGCACATTAGCTCGGGCAGTTCTAAAATATAAAAGGGACTCACAGAAGCCGGGGGCGCTGGAGCTGGGGGATCGCTTTTCTGGCACTTCCTCTTCCCCTCTTCCTTGCCGCTAGGAAAGGACTCCCCCAGCTTCAATGCGCCTCACGACATAACAAAACGAGATCTGGCCCGAAGTAATGTGTCAAACGGTTCCAGGCTAGGTTTTCAGGTTGAAAGGGGAGGTGTGTGTTTAGTGGGTAGTCCAGTCGCCTTCTTGCGAGCATGGGAGTCCCACACTCTGTGAATAAATGGCATTCACCTCCCTACCACAAAAAAAGTCAATCAGGCGCTGGTTCCTCCAGTCGTTCCCCGATGAGATAGCTCATTGCCAATCTTGGCGTTGAAATCACCCATAATTATTTTTGTGTTCTTTGTTGGCAATAAGTTGACTAGTCTTTCCAGGTGATTGTAGAACGTTTCCTTCGGTTCTTCATCCTTTTCTTCAGTCGGGGCGTGACCTTTTCTCGGCCAGATTTATATGGATCGCACAGAACCGTTTATTGACTGCCTTGAAATCAATGACGTGCGATTTGAACTCCCTATCCACAACAAAGGCCTTTTTGAATAATCGTTTTCCTGCAAGCTTCCCACTTTTGAATATTGTGTGCGATCTCATGTCTTGAAAATCGTTTCCAGTCCATTTCGTTTCCAGGATTGCCAGTTTGTTTAATTTATATTGTAAAAGATCCCTAACACGGCCAGGGTTGTTCAGTGGTCTGATATTCCAGAATTCTATGTTATAGTCCAATTTGCGGCAGCAGGATCGTTGCCGTAGGTCCAATCCATTCCAAGGCTCTTCTGCAGGTTTCGAAACGATATAGGGTTTCCAGAGACAGAGAGTTGAACCGTCATCCAACTTCCAGTCTGGTGGCATGATTCTTACTTTCGATTCCGTTATCAGGTGCGCAAGACTTGGCTTCACCTTCTGGCGGCCCTGCAATGCAAGTGGAAGTTGGATCTCGTACCGGAGCTGCAAGTGTATCTAAAGTTATTAGCATTTCCCGGTCAATCGAATGTGTGGCCCCGAGACCATCTATTACCATCTGGTCATTGGATTTGGGATGAGGAACCATGGAAGCTGTGAGCTGGGGAAAGAAAAAGAGCCCTGCTCCTTTGTCAAGCAAGCTTGGGACCTTCTATGGCGGAGCTTAATCATCGGACTATTAATTGAAAAAAGGTTTGTAGTTTGGGCCAAAATGTCGGAACGTGTGAGCTATTTCCTAAATTATTTCCGATTTTCCGCTCTGCCTTCCAGAAACTGCGACAATTATGAAATTATTCTTGGTGACTCTAGAAAAAAAAAAACAACTTTTCAATTCGAACGTGTTTATTTGCTAAGATCTACGAGTAAGTTAGAACTGACTACAGGTAGAAGCTTAATAATATTGCAATTTGGTTATTTTTGAAAAACGTAAGGTTCACACGATTGTGCAAGCGGAGGAAATGTCGTGTTGGCTTGCAGTCTGTGCAAGTTAGAGTTGGCGCTGATGATGTGGTGTCATATTTTGGATGTTGCCGTCTAGATCGATCGATGTTATGTGTTGAGTTTGCCGTTATGTTTTTGAGGAAGATGTTGATGCCGTAAGACATATATGGAATTGATGTAGGCACTTCTGTCAAACGCAAAGGAAGCTCCAGGACCAGATGTCTTCGAGATTGAGGTGATGCATCTGATCCATCACCTTTGTCCTGTTTGCTGCTGCTTAGTATGATGAAAGCCTTTTTGCACAATTTAGCCTTTCTGGAATAATTAAAGGCTGTGAGACTCGTACTTATCAACAATTTTGAGTCATCGTCTGCGCACCGCCCATAATGCTTGGCTGGAAAATACTCGAGAAACTTATAAGGGAAAGACTCAATGATGCGATCCATATGCTGGGGATATTACTCCAAGCCACTACGGTTTCAGAGCAAATACGACCAGCATTATTGCGATTGTGAACAGTATCCCACGGGCGGAGCAATTCTTCTAATTCATCCTACGCGTATTTTTTTTGTTGATCCTTTAGTCTTGAATGCCTTCCACTTTGCTAGGTGAGCGAGTATTCTGTAAACGTTGGAAAACCATCTTCAAGCTCCAGAATATCTGATGCGGGTTGTGAGAAATTTTCTCAAGCTCCGAAGTTTGCTCTACAACATGAAGCAAGGCAGACAAAGGATAATAGTGACATCTGATGGCTCCATTTTTGACACAAACTTGCGTAATGTACAGTGCGATGAGCCATTAGGATTTGGGCTGGTGAATGAGTCGCGCTTGAGCGGTTATGCTGGTGATGTTTGGTGCTAGTGTAGAGAAGAAGCAAAACTTAGCCTAAATACGCTAAGGCGACGAGTACAGGAGCAGATGACTCCTCGCGGATTAAGTCTTGCACAGAAGAAAACTAAAATGGTCATCAACAGGGTAGGGGGTGATCAGCATCGGCAAATGAGCGATAAATTAAACTAATGAAAATTAACACACGTCTGTATCGTTGGTGTTTTATTCAAGAAGAACGAAAAGTCATATACAAATGTCATATCAGATTGGATGTATACATGTATGACATAAGTGTCAAATAGTGTTGACTCGTTGAATATTTCAATTTAAATATTCCTTTTGAATCAATGAGCCTTTCAATCTTAATTCTTTTTCAATATTTACAACCAAAAAATTTAAATATTTAAAACGAGAAAAATGAGATTTATACAATCAGATTTGCAATCCCATTTCTCTCAAGCAATATTTATCTTTTTGTATTGGCACTGTTTTGGTTAAATAGTCGGCGATCATTTTATCGGTGCTTTCGTGTTTAACTTCAACTTGATTTTTCTCTACTAATTCTTTGATGAAATAATGCCTGATGCTAATATGTTTGGTTCGAGCATTGAATGTTCCGGTTTGTGTTGAACCAATTGCACCTTTGTTATCACACATGATTCGAATTATTTGCGTGCCATCGTTGAGCATTTCATCCTTCAATGCAACAAGCCACAGAGCCTCTTAGCTTACCGCTGTTAATGCCAAATATTCAGATTCTGCTGTACTAGTCGCAATTGTTTGTTGCTTTTTAGATGCTCAAGATATAGCACCACTATGCCATAAAAATACGTAACCAGTACACGATGCAAAATTGCAAAAACTGGAACCCCAATCAGCATCCGAATAGTCTAACAAATGTCCGTATTTGCAATTTCGTGAATATGTTAATTTGCAATTCAATGTACCTTTCAAATAGCGCAAAACACGCTTAACTACTTTCGAATGTGCTAACCTGTAATTTTGATCAAATTGACTTATACATTGGTAATGCTGAACGAAATATCTGGCCGTGTACATTGTGCCAAATATAAAATGCTGCCAATCACTTCTTGTTATAGTACATTTTGCACATACCCACGCTGCTCTTCGGTCGATGGTGACATTTACAATTATATTATACTCACATGGTATCCACACTCAATATACCGCCCGGAGAAACCCGAACACAAGCCGACTAACGACCATAAATCTTCGGTAGCAGGTTGGTAGGTAAATGCTGACGCGAGGATTGGCGCAAAGATAAACATGTGCTTCGATGAGAGATTTTACGATTACCACATCTCAACAAATCAATAAATTTGCAGAAAAACAAATTTGCTAGGATCTGGTAGCACTCCCATGTTCTGAAATGCGTAAAAAAACACGTGCCTCGAAAGTTTTATTTGCTTCTTGTTTTGTTTTTTGAATAGAATAGGCCTCGGCTTAGTTGACGTGCCCTGCCTCAGCTGACCGGCCCCTGGGAAAATTCTGAAAGTGTGCAACACAGAGTAAATAGAAGGTGTGGATACTTTGTGAATGTACTATGTTTCCAATATCAATCGCTGGTTCGGGTTGCTTGGTAGCCTTACTGCTTTACATTGGAGTATATTGAACCGCTTTAATACTTGTTCAGTGTATTTTTATTGATTTAGCTGTAACACACTATTGCGACGATCATATTCTATTTGAATGTTCAGCACGTTCGACGCATTTCCGAGATCTTTCATGGCAAATTTTTCTTCAATGGAGATTTCAGCTGATGTTTCCGCTTATTGTTGTTATAAAAAATCAGCAAATCATCAACATACACCGCAACAACAACAATTGATTTTCCCTCTCGACGTATATACATGCATCCTTCTTGCAGCGATAAAAACCAGCACGCGCCAACACTTCATTTCATTTGATGTTCCACATGCAACTAACTTGCTTCAGCCCATACATTTTTCAAACGACACACTCGATCAGTGCCGTCTTCAAATGATTCCCGTTGTCGTTTCTTCAATGTCAACGTGGAGGAATGCGGTGACAACATTTCTAGCCCAATTTTTACAGCTAATGCTATTCGCATACAAAATGGTGAGTAACGAACTACCAGCGAAAACGCTTCAATATAGTCAGGTTCTTGTCTTTGACTACAGTTTCTTGCTACTAGCCTTGCTTTGTATCTTTCAACTTTACCAGCTGAATCGGTTTCTCGTTTAAAAACCCATTTATTGTTATGGTTTTGCAACCAGCGGACAATTTAACGGCATCCCAAGTGTGATTGCTCATTAATGACTGATATTCTTCTGTCGTTGCTTGTTGCCATTGTTGATTTTCGCAACTAGCTAAAGCTTCACTCACTGTGAACGGTTTATCGTTTATTGCAGTATCAGCGAATTCGCCGCTTCATAACGTTGCACAGGTCTAGTGGTTTTTGTTGATCAACGTGGCGCTAATGCTGTTACAAAAGTTTCATCGGGCTCATATTCACTGTCACTCACTGCATCATCATACATGGTATCGTCCATTGGCGTATCATTGTGGCCCGTTTCCACACTATTCACACCATCGTTTTCTGTTGCTGCATTTGTTATCGTTTCATTTGCCCCATCAATTCCAGATTGATTCGCTGCATCACTTCTATCTTGATTAGTCGCTGGATCAATGGCAACATTGTTCAGTCATGTTGTACGCCATCGATTCTCATTAACTCAGACAAAATTGGATTTTCACAGTTACTTTGTTCACTCTCGGACGATTCGTCTACAATATGCTCAAAATATTAGTTATCGCTATTTCAATTGCAAAAATTATTACCATTTTCAAAGACTTTGACGTCGCTGCTCGCTATCGTCCGATTGGTCTCTGCATCCATTAATCGTTGTGTTTCCGTATAGCCGACAAATATGTACTCCTTTGAATTGGCATCAAATTTCCTTCTCTTCTCTGCTGGAACGCAGGCCATCGCTCGTGAACCAAACACCATGAAGTGACTAATATCGGGCTTTTCTCCGGTGCATATTTCCATTTATGCTTCAACACACGTGACACAGTGTGATTTTTCACGTACGTTGCGGTGTTAAGTGCTTCGCCCCAAAAACGTTTTGGTAAGCCTGAATCGTATAACATACACCTTGCTTTCTCAACAATTGTTCGTATTGTACGCCGGGCCAAGCCGTTTTGCTTTTGAATGCCATTTTGCTCAAAAAAACGCTTTGAATTCATTTAAGCGGAATTCTGTGCCATTGCCGCTCCGAAACGTTTTTATTTTAATGCCGGTCTCGTTTTCAACTTGCATTTTAAGCGCACAAATTTTTCTAAACGTTTCACTCTTTTGCTTCAGCAAATATGTGAATGTACGACAACAAGCATTAACGCGTACCTGTTTCCACCAATCAATGCGCACTCAATCTTTCGAGCTAAATCTCCGTGTTTATACTCTAGCAAACATTTTGCTCTGGATCCTTTATGCCTGAACTGCTCCCTTGCTTGTTTCCCCTTTATAACAAGCTACACAGTCAATGTTCTGACTGCTGCCAACGAATGACATTCCTGTTACCGCTGTTTTTCTCATCATATCCAGACTTTTCACATTCAAAGCGCCAAGTCGTCTGTGCCACCACTCTACTGCTTACCGTTGCTGGTGCGATACCATTCGAGTCACCACGAAAGCGATCCAATTTATACAAGCCATTAACTCATGAAGACGTTACTAGCAATTCACATTTACTATTGTGAATTTCACACTTATCGAATGAAAATTTCAAGAATTTCCACTCGCAGTTATTTGGCTCACCGTTAGTTTCGGTATACACAGTACGCCAGTTAATTGCAAATGTTTGCGCATTCTATTGGTTTCCACGCCAAAATTCACTTCTCCAGTGCATTCGACTTCCATCATTTTATTTTTCGCAGCTCGAATCGGCGGTGTATCGATTTTCTCCATTCCAGTTAACCAGCTCCAATGAATGGTCATATGTCTCGTTGCTCCTGAATCGATGTATCATTCACATCTTCCATATTCGCCGTTCAAAAAAACAGCACTAAATATGATCCTTTTTTCTCATCGTCTGATTTATTTGCCTTCTAGGGACACCGGTTGGATTTGTGACCTTTGAATTCACACGTGTAACAAATGATGTTACTATTTTTAAGAAAACGGCTTTTACCTTTTGCTCACAATGCCGTTTGCTCGCCTGATGACGTGGCTGTAACTCGCTCTTGTCAAAACTTCATTTCAATACTGTCGCTCGATAGCTGCGCTCGTCTCCAATGTCATTATCATCGGCAAATATTCATCGGACAATCCAGAAAGCAAAAATATAGCTAACCGTTCGTCTTGGACCAATTTCATTCAGCTGTTGTGCCGTAGAAATTATTTCAGTCTCATACATTGCCATTAAGGAGCATTCAGCCAATTTTTAAAATTGTTCTCATAAATGTCACCTTTCGCACAGCCCCTTGATCTTCAAACGTTTTCTTCAAATTGTCCCAAGTTTCTTTTCCTATCATTGCTCCTAAAATATGCACGTAATTGCTTTTATCAATACTCAAAACAATCGCACCTTTGGCCTTAGCAATTTTATTGGCATCTGTTTCTTCATTAGTCAAACATTGAGACATGCCTTCAGCTGCCAAGTAATTCTCCATTATAAATTTCCATGTAGAATAATTTTCTCTTCCACGCAATTTTTCAATCGATGCTAAAAGTATCGATGACATTTTCAATTCGTTGTTCACAATATTTTCTGTTTGCGATTCTATGTTAATCACTACAGCTGCTTCTGTCTGTGTTAATTGTGAATTAACCTCAACCTGCTGGTTTTCTAACCTCAATTGTACAATGTATTCACAATGCTCCAAATGTATGTTCAACAAGACGAAAAAATGATCGGAAAAATTTGACTGGAATCTTTTTACTTTTTGCTACTTAAAATTTATCAATTAATTTATTTAGTTATGTGGGCCCATAACGTGAAAAAGTTTCTTGGCTGAAGATCTAAATCTAGCAGATAAAGTAGCGATAAAATAAACAAATGAAACTCACCACATGTTTGTATCGTTTGGTGTTTTATTTAAGAAGAACGAAAAGTCATATACAAATGTCAAATCGGATTGAATTTATACATGTATGACAAGTGCTAAATAGTGTTGACTCATTGAGTACTTTAATTTAAACAGGTTTCATGACATTTTACTGACAAGCTACATTTGTTAGAGTGGAGTTCGCTTCGTAAATAAATAGAAAAACAGGAGTGCCGTATCTTGATCAAACATTGTTTTTTGATGGGAAAAACTTCTGAAAAATGATTGCGCTGGATGAAGAGTCCATATCTGCTTCTTGGCGGTTAACAGTTTATCTGTGGCTTAGTGAATTTAAAATGGACCATACAAGCACCGAGGGCGCACCTGGCTCTGGAAGGCCTAAAGAAACTACGAATGCGGAAATCTTTTGACAAGTTCGTCGAATCATTTTGGGTGATCATAAAGTGGATTTGCACTTGTTAGCTGAGACAGTGGGAATTTCAAACGAACGAGCGAAACACATTATGTGAGATATTTTGGAGACGAAAAAGCTATTGGCACAATGGATGCCGTGTTTGCTGACCGTCGAGCAAAAGCAGCAGTGCGTTGATGATTCAACAGCTGGTTTAGCGTTGGTATTTATATTTTCGACATTTTGTGATAATGAATAGAACGTGAGTCGATTACTATGCGCTCGAATCGAATAGGCAGTCTAAAGAGTGGCTGAAAAGCCACGAAAGCCGACGAAAGTAGCCAAAAGTCCAACTCTGGATCGGAAAAATGATAACATCCGTTTTTTTGGCATGCGCATGGCATAATTTTCATCGATTACCTGGAGAAGTGGAAGAACTCTCACAAGAGAGTATTATACAGCATTATTTGACAAACTGAAGGACGAATTAAAGAAAAGACGGCCCCCATGACGAAGAAAATTGTTCTTTGTCATCATAATGACGCAGCGTCACACACGTCCCTAAACCGTTGACGAAATTGGACCAATTACGATTCAAATTGGTTTCTCACTCACCGTATTCTCCTCCAAATTTATTCTTGCACGACTTTAATCTGTTCCAGGTGGCTTTAAGGAGTGAGTTACAGATTGAATGAAGAAGTCATTGCGAATACTAAGGCATATTTGGAAGTTTCGGATGTTTCCTACTACAGAAAGGGAATCAAAATGCTGGGAAATCGCGATACCAGGGGTTTGCCCTAGAAGGCAGTTTTTTGAGGAATAATTCATTCAAAATTTCGCAGTCGGGGCGTTAATGTCAACAGTATTTCTGACATTAGGCAAACTTAATCCGATGGTATCGCAAATCGTCTAAACAATGAAAGAAGAAGAAGGCTTTGATGCAGAAATCAAGCAAAAAAATTGGCAAGGTTTTGGACTCCAGAAGTATACTTAAGCCATTGAACCATTGACAATAGAACATAGATGCCTTACAGCTCCGAAATGAAGTGCTTTTAGTTTGGGCATATACTCATCTAAATCACTATCTACCAAATCACTAATTGCAAGGGCCAGTTGAAAAACTTGATTTCAGTACCTAATCTTCCGTGACATATGTCCTTGTCATAAATTTTCAAGTTACTCAACAAGTTAAGTCGCAGCTTCGAACTTTGAGTTCGATTGTTATCAACTCTTTCCTGGTCATCTCTATTAAAAGTTACTTTTACTTATCATTCAGCTTTCAACAAAGTGCAACCAAAGGACATCCACTTAAATGCACATTATGAAAGCGAGTGAGTGCACTTTTATACTATACTAAAATTTCTTCTAAAGTCTTTTGTGTCCCTTAAGACTTTTTATTTCAGTCTGATATGCTTTCATGACTCAAAAAAGAGAAAATTTTTAAGTTGTTCGACTCAAGTGCAGTTGACTTTATGCTTTCTGAACATAAAAGAATTTATGTCCTTTGAATCATTTTAGAACATTTTAGTTTGTTGCCAGTTGGGTTGCTTGTGTTCAAATTTTCATGAATGAAAAGTGGTGATTATTAGTTGAATTTGTTAGTAATGCTGAGAAAACTTAAAGATTTTACTGAGTTAACTTGTAAAGGTATAAGTTTATTAACCGCTTATCTCAGTAACCTTTAAATAAAGTTCAATGTACTTTTGCTGCATCCATCAGATGCATTGCATATTTTCGCTGAATCCCACTCGGCATCAACATTTCACTCATAAAATCCCTGGGAGCGCTTGATAGCCAACTTAATAAGGGTGGAGTTGCGTCTATGAAATCTTCCAGTTGGGAGATTCAGGTCATCATCACAATATGCCGGCAGATACTCGTACAACTTATCCAACAAACCAATATGTTAATGGCTCTTGCAGCCAGGCTTATCCTGTCATCAAACTGTTTATATTTATTGTAGTTGTTGTTATAGTTGTATGTGAAGTTGCAGTTGCAGTTGGTGGTTGCTGAAGTTGTTGCTTTAGCAATTTCTCGTCTGTTTTGATGATGGCAAACTATGTATACGCTGGCGGACTCATTTTCAACCGAACGACCTCAATGTTCCAGGATGCAACATAGCAAACCACTGAGTATAGGGGCGTTAACAGCAAGTATGTTGTTGTGCAGTTTAATTTCGTTACTCTTGCGATAAATTTCAACTTTTCGCATGAATGAGTGGATGCGTGCTAGTTGAGCTAAAATAGAGCCAGAGTGGAGACTTTCATATTAAGGGTGAAATGAGAGTCGGAAATGAGCTAGCAATAATTTAACATTAATTTCATTAAGTAGTTTTATGTATGTTGTGCAAAATACCATGAAACTTTTTGGATATTATTTAAGGAAGAATCTGAAATATTATGTGACCTCTGGCATGTCTGTATGAAATTTGAAACAAACTGAAAGCTTATGTCTATAATTCTTAGTAAATTAACTTTCTTAAACCTAACTGTAAAAATCTTTTGCAATTTTTACAAATTGCAGTATGCGTGGAGTACACACCCGACAAAATTGAAACTTCTTGCTTCTAAGGGGCCATCAACAAAGTATGTACGTAACATTGATTTGGTGATTTTTTGACCCCTCCCCCTCCCCCGTCCTTGTCACAGTTGGTCACATTTGTGAGAAGTTGAGAAGTATCGATGTAAATCTAGCGAGCAACAACACAAGACATGCATACAAAGTAGTGAAAAGTCTGGAATGTGGTTATCAGCCCAAGACCACGCTCTGCCGTGATGATATCAACAACATCATTGCTGATGAAAACAGGATTAAGAATAGATGGGCATAATATTTCAAGGATCTCCTAAATCCTCCGCACAGCTCCAGAACATCGGAGCTTATAGATATTCTCGGAGAGATTCCATTGGCCCCACCTACTGTGGATGAAGTTTGTTCCACAATCAAGGCCTTAAAGATTAATAAAGCGCCGGGCATCGATGAGATTCCAGTGGAGCTCATTAAATATGGTGGTAACAGTATTATTTGGGAGTATCAAGGTGGCTCTAGAGCAGATAGATCGACAATAGACCAATTGTTTACAGTCAAGCAGCTACTTGAGAAACGGTGGGAGTTCAACATAGATGGTCACCAAATTTTCGTTGAATTTAAGCAAGCATACGCCATCCAGGCCAAATTAGTTCATCTTAACAAAATGGCAATGGCGTCGACGACTCCCCAAGTCCGCATCAATAACCAACTCACCGATGCTTTTGAAACAAATATCGAACTGAAGCAGAAAAATTGGCCGGCCCCATTGCTATTCAATTTGGCTCTGGAATACGTTATAAGAAAGCTACCTGTCGAGACACGAGATACGTTACTATACAAGTCGAGGCAAGGAGTAGCCTATGCGGATGACATCAAAATTTCGTCACGGTCATTAACAACTGCCAAATAACTCATCCTGAAACTCGACAGCGAAGCACAACTAGTAAGGCTACAAATCAGTGAGAATAAAACAAACCTTATCACGCAGTCGAAGAAAAATACCTGAATTACACAAAATATCACACTTGGCGAATACAGTATCGAAAATGTTAGCGTATTCGTTTATTTAGACGCCACAATAACGAGAACCAGCCCTGAAAGAGATGGAATACACCGAAAATACAGCTCACAAATAAAATATTTTATTCAGTTTTGGCGATCTTAACGACCAGCTGCATACCCAGGAAAACAAAACTTCAAGTATACAAATCTGTGATCAGACCTGTGTTTTTCTATGGTTGTGAAACATGAACCCTAATCCAAGCATCCGCAAAAGTATTGAACGTCTTCGAGCAACGGGTCCTGAGGCGAATAATTGGAGCTAAGCCAGACGGGGACCAATGGCGAATTCGATGGAACCATGAGCTGTATGAAATTTTTGACGAGCCGGAGGTCTCAACGATTGTAAGACCGTGGAAGCTGCAATGGGCTGGACACATGAATCGTATGGACGAACCACGGAGACTCAAGAAGGTATTCGTTGGGAGAACTGAAGACCGGAGAGCAGTGGGGAAACCGCGGAAATGCTGATCTGACTTGGCCGAGGAAGACAGTTCATCGCTGCTTGGATTTCAAAATTGGAGGACGTGGTCAATAGACCGAGACAGCTAGAGGTGCTTGTTGCAGGAAGATAAGGCTGAAGAGGGTTGTAGTGCTACGAAGAAGAGAAGAAGAAATAAATAAGCACGAATATTTCACGTGTGATCATACAGACGATATGAGAGCGAAATTCCCAAATCGTAGCTGCGATCCACGTGAAGCTGGCAATTCAAAATCGCAGAGTTTCTTCCTAGAAATTGCCCGAATGGAAGAAGTCAAAATTAATCTTTTCCAGCGAGATTGTGCTTGGACAGCGGCTGTTCTACACATATGTGCCAATGAATAGTTTTTGACAAACGGTGGAAGTGCTTTTTACAGGAAGCGTAGACCCGAGAGAAGCTGTAGTGCTACAAAGACGAAGAAGCATAGATTATAACATTAAGACAATTTTCTTAAAATAAATCTTTGTTGATAATTTTTATGAAAATTTGCTCATTTATCAAATCACTCAACACAATTGTCTATAGACACCCACAAGTAGGCAAGATGATGAGCGAGTCGCAATTAGTGATATAAAAATGCCGGATGCAGTAATTGTCCCACGATAATACCCAGTACATTAATTTGCGTAGTTTTTCGATTCACAAAAGTAATCTTCGTCCTAACCAATCATTTGCGCAGCCTCAATTTCTTCAGCATGCTCATTCATGAACTCCTTCATTTTCATGTTTCTATTACACGAACGAAAAACAAACACCTGCTGCAAAAGCTTTGAGATAACAGGTCGGCGCAAACTCAGATGTTGCAAGATAATTTCATCGATGTGTACCAGGGTTGAAATTAAGTTTAAAAACAAAAGTGTAGCACTACAGCCCCTTTCGGACTTTCACTTAGAGATAGTATCTCATTATCATGATTGAATGTGTCAGCACTCCACAAGGTGATATAGTCAGTATCACGCTTTAGCCGTTTGTCCATCCACCCAGCTACGATCTGATTTTAAACCAGCACATATAACTGAACGGGCTTATAGTCCGTCCAAAGAATCACAAAAGTGATAAGGTACCGAAAATCTACTGGAAAATTCAAAGTTGCGTCGGAAATATAACAAGTGTTAATTGAGATTCTGAAAGGATCTTAAAGAAAACGAGTACGTTTTGTATTACAGAGTTCAAATTTATTAAATTAAGAAGCGTGCAAGCGTAAAGGCCAACTGAACGTGTCGAAGGTCGTAGTGAGACTGACTGGTTGCAAAACTGGTTTTTAGTTACGACTGGACGATGGTAATAGTAGTGATGGATAAATCTCCAACATTGCGCCTCCCTCATCTAAAGCATGAAAAATGCGTAATGCGAAGACTCCGCCCACCGTGACGAATGCTGATTTTTCTAGTTAATTGCAGGTACGGCATTACTTAGTGAAACTTTTATCTGTTCAGCTGAAGTATTGACGGGAAGCACGCAGACCTTGGTGACTGCGCGTTTCGTGCTACCGCCAGCGTATTTTCCCGAAACTGCACGTGTTAGGCCACAAGCTCCGGAATGTTCGTTTGTGGTCCTGCCCAGAGCCCATTGAGTGGGCGGTAGATTTTCGTTCTTTAATATAGCTAAATCGATGATTTCACGTTTTGCCACTTATGTCGCAGTTGCAAATGATGCATGTACTCGTGTCGCCAATGATGCCATATATTTTCTGGCATGTTCTGAACTAGCTGCCATCGTCCGAGTCGATTAATCGGGCACTCCATGGTAGATGGTGTCGGAACGGCCAGCAGGTTTTCTCCGACTAAGAAATGTTCTAGTGTTAAGGCGTTCATATCTTCGGAGTCTTCCGTGATGGAGCAAAGCGGACGTGAGTTGAGGCACGCCTCTATCTGGAAGATCAGCGTCAGCACCTCCTCTACATCAAGTGTGTAAGTCTCGACGATTCGCTTAAAGTGCTGTTTGAAGGACTTCACACCAGCCTCCCAAAGAGCACCAAAGTGTGATGATCTAGGTGGAATGAAGCTCCAGTCAGTACCTTCCCTTAACAGACCCTCCGACGTCTCAGGCGCTTTGAGTAGCTCTTTGATATGTTTGGTTAGTTGCTTTCCGGCGGCCACGAGGTACAGTCTGTGCCTGAGTGAAGAAATTGTTTGGCAGGAATCACTCGATTGATTGGAAGATAGCCATGAGTTAATGCTTCGTATCGGCTCGTAGACGACAGCACATTTCACAATGCCGTATAGTTTGCTTAACTAAACTACGTTCTACAATAGTCCAGTATCTCGAGCGAAGATATTGCATGGTCAGCTGTACGCCATCTTGTAATGTGACGTTATGTGCTTGTCGAACTAGCAATCGCGTAAAGTTGCTCCCTTTCGGAAAAATAGTCGAATTTTTCCTTTCGTACGGTAGCTGCAAGTGGGTGAATCATCCTTCGACTCTTAAAACCTGATCTTGGTCCATGAATGGCCTGATCTTCGAGAGTTTGCTGGTATTGGGTACAGCCCTTTGCTTGGTAGCGTGGGATATTTCGGTTGCAAAGAATGAGGACTGAATCATTTTCGTCAAAGTTGTATGAGCAGTGTCGACCTCTAACATACTGAGCAGACCGATTTGTTTGTTCTTGGCGCGTGTGTTTTTGTAGAATTGCATGTAGTGAGCCGTGATTTGAATTAGTATCAAAAACGAAGAGTAGTTCTCCGGGTGTGTGGGGTAGCTAGTAGTCGTTTGGAAAACTCGCACTTTATGTTCAGTCTCCTCGCTGGTGACCAAATGTGATGACTTTGGCCAGAAATTAGAATGTTTCTTGAGCCAGACAGGTCCAAACCAGACTGGCAGGCAATGCGTTCAGTTGCAGAAATTCCTCTAGTTATGCGATCAGCTGGATTTCCCTGGGACGGAATGTGATGCCAGATACCGTGGGGTAGCTTCTCCTTTATCGTTGAGATTCGGTTAGCCACGAATACTTTCCACTTGCTCGGATGTTTCTTTCGCCACTACAGGGTGACAGTGGAGTCCGACCAAAGGTGTACTTGTACATTGCTGAAGTTCAATTTGTCGGGAACTGCGACTACGAGGTCAGCTAGGAGGGCCGCCCTACATAATTTTAGGCGGGGTAGTGAAACTGTTTTCAGTGGGCTCACTTTCATTTTAGCAGTCAACAGATTCACCGCAATCTTCTGCATGAAGAAGCGTCGCAAAATCCATGTAGTTAGAGGCTCGATTGTGACTTGGTGGTGCCCTGCCCATGACGCATAGTGTCTGCATGTGGCACTCAAGGAGCTTTTTGAGCCCATTAAAGGAAGAAACTTTAGTATTATGTGGCAACGACGTTTCCCAGTCTTTGCGTGTGTTGGTATCTAATTTATCCGTCATAAGGTACACTTAGCCAGCTGTCCCAATGATCACCCGGCTGAGAGAGATTTTCGAGAAAATGTACATGTTGACGGAAGTTGTCTAATACACATCTCATCGGTGGATTCAGTTTTCATGGTAGGCACAGACACTTCTTCTTCTTCTTCTTTGTCGCACTACAGCACAGACGCTAGTGCACATAAATTATCATTGACCAAACACAGCACTGAGTCCCAAGCTGACGCATAGTTGTCCGCCGTTACCGCTACATGTTTGAGCAGAAGTTCCGCTTCACCACGGACACTCGACTTCAAGTAATGAAATTTCTGCATATCGAATAAGTCCTTGAAAGAAGGCCAATTTAGCAACTCGCCATCGAAGGCTGGGAGTTCTATTTTGGGCAGCTCTATCCCGGCTTGGGAACCTAGTGGTGTTGGGTTATGGGAGCCCTCGTTCGGTGCGGTCGGCTGTTGAATGGCGATTCCCTGCAAGCGCCACGATTTCACTTCGACATACGCCACATCGACTGCAGAAAACGATCGCTGCTGAGAATTTCTTCCGCACTAATTTCTTCAGGTGTAGCCTCTTTCATTAACTGTTTGTACGCGGCACTGAAACTGCACCAGTATTGTTCTTATAACACGATTCGTGCGCGCAAAAAATTCACCGTTCGACTCATTTTCGCGGTTTTTTGGTATTCATGTTGAACTTCTCGACACGTGTCGCCCACATATCCGATGATCGCATAAGTTTTTCGATAGTGGAATCCGGCTCGACTGACCCATAATTGGAATTTTGAAAGGATCTTAAAGGAAACGAGTACGTTTTGTATTATAGAGTTCAAATTTATTAAATTCAAACACGTGCAAGCGCAGAGGCGAACCGAACATGTCGAAGGTCGTAGTAAGACTGACTGCTTGCAAAACTGGTTTCTCGTTGTGACTGGGCAATGGTACTCGTAAAAGTAGTGGTGGATAAATCTCTAACAAGTGCAAATATTTGGCGAAGATGTGGGAAATGGATTTTCAACAAAAGCATACACTCACCCCCCATCTTTATCTCAAGTCAAAACAATCATGACATTGTTTTGGGTAAATAATGCAGATTCTACGCAAAAAGGCATGACTGCTGAAAAAAATGGTTTGTGTCCCAAATAATGCTATCAGGTTGGTCAACTGTGAGGAGTGGGTTGACCTTGAACTTGAGTTCTGCAACCCAGGGAAAGAGTTGTTACCGTCAAGCAGATAAAAGGGCCAGCAAAGGTGGAAACAGGACATTTTTGATTCATCTTGGTGGACGAGCGATATCGCGACGAAGTCTTTTTCATGGCAGAAGAAACAGTGTGATTATGGCTTTGCGAGGAAGTTTAGCGACAGTTAGTTTTTGATGGAGCTCCTTAGGCCGGGAATCGTTTGAAGTGGTCAGCCGGAGGTTGAAACGGCCAGCGAAATTTTGGTTTTCGACAAGTGGCGTAGAATTGACGCAGATCATCAGGGGCTGGAGCAGCTTGGAAATTTTGCCGACATAGAGGGCCCCATATTAGGAGGCCCCCTATTGCATTGTTATATCTCTTATTTCGCATTATATTTTCCATGATAAGATGCCGTGTTTTTTTATTTTTTATTTTTGTTTTTATCAACAAACATAAACAAATATTTACTGATCGCTCGTGCGGTTAAAATATGTGGAAATTTTTAATGCTAATAACTTGTATGAGAACGCTTTAGTGCGGGTACCGGGGAAAACTTTGAATCCGTTGCGTTTTTTTTCGGTTTGCAGCAATCATAAGTGACTTCTGAGTAGCAGTTATGTACATTTATGGTCCTCAGATTCAAACGGAACATAAGTGCCTATTACGTCTATTTATTAAGTTATTATTAAGTTAATCAATTCCCTGGTGCACTATCAATACTCTCAACTGTAAAATTTGTTGAAATTCTTTGTTGCTCACGATGGACTCTACTCACTTCTTCTTGTCTTCGACGTATTATTTATCGCCAGCTGAACGTTCCACCCGTACCATGAACTACTAACCACGCACACGCGTGACCACCAGACATGGCGAGTGGAGTTCTCATCATGTGATACGGTATGTGCTTGAACATAACGCTGCAATTCAAGTACAATCAACTGAGGAAATTGCTGCGACGGTTAAACACAACGCTGTATTGATCGCGGACAATGTTGCAACTCTCGTGATACGCAGTTGAGATCATTGTTGCAACTCAAGTACAATCAACCGAGGAAATTGCTGTGTTGGTTGAACACAACGTTGTATTGATCGCAGACAATATTGCTACGCTAGTGTTGCCGCCACACATTTAACTCGCGAAGTGTAATCAAGGTGTGATTAAGTAAAACTCCGATGAGCCGCGTTCTCGGTGGCTCATTTGGAGCTCAGTGATGAAAGCGAGTGGCGCTCACGGTTGTCTTCAAGGAAGTTTGTCGGGATTGAGAAGCCCCAGCCTACGAATCTACTTTCGAGTCTTTTTTTAATCACAGTCACTACAATCTAGCCATAAAGTGCTTCAAAATTTAGAGGGTTTATCATAGGCTTCTTTTTTCCACATACAGATCATACTTCCCTCTGCACATTCATTGTACGAGTATTATTTGAAAAGTTTTCAGCAAGCCAAAGAAAAATTTATTTCTCGACATAGTCTCCACACAAGTCAATACATTTGATCAAACGCTTTTTTCAACCTTTCAGGCCATCAGAAACAAATTATTCAGGTAAACCTGAAAAATATAGGTTTACTGCCTCTTCAATCTTGGTATTTGACACATATTTTTCCCACTCCGTAATTTTTACGAGTTGGGGAGAAAAAAAAAGTCACACGGGGCTAGGTCTGGTGAGTAGAGTGGGCGTAGAAGTAATTCGCTATTGCGACCATGGATGTGTAGACTCGCGCGTTGTCTTGATGAAACAACACCTTCTTCCTCGCCAAATGTGGTCGTTGTTTCTCGAGTTTCGTCTACAATTGGTCCAGCAACGCAGCGTAAAAGAATTCGTTAATGGTTTTACTTTTTTGAAAGTAATCAACCATAATTACTCCACGGCTGTCCTAAAAAAACTGTCGCCATCACTTTTCCGGCAGAAAGAACGACATTCGCCTTCTTTGGAGCTGGTTCCCCCTCCTCAATTCACTGCATTGACTGTTGTTTAGTCTTCGGAGTATGATGATGGATCCAGGTTTCGTTGACAGTAATTAATCGGCGCAAAAACTCGGTAGGATTCTTTTTTTAATAGTTAATCGGCGATCTTTCATCGCGGTTTTTTTTGTGGTAGGGAGGTGAATGCCCATTTACGCACAGAGTGTGGGACTCTGATGCTCGCAAGAAGGCGACTGAACTACCCACTAAACACCTCCCCTGCCAACCTGAGAACCATCCATCACGGTAGTGTGCACTAAACTGACGATATCTTCCGTTGAAACAGTTTTTGGACGTCCAAAACGTTCATCGTTAAAAATCCTTGTGCAACCGCGTTTGGACTCGGCCATCCGATGTTTCACGGTTGTAAATGAGGGCGACGAATCACCATACACGAAGTCAGACTCTTATTTCATTTCCTGAATTTTTTTCTCTATCAAATAGAGGTACTTTACTACCGCGTGATACACGATTTTATCCATTGTTCTTAACAAACGTCACCTGTCAACTTTGGAAGGGTACCATGTGTTTTGTGCTGATCAGAATGACTTGAAATTTTTATGGCTTACATATGTAAAAGCCATCTATTGGTTGGCAAGAGAACTTGAATATACCATAACTTTTTGCCGGTAAGGCCGGAAACTTTTCAAGTGACCCTCGTATTATATTTTTTAAAAGCTCAGTCTTTATTAATGCAATTAAAGCTCATTCTGGCAACATTCAAACTCGAGTCACAATGTATGCATCTTAGAAACAAAAACCTCTATACAGCGAGGCGGCGCAGTGTAATTCAGAGCTACTTGAAATGAACGATGAATTCGATATCAACCATTTATTCATCTACAAATTCAACTTATAAGATATCTAATCAATTAAAATATTTCATAAAACCAAGTGAATAGTCTTAAGATATATATTCACACATATCTGGTCTTGAGAGCTTTTCGAACTTTAAACTTTATTCATCATTGAAAATGTGTAAAAAATTTTAACTTTAATCAAACTACAGTTTAATTTCAATTAGTTTTCTTATTAGCCCAAAATTAAATTAAATCAACCCGAAATTCTTCATCCTTTGCTGGCAAAATTGTTTCGAATCAAACCATCAAGTTTTACGTGCTTCCACATCATAAATCTTTCATCAGTAAGGCATTCCACCAAACAGAGTGAAGGTTACACTTTCCCGAAAATAACTTAATACTGCGTTAATACTCGCATGAATTCCTCGACTTTAACCAACCTTACAAACTCCTTCCTTATATTTTTACTTGCTGTCTTGCTTTAAGCCTGATCTCAAAAGTATTTCAAGAAATATTTCTCTGTTGTCTTTGGCATTTAACGATGTTCCTCCTCAACTCCACCAGACAAAGTTCATTGAATCGATAAGAATTTCATTTCCTTTTTCGTGGATGGAAAGAGGAATTGGCGAAGGACTAAATTTTCTTCGCCTCTATTATACGATACATATGAAATCGATTAAATGAAATAAACGATGATGAAAAGGATGAAATCGCAACACAATATTGTTGCTGTGATGATAGATGTAGTTGTGGCATATCAGAGTAGCAGGAAAGCGCTGCTACCAGAAGGGTTTTGTAAAATATTTCGTAGCTCAAACAACGTTTTCTGAATATAAAAACTTGGCTCATAGTATGTACTATATATTATATTCCAGTCGCTGAAAGTGGGTGCCGAAAAGACTACCCTCGCCCGGGCTAAAAAACGTTCCTACGCCCCTGTCTGCATCCTTTATAAATGCGTATCTCCACAATACCACGTGCTATTGTTGTTGTAATTGATAGATTTTCTATCGACTCTAACTTGGCTTCGGTTTGGCTTTTTATGAAATTTTCAGAAGACATGCCTTTCATATCAAATAATATGAGTTTTTGACAAATTTCGGGGACCTTTCAATTTTATACATGAAAACGTATAATTCGTAATATGTACGATTATTAACAAAGTTGATCGAATTTTGACTTCTGCTGGCCTTTTTACTCCTAAAGACCTACATGCATGATTTTTTGAATCATGTAAGGGGGGGAAGAAGGATACAAATTTTTCATGCATGTACCCTCCCCCTGCATCTCCTTCTTCTTCTTTGTAGCACTACAGCCCCTCTCGGGCCTTCGCTTAGAGTATCTCATTTTCATGACCGTATTGATTTTTCCGGAAGTTGGTTCGGTCAGTACCATGCTGCCGTGTGCTTGCTCAGCTATGATATGATCTGATTAAATCAGTACATATCACCACTGAGTGAACACTCATAGTCTGTCCGAAAAATCCCCTGATCTACATCACGTTGCTCGCAACGAGATTTGAACCTGGGACCTTCGGCTTATGCGTTCATGCTCTAACCACTAGACCAAACAGGCTATTCCCCCTGCATCCCTTAACGCAAAAACTGTCAGTTTAAGACCTGTTTTGAAAAGTTATCTTTGAGACCTTTCACTTGATACCCATATTGGCTACCTTTGGCAAACATATATTTTAAGGGCCACCCCCCAATATCGGAGGACCCCCGTAAAAACCTTATAAAAATAATTTTGTGCCAAACTTTGAAAATGGTGTCACTTTCGACTTATTCTCCAAATTTTATGTTTCTAGCTTATCTGGCTTGCGAGAAAACTCGCTGTGACGCACGGACAGACAGACAGGTCGCGTTTTTAGTAGGGTATTGTCAACTTATTTGACAACCCCAAAAATTCAGAAGAATGCCGTCTATTGCTATAAAGGCGATGTTTTGATTAAAGATATCAAGTTCATTGAGGGATATGAGCCGAGTAGATAAGAAAAGGATTTAAGAATAGACGGAGAGAAAAAAAATGATAAAAGCCAAAGACGAAACTCAGACATCAAGTTGATAAGAAATTGTCTGAGCCGGCGAGATGTTTTCTTTCTTTTATCTTCTACATATCCTTCCCGCTGTATGCCAGCAAGCTACTGCTTCTGCTACTACATCTTTATCTTAAGGACTATAATAGATTCTCTAGGAATAATTACCCTATTGTACTTGTGGGGCTTTAACAAGGCGAGGAAACTACGAGTGAAAACGTTAGTTATTATGAGAATGAAGGGTGAGATTTCTCTTATCATTATTGAAGAAAGGATATGAAGGGGAGAAACTATTCAAGTGAAGTGAAAGTTATAAACCTAATGAGCCTTTCCAGTTGAGGGCGGGAGAATCACTCCCTTTGAGATGAACAGAAGTGCGCCAGACAACCAAATGAAGTTTCCAAATGAAATGTTTCAGTGAAGATTGTGATTTGGGTTTTGAACAATGGAAGATTTTTTGAATAATGGTGTTTACAAATATGTCTACAAAATTATTTAAAAACAGTTTTATCAAAAGGTAACTTCTTTTTAATTATGTTTCTCTTTAATCCATGCACAGTGTAATTAGCTTAAATTATGTAAATCAAAATATTTTCATTTCAACTGAAATGAATTTACAGATTAAATGCATAGCAAATAAGGATTTAGTTTCCTGAAAACCAAATATGTTAAACTAACTTAATTTTGTATGCCAAGTCAAACATCATTACGAACTTCCACTTTTAAGCTCTCCTGAGCAGAATAAACAAATTGAATAAGATGACTTGAAGTGAATTTATCGTTTTCCTATCTATCGATCCATGACTTTTGCAGACCATCTACCGAGTAAATATCCTGTCTATACTCCTTTTAACAATAACAACTACACGAGTACATGCAATACCTATGCATCCAATTTGTCCATCTCCGGTCTAGACCAACGTCATGCAGAATGCCCAGAAATCATGAGAGCACTATTAGCATCCTCTAACCCTCTACAAACTACAATATACGAGTAGCAGAAGTACCCCACCAGAACGGATATGTAAACGGTTATATCCTAGCCAATACATATTGACAAATTGTATTCGTCTGCAATGGAATGGAGTGAAATCAATGTCCTTTTGAGAGTACTACAACCTTTCTGATTCTGTTTCATCTCATCACCATTGATGGGCGATATATTGATGTTTATTTTTGTAGATAGCTTCAATATAGAGTTTATGTCCAAAAAGGACTTCATTTTACTCAGTTATTAAATGTTTGAGGAGGTAAATTCGGCCCTCCAGAGGCTTTTTAGGGGATTCGAAAAAGCTGGTTGCACTTATCTGTTGAGCATTATTTTCTTTTTGTATCACCCCTTTCTAAAAGGAACCCTCTCGTATGCTGTAGGATTATTTCAATATTTGCAGTAAGGATCTGGGCGATTTGATTTTTCGATTGCATATGAATTCGTAATTTTGTTTGTGAACGGTTCACAAACGAACACGAGGTAGAAGTTTCGTAGTAAGGAAACTAAAGTATCTGGTATAGATTTTACTCATACATAAATAGTAGATAAGATAAAGAGCTAACTTTTGAAATTGCAAAAACCAAATCAGGGTTGGTCAAACCAAAAATGAAAGGCTTTGTTGTTATCAATGAGCAGATTCATTTGATCCGTATCAAGACGAAATCATGAACGTCTATTTGGTCAATTACTATTTTCTCCAAAAAAAGGAAGCTGTCAAAGATGATCTGTACTGAACATAAGAATATACCATGATGTCCGCGTGGTGTAGGTGTTAGAGTGCTCACCCCGCAAGCCAAAGGTCCCTAGTTCAATCCCGTTGTTGACAACGAGATTTATTTTGAGTGATGCTTCGGTCGGATTTTAAGCCTTTTCAGTAATGATTCGTACTGGTTTAAAAATCAGAAGCTATCGCAACTGGGTGGACGGATCAACGGTCAAAGCATTAGACTGACCATATCACATTCTTGAGTATCGATACATACTGTTACATGTACAAATAATTCTGCGAGCTACTGTCGCAATTGTTTTCACAATCATTAAGAACATCAACAAATGAATTTACTCAAACCCACGAGAACCCAACAAGCATTATCAACATCTGAAAGTGAGTCACTGCCCATTCATTCATGCTGGAATGTTCCCGCTTATTCACCAATGTACGAGAACTGAGTTGAATGATTAGAGACCCTATATAAAGGCGAGCTGAATGAATGGTGGGATTCATTCAACCACGATAAAAACTTGCGATAGTGTGTGGAAAGCGAATTGAAAAGCGATCAAGTAATAGTGAGGTGATTTTGAGAAGACAATTGCGATAAGAAATTTATGGACAAGTGTTAGAATTTTAATAGTGAAAATTAAAATTAGTGAAAGTGTTAAATTGATCATTGTGCATTTTTGTAATTAAATAAACTCTTTTAACTTAAATTAAAAGACATTGCGTTTTCACTTTCCCGGAACATTAAAATTATTACAACCGCGAACCAAAAACACGCGACAGTGGTGTCAAGAAGTAAGAAAGAAAATTTTGGAAGTGAAAACGATTAAACATTTTCGAAGTGCACGATAGTGAGAATTAACGTGGAAACTGGTGGAAAAATAGCCGAAACAATAAAAATGCCAGGAAGTTCACATCTAAAAATTAACCAATTGAGCATATCGGAGCTCATAGAGGAGTTGGAACAGCGAAATCTGGCCACGCAAGGTACAAAGGCCATACTGATTGCACACTTGCGTGACGCGATCGAGTCGGAATGCGTCAATCTGGATTCGGGTGAGCCCTCAGATGCGGAACAAGGCGCAGAAGGTGCAGTAGTAGAAACACCCAGATCAAAGGAGCCAGAAAATGCGATAATGCAAATGTTAATGCTGATTCAGCAAGAGCAGCGACAACAGTCCTCCAATTTAACTGCGAAGCTAAATGAACAATCAACGAAGCTAAAGGAACAATCAGCGAAGCTGGACCAACAAGCAATCGAAATCAAAGCAGACATCACACAGAAGCTGGAGAAACAGTCAACCGAAATAAAAGCGGAGCTCGGTCATCTGAACAAACAAATTAAAGGCGTCGAGGAAAAGGTTGACCAGGTCTAGGAAAAGGTCAGCCAGGTCGAGGAGAGAATCAACAATGAGATGGAAAACATGAAAAAGGAATTGGAAGCAGCAAAGGCAGTAGTAACCACCTCACCAGCTCCGCTTACAACAGCAGTGCAAGGCTCGTCCAGAAATGTGAAAGCACCAATATTCGACGGGCAAACGGTCTGGAGTATTTACAAAATCCAGTTTGAAGCCGCCACCAGGGCAAATCACTGGAATAAGCAGGAACGAGCAACTGCATTAATTCTTGCTCTAAGAGGCCCAGCTGCCGAGCTTTTGCAGACGATCCCCGTTGAATTGCACTCAAACCCGAGTGCTATAATAAATGCGCTCGACATGCGCTATGGAGACGATCATCTAAAGCAGATTTATCGGTCACAGCTAAGGCATCGGGTGCAGAAGTCTGGTGAAACCCTACAACAGCTAGCCCAAGACATTGAGCGACTAGCACTTTTGGCTTACCCAGCCTACGACCCAGAACATCGAGATGATGCAGCGACAGAAGCATTCATCAGCGCACTAAAGGACCCGGAATTGCAACAAGCCGTGCGTTTAGCTCAAAAGCAAACGGTTAAGGACGCATTGGCTTACAGCCTGAACTTTGAGGCAGCGAAAAATGTGACAGACGAGTACAGGTGTGAGCGCGTGGAAATTGAGCGAGACCCGCATGTAAATGGTGCGCCTAGATGCTGGAATTGCGGAGAGAAGGGGCACCTGCAAAGAGACTGCAAGAAGCGAAGAAAACCGGGCTATTGTCCAGGGTGTGCAGCTAGGAGGAGATCCAGACCGAGTCAGGAGCCCAGAATGGAAGCCCTTCAAACAGAGGGGTCGGGAAACATGTAAGAGCCAACTTCGTGGGGCAGAGGTTGGCTAGGAGGATGGACGTCCCCAGCACCACCATCACCGTGTCAAGACTACATCTTGGAGAAGCGGACTTATGCCTTATACCATCGACACTGGTGCAACCCGATCGATTATCCGACCAGACCTAGTTAGACAGCAACAACTTCACAAGGGCAGAATTTTCTCACTACGGACAGCTACAGGAGAAACTGCACCTGTTCATGGAGAGGTCAACCTCCAGATACAGTTGGGAGACCTTGTGTTCCGACACAATTTTCTGGTCGCGAACATTATGGATGACTGCATTCTCGGAATGGATTTTCTGCGACCACATGGAATCACGTTGGATTTGGGCAAACGTGTATTGAAATGGCAGAATGTCGAAGTACTGATGGAGGATCCCAGCGTTCAAATTCCCAAGATGAATGTAGTGGTATGTACTGACACTGATGTACCGAATTCTTCCGAAAGCATTGTATGGGCCAAGCTTGATGGTGATTCTGGAGACCACCAATCTTATCTGATAGAGCCAACGAAGACGTCCGCATTGCGCAGTTTGATTGTAGGACGAAGCCTTGTAAGATCGTTAAGGAACGGATATGTGCCGGTTAGAGTCCTTAACACCGCAGACTCAACCAGGAGCATCAAAGCGGGAGAAGTCATCGGCAGCTGCCAGCCTGTTTCCACCATCACCTCTTTGGAAGCTACTCACGACCATCATTGGAAAAGGAGGCAAGACACAGACAAAGCCCGGGAATCCACGCCTGCAATATTGAAGCAAGTCAAATTGCCAGTGCAGCTATTCAAACGAGCCTCTGATCTGGTCACCAAGTACAGTGTTATCTTCTCAACAAGCCCGGATAACCAAGGCCGAACGAGTAGGGTAACTCACGTCATAGATACACAGGGAGCCAAGCCGATTCGACAAGCACCAAAACGTCTCCCTATAGCCAAACAAGGAGAAGAGAGCGCGCTGATTTTGGACATGGAAGAACAAGGCGTTATCGAACCTTCTGTCAGTCCATGGGCCACGCCTGTGGTTCTAGTACAGAAAAAGGATGGTAGCACTCGCTTTTGTGTCGACTATAGGCACACTAAGAAAGATAGTTACCCGCTCCCACGCATCGATGACATCATGGACACTTTAGCCGACGCAAAATGGTTTTCTACACTCGATCTCGAGAGTGGCTACTGGCAGGTAGAAATTGACAAGAAGGACCGAGAGAAGACCGCATTTTCAGTTGGGACCGGATTGTGGCAATTTGTGGTGATGCTCTTTGGGCTCCAATCACTTTCGAACGCTTGATGGAATATGTGCTATGTGGTCTAACCTGGGAAACCTGCTTGGTGTACCTAGATGACATCATCGTCATCGGGAGAACGTTCGAAGAGCATGTGCGGAACTTAGAAGAGGTTTTCTCCCGATTGCGACAGGCAAATTTGAAACTTAGTCCCGACAAGTGTATCCTTTTCGCAGCTGAAGTAAAATACCTGGGACACGTCGTATCAGCAGAAGGGGTCAAAACAGACCCTGAGAAAATTGAAGCCGTGAAAAGCTGGCCTACACCAAACAACAAGCGCCAACTACGAAGCTTTCTGGGTCTGGCAACCTACTATCGGAGATTCGTCAAAGACTTTGCCAAAATAGCTAAGTGTCTCCATCAGCTAACCGAGAAAAATCGTCCGTATGTCTGGAATGAACAATGCCAGACAGCCTTCGAGACCCTGGAGGAAAAGCTGTGTGAATCACCCGTGCTAGCGTATCCGAAACCCGGAAAAATGTTTGTAGTTGACACCGATGCAAGCAATGGCGGTATTGGAGCTGTACTCTCCCAGCAGATCAACGGCGAAGAAAGAGTCCTCTCTTATTACAGTCGAGTTCTCTCAAAAAGTGAGAGGAACTACTGCGTGACCAGGAAGGAGCTATTGGCTATAATAGAGGCCACCAAGCAGTTCCACAAGTACCTATATAGCCAGAAATTTGTTCTTCGAACGGACCATGCATCGCTGAGATGGCTACTTAACTTCAAAAACCCCGAGGGACAAGTTGCGAGATGGATTGAAAGATTGCAGTCATACGACTACGAAATTGTTCATCAAAAGGGCGGAGTTCATGGAAATGCTGACGCCCTATCTCGTCGTCCATGTTCAGCTAACTACAAGCATTGCCGACGGATTGAGGAAAAGGAACCGCCCGTTGATCTGCGATTGATAACGGCCGAATTCGATGAAGGTTGGTCATCGGAGGAGATTCGAAATGCCTAGCTAGCCGATGAAGACATCGGACCATTGCTCGTATGGAAAGAGACGACTGGGCGACCTGAGTGGAAGGATGTTTCAACGCATGGCGCAACCCTGAAAATCTATTGGGCACAATGGAACTCCCTACAGGTGGAGGGTGGTGTACTCAAGTGGAAATGGGAAACGGCGGATGGCAGCTCCTATAGGATGCAAACTATACTACTCAAAAGCCGAATCCCCGATGTGGTAAAGGAAATGTATGAAGGATCCTCGGGAGGCCATCTTGGTGTTAACAAGACCTTAGCGAAATTGCGGGAAAGGTTTTACTGGCTTCACGCACGAGAAGACGTAGAGGACTGGTCGGAGATGCACAGTTAGCGCTTCCGTCAAAGGTCCAAAGCGACGACTGAGAGGACAAATGCAAACCTATAACGTGGGGGTACCGTTTGAAAGGATTTCTGTTGACATCGCAGGACCCTTTCCTGAATCTGAATGGGGAAATCGATACACACTGGTTGTCGCCGATTATTTCACCAAGTGGCCCGAGGTCTACCCCATTCCCAACCAGGAAGCAACTACTGTAGCCGAACAGCTAGTTTTAAATTGGGTCAGTAGGTACGGCGTAACTGCCGAACTATATTCGGATCAAGGCCGAAACTTTGAGTCACTAGTTTTTAGCGAAATGTGCGAGCTGCTCGGAATACGGAAAACGAGGACAACACCGCTGCATCCCCAATCCGATGGAATGGTCGAACGTTTCAACGGCACTCTCAATAAACACCTGGCCAAAATGGTTGACGAGAACCAAAGGGACTGGGACCGACATATCCCACTATTTTTGATGGCGTATAGAGCTGCTGAACATGCATCGACGGGCCAAGCCCCAGCCAAAGTCATTTTTGGAAAGACTATTCGTTTGCCAGCCGATATAAAGTTCGGAACACCCCCTGAGAAACCCCAAACGGTCTCGGAGTACGCAAGTGATCTAAGACAACGGTTGAACCAGATACATCGGGCAGTGCGAAAACACCTCGAATCGGCTACTGACCGCATGAAGACCAGGTATGATCTAAAGGCTAATTCTACTGGCTTCCAGCAAGATGACTTGGTGTGGCTTTATAACCCGCAACGGCGAAAGGGTAGGTCTCCAAAGTTGCAACATAATTGGGAGGGACCATACCGAGCTACAAAGCGAATCAACGACGTCGTATTTCGAATACAGGAACATTGTAAGCCGAGAGCCAAAATGAAAATCGTGCATCTGGACCGTCTTGCCCCATATTACACCCAGGGAGAATCGACTACAAATAGCAACACATCTTTTCGGGGCGAAAAGAACTGAGGTGGGGGCAGTGTTACATGTACAAATAATTCTGTGAGCTACTGTCGCAATTGTTTTCACAATCATTAAGAACATCAACAAATGAATTTACTTGAACCCACGAGAACCCAACAAGCATTATCAACATCTGAAAGTGAGTCACTGCCCATTCATTCATGCTGGAATGTTCCCGCTTATTCACCAATGTACGAGAACTGAGTTGAATGATTAGAGACCCTATATAAAGGCGAGCTGAATGAATGGTGGGATTCATTCGACCGCGATAAAAACTTGCGATAGTGTGTGGAAAGCGAATTGAAAAGCGATCAAGTAATAGTGAGGTGATTTTGAGAAGACAATTGCGATAAGAAATTTATGGACAAGTGTTAGAATTTTAATAGTGAAAATTAAAATTAGTGAAAGTGTTAAATTGATCATTGTGCATTTTTGTAATTAAATAAACTCTTTTAACTTAAATTAAAAGACATTGCGTTTTCACTTTCCCGGAACATTAAAATTATTACAACCGCGAACCAAAAACACGCGACAATACGATCCAGATTATGAAATCTTCTAACTATCTCTAAGCGAAGATCCTAAAGAGGCTATAGTGGTTAAAAAAAGGACGCTATGAATGCATTGGCTTCAAATGACATCAAAATTATTCGAAATGACTTTAATCCTCAAATCAGATTAGAATTGTGTCACAGAGAAATAACAGGAAGGCATAGCTTGCACGAAGAAGTTCGCCTAAACAATTAAGAAAATAGGGCAAACGTAAATTCTAATTTGATAATCATGTCAAAATCCCTTATTTAGTTTCAAAACTCGACATATGAGGTTTATAACGCCAAAATATTCAGCAAGGTCATATATCTTTCGTATGAGAGAGACTTTTTTTCAAAGTGGCATACTGAAGCTATCTAAAGCCCAATTATATCGGGATACTGTAACGTCCGCAATATTTACCGCAGTTGCTGACAAGGTGCGGCAGCATAACTTCCTTTATTTTCAAAAACTGAATAAAACCCATTGTCTGAATCTGAAAGTTTTTATTTTGTTTTTATAATGTAAGCGCATGCCTAAAGTTTTGTTTTACATAGTTTTGAAGCTCAAATCAGGTAGTTTACGTCCCCCGTTCTCCAACCAGTGAGTAAACCGATTTCTGGCGTTTGTCATGACTCTTGCCAGCATAGCAGGCGTTTTGTTGAAAAATCTTCCAGGATGTTGGTCTTCAAATCTTGTAGGGTCCATGAAAGGCTTACATAAACATGGAATTTCAAAAAGCTCCACAAAAACACCACAACGGACCGAAACGGAGGATCTAGCCGGCCACTCCAAATCTACCATAATTGAGATACGGCGCTCTGGGAAGTGTTCCCACAAAACAGCCATCGATGCTCTTTAAGTGTATGTGTCTTGTTGGCGTCAAATGCCTCCAAAGCCCAACTCAACCAGTCGTGGGAAAAAAATTCCTGCAAAATGTTTACATACCGGTCTGAATTCACTGTCACTGCGACTACATTTTTTTCAAAGAAAGAGGGACCAATAATGTCAACTAAGGAAATTCCTCACCACACTGTGACTTTGCAATACTCGAGGATTGGTGTCTGTTTAGTAGCGCATGTTTTGTTTATTTGACGGATCCACACAAATGCAAATGGTTATCATCAATAAAAAAAAACCAATAGCGCCCTCAGTTTGTCTGAACGTAGTGACGCACGGAACTATTGATTTTTGGTCTGGGACAGGGGCCAATGCGGCTAAATTAAGGCGATTCTGAAAGGCGCACATGGTTGCGATCACAGAGCATCTACTCAAAAAGTAGGCCTCAACGACAAAAGCATGCACTTCTCTGTTCCCACGCATGACGGTAACTGATTTATGTTGGGATAAAACTATATAGCGGCGCCCCTCGAACAAGACCACTAGCGCTCCGCTACGATATCAGCCGACTCAATTGCATGCGTTTTAAAAAAGGAAGTTATGCTGCTACCCCCTGTACTATGGCAAAAGGATGCTTCACCCAGGATGGCATGTTAGGGACTCGTTACCATGTCTCGCCTGATAGAAAAACGTTCACATGTAACAACATACTGCGTGACTAAACAAAATATCAAACAATACGCCGAAAAACCAAAACAAACCGCTCGGCTAAGTAAAATTATACTTAGCAGAAAACACATGTAAGAACATACTGCATGACAAAACATAACAAGTATTACGCACAAAAACCAAAAGAAACTGCTTGACTAACAAAAATAATATCTAGCAGAGAGCGTCCTCCAACCCAAAATAACATAAAAAATAACAAAAAATGAAACAAATTAATACGTACCGCATGAGAGTGACATACGAGATATGCAGGCGCATATTATCAGCATATTTCACGAGTTAAAAAACAAACAATGCGAGTAAGGTGGCCCCCGTTCGAATTTCATAACAATGGATGTTTGGATCCCTAGTCATAGTAAACAACTGAAATGCTGACATGATTTTATGACTGAAGTGGAATGAGGAAAGCATAGTTTACTCACCTAGTATCCACACTAAATCTATCCTCCGGAAAAATCCGAGCACAAGCCGAAGAACGCATCAGAATTCCTCGTCAGCAGGTAGGTGGTAAACGCTAATGCGAGGATTAGCGCGAATATAAACATGTGTTTCGATGAGGGATTTCAGGATTACCAGATCTCAAAATAGTAATAATTTTGCAAAAAAACAAAATCGTTCTATGCAATATTTAGTTCTTTATTAGCATCTGGTAGCACTCCCATGCTCTGAATTGCGTCAAAGAACACGTGCGTCGGAAATTTTGTTTTCTTTTTTGAATATGACAGGACACGCAGCTCAGCTGACGTACCCCAGCTCAGCTGACCAGACCCTAAAAAAATTCAGAAAGTGTACAACACAGAGTGAATGGAAGGTGTGGATACTATGTGAATGTATAGGGTTATCCATTTGGTGGTAGCAAAGTATAACCCTGCCATTTGACATCTGTCAGTATTAAATGTCATCCAAAGCGTGTTTTTTTTAGTTGAAGGTTTGCTATTCAGAAATATGGATCGTTTAACAGTCGAAAAACGCTTTAAAATTATTAAATTTTACTATAAAAATGGTGATTCTGCTTTATCAACATTTAAGGCTTTACGAGCCGATTACGGTCGACATAATCGACCTACACAGCAAACAATTTCGAACACAGTGAGAAAATTTGAAGAGACTGGATTGGTTATTGATATTGCATGGCCTGTGCATCATTGCAACATTCGTTCTGATGAAAATATCGCTGTCGTTGCTCAAAGTGTGGAGGAAGACCCGAATTTGTCGATTCCTCGACGTGCTCAACATTTGGGCTTGTCTTACGGCTCATTGTGGTGGATTTTGTATTTGGATTTGCATCTCCATCCGTACAAAATCCAACTCACTCAAGAACTTAAGCCTCAAGGCCATACACAACGCAGAATGTATGCGAATCGGGTGATTGAACAACAAGCCATTGATAACGATTTTTCGAACATATTTTTTTTAGGTGATGAGGCTCATTTTTCGCTTAGTGGTTACATAAATAAACAGAATCGCCGCATGTGGGGCTCTCAAAATCCTCAGGTGATCGCAGAAAGGCCTTTGCAACCGGAAAAATAGACTGTTTGGTGTGCATTATGGTCTGGTGGTGTTATTGGCCCGTATTTTTTTTGAAAACGATCAAGGAAGAGCCATTACAGTCAATTCTGACCGCTATGGACAGATGTTAACCGATTATTTTTGGAGAGATATTGTAGATTATGATCTGGAGAAGATGTGGCTCCAACAGGACGGAGCCACAAGCCACACAACACAGGCTAATCGAGCACTTTTGCAAGAGAAATTTCCAGGACGCGTAATTTCGAGATTGAGTGATGTCAATTGGCCCGCAAGATCCTGCGATCTAACACCTTTGGATTTCTTTTTATGGGGCTATGCAAAAGATCGTGTTTACGTGAACAACCCTCAAAATCTTGAGCAATTGAAAACTAATACTCGTGAAGTTGTGGCCGAGATATTGCCGGAAATGTGCCGAAAAGTCATTGAAAATGACCTCAAAACGATTGAGGCCTGTAAGAGGTCCCGTAGAGGACATTTGAATGATGTTGTGTTTCACGTATAATGGCAAGGTTCAATCTTTATATTGAATAAATAATTTTGCAGAAAAACATCTGAATATTTTATGTGTTTTCTTTAGCTTTACTTTCCCAAGCATTTCTACGAGTCTTGTATACGCGTCGGTGTCACTAAGCATTGAGCCGAGGACACAGTGCAGTCATTTCTACGAATCCTGTTGACGCGTCTGTGTCACTAGGCATTGAGCCGAGGACAAAACGCAGTCATTTCTACGAGTCTTGTATTCGCGTCGCTGTCACTAGGCATTGAGCCGAGGGTAGAGTGCAGTCATTTCTACGAGTCTTGTATTCGCGTCGATGTCACTAGGCATTGAGCCGAGGACACAGTGCATTCATTTCTACGAGTCTTTTATACGCGTCGGTATCACTAGGCATTGAGCCGTGGACACAGTGCAGTCATTTCTACGAGTCTTGTTCACACGTCGGTGTCACTAGGCATTGAGCCGAGGACACATACTCGCTCTCAAGGTCAGAAGTTTTACGCGTAGTCACCGAAACGTGCCCCAAGGACTCCACGCACAGTACGCACGATGGTCACAAAAGCCAGGTGAAGGCTCTTCGGAGCCTCTAGCAAAGGAACACGGCTGCTGGCGTTGAGAATAAATGAGTAGAAACATAATTGTAATTGCATTGTGAAAAATGTAAATATCTTATGAAATATATTGTTGAATCATTGCGTACAATTGGTGTTTCATTCCGAACTGTGAAGGTTAAAGGCCTTGGTTGTGTAGGGTAAAGCAGGGACCAGGGTACCACTCGAAGAGGCCAGAAGTACATGTGGAACATGTTATACCAGGCATACGGAGGCCAGCTAGCGCTCAATCATGCGCAGCTAAGGGAATCATTCGACATCACATCGCAGTTTGAAACGATAAACCCAGAATTATTGTCATAAATGCCGGCTGAATAGTTTACCACCGAGCTTCAATGTACTAAAATGCTCGATGAAGTCGCGAGATACAATCCCAGGTCCTGAATTACCTCAACAAAAAGTTCTGGAAGAAGTTCATTTGAGAAAACTACAGAAAAGCGATAAAGCAGCAAAAGTGGCGTGGGCACAAAGAGGCAGGGGAAAGTCTTAAAATGGCCGACCAGATAGGAAGAATAAAAATTCACATCAAGTCCCAGAAAATAAAGTTTGTGAAAATAAAAATTTCTGATATAAGTTTCATGATATCATCATCGAAAGCCGAGATTATTGAAACAGCTTTCTAAATGGCGCCAAAGAAGAGTTTCTAGGTGTAAAAAACAGTGCTTGTATGAGATGCTGGTGTCTGGATAGTGGCTGTACGTCACATATGTGTAATGACGAAAACATAGCCAGTAATATCCAAATTGACATTTACGCGCAGGGAACGGCTTTTATTGTGATAACGAACAGTAAACAAAAGGAGTCCATGTAACTTAATAATGATTTGTTAGTCAAAGAATTACACAGAATTCAACTGTCAGTAGCAAGACCCCAGACCACCTTCATCTGCTCCTGAAAATAAATCTTCCATCCCAAAGGGGGAAAGGTGCAAAAACAGACAGGGGCACGAAAAAACTGCATTTTGCTGACGTCGGACCACCATGTTTGAAGCCTACCCGTTAAATGACAGCTTACCTTTTTTCGTGCCAAGATTATGAATTTTATTTAAAAAAATAGTATACAACAACTTCCAAAGTAAAAGGAAAAGATAATCTGTCTCTTTAATTTTCAAAGAAAAGTGTATTTCATTCCAGCGATACTACAAAAAATAGATTCTTCTTTCACAAGAAAAACGGTAACGCTAGGGGCTCCTGATTTTTACCATTCGACACTCCAGCTTACTCGTACCAGACCCTTGCTACAAAACCTAAAGGTTTATTTGGATTTTCATCCTTAATTTTATGCCCGCGATTCCCAGACTGAGGCAATTTCTTCTCTCCCTGAATTTACTTATGAAAATTAGGTGTTTCTCCCTTAACCCACACCTGACTTTGTTAATTGTCAATTTAATTGTCCCCACTAAACCAACTAAATCCTCTATTATTTAAAACCTCATCACTCACAGCTTACACAACTTCAATTTTTAGGTCTTTGTAAACAAATTTTTTACAAAGACCTACTAGTTTCGCGACCTGTCTGTCCGTCTGTCCGTCCGTCCGTCTGTCCGTCTATCCGTGCGTCACAGCTAATTTCCTCAGAAACTATAGAAGCTAGAATGCTCAAACTTTGTGAAAAGGCCAGAAGTGATGATCTCTCAAAAGTTAAGGCCTTGACAAAAATTTAAAAAATGTTTAAGGGGGGTCCCCCCTAATAACGAATTGGCCCTTAAAAATTTTTTTTCATCAAAGGTAGTCGAGTGGGGTATCAAATGAAAGGTCTTGATTAGAACTTTTAGAATCTGAAATAAAAAAGTCATTTGATGAATTAGGGGGTCCAGGGGAAGGCAAAATGTACCAAAATTTTGTGTCCCCCCCCCTCGCGATTGGACACCTTTCAGCCGAAAAATCTGAAAATTATCACGAATGTGGGCTTTATGAGTACAAGGGCAACAAATACCTTAGAAATCGAAATTCACTCAACTTTGTTAATAATAGTATGATTTGTAGATTTTAAATTTTTGCCCATACAATCTTTACGGTACCTTTAAACTTCTTGAAATTTTGCAATTATATATACTGATATAAAATATATATGTTCACAAAATTTAATTGAGATCGAATCATAATCAAGTGAGTTATAGCCATTTCAATTATATGGAATTAAAACAACGATAACACGTGTTTATGGTTCATATAGGGTTTTCCAATAAGAGGTGTTATTTCGGTATTAAAAGAAAAATGCCATTTTTTAAAATAAATGATCGGATGTTTAGTTCATTATAAAGAAGAAGATATGCCGTTAATAGCAATAACTAACATTGGGCAAATAACTACTACGACACGCTTACAGGACCATATCCTCTTCATGAAATTTTCCATAACCAAATCGCAAAGTGGCTTCCCTATGTCCTCGATAGCCTCACGAATTTCATCTTTGAGATCTTGAATTGACGCTGGGCTATTGGCATAGGCCTTCTCTATCACGTGGCTCCAAAGGAAGAAGTCGCAAGGTGTTAAATCAGAAGATCTATTCAAAATAACACCTCTTATAGGAAAACCCTATATATATTTAAAATTGACTTAGGTACTTTTATTTTCTTTCAATTTTCATGAAAATTTAAGGAATAGTGTTTAACTTGAACATGTTCAATCGGCCGAGCATTCAGAAAAATCATTTAAGCTAGATTAAAATGGCGGCTGCACTGTGCTTATGAAAGAAACTGTGCATCTTTTGTATAAATTTGAACGACTTCATATCTAAGTATTGGATGAATAATTCAAGTTATCGATTCACGCCATTAGAAAACTTGCTTCTAACCCAAGGATGTTTACAAAGACCTTCTGGTAGGAGCACTCTCCTGCTTACTCAACTTGTTTAATATACACTTGAATAATTCATTTCAGTTACACAGTTCTCTGTCCACTTTTTTCACATTTCAGTCTTTGTTTTGTTCTGATAATTTTAAAACCCAAAAAACTTAACCCACGTTTTTATCGGGAACTATTCACCCTCAACCATTTACCCTAGTCCGATCCAACCGGAAAGTATAGAAAAAACCATCGCTCATCCATTTCGATTCCTTATAACATATGTATGTATCTCTTGCAGGGGTTGTCCGCTACTCAAAAAGGACGATGACCGGCTATCTGCCTTTCATCGTTTAAATTTAAACTGGCAAAGATTCGTTGCCGTAATTTCTTCCCAAACTGGCGCCTTTTTAAACTTAGCGTAAATTCGAACCGATATCCAAAACATCGCAATTGAACTTGATCGAGTCTCGAGCAACTATTTGAACTAGTTTATTGTCACATCCCAAAAAATGACGTTCGCAAATGTATGTTAGTGTTTATTATTCGTATTATGCTTGCGTAATGGTTTCAATGTTTATAACTAGTCTATTGACGATGACTATGAGTCAGCAGTCTGAGGCCTCCGCGCAGCACTGACGAAATGCTTCAGGGCGCGATGTAATAAACAATTCATAAAGTTGAGGGTAAGTAAACTAAATTAACATGATCGATGCCACGTACTTGGTCGCTGCGACAAAGTGGACTACAATTTTTTTAAGTCAATAAATATGCTGCAGGGCTACCAAGGCAAGTGCAATGCGCATTGCGATGATCTTCTACTATTGAGATAAGATCCTTTCCGAGGACGAGCAAAGTTATCTTTTGGTGTTAATCTGTGTCGCTGAGGACGAGGATGATTGGGTTCTGCATACTTGAAGCTTATGCTGTCACGGTCCGGTACTCTCCATGACGTCTCTCCGCTCCAACGATGGGTTCCTTCCATTTCAATTTTTCAATTAACAGCAAGCAAGTAAACGTTCAAGTAAAGTTCCAAGTGTAAATTTAGAAAAAAAATTATAGAGCGATATAATAATTACATTACATTGTTGAATTTTCGTAAAACGATGACCTCGACTCAGAAAAGGCGCATTTTGTCGTCGACTCACCAGTAAGGTCATCAGCCACGTCAACTGCCACGCGAAGAGCGGGCAAAGCGAGATTAATGCACTTAAGCAGTAGAAAGAGACCTAGAAAAATGTATCAAACAAAATCGGTTTCAATAATAAGCTTGATGACGAGGTGAAAAGCTTGATGACGAGGTAAACGAAAATAAGTCCGAAGATGAAGTGTTCACGGATGCTGCAGACGATGATGTTCAACCGATAGAGATGACAAACCTAGTCGATCTGTCAGTAAAATGCGAGATGAGTAGCAACGAGTCTCAAGAGTGATTAGAGGTAAATACATGGACACTAGTGAGGCGACCCAAGGGCAGAAAGGTCATTACGTGCAGAATTGTTCTACGGAATAAAACGTCTAGATGGGAGCTTTGCGCAGAAAAGCAAGAGTTGTCGCATCTGTATTTTGTGTGAAGGAATCGACTTTACTGAATCGTTCGTGCGTGAAGCTCAATTGGACTCAGTAAGATTACTAATAGCTTTGGCAGTGAGAAAAAATCTTCATGTTTTCCAACTGGATTTGGTTGCTGTGTACCTGAACGGGGAGCTGGGCGAGGAAATCGTCATGGAGACACTGGAGTACATCGAGGACGCGCTAAATAAAATAATAATAAAATAATACAAAATGATGGTGAAAGTGTCGCTTGTGTTAAAGCTCGTAAAATAATTCCTGAGTCACGAGAAGGTGAAAAAGTGTGAATGATTTACGTCAATCCGGTCACCAGTGGAATAAAAGGCGAGGCAACTTAAAACCAAAGACATATAAACAAATGGACGAGCAACGAGAATCTGTGTACTCGTCCATGTGAGAAGCACATTTGCCACATAAATAAGTTATAAATAACTTACGCTCTCGAAACTATGTGATTCCCTCTGCTTCTCCTTCCCCTTTGTTACCACACAGGTTTTTCTTTTCTCTCTTCAGAAGAATCGCTTCCCCCACTGACACCCGCGCACGCCAACGAAATTTCATTTTAGTTTGAGTATAAACAACAAACAACTCTCACGGAAAAATGAACGTCAAAGCAAAAGAAAATCGAAAAGAGCGCGAACCACGCGGGAAAATAATGTGTCAAAGCGGATGGAAATTTCGTAATTTTTAATTAAAACAGTGAATTAAAGTTCCGATTACGCACGCGCGATCTTTAAAATTAAACACTTTTTAAATGTGAACGTGTTTCGCCTTGAATAGAGTGCTAAATTAAAAGCATTTCGCCTCAAACCTCAACTTCACACAACTTTAGCGCAGGTTGCCAATTGCTTCGGCTCTCACGACCGGTTGCGGATCCAGTACTCTCTATATCTATGCTTAAAACCAACGCAGAGCGATACACGCCTGTATTATAGCACGAATGAGAGAGAGAGCGTACCTTTGTAGTTGTGTATACTCGTATTGACGATATTGTGCACGTATTAAACAGTGAGTAAAGATTGCAAGCAAAGCGTTCCATGTACAAATTTTATTCAGTTTTGACGATCTTGAAAACCAGCTGCATACACAGGAAAACAAAACTTCAAGTATACAAATTTGTTATAAAACCAGTCCTATGCTATGTGTGCAACATGGACCCTAACCCAAGCATCCGCAAACATATTGAACGCTTTCAAAAGGCGAGTCCCGAGGCAAATAATCAGAGCGAAACTAGACGGGCACCAATAGTGAATTCAATACAACCATGAGCTATATCAACTTTTTGACGAACCGAAGATCTTAACGATTGTAAGACTGCTGCTGATGGACATATGAATCGTATGAATGAACAACGGATACCCAAAAGGGTGTTCGTTGAGAGAAATGAAGGCCGGAGAGCAGTGGGGAAACCGAGAAAACGCTGGTCTGACTCGGTTGACGAAGACAGTTCATCGCTGATCAAATTTCTAACTTAGAGGATACGGTCAATGGACCGAGACAGTTGAAGGCGCTATTTTCAGGTAGCGAAGTGCCAAGAGAGGCTTTATTGCTATGAAAAAGGAGAAGCCTTTGGATTTTGTGTGAGCGCCTGTTTTTATGCACGTTTATTTTCTCATATAGAGCGATATTCATTACCTATTAACATTGAGCCTGGTCTTGTTATTCGCGAATTTTAACAGCTAAAGTATTCACAATTGGTAGCATATACTGAGGGCGTTAATATTATAGCACATTTACTATCACATGTCAAAGGGGCATTTCTAAGCCTTGAATCTTAAGCAAACCAAATTGCGCAAGAGCTAAAGCAATTCAAACTGAATTTATGACTCAAACGAAGAATAAACACTAGAGTCCGGCAAAACCTCACCATAGATGGATGCCTATATTTATGCGTTTGTCAGGCTCATATTTTATATTTAACTACTTCATTTGTCCGGTTCGCGGAGGATTACAGGGAGAGTTTTTTGGGGGTTCCTCATCGGAAATATTTTATAGCTTCTTCTGCTTGGTCGTTAAGATCGACGCCGAAGGTGTGGCAATTGGAGCTTGTGAGGATTTTTGATAGCCATTTCTGAAAAAAGCGGTTGGTTTTGGAAATCTTGAGGAGGAATCTTGGGAGTTCTCATTTGAGTCCACCATGTGCTGATCAGTCACTTTAGTTTCTTCTGAAGACGAGTCAGATCTGGGAGATGGTGATTCGATAACTTTCCTTTTTCTTGAAAATTTTAATCTTCTTGTACTCAGACAATTGACTTAGAGTTAAACCATTAGCTCATCGTTCTGACATCAGTGCTTTTTAACTCATTCTGAGTTTTTATGAGCTGTTGATGAGAATGTCACAGTCCAGTAAGAACATTTTCCTATTGTTTTTGGATTGCACTCGATTGATTGACTTACTCAATTAGGAGCGTGATCTGTTGAACCTTTTCATCCATCCTTTAGTGAGAACACCAAAGGTTGGGAGCCAATGCGGTGAAAAGATATTGCTACAGCCGCGGAAGTCACCGCAGTTGCAGACATTATGTTTCAGCAGAGGGGTGTGTAGCCCGGAGTGGCATACTGAGGCCGGCTAGCGCTCAGTCGTGTCGTGGGACTTCCGGGACACCCTCTGCTCGTGCTGAGCCACCATTATTAAAAGCACTGACACGAAGGGAAAAGGACTGAAAACGAGGAGGTCATTTTAAGAAATGAAAAATATAGTTTTAGCAAGACATGGCCGTTTATTTAATTCAAAAAAAGTAATTTACAATTCAACAATCAAAAGGTATCGATCAAAAAAACAAACAGACCCCTCAATAATTTTTTATGCAAACAAATTAAATACGATATTAATCAAAAGAAAAATAGCAAATTACAATAAGCTGAGAAAAATACATAATTGATCAAAGGATGTCAAAAAAACAAGGAAAATATTAATTATTAATTACTCTCTTCTTTTTTCGTGGATCTCCGAGCGCTCGGCAAAGGACGCAAAAATAAAGAGGTGGGGTTACTGAAAAAATTAATTGACTTTAAATTAAAACTCATTAAGTACTGATAAGCGGCCACTTCATCATAATATGCAATCTGCCCGTGAATTTCCGTTAATTACCGTCTTAGTCTATTTCGATAACTTCATTTAGTAACCCTCCCGCATACGTAATTCAATATTTCCGTTTATTGTGAAATTTAACCCCCACAAGCAATTCTCACTTATTACGAAAGAAAAACTGTTTTTTTATACAAACTCTTGATTCCCCACATGCAAATTACAATTCCTATCTTCACTGTAGGATCAGTAGGTGATCAACTCTATTACTTGGCACAATTCTCACGATTTAATGCTCGTTTTTTTTTTTGGTTTTTTCCACTTCTCGTATCCACTAATTTATTTTTCTACAGTATCAGAACCACTAGGCCGAAACCGTTCTGTTACCAACAATTTTTTATTCACTCAACTGTTTTTTTTTAACTCTCAAAAATTTAACTTTATTTCAATGTATTTAATTAATACACAAAACTTCACAGTTCAACTTCAAACACCTTTTCTTCCCCAAATTTTTAAAACAAAACTTTCTCCGAAGCTGCCAAAAAATTTCACTCTCCTTCATAAGAGTTAACGGTAATCTCCACAAGGTCGCCAGTCACCAGATTTCTTTGGGACCAGATGGAGAGGTAAATACCATGGACTGTTGGACGGTCTTGCAAGTCCAAGCTTGGTCATTTTGTCGAATTCATCTTTGGGAATTTTCAGTTTATCGGGAGCAAGACGAGGTGCTCTGCTGGCAATTGGTTGACCTGGCATTGTTTCGATGCGATGCTCGGTTGAATGTTTAGCTGTTCTGCAGATGCCATCGGGTCGTGTTACGCCTGAGAATTGTTTTATGATCAATGAATAAGGACATTGATTTTTGTGTTGATTTAATGGACGATACGTTGCTGGAGCGAGATACCTTGCCCTGAGCTTTTAAGCCAGTGGTTGAGTCGATGAGTTTGGCGTTTTTGAGGTCGGCGAGCAGGCCGTAAAAACTGTAAAAACCAGCGCCAATGATTGGTTTTGACACGTCAGCGATAACGAATCGCCACGAGAGATCTCGATGAAGACCAACGTTGAGTGCGATGTTGATGCAAGCGTAAGTGTTGATTTACGAGCCATTTGCAGCGGATAGTGTGTAATCAAGCCTCTTTATACGACCCTGGAGCAAACGACATGAATATATACAGAGGTCTGAGCAAGTGTCCACTAAATATCGGACATTTGTGATTCGATCAGTGACGAAGAGGCGGTTTGACGTGGGTGCAGGATCATTTGCCGCCGTTAATGTCCCTGATTTTCGTTTCCCTTATATGTACAGGGTTGTTTGCACTTCTTCGCGCGATTCTGGGTGGTACCAGCAGTGATTGGGATTAACGTCGAGTCATGCGATGGTGATGGTGATCGATCACTTGACGATGAGCGTGATCGTTGCTGTCTGACGATATTTATGAGCTTGCTCATTTGATTTCTTAGCTCGTCGATTTGTTTTGCATCGACGGTTGTTTGCCAATCGCGGCTAGCTGAAGATGTGGCGTCACTTCGTGGATGCTGTCGGTGCATGTTGCTATTACATCGAGAGGATCAGTTTTGTGATGCGCAAGAATTGCTTGTATTGCTGCAGGTAGACGCAACAGCCAGACTGCGCGAAGAATATTTTCAGGCCCGCTGTTGTCAAGTGTGCGAAGATAGCGTAGGAATTGTGACGATTTCCTGTCGCCTAGCTTTTCTTTCTTGAGAATTGTTTTTGATTTGCTTCGCGTAATTGCGGCAAACCTTCAATAGAGTGTCGCGAAGTGTTTGGCATGGATTTGTGACGGGCGGACTGTTGATGATTGGCTCTACCTCGATAGCAGCACGCGTATCAAGATAGCATACCTGAATCGTGTTAATTCACTTGTAATGTTGAATAGCTCGAATTGTTTTTCAAGCTGGGTGAACCAAAGCGACACGTGGTCGAATGAGAAGTTCGGTGGTCTTATCGCTGATTTGTTGCTCACCGCATCGGCCTCGATAGACGGTGAATATCTGTTGTCGTTACACATGATGATAGTAATTCACTAAACACAATTCACAGGTACACAGATGTATTTTTTACACATACACCACCGCGGTACAACGTCTATAGGTACCCAGCAATGCGCCGGTTGTTTACCGTACGTAAATACACTGTGATCGGATTACGCCGGTTGTCTTATTATTATTTCGACTGCTAATCGCATATAATTCGCGCGGCACTGTTTTATAGATGAAATGAATGCACTATTGCACTGCCGATGAGTGTTTTGCACTGTGTTTAGTGTTGTTACGACAAGATGCGTTGGATCACGAAAGATCATGGAAATTATGCGCGGCGTGGCGTCGGTAGATTTGCAATAACGTAGCAAAATCGTCGTAGTGATCGTTTTTAGCGGGGTTACCAGTTGAAGAGGTTGAGTTGGTCAGTAAATGACAATGCGAACCCTTACATAACTAACTATACATTTATTCAAGAGTAAATTAAATATTTGGAAGTTAGGAGTTACACGAGTTGCGTAATTGATGACGTATGTACGACTGACCGCTAAACGCAATTCACCTTCAGATCAAAGATATATACAGTAATGGACGCGAAATGAGCTTATTTTCATCCATACATGAGTGAAGAACTTTTACTACATGCATGCCTTCCTCTCCCATACTTCCACGTCGCTAGAGCATCCACACACTCAAGTGGCTCTCTAGTTGCTCTCATAAAAATCCCACTCCTCATGTACTTTAACCCCCGCATTGTCAACGAAATATCAACCATATGATTGAAAACATATGATTTGTGAAAATTCAACATGGATGGGAAACGTCTAATCAAGTTGAATTTGATATTGTGCACAAAAATTTTTTTTAAGATAAACCGTGTTGAATCTAGTGCAAAAGAGTTGCAAATGTGATAATTAATCGAACTGAAAAGTTTGTTACAGATCGCGAGTGTTTTTGTGTCAGAAAATGTAAAATGTAGTGATGTGTGTGGGATTGTAAAAACAGCTATAGGAAGCATGTCAGGGACGTATGCTTCGTAGAGTAAGTCATATTCAATCTTTTATATCGTTCAAGTTAGAATACCCGCACGGAAAATTGATTTAGTTCAAAATTAGTGGGAGACGTCACGTCAAATTTATTTGAAATAATAACGCGCCAACGTCACACTGCATCATAAAGTGCTTCAATTCTCTCGATGCATTTCGTATCCATTCTCTCTGACATCATGCTTCAGACCATGAGTGCTTGCGTGAATGTAGAGTGGATGCTTGCATGTGTGTGAGAAATGTTTGCGCGGGTCTTGGAATACTGAACGCTACAAAAAAGAAAAGAAAGAAGAGAACAGATTCTCAAAATTTTCACCGGTCCCAAAAGAGGGCTACATAGTAAAACGCTGGTTAAATGCCTACAAGGCCCTACCAAATATCCCTCAGTGAACCAACTAAGGTTCCTGCTAATAAACAGGGAAGAGGGGAAAAATCATCAATTAAGAACCATCGATTATTTTTACGTTCAAGAAACATCAAAAAATTTCAAAAATAAGGCTCAGCAGCAAGCTTAGGAACTTTTTCACAATTTGATCGGTCCGCCGATTCTTGTAGTTTATGGTGGATCGATTTAGTATTCCGAATCGGTCTATAAAATCGATTATATTTCTCCAAAGAATAGATTTTTCGATTAATCAATTTAAGATCGACATGCCTAGTTATCACTACCGACAACCACGTCCTGGTGGACAATCTATTATATTTTAAATAACTAGAAGTTTTTTTTTAAATGCCAAATAAACTTGAACTCCAAAGATTTTATTTAAATTCTTGTAAAGAAGGGTACTGGTCCTCAAAGAGCAAAAAAAAAAAAAAAAACAATCTTTGTTGAATGTGCTTAAGACTGAAAACTTTCTCTGTATTTAATTCAGTTTTGTAAGTTGAGAATGATTGCAGATTAATTTAAACTTTGTTTTAAAAATTTAAAATGCTTATTGATTTTTCTATCTTTATTTTAAAAGCTTTAGATATGACGTTAACAGCATAAAACGGAACTTTCCTACATTTAACATTACTAATTAAAATCCTTTTGTTTTCTGTTTCATTCATCCTCTAAAAACTCATTTCATTGAATATCCCCCTAAAAACCTGCAACAGAATTATAGTAAATCTTGAAGACAAGAAAAACTGAATGTTTTCCTTGCAGGCATAACGTACTATTAGCTGTAACATTTGCTCGTACTATTCACTAGCACGAGTATTCTGCCCGTTTAATTGCATGTTTGTTCATAGTAAAAATATTTCATCACAGCTACCGGTGGCTGCTGCTAATTCCGCTCCTCTTCTTCGTTGCTATTCACCAAAGCTTCAGTGAAGCAAAATTAAATCTCATTTTGTGCTCCCATTAATTTGTTGAAATCTTTACGGATAGTGCAACTGAAAAAAAAATCGCTTGCAAAGAACATACTCATACTATACTCAAGTTGGTGGATTCTATCTTTATTTTTTTTTTCTTTTTTTTCAATCTCATGTTTAAAACATTAATTTAAATTTTAATTATTTCCGACTCTAGTGAACGAAAAATCCACCAAGAGATGGATGGATGTTGCATTTAAGCGGCGCAGTGAGTGAGCACATTTCCACCTACCGTTGCTCGTTGGAGCGAAGAATTCGTATCTTTCTTAACATAGTTGGCATGATTTTTCGCAAATAGATACATTTATCTTGAGATTTAATTATCATACGCAAAGTTGTATGAAATTGTTGTGCTTGGTTCCTGGTGAGTACTTGACTAAGTGCTTAATGGTTTCGTGATAGTGAAAAGATAGAAAAATGAGAAATGAAAAATGCAGAATGATATGAAGTTTTTATTTTATGAAAGAAAAATGTTATGAGGGCATTTAACTTTGATATGTTTTGGTCTAGTGATCTAAAATGGTGGAATGCTTGGACTAGTTTTGATTGTGGTTTTATAAGTTTTGCACTGTCAGAGTTGGTATTAGACATGTTCATTGAAATTCAGCCTTGACATAATATTTTCTGCAATATTGTTTTTCTTTGATTTTAATTTTTAATCGCATGAAACTTTTTTGGGTATGGTTTCACGCGAAATATGGTGCAATATTTTTTTAATTGTTTTTTTTTTACTATTGGTATTTTATTCAACTTTTATTGTTTCAAACGGTTTTTAATTACAGTTTGAATTAAAGACTCGATTTTTAGTTTCCGAAAACCGTTTTTTTGTTTAATTTCTACCAATGTACATTTCGTTCTGAACTCTAGGACTTCTTCAGTGTAAATAACTACTCTTGCCTCGACCTGCGGGGTTACGTGGAGCAAGTACGATTTAGCAGTTTTGCTCCATTTCTATCTGTGGTTATCTTTGTACTCAACTGGCCTCTAGCAAATAATTCAACTAGATTCTGTCAGTCTTATATCACAATGTTATTGACCTGAGACTAGGGTAGGTGAGCCTTTGCTCGTTATTGGTTGATCTTAGGGGACTCAGGGTACTATTAGAGTGTTCATCTATCTTGCCTAGCATATATTTGTCAATTGTGTCTAGTTTGAGATCTTTGTGAATGTCAATGTTCCTAATGTAACAATTCATTCAATAAGTCCGTAGGATTTTAACATAGTTGCCGTTGCCTTCGCGGGCGATACAACGAGTATAGAGATTTTCAAACTTTTCGATACCACTTTTATTGTACGATTTCTCTTTTTCATCAAAAAAGTGGTCAGTTTCAGCAATTACTTCATCATTGGACCAAAGTTTCTTTCCAGCAAGCATTCTCTTGAGATCTTAAAACAAGGAAAAGTCACTGGGGGCTAAATCTGGAGAATACGGTGTATAGGTAAGCAATTTGAAGCGCAATTCATTCAATTTTGCCATCGTTTTCATCGATTTGTGACAAGGTGCATTGTCTTGGTGAACACTTTTTTCTTTTCAAATGCGGCCGTGTCTTTGCAATTTCAGCCTACAATCGATCCAAAATTGCACAGTAATAGTCGCTGTTGATCGTGGTTCCTTTTTGGAGATAGCTTATGAATATTACTACATTCGCATCCCAAGACACTGACGCCATCACCTTACTGGCCGACTGTTGCGTCTTTGCTCGCTTTGGATTCGGTTTGTCGGCTGTTGTCCACTCAACTGACTGTCTTTTGGATTCTGGTGTATAATAGTGAAGCCATGTTTTATTCATTGTCACATATCGACGATAGAATTCGATTTTATTGCAGTTTAACAGTGCCAAACACTCCTCTGAAGCTTCAATGCGTTGTTGTTTTTGGTGGACTGTGAGCTCACGCGGCACCCACTTTGCACAGAACTTTCCCATACCCAAGTATTCGTGTGAAATGGTGAAAACACTGCCATCTGATATCTTTACAATGTCAGCTAGCTCGTGCACTTTCAATTTGCGATCGTTTATAAGCAATTTGTGGATTTTTTTTATGTTTTCTGGAATAACAGCCTCATTTGGGCGTCCACGTTTAAATTCAGCAATCCACGTCTCTACCATTTGTTTCGAAAGAGCAAAGTCCGCATAATGTTCATCAAGCTATTGTTTGGTTTCCACTGTATTTTTTTTTCATCAGAAAGCATTGCTTTATCGAAATTCGAAATCCACTTTTTTTGCATTATTTTCAATACCAAAAGTTGCTTCGCACAAAATGCTATAACTCACGAATCAATACTCTAATTGTTGTCAAATTTATACACGTATCGTTTGAAGGTTAGTACTAATATAAAATCATATGGAAAAAATTCTAGTAACGCCATCTATGTGTCATCCTACGGATCTATTGAATGGACTGTTACCAAGGGGTACTAAAGATTCTCCTATGTTAAGGGCTTTGTTTTGCTAGGATTGAAGTACTTTTTCGTTGGATTTTAAGGTCTGACGGAAGGCTATGCAGCCATAGAGAAGAAAGAGTACAAGGAGGATAAGATACCTAAATAATGTTGTCTCTTGTCACGTACGAGTATGTGGTCAGTCCATGTAAGTCTATTGTCAAATTTTAGTCCTAGGTATTTTGCAGTTCTATTCCAAGGTACTGCGTTTGAGTCGATTTGTAGTTCAGAAAGTTGTTGTCGTCGTCTGCTTGTGATGAAAATGGTTTGTGTTTTGTCAGCGTTAATTTTTGTCTTCCACCTTTGAAAGTATCTCAAAAGAATTTCGGTGGATCGTTGCAGATTTGAAGATATTCCTTCTGCTTGTCGCGAGGTGTAATATACGCAAGTGTCGTCAGCATATAGGGAAATTTCAACTGTTAGGCAGACGTGGAAGGAGCGTAGTGTATAGCGTGTATTGTAAAAGGGAGAGTGGTGATCCTTATGGAACTCCAGCTTGAATTGGTCGCAAGTAGTATGTTATTAATGTTGGATAGTATGTTATCAATTATCGTTCCTGCAGGAAAGAGTTCATAATTTTTATCAAAGACAGTGGAATGGAATATGCATGCATTTTAAAAATTAGCCCTGCATGCCAGACTTTGTCAAAGGCTTTTGCTATGTTGAACATAACTAGGCCTGTTGACTTTCTACGATTCATCCTTGTTAGCTGAAGTGCGGTGAAGTGTCCATCTCGAAAGCGATATTGTTCATCTGGTATAAGTTCATTGTTCTTAATATATTCGGAAAACCGAATTAAAAGTGCCTTTCCTGTGAATTTAGAGAGAGAAGACAGTAAACTTATTGGCCGCAAAATTTTGCGGGAAAGTAAGATCCTTATTTGGTTTCAGGATGACCATTATAATTGCCATTATTCACGACTTGGGGAAGTTGCGTAGGTGAAAGACGCTGTTGATGATGTCCGTCAGGGCTTGCAGTATGTTTTCTGGTAGCCATATCAGCATGGTGTTCATCAAAAAATCAGGGCCTGGGGCTTCCCGTTTGTTTAGCGTGCTTATCATGTCTTTTAATTCCGGTAAGTCTAGTCGACCGATTTCGTTAGCGGCTGCCGGCTGGGAAGCTAGCAGTCTTTGCACAGAGGACTCAATTTCATCTTCAGATTCAGGGCTCTCCTCAGGGGAATTATTCTCATGGGATTGTAGTTGAAGAGTGTCTTCGGCTGCGGCTTTTCCTGTGCTGTCCTATTTAAGACCATTTGATCCGTGAATTGGAGGGATATTTAGTTTGATTTTCAACCAAAATATTTTGAGTTGCGCGAAAAGTTATTATCACCAGATTCGAGGCTTTGGAAAAATCCTTCCCAAATGGTGTTGTGAAATTCGTTAATCACGTATTTTGGTGGTTAACCGGTTGGCTGTGGTTTTTAACCTAGAATCAATCTTTCAACTGCTTGTTCTCTGTAAATAGATGAACCACTTTTGCAATAGGTAGTGGTGTATCTACGTTTTTTTGTAGTTGCAAAAGTTGCGATGCTTACTAGGCCCCTCTTGATTTTCTTGTATGCTGATATTTTGGCTCGCACCTATAACGCTTTTTATGATCATTTTTAAATTTTGATTCATTTTTGGATTATTTGCTATTATTTTCTTTGAAACGGCTCACTCAATCCCTATGTAAAGTCAACATAAAGTCAAGTCTTGACGTTGTGTTTTAGCCATGACTGCAAAGGTTATGATTGTATACTACAAAGGAATTCATTGTGGCTTTATTTAACATGTTACAAAAAAAATAAGAGGCTACCATTTTGTTTTTCTGATATGGTTGATGTTCTGACACATCTGGTCAAAACTATCTGCACCTCCTTTTGTTTTGCTGTATACATGCCCTATATCTGATTTGGTTGTGTCTTCGCGAATACCACCTGAGTCATGCATACTAGATACTAGTGTAGCAAGTTTTTTGCTAGTACCATGTCTTCATGGTATAAAAATAAATTTAGTAGGTGCGTTGTAAAATTTTATATCCGTATCTTGAGTAAGTAACTGCCAACAGTAATTATTTCGTAGTCATGAAGAAGACGTTGGACAATCGGAATACTTGAAAACAAATTATTTAACATGACGTTTCTATTATTGCCTTTCATATTTTGTAAAAGTTGAAGAACTTAATATTCACCAGCAGGTATTTTTGGAAGCATACTTCCTTCACCAAGATAAACAATGGCATCTAGCATCTACTTTGCTCCGGCATCGCAAGACATAATTATTTTAATCCCATACATATTGGGTTTAGAGGGAATGTACATTCTGAAGGGGCATCTTTCTCTAAACCCAACAAGTTTCATCAATTGTTATATAACTACCAGGTTTATAATTGTTTCTACAATTTTGTAGAAGTTTTTCCTAAATAGAAGAAACTGGAGCTAGTTTAGTTAGTTCTCTTCTAGCTTTTCTAGCTGTCTTACCATCAAATCTTAGACAATTTAGGATGAATTTGAATCTCCTCTCAGTCATGGTTGCTCTGTATCTATCCCCACTGTAGCTAGTATCAACAATTATACTAGTTGATAAATGATTATCTTTGAGTGCAGCGGATAACACTAACAGGCCAAGAAATACTTCAAGTTTGCTCATTTCTAAATCTGACAAGCTCGCGTGAGATTCTTGATTATACTTCTATTTTTGAGTTTGTATTTCTTTATTTGTGTTGAACAAAATCTCTTCGAAAATATCCGTTGTAAAAAAGCTTATAAAGCAACTGATTGGACACAAAGTATTTTTGGCTTCTCTTTTTGGGCCAGCGCAAATATGTACAACATTTTTGACGGCTGTTTTTTTTTCGACTGCAGCTACAACAGGCACTTTACACCAAATAAAATTTCCGTCCGTTACAATTAAATATACTTCAGTCGCTGTGATCACAGATGAAAATATTTCATCAGTTTTTCCATGATCAAGAGTTGTTCTGTTTTTACTTTCCTTCTTGAGACTTTTTTTTAGGTATTTTACGCTTTTTCGCTTGGTTATTGCTTCCTGAATATTCCTTACCCTTTTTCTTTTCAGCTTCTTCAATATTTTTAATTATTTCGTCAAATATTTCACCCTCTAAATCGATCTCCTCTGTCGGGTCTACCTCTGGAAAATATTTCGAATCTGCATCACTATCTTCATCAATTTCAGCAATATCGTACTCTAAATTATCCTTTTATTCTTCCGATTCCAATTGTAGAAGAGCCCTCAATATTTCGTCTTCTGTTTTGAGAAGTTTTTTCATAATTACACTGATCTAAAACAATAAAAAATTGAGATAATATTTTATATAAAAAATAAAATTATTATATTCAGGACATGAATAATTGCCTTAACTACAAATAATTGCTCAGTGATCAAGATTACATTTAATGTATGTAAAATAATCAACAGTCATAATTTGATAACATATTCATACATTTAAAAAATAAATAATTACACATAAAGGTATCAATGAGTAAAAATTACTCACCAAACTTCAGACGCTGTTGGTACCGATGAATAAAATATACTCACACCTTTTTTTTTCAATGTCTGGAGACAGAACAAAACTTAATACAATCACATGCGATCATCTCGGCAGATAACTTGTAACTAAATGGATGAAGCACTGCTAGCAGCTCACAACTCAAGGTTGCCTACCTGCTGGCCTACCAACAAAAATATCCCTAGCGTGAGTAAAAATTACTCACATTACCTTTCTAGGGTTAAAAAGTGCACTGGTTTGTGGTCTGAAGAAAGATCATCGAGTACCGTTGTACGGATATTGTGGTGAAAACCTCATGAGATTCCGAAGTCTAGGATGTTACTAAAGCTCGGCCATAGTGCGTTGGTTCACTTGGCATATGTAGTCTTCCGTCTTTGGCTGTGATGAACCTGTTGAGCTCAGCCCCAGCTCGATTGCTTCTCACAGCAAGGCCAATCCTTTGTTGCTGGGAGTTTGCATTCCACGTGAGTATAGAAATGTGATTCATGGCGGAAGTCATTGGGTGTTTTTACTTAGGTTTTGTGGCGCAAAGAAGCCCTGCACCATTGTAGCCATCATTTTCTGCATCATCAATTGCATCTGTGACTGCATTTTGATTTGGTTTTGGAGAGTTCACACTGGGTTGTTGCTTGTTTTGTGCGGTAATTTGCGCAAAAGTTTTCTTGACATTTTTTGGGTTTTTGGGCCAGCCTCCGTAGTTGACGGGGTGTTCTCCTCCACAATTAATGCATTTGGGTTTTTGATAATTTGCTTTTTGCAGTCTGTAAAGTGATACAGGCCGTCGCACCTTACACAGCGAGCTTGAGCGTGGCAGTTGCTCAATGTGTGGCCAAATCGTTGGCAGTTATCACACATAGCCTGCCCGCTACGTGGTTTCATTGATTCGATTTGGCAGATGAGATGGCAGATAGATCTGACATTGTAGATTTAATTTTCTACTTTCGGCAGAAGGAGTTTTACCAGTTTAGAGGGGCCGATTGCAGAGTCGTACTTTATATTTGACTGCTTCATGAATGCAGCCAGCTTTTTCCATTTCTCCGGTTTCGCAGAGGATAATCGAGTCATATTTACGGCGTGTCTCGTCGGGAATATCCGAGTGTTTTTATAGTTTACTCTGTTTGGGAGTTGAGACCTATGTATGTCGATGGTATGTGGAGAATAAGTTGTGAGGGTTTTTTGGTTGCCATTTTTAGGAATGTAACGGTTGGTTTCGGAGGTGGCTGAGCCGAGAAATCTTGCGAATTTTCGTTTGAGCCCACTATATCCTGATTCAACTCTGTGGCTTATTCCGAAGACGATTCAGTTCTGAGCCTTTAGCTTTCTTCTTTCTGCAAGATTTAGATCTTGATGAATCTAAACTATGTTCCAAGAGCTTAGCCATCAGTTCATCATTATTCTGACATTGCTCTTTCAATTCATTTTGGATATCTCTGAGCTGTTAGTGTGCTTGTCTCAGCTCAGTGAGAACTTTCTCCAATTGCTTTTGGATCGCATTTGCCTAATTGACTTGCTCAATCAGGAGCGCAACCTGCTAATCCTTTCCGTCCATCCCTTTGTGGAAACACAAAAGGTCGGACGCCAAGGTGACGACGAATTTTCGGTAAGGTTTTGATTGGATCTTTTACGACGTATGCTAATTAAGTACTGAGACAGATTCCATGAAAACCGTATTTTTAAAAATGATTCTACAACTCTGCCACCCCCTTCAAAGTAGTCCCCTTGGGCAGCTATACAGCGATTCTAGCGCGTTTTCCATGCTTCGTAACATTTCTGGAACGCTTTGACTGGGATGGCCGCGAGTACCCTCGTCACGGCCGCATGGATGTCCGTAATCGACTAATTGACCACCAATTTTGTTCTAGGGAACAAAAAAAAGTCACAGGGTGACATGTCAGGCAAATAAGGCGGCTGTTATAACGCGGCGATCCCTTTAGAGGTCAAATACTGGGACACGCTGAGAACGGTGTGGTGTGGTTCTTTGGAACCATCTTCACGCACGACTTTTACATCCCGAAATCGTCGGTTAAAATTTGTCAGAGTGTTTCATGATTCATACCCAGTTCCGAGGCCAACATTCGAACTGTTAAGCGCCGATCTTCACGGATTAGAGCGCGCACACGCTGCGCATTCACGTCAGTCCGCACCTCGTCTTCCACGCTTTCACGCCTCTCCTTAAACTCTTTATGCCATTGAAATACTTGGCCACGGCTGAAAGCACTATCACTATGCAATTTTATCGTACGTTTCCGAAGCTGTTTCGCGCAACTTAGCGCGACGCGTTGCTCTTGATTTCGTTTCTCCATTTCGAGCACCACCAACACACGCCTACTCAACACAACACAGCAGGTGAACTAAACAAGCTAGAGCGATCGTAAGTATATCAATAGAGAAGGGAGGGATGCCCGGGAAGAGGAAGGGCATTTCAAGCTCGTAGGTGTACCACAAGCGCGGCAATAAAATCAGTCACATAACTTGTCACGCCTCGTAACTACAGGGAAATTAGTCATACCTATCGTCTCCTTGATGTCTAATTCACTGATCTTTCTTACCTTTTTTCTGACTTTTACGAGGGCGGGTCGAATATAATCGAGAAAAATGCTCTGACACGTTTATTTACTATGAAAATATTTACAGTTTTTCTGGGTACTCTTCTTTACAAGTTACGCATTTTGTTCATCTTTCCGGAAGTTTTTTGGTGCCGGTATCGAAGAATCCCTTGGGCAGCTCGGACAGTCATGTGTGCACCGACTCCTCTACCTCGTCGTCGGTGTTGAATCTTTGACCTCCGAGGACTTCTTTCAGTGAGAAAGGGCTCGCGTTATCCTGGAGAAGAATCGCACTTCGTGGTGGAGTGCTCCTTCGTTTCGAGCGCTATTTTCCGATATTGAAGGTGTCCGTGGATGATAGACTCTACACTATGCCGAGTTCAGCCAACATGTCTCGGACATTCATCCTACGGTCCTCCAAAATGAGTTGTTCTACACGGAAAATGTTGTCTGGTGTGATGCGCAGTCGACGATCATGCGGCTCATTTTCGACCATTCTTGAATGCTTTGGACCATTTAAACACAGCAGCCCTACTCAGGCACTCACTACCGAACTGATTTCGCAAACGCAGAAAAATTTTCATGTTTTGAACGCCTTCCCACACTAAAAAACGAATGACAATACGTTGCACACGGCGATCGGCACTTGCATGCACACTACGCCACACTGTCCGCAAGGAACCCAGCTATCACATTCTCAACCCATGACCTCAAAACATACATGCGTGCCATCTACAGTATTTGTCTCCATCATATTTGTACCACCCTCGTAGATTATTATGTCTTCTTGATGGTTTTTGCAATTTACTGCAAATTTCTTTTTGAAACGACAAAATATCACAAAAAAACAAAGTTGTAAACACTAAATAGTGAAATAGTGATATAAATCTCTAATTTATTATTTTTTTATATTTTCAGGTTGACAATTCACCATGTGTTCTAGAAATTTTAGACACAGCTGGTACAGAACAGTTTGCCTCGATGCGAGACTTGTATATAAAAAATGGTCATGGCTTTATTGTAATGTATTCATTAACAAATCATCAAACATTTCAAGTAAGTAGAAACCGTAATATTTATTAATATTCCGATGATATTTCAATTATTTAAATTAACTCTCATTCTATATATTTTAGGATATATCAAATATGAAAAATGTAATTAGTCGTGTAAAAGGTAGTCAACCCGCACCAATCCTCCTAGTCGCAAATAAACTCGATTTAGAATGCCAAAGAGAAGTTTCAACAGCTGAAGGTGGGTATTTTTTGATGAATTATAGGTTTGAAATATTTGACAACTACCAGATTTGGCAAGCATAAAATTTATTGTTTCTAAGAAATTTAGTGCCGAGCGAAAAAAGACAGAGGTAAACTGTCATGGCTCAAAAGCTTCCCGACAAATGAGAGCATATTGGTGTTTAATTTTGTATCAATCAGTCTTAATTTATTTCGAGCCTAATTATACGTTGACTATTGAGGAACATTAATTGTAATACTCGTAGTATACTTGCGCAGGACCGGAGTCTGGCGCTTTTTTCGTTTCTTGAATGTTGAAAAAATGATAATTTAAATTCGATCCATCCCGAGCCAAGGCAGTCATTTTTTAAGAAAGAGTTTAAATGAAAATTGAATTAATTAAAGAGAAGTCACTGATTGTGATTGTGTAGAAGAAAACTTGAAACAACTCTTGTTTTTCAGGTTTTTTGTTTCTCAAAATGTGTTCTAGTTACATGAACTAAACCCTTTTATAAATTAAAAAAAAAAAACATTTTTTACCAAAACAAAAGTTTCTAACATGGTTAAAAGCAATAATTTCCAACAGTTTACATATCCTATTGTATTCGACCTAGGTTGGACAAAGTGGGAAGTGATTTTATGCGAGAGTGGTTCGATAAGTACTTAGCCTACAAAAGAAAAACGATAATTCTGGAAATGTGGCGATTTATTTCTCAACAGAATGTCCTCTTAGCTCGATAAACTTAACCCAGCGATGCTCCAACTTCTTTAAACCGTCAGGAAAATACGTTTTCTTGAGGTCTGCAAAGTAAGTCTCCTTGGAGGCGATCACCTCCTCATTCGACTTAAATTTCTGCCCGGCGTATGTCTTTTTCAAGTTTGGTAACAAAACGAAGTCGCACGATTCCAAATCTGGAATATACGGTGGATGGAGTAGCAGTTCGTAGGCCAATTCGACCAATTAGACCGTAGCCACGGCCGAGGTGTGAGCCCTGTGCGCTGTCATGGTGGAAGAGCACTATTTTCTTTGCCAAATGGGACCTTTTTTTCTGCGATTCGGCGTCAAACCGACCCAACAATTCGGCATAGTAGAGCCCTGTGACCGTTATACCCTTCTCCAGGTATTCGATGCAGATCACACCTTGTGAATCCCAGAAAATGGTGGCCGTTATTTTTACGGGCGATAGGACAGTCTATGCCTTCTTCGAAGCACTTTCGCCGAGTGAAGTTTGCTGTTTCAACTGCTCTTTTTTGGTGTGTACCAGTGGTGCCATGGTTCGTCGACAATCACAAAATGATGCAGAAACTCCTTTGGATTGTGCTTAAACACCGTCAAATACTGCTTTGAACTGTCTCATGAATGCGTTTGTTTTCCAGAGTGAGCAAACTCGGCACATATCGCGCCGGCAGCTTTCTCATGCCCAAAAATTTCACACAGGATATGACCCACGCGGTCTTTTGGAAGCCCTACTGTCTCAGATATCTAGTGCACCTTCAATCGGTGGTCTGCCAATACGAGCTGGTGAATTTTTGTCACATTATCCACCGTGATAGCCGATTTTGGGATACTGAGGCGTGGCTCATCAAAAACCGACGTGCGACCACGTTGAAACTTATTAAATCAAGTTTTCACGGTCGCCATCACAGGAGCAGAGTCACCGTATACAGCATCCAAGCGGTCTTTGATTTCACTGTACGATTTCTCTTCCAAAACAAGAATCAAATCACCCACCGATATTCCTCTTTCTCCATTTTTCTGAAATCCGCGGACACAGCCGCTTCCACATGCGGTCAAAACAAAACTACGAGTCGAATTCGACTGAAATTTTGATAGAAGCCATCGACATTCTCATAGACGGCTTCTATCAACTCGCAGTACTGGGAGAGCAAACATCGAAGGGATCAAAAATGATAGTTTAGGCTGACAGTGGGTGACTTCTAAGCCTTTGCCCCCTGAGCATGTTCTCGAATGGTCTAGCTTGAATGTTGTGGCTTTATCATTCAATGAAAGTTTCCTTTTTGATCCAGCCAGACTTGTGGTATACTGCAAATGACCCTGTGAACGTATCACCCATAAGTCTTGAAGTTTCCTTTGCTCTAGGAAATACCAACATTGGAGGAACAAGTGCCCCAGCTACATTTATACACGTTTCAACAGTAACCAAGACTCTAAGCGCAACAGAATACAAACATCCCACTTACTTTTGTATAGCAGTGCTAGCACCTTTAAAGGCTTGTTGGGTACTGTGAAGATTTCTGTCTTATCTACGTTATATTTAGAGCAAACCCATGCATTTCAATAAGGGGATGCAAGAGCTCATAAAACTGTTAAACCAAACTTCGTTTGAAACCTTTTGCTCGGGCCATACTGGCTGCTTCGGGATTCCTAAGGTTAAGCATCTTATTTCTGACAAGAATATTGTTTCTTTCAGCTAACTGAATATTGTTTCTTTCAGCTTACTCAAATGCTACCATGCACAGATCTGTTAGACAAGCTGTTTTTCTTGTTCGTTGTTAAATGTTGTCTCATATCTGCCCAATTCTTTATTGCTGCAGTTTCGGAAGTTAAGTTAAAATGACCTTTTTTACTCTTCTCTCAAGCATCCGTTCTGTAATTTCATCTGGCGTAGCTACTCTTTTGAAGCCCATAGTTCTGTCTAAAATTGCCTACAAGCAATCTCGGGGCATACAGAGAAAATCCATTCAACCGTAGACCCTTGTTGGCACGAACACCGTGAAAACAATAAACGGTACATAGGGAAAGGCAGTGAATCCAAAAATTAAGCCGAAGCAAATATTTTCAAAGAGAACGCAGACTTTGATAGGGGAACCAACCACCTGGCGTCATCTTTAGTGGCAACAACATCGGCTACAAAATCAGGAACAAAACAACAGACAGCCTTATCCAAACTGAAAGCGCAGAAATATAATGCAAACCCCAGAGCCTCCTAAAAAGACAGAGCGGGAATTTCTGTAGGACGCGCCAGATTTTCGCACGGTTGGAGCAAATAGAAAGAACATCGGAAGTCCGATCGTTACTGCTGCAATCGCTACCAAAGCGACCGAAGTAGGGTCTAAAATACCGAAATACTAACGAACCATCCTGAAGTCCGCAAATTGATTACGGCAGGAAAAGAAAGGAATGAGCTGACAAATAAAGCGACGTTGTGTGATTTCATTGCCACCGTTAAAAATGTGGCGAAAGCTGAAAGCTCCTCCCAAGAAAGGTAATCACAAAGTACAATTGCCGCCCAGCGACATGAAGAAGAAATGCTAAGAAATGCTAATCCAAAAAGCAGGAGCTGTTCTAAAAAGAATAAAATATGCATGCGACTCGCCGAAAATCAACAAATTTTAAATGAAGTTGCAGCGCCCCCTGAAGCAGGCTAGCCACTCCAATGTGCTCAATCTGTAATCGACAATTTAACGGAGAAATGTTGACTGTAGCTAAACTTGGAGATACACAGCTTCCTAGTGCTAATAGAGTTGAGAATAATACGTTTACAAGGGTGACTGGTTTTGACCTCGATTTCTTCCGCTTTAGTTCAACTCGGCTCTCTTCGTGTAAATTTCGCTTAGTTGGGGTAGTGGATGTTTTTACGTTTGGAGAAATAATCGATGTTTTAACAGCTTCTGGGTGAGGTGGTGATGGTGGTTTAGCTGCTATTGGAATCAATGTTTGCTGATTTTCGTGATTAAAACGATTATTGCAAGTTTAGTGTACTTGCCATTGAGTTTCAAAGTTACCACTCTCACAGAACCGCCCTCTCCAGGATGAGTCGCAACTATTACTGCCAGATGCCATCGCATGGATGGTATATTAGCAGTTTTTACTAATTAGCCCAGTCATATTAGGGCTTTCACCTCGGAATGAAAGATAATAAGCTGCAAATTGGTATGAACCTTTGTTTTGTCATTCTAAATGTTGTCTCAAAAGTCTAAATCGTTATCGTGTTCGCGTCTCAAGATATTCAAGGTCAAAGGTCACAAAAATCGGTTTTTCGCGAATATCTGGCTTCCTATCGGTTAAATGAGATTTGCATTTATTATAAAAGTTGTAGGCTATAAAATTCCCTACAACTTTTGTTTAAACTTTTTTTTCATACGACCAACCGTTTTGAAGGTAGAGCGCGAAGAGTGCACATCGTACAGTCATATACGGCCTAATGCAAGGTCAAGCGTGAGTTATGGTTATCAGTACGTTATAAAGTCAATTATTTACTTGGAAATTATAATTATTAAACAATGCCTATTATTTATGTACTAACCATTAATTATTTATATTTAATTAAAGTAAGTAACTTGATTATTTATATATAATTATTCATATTTAACTATTTGACAAAACAAAGGTTCATACCAATTTGCAGCTTATTATCTTTCATTCCGAGGTTGACCCCTTTTTTTACCTAATATGACTGGGCTATACAACTTTTCAAAAACTTTGGTGAAAGTTGGAGCCGAATTGCGACCTCTAACGTGGTCAACAATCTCGTTATATACATACACACATATACAGATATATCCATATATATGCAAATATATATACATATGTGTATATATATAGATATATATATATATATATATATATATATATATATATATATATATATATATATATATATATATATATATATATATATATCTATATATATACACATATGTATATATATATGCATATATATGGATATATCTGTATATGTGTGTATGTATATAACGAGATTGTTGACCACGTTAGAGGTCGCAATTCGGCTCCAACTTTCACCAAAGTTTTTGAAAAGTTGTATAGCCCAGTCATATTAGGTAAAAAAAGGGGTCAACCTCGGAATGAAAGATAATAAGCTGCAAATTGGTATGAACCTTTGTTTTGTCAAATAGTTAAATATGAATAATTATATATAAATAATCAAGTTACTTACTTTAATTAAATATAAATAATTAATAGTTAGTACATAAATAATAGGCATTGTTTAATAATTATAATTTCCAAGTAAATAATTGACTTTATAACGTACTGATAACCATAACTCACGCTTGACCTTGCATTAGGCCGTATATGACTGTACGATGTGCACTCTTCGCGCTCTACCTTCAAAACGGTTGGTCGTATGAAAAAAAAGTTTGGACAAAAGTTGTAGGGAATTTTATAGCCTACAACTTTTATAATAAATGCAAATCTCATTTAACCGATAGGAAGCCAGATATTCGCGAAAAACCGATTTTTGTGACCTTTGACCTTGAATATCTTGAGACGCGAACACGATAACGATTTAGACTTTTGAGACAACATTTAGAATGACAAAACAAAGGTTCATACCAATTTGCAGCTTATTATCTTTCATTCCGAGGTTGACCCCTTTATTTACCTAATATGACTGGGCTAAATATAATGTCGCCTTCTTTGACATTTGGTTGTGTGGCGAGCCATTTCGATTGTTGTTGTAGACGGTTCAAGTAATCACGTGACCACCTATGCCAAAACGAATGTTTCATGTATTGCACCAGCTTCAATCTTTTGGGAAAAGTAGCATTATTCTCACAGGGATCATTTTTTGTTTCGAAAACATTACGTCCAGTAAGAAAATGACCTGGTGTTAAGGCGCTCACATCAGACGGATCAGAACTTATGTCAGTCAGAGGTCTGAAATTCAAACAGGCTTCTATTTGAGCGAGAAGTGTGCTGAATTCTTCTACTGATAAAATTTGCCGGCCAATTTTTGTAGAGGTGTCATTTCATCGACTTGACACTGGCTTCCCAGAGACCCATAAAGTGTGGTCTGCCAGGAAGGATGCACTTCCATTCGATACCTTCTTGTGCCAGCTCTGCTCATGCATTTCGTGTTACGTTGACATATTCTTCTTGCAGATGTTTTTGTGCTCCAGTCGCTATAGAGGATACAACATTTTCCTTTTCTAGCGATGAATCTCTGAATTGCTGCTAAACAAGTTGGCGTAGACAAATCAGATGCCAGCTCAAGATGAAAGGCTTTGGTAGCCATGCAGACGCTTTAACAGTTTTTCCTCCGCGTCCTGAACTCCAACGTATGTCCATTGGGCCTGTATAATCTACACCAGTCTCTATAAAAGGTTTCTCAAAGCGTACTCGAGATGGCGGCAAGTTACCCATAAGCTGTTCATTTGGTTTGGCCATTATCTTGAAGCCCGGTAGACAATTCTTAAGAATGCCACGTGTATATCTCCATGAAGTGTGTGGGCTTGTGCTAAATGAATGCAGTGTTTGTGCATTTTTCAATTCTCTTTTGGTGAGATCACCGGTTCGTTTGAGAGATGGTTTCTGTGTATTGTACTTGAATCGTAGTGCTAAAGCAACGACTCTTTTCAGTTTTTTAATCTACGTGTATGAGAAATGTCGTACAATTTCTGGATCCGTGGTAGTTTTATCAATTGCCAATGTGACGTGATGCGTGTTTACAGGACTCGATGAATTTACTGTAAACGTTTTAAGCTAGCTTGGTTCATTCCATCATTGAGTTAGGTTCAATAGGCCCTTAGGGAAAACATCCCGAGACGCAAAATCTGCTAGATTTTCCTTGTTTGCAACATGATGCCATTGTTCTATGTTGGTCTTTTTTTGAATACGTCCGACTCGATTAGAAACAAAAATCTTCCAATCAGACACAGGACTTCGAACCCAATTTAAAATGATTGACGAGTCGATCCAGTAAAATTTCGGAACGTATTTCCAAACATGTGCTTGAACGACTTGTTCCACAAGATCTAGAAGCAATTCGGCTCCGCACAATTCAAGGCGGGGAATGGTTGACGTTTTGAGGGGTACCAATTTTGCTTTAGATATAACAAGAGTAATACTTGTAGCATTTTAGGATTTTACTTTTATGTGGATGACAGCGCCGTATGCCTTTGATGACGCATTGTAGAAACCATGTAGCTCAATCTGCTCCTGGTTGTAGTAGCCGATCCATCGTGGAATTTTCAATTTGCTTAAAGCTGGCAGTTGCTTATGTACGGTGAGCCAATTCTTTATATCTTCGTCTCATATCATCCCAGCACCACTTCATAAGCCATAGTTTTTGTAGTGTGACTTTCCCGATTATTATGAATCGTTGTATGCCTAATGGGTCAAAAAGTTTGAATACCGCGAACAGAATCTTTCGTTTTGTGATATCCTGGGGAATACTTCTGTTGATTGAGAAGGTAAACTGATCTTCTTCAGGATGTCATTGTAGTCCTGATATAATCACGGCTTCCTTAAGGCTTATGTTGAATTATATTTGTGTCTCTCGATCTTCAAGTGAGATATGTTTTAATAAGTCTGGATGATTTGATGTCCATTTCTTGAGATGAAAGCCTCCCCTTTGCATAACATGTCGCAAATCATTTGAAGTTTCACAAGCATATCCGTCTCTCCTGCACCTGTTAGAACGTCATCAACGTAAAAGTCTCGGAGTATGACTTCAGCAGCTTTAAGATGCCTTGATTGTTCATCCTGTGCCAATTAGTGGAGTGTTCTGATGGCTCAAAATGGTACACTTGATGTTCCGTATGTGACGGTTTTTAATTGGTAGTGCTGAATTCGATCTTCGGGTTGAAAACGCCAAAGTATACGCTGAAAATCCATATCTTCTTACTGACCCATATTTGGCGAGACATTTTCTCAACGTCTGCAGCCATGACTTAGCGGTGTTGTTTCCATCAGATGAGCACATGAAGAATGTTTTGTTGAACGGATGGTTCAGTTAGTAATGTGTCATTCAACGACTTCCCACCTAATCCTCTTTGAGATGCATTAAAAACAATTCTCAATTTGGTAGTGGAACTGCTACTTTTCTTGACTGCATGATGTGGTTAATAGTAGTTTGGTTTAGAATAAATATTCTCCGGTAGCACTACCTGCATATGTCCTAGCTTCAGGTATTTTGCCAAAAACTCTTTATATTGGCTGTACAAGTCAGGATTTTGAATCAGTACCTGTTCCAATCTTCAAAACTGCATATAAGCAATTTTAGTCGTTTTGCAGGGTGACAAATCTTCGCGCGCTTTAAAAGGAAGACTGACTGCATACCGCCCACAATCCGTATGCTTGGTATGCTCAATGAAATGTTTCACGGCCCGTAGATCGTCAGTTATTACTGAGACATATTTCGATTTCCCAAAACTGTTTCAGTTGTTCGTCAAACTCTTCAAATCAAATCAAAGCATTGACTGACTTTGTTTTGGATGAAGTTGCAGAAAAAAGAACCCAACCAAACTTTGTTTTTGTGCACTTGGGTTTCCGAGACAGAAATCTGGTAGCAGAATACGATCATAGACATTCTCGCCAATCAGTACATCAATCTCAGATGGGACATTAAATGATGGATCCGCAAAATCTGAGCGCTGTAGCCCATCTGGTTGTGTATGAGCCACTTGAACAGCAGAAATTGCAGCGGTAATCTTTCCCAATACAAGCGGCTTGAATTTAATGTTTTCTGGTATCCCGTCTTCATTTTCTACCACACTGCAGTTATAGATGCCATCCCGCTAGTTGGAACTTTCTGGTTTCCTCCGACGCCCAAAACTGAAGCATCTACTTTTTTCGTTTGGATTCCAAGATACCTTACCGTTGAGTCGGCGATAAAAGATCGTTGTGCTCCAGTGTCGAGCAGAGCACGTAGCGTCTTTGATAACAAAACATTCGTGTGATTGTGTGCCTGATTGGCTTGTGCACACTGTGCTTTAACTTCAACGGTTGCAATTGTTGGTCTTTTAACTTCTTCGTTATTTTTTTTTGGGGGGGTAGGGAGGTGAATGCCATTTATGCACAGAGTGTGGGACTCGCATGCTCGCAAGAAGGCCACGGGACTACCCACTAAACACCTTTCACAATGATGGAACTGGAGCAGGCAATTCTATCCACGAAAGCAAGGAAGGCACCGGGACCAGATGGCGTTCCTGCTGAGGTTTTGCAGCTTGTCTACAAGCTTTGTCCTGACTTGTTGCTCAGTATGTTCAACGCTTGCCTTTACGAAGGTGTATTTCCGGAACGCTGGAAAGTGGCGAGGCTCGTACTGATCAGCAAAGGGAAGGGAAATTCCGAGTTGGCGTCTGCATACCGCCCGTTATGTATGCTAGACACGGCTGGGAAAGTGCTCGAGAAACTCATCAAGGGAAGACTCACTGACGCGGTCCGTTCTGCCGGGGACCTATCTCCACGGCAGTATGGTTTTAGAGCAGGTCGCTCCACTATTGACGCGATAGCGGAAGTAGTCAGCGCGGTCCAAAGAGCGGAGGCTCACTGCCAGTCAAACAAAAGAGTTGTGTTGCTCGTGACGCTTGGCGTCAGAAACGCCTTCAATTCCGCTAGATGGGCGGATATTCTGGAAGCACTGGAAAACTCTTTTCAAGTTCCAGAATATCTGATGCGGATTTTGAAGAACTACCTGACAGACCGGAGCCTGCTCTATGAGACGAAGGAGGGTCGGCGGAGGATGGAAGTTACATCGGGTGTTGCACAAGGCTCCATCCTTGGCCCAGGCCTGTGGAACATCACGTACGACGGGCTACTGAGAATCGGGCTGCCAGATGAGTCGCGCTTGATCGGCTATGCAGATGATGTCGCGGCGCTAGTTGCGGGACGCACTGTTGAACAAGCACAACTCAGACTGGGTATGTTAATGCGCCGAGTGAGGGACTGGATGACTGCTCGCGGGTTCAGCCTAGCTTTGGAGAAAACCGAAGTGGTCATCTTGACAAAAAAGAGAATCCCTAGAGTAAGGATGATCAACATTGGGGAAGCACTCGTTCAGACTAAACTAGCAGTGAAGTACCTGGGCATTTGGATCGACTCGAAGATGCGTTTCTCCGAGCAAATCAGGGCAATAGCTGACAAGGCTGCAGCGAGTGTTTCGGCTCTCAGCCGACTAATGGCCAACATAGGAGGTCCCACCTCATCAAGAAGGAGACTTCTGATGAGTGCAGAACAATCTATGCTGTTGTACGGATCGGAAATATGGTGTGAGGCTTTCAACAAGGAGCTGTATCGAAAGCGCTTGGCACAGGTGCAGCGACGAGGAGCGCTGCGGATTGCATCTACATATCGGTCTGTCTCGGAGTCGGCAGTGGTGGTCATCGCAGGAGTGATACCCATTCCCCTCCTTGCCAAGGAGCGCCGCAGAATCTACTTGCGGAGGAACGAATGCGACAGAGATGCTGTCGCCCACGAAGAACGAGAACGCTCACTCAGTGATTGGCAACAGTCTTGGGTGAGCGATACAAAAGGTAGGTGGACCGCACGCCTTATTGGTGACCTGAGGCCGTGGCTCAATCGAAGGCATGGTGAGACTGACTTCTATCTAACTCAGCTACTGAGTGGACATGGATACTTTCGGTCTTACCTGCACAAGATTGGTAAGTCACGGTCTCCTGACTGCATATTCTGTGCTGGAGAGGTCGATGATGCCTACCACACATTTTTTGTATGCAAGAGGTGGGAAAGGCAGCGCCGTGACCTCATTGAAGAAATGGGAGATTTCTCTCCGGATGAACTCACTGGAGAGATGCTCACATCCGTTGACAAATGGAACTGTGTGGCACATTACGCTCGGGCAGTCCTTAAGATAAAAAGGAAAATATATGAGCGCCTGGAGGCGTCCAGGGCGGAGGGGTCTCTTTTCAAGAAATCTCTCTCTCTTCCCCTCCTTCCGCTGGAAAAGGGATCCCTGTAGCCCGGTGGCGCCTAAACGCGTAGTGAAACGAGGCTTAACCCGAAGTAATGTGTCAAACGGTTCCAGGCTAGATTCTCAGATTGACAGGGGAGGTGTTTAGTGGGTAGTCCAAGGATATCCTCCATGGGAGTCCCACACTGCCAGACTCAGCGGGCGTAAATGCCTTCACCTCCCTACCACAAAAAAAAACACTTCCCTGTCAACCTGAGAACCTAGCCTGGAACCGTTTATTACATTTTTTAGGGCCAGGTCTCATTTTGTCACGCCGAGAGGCACCTTCAAGCTGAGGGATCCCTTTCCCAGCAGGATGGGTAGGGGAAGAGGAAGTGCCAGAAAAGCGGTTCCCCGGCCCCAACGCCCCCGGCTGCTGTGAGTCCCTTTTATATTTTAGGACTGCCCGAGCATAATGTGCCATCTGATTCCATTTGTCAACCGATTCGAGCATCACCGCAACTATATTATCCGGGGTGAGCTCTCCCGTCTCATTGTAGAAGGTGCATCGAAGTCTGTCCCATTTTATGCACGTAAAAAATGTGTGACAGGCATTGTCCTCCTCTCCTTGGCAATACCGACAATCGGGGGACCGTGACTTACCAACCCTATGCAGGTGAGACTGAAAACACCCATGCCCGCTCAAAAGCTGGGTCGGATAGAAGTTAGTCTCACCATTCCTTTGATTTAGCCACGATCTCACATCTGGGATGAGGCGCGCAGTCCACCTTCCCTTCGTGCAATTGACCCAGGACTGCTGTCAATCGTTGAGCGAGCGCTGTCTTCCTCGCTGTCTCTCCTCCCTCGCATCCTCGTTTCGGTGAAGGTAAATAGCGCGGCGCTCTCTAGCAAGGAGGGCGACAGGTATCACGCCTGCAATAACTCTCACCGCCGAATCAGAGACTGTCGGATACGAAGATGCAATCCTCAGTGCTCTTCTTCTCTGTACCTGTGCCAAATGTTTTCGGTATACCACCTTGCTGAGAGCGTCTCCACATACTTCTCCTCCGTACAGTAGCACTGACCCTACAGCACTCATCAAGAGGCGTCTACTTGACAGGCTAGGTCCCTCTACGTTGGCCATAAGTCGACTCAGAGCCGATATTCCCGAAGCAGACTTCTCAGCCGTTAACCTGACTTGCTCAGAGAAACTCATCTTCGAGTCGATCAGTAGCCCCAGGTATTTTACCGATGGCTTCAATTCGATTCGTATGTCTCGAATACTGATCACCCGTACTCTAGGGATCCTATTTTTTGTCAAGATGACCACTTCGGTTTTCTCCAGTGCTAAACTGAGCCCACGAGCAGTCATCCAGACCCTCACTCGGTGCATTAGCATACCTAGCCTAAGTTGCGCCTGTTAACGGTACGCCCAGCGACCAGACCCGCAACATCATCTGTATAGCCGCCCAACCGCGACTCATCTGGCATCTCAAATCTCAGTAGCCGGTCGTAAGACACGTTCCACAGGTCCACAGCAAGGATAGATCCCTGGACAACACCCGATGTAATGTCCATCCTTCGTTGGCCCTGTGTCGTGTCGTAGAGCAGGCTTCGGTCCTTTAGGTAGTTCCTCAAAAACCGCATTAGATATTCAGGAACTTGAAAAGAGTTTTCTAGCGTATCCAGAAAATCCACCCATCTAGCGGAGTTGAAGGCGTTCCTGACGTCGAGTGTCACCAACAGGAGGATCCGTTGTTTGGTGGGACTATATGCCTCTGCCTTTTGGACCGCGTTTACCACCTCGGCAATCGCATCAATGGTAGAACGTCCTGCTCAAAAGCCGTACTGCCGAGGAGATAAGTCCCCAGCAGCACGAATCGCGTCAGTGAGTCTTTCCTTGATGAGTTTTTCTAGCACTTTCCCAGCCGTGTCTAGCATGCATAACAGGCGGTATGCGGACGGCGATTCGGGATTTCCCTTCCCCTTGCTGATCAGCACGAACCTCGCCACCTCCCATCGTACCGGGAAAACTCCGTCCCGTAGGCAAGCGTTGAATGTGCTGAGCAGCAAGACCGGACAATGGTGATATACGAGCCGCAACACCTCAGCTAGAACACCATTTGGACCTGGAGCCTTCCTCGCTTTCGATGAGTTCCGGCTGTGTGAAGAGTGGACACTTGACTGCTTTCACCATGGACAGCATCAACACGGACGCGTCATGTATACAAGGCTTCCTTAGGGCACCAAGCTTCCGCATAACTAGCTTGAAGCCAAGCCCCCACGGATCCTTGTTCACATTGTCCACTAGGTCTTGCCAGCAGCGAGGCTTGCTATTGTTGATCAGTTTGCGAAGGAATTTTCTAGCCGACTTATTTGCTGCCACCCAGTTGCATGCCTCGTCACGGTTCCGCGGCCGTTGAGCCTCACGTCGAAGCTTGTGACACTCCCTTCGCCTTTCAGCTATTTCAGTTGACCACCAGTACACTGGAGGCTTGCCGTGCCGGGGTTTTCGACGGGGCATAGAAGCGCAGCAAGTAGTCGTAATGATGCTCATAGTAGAGCTCACCACGTCTTGAGCTGCCAGTTCTTCCGTCCCCTCTGAAGCTCCCTGCAGCGGCTCACCTGCTGTGAACACCTCGACGAACCTCTCGACGTCCATCCTTCCGATGTTCCATCTAGTTGTAGAAAGCCGAGAGAACGAACTTCGGGAGACAACATCGCTTATCTCAAGCAGAATGCACTGATGATGAGTAGTCCTCTAATACTTTCCAATTGTGTATCCTCCGTACTAAGGACTCTGAGGCGAATGTCACGTCCGGTATGTTTCCCTCACAGCCAATACGGCGGAAAGTCGGCGTATTTGCGGAGTTTAGTACGACGAGCGCCGTGCTTGCCGCCATTTCCAGGATTCATTTTCCTCGCGGATCCGTTTCAGGCATGCCCCATTCGATTGCTTTAGCGTTGAAGTCTCCCCCAACGAGCACCTTGCCCCATTCGTTCGAGACAGCGCCCTCCAAAGCAATAAGCTTGGCTTGGAAGGAAGATATCGATTCGTTAGGCGTTGGGTACACACTAAAGAAGGTGGTCCCTCAGCACTGAACCCACATGAAACCATCCCCCCGTCCACTACTCTCCGCTTGAAAATCACTGTTCTGAACACAGAGGGTGGCAGTACCAGTTTCGTCAGAATACCATAATGCAGGATTTTTTTTATGGTGTTGCTCACTCAGCAGCAAGAAGTCGGCTTTCAACCCTCTTCGTTATGGAGCAAAGTATGATGGCGTTTGCCAGATACCTTACATTTGTGTTTAGATGCGCAACTAGTAACTTTGTGATGTCACTTAGGCAATTAAAACATAGCCTAACTAGAAATCAATAAGAACATTAATCTGATCAAGCACAGTGAAACTGGGATCAAGATATATCATGTACGGAAATTTTCTTAAGGTAGATTACTTGTTTTGTCTGTGTATGTTTCCTTTCTGCCTTTTTGCATTCAATTCAAAACCGAGCTATCTTCGTCTAGAAAATGCTCGTGCTGAACAAGGTGACATAATATTCAGTTTGATTCAATTTAAGAATAGCCTTTTGATTTTCTTTTGGCAAAACATGGAACTGACAAACTATACTAAAATTAATACAGTTGAGTGAAGTCGAACTTCTAATATATTTTGCATTCAGGCACGGATCGATCGTGATGAATGTTACACAATGAAGTATCCATACTGCTTCCTTTAGCACTTTGCGTTCAGACACTTTACAAAATTTTCCTTTTCAAGGCATGCGAACCACATTAAAGACCCCAGAAATATACATAAATGTTATTTGAAGCCTCTTTGTTACGTTTACTTTTCCCCTAAAAACGAAGTAAATTAACTACAAAATATGCGGTCAACTGTTAATAGCATTACACATATTATTGTCCAAACTCAATTAACGAAATACCATTCCCTTACCCAGTAGCAATTATACTATATTAAATTAACTTTTTCTGATAAATGGTCAAACTACATAGTAATACCACTTCACTTACCACATTTTCTACTTCCATGAAAACACCATTTCATGTTTGTGTTTCTAATACGCTAATTTGTTGTAATACGTCATTAACGCTTCGTACCGTATATCCTTATTGAATTAATAAATTGATTTATTGGAAATTTAATTACTCAAATTAATTAAATAAAAGCACAGCCAATGTAGTGCAAGTGAAACTGTGGGTGCTACAGTCTATTGTATGTACCTATGATTTTCAATATCATTGTTTTCATTGAATAATTAATTGATTCAGGCTACGTGGGATGATTTATCGCTCTTTATTGTGAACAAATGCTTGGCATCAGCTTATGACCGAACTTTTCAGGCGTACTGTAAGGAAAATAAATTTCACTTAACAAAATTTCAATCCGTTCGTCCTCAATTTTCGTCAATTTAAATGAACATCCGTATTAACAAATAAACTCTGAACCAGAATCTCTTTTCAAATGAAAAAACTGCTACTTCTCAGAAACACTTATCAATGTATCTAAATATTTTCAATACATTAAACACAACACCTACGTTCAAACCCATTTTTGCAATCAAATAAAATGTTACTTCCACCCTAACTATTTCGAACCTCCTCAAAATTTATAGTTGAAAGAATTTCTCTCTTTATGAGTGTGTTCATTCGACTCTAAATGAATATCACTCCCAAATGAGTACGATTCATCTAGGAAATGTTCACACTAAAACACCCACAAAGCATGAAATTTGGAACTCAATCGAAAAAGGGATATCTTCCAATCAACTAAATGGTTTGATTCTCTTTGTTTTCACTATTTCTTTTTTCGGTGGGTAAATGTTGTGGGTTTGTATTGAGAGTAGGTCCTTTAAGGGTACAAAACCTAAACGACTGCTTTTTGTGGTACTTGAGGTCGATTTGGAGATTATCTTCTATTTTAATCATCAAAGAGCAATAATCAGCAAATAATACAATCTAGGATTCAATGTGAATAGAAAGGCTTGAGGAAGTAGGTGGCCAAATGGAGCTTTATACAGAACTGTCTTCGCAGCACTATTGACTGATTCCGACCATATTGAGAGTGGAAACATGCATCGATAATTTCCCTTTGAAGGCAAAGCTCTAAACCATAGTATATTCAACTCTAAACTATGTTATAAGATCATTATAAAGTTAAGGTACATGTTAGAATTGAATATATTCCTAAAACGATGTAATCAATTTTGAAGATTGCTTTAGACTGACCACGTTAGAAAACAAAGACCACAAAGCCATCGAAATAGCTTCCTGTGGTTAAAAAATAGATGTATAAAGTATAAAATTGTTTCCAGGCGCCGAGCTGATAGATTGTAATAAATTGAAAACTAAAGAATAAAAAATTTGAGCAAGCAACTATAAATAAAGCACTTAAAATTTTTCCTTAAATGGACATCAGATATAACTAACCAGACCAACATATACTCGTAAATACCTATGGACATTCTAAATAAGGTCAAGATCCCCTATTCCAATATTTTCAGGGCATATGAATTGACATCAATTAGGAACTACAATAATATAAATTATCTGACTCATTTAATTTTGTTTGGAATTCTCATTAGAACCCTTTTCTACATGTTTTCATTGTTCATTCAAAATTTTCTGTAATTCATTACTTTATCAAGCATGCTCGGTGGCTGTTAATATATTATCGAAAAAATGAAGCGTAATTTGATGAAGGTGGGTAAAAACGTCAAGCTGATGACCTTTTCGATAAATTCTGTAATTAACTTGTAATAAGCAATAATAAGATTGAAACTATTAAATTAGATTCAATTTCAGGAAGTCAGGATAAAAATTGCTGTAAGCTCTCCCCTCTATGATATTAAGTGCGTTATTTGCAAAGAACCGGAGTTTTTTTTTGTGCTTGGCAGGTGAATGCCATTTACGCACAGAGTGTCCCCATGCTCGCAAAAAGGCGACTGAGTGTCCCATGCTCGCAAAAAAGCGACTGAACTACCCACTAAACACCTCCCCTGGCAACCCGAGAACCCAGCCTGGGACCGTTTGACAGATCACTTCAGACCAGGTTTCATTTTGTTACACCGTGACGCGCCTTCAAGCTGGTGGATCCTTCTTCTAGCGGGAGGGGAGAGGGGAAGAGGGGAAGAGGGAGCCCCCGGCTGATGTGAGACCCTTTTATCTTATAGGACTGCCCGAACAGTCGAGTGTCACCAACAGGACGATCCGTCGCTTGGTGCGACTTTATGCTTCCGCCTTGTAGACCGCGTTCACCACCTCTGCAATCGTATCAATGGTAGAACGTCCTACTCTAAAGCCGTATTGCCGAGGAGATAGGTCCCCAGCAGCACGAATCGCGTCAGTGAGTCTTCCCTTGATGAGTTTCTCTAGCACTTTCCCAGCCGTGTTTAGCATGCATAACGGGCGGTATGCAGACGGCGATTCAGAATTTCCCTTCCCCTTGCTGATCAGCACGAGCCTCGCCACCTTCCATCGTACCGGGAAAACCCCGTCCCGTAGGCGAGCGTTGAATGTGCTGAGCAGCAAGTCAAGGCAATGGTGATACACGAGCCCCAACGCCTCAGCTGGAACACCATCTGGACCTGGAGCCGTCCTCGCTTTCAATGAAAAGACTGCCTCCTCCAGTTCCAGCTGTGTGAAGAGTGGACACTCGACTGCTGTTTCACCATGGACAGCGTCAACACGGACGGGATGGGCGGGGAAGAGGGCCCGCATTATCGCGTCCATCTTTTCCGCGTCATGTATACAAGGCTTCCGCAGGGCACCAAGCTTCCGCATAACTAGCTTGTAGCCAAAGCCTCGCGGATCCTTTTTCACATTGTCCACTAGGTCTTGCTCCTGTTGATGTATCACGAAGGCACTTCCTGGCCGACTTATATGCTGCCACCCAGTTGCATGCCTCGTCACGGTTCTGCGTCCGTTGAGCCTCACGTCGAAGCTTGTGACACTCCCTTCGCTTTTCAACGATTTCATTTGACCACCAGTACACTGGGCGCGTGCCGCGCCGGAGTTTCGACGGGGCATAGAAGCGCAGCAAGCAGTCGTAATGGCGCTCATAGTTAAGTTCACCACGTCTTCAGCTGCCAATTCTTCCGTCCTCTCCGAAGCTCCCTGCAGCGGCTCACCTGCTGTGAGCACCTCGACGAACCTCTCGACGTCCATCCTTCCGATGTTCCATCCAGTTGTAGAAAGCCGAGAGCACTGACGTCGGGAGACAGCATCACTTATCTCAAGCAGAATGCCCTGATGATCACTGACTGAGTAGTCCTCTAATACTTTCCAATTGTGTATCCTCCATACTCAGAACTCCGAGGCGGATGTCACGTCCGGTATGGTTCCCTCACAGCCAATGCGGCGGAAAGTCGGCGTGGTTCCGGAGTTTAGTACGACGAACGCCGTCATGGCTGCCATTTCCACGACTCGTTTTGCCCGCGGATCCGGTTGAGGCATGCCCCATTCGATTGCTTTAGCATTGAAGTCGCCCCCAAAGAGAACTTTGCCCTCTGTGTTCGAGACAGCGCCCTCCAGATCATTAAGCTTGGCTTGGAAACATGATATCGATTCGTTAGGTGTTAGGTACAGACTAAAGAAGGCTGTCCCTGAGCACCAAACCCACACGAAACCATCCCCCCGTCCACAATTCTCGGCTTGAAAGTCACTGTTCCGAACCCAGATGGCAGCAGTACCAGCTTCGTCAGAATACCATAATGCAGGACTTTTATTATGGCGTTGCTCACTCAGCAAGAAGAAGTCGGCTTTCATGTCTCTGGCAAACTGCTCAAGCAGATTTTGGGCGGTTGAACTGCGGTGTAGGTTTATCTGCAGGATGTGGGTCATCGGAGTTCTGATTTTGCCTTGGCTAGGGCTTCCTGGAACACCCAGGAATTCCCTTATTCCAAGACGTGTCCAAAATCAGGTTTTGGATCAGCATCTTTGCAAAGTATACAGTGTGCCTCCTTCGTACACTCTTTTCTTTTATGTCCCATTACATCGCATTTGTAACATAGGGAACTCCTATCGGGTCCTTTGGATACTTGTGTGGTGTGACCATAGCCAAGGCATTTGAAACATTGAAGAGGCGTTGCTCTTCGCCGTATCCTACAGACAACTCACCCTATTCGTACTTTGCCCTTGTTCAGGAATTGTTCGGCGTCCCTTTCGGTCAAGTCAACTATGGCCATGCGTTGTCCCCTGTTGTTTTCTAGTGTCAGTTTGGCTTTGATCCTTCGCACGCTAGGGAACTCCCTTTTGATGGGCTCTTTTACCTCGGCCTGATCCGTGACGCAGTCAATGCCTCTTATTTCGATCGTTGCCATCGGTTTGAGCAAGGCTATAGTTGCAGTTTTGCCGAGGACTTTCTTTACTGCGTCGCAGAATGCTTCCTTATTGCCGGCTTCTGCGAACGTCACCAGTATGTGGCCCGACCGCGTTGGTCGTACTACTTTAATGGTAGTATTGGTGTCTTAGGGCCCTACGTTTCCCCTGATGTCCCGCAGTACCTCCGCGTAGGATCGGCCATCTTAGGGCTTTACGAGCAGTGCCTGCTGCCAGGGTCTTCGTCGGGGCTTCTGCCTCTCCTGTTTTGCATCAGGTCTTTTTTTCTGATTAAACATCCGTGCGACCTTTATTTTCTGGCGCTTTTTGAAGGAGTTTCTTTGCGGTTTTCTTCGCTCCTTTTGTAAGCACTATCTGGAACCGGTGTTCTGGTGCTCCGCGCCCATCAAGTGCCTCTTCCTTCCTTCTTCTATCCCGATCTCCTTCGATTGGGCTAGACGCAATTCTTTTATTGACTTTTAATGATGGAGCTATCTGCATGTCGCCTTTAGATTTCGCCCAAGTGCCTCATTAGCCTTCTGTTCATCTTCGGCCCTTAACCAGCTCCTCCGATAGTGCCCTATACGATCTAGGAGCTCCTCTAGTTCGAGGGGCCCAACCTTTACTGCTTTGCTGATTTTTGGGGAGTCGCATGCAGATTGTATTATTTTCATAAAATCTCCCGCTTTTCGGAATAGCCTTTCTTCTTCGTATCGCTGGGCGGCAATTGTACTTTGCAACCATCCTTGGGAGAGGTGATCGCATTCCGTTTCCGAATGCAGTACTTCCGCCACATTTTTGACTTTGGCGGTGCAGTCGCACAACGTCGCTTTATTTATCTGGTCACTCGTTGCTTTTTGTGCCGTAATCTCCTCGTTGGCTTCAGGATATTTCTTTGCTATGTTGGGATTTGCGGCCCTTGCATCGATCGCTTCGCAGCAGTGACAATCGAATTTTCGGTGCTCTTTATGTTATCTTCCACCGCTCAAACACCTAAAGCGTCCTGCAGAGTTTCCCGCGTTTCCTTAATAGTACGCTTTGGTGTTCGCATCATTTTTTTGCTGCGCCCGAACGCCGCTGGAATCTCAGCCTGAACCAGACTGTCTGCTAATCTCCATTTTTCGTCCGTATTCACAGTCAATGTGTTATTTGTCGTTTTTGTCATGGTTAGTACCGCTCTCGATGTACTGTTAACATCGTGGCTGCAACCGCTGGTTGTGTCGTCGTTGTTATTATTTTTTGTTTCTTTTTGGATTTTTTTAAATCTTTTTATGTGTTTTTGGTTGCTCCAGTTTTATTGGGTCCCCCTCGGAGCCGCTATCTCCGTTCGTGTGTGTAGTCGCCGTTTTGGTACCATGGTTATCTTTGCAGAGCAGGGAGGCCATGCGAGGATTGGCACAAGCCCTTATGGGGACAAGTGCTCAGAGCCAGACCAGCGCTAATCGGAAGTCCGTCTCAACCGAGCCTACACCACCAACCCAATGGTGCGACCTTCGAACGTACTCCGAGGCCTGCCAAGGTTTTACCGGGACGGAGATGATATGTGTCACCTCGGTGCTACTGTGCAAAGCAACTAGGTCCAAACTATCATATCCGCCAGCCCAAAGCATCAATTCCAGTTCGTTGTCCAAAGCGTAGTCCAGATCTAATCAAAGTCGTTACCTGTCATCCCAGGAGGGAACCTCACGGCGCCCCCCATATCCTTGGGTCCGTGGGAGCGGCGCTCCCCAAAGAATGCTAGCCTCCAAGAGTGCTCTTGTCGACCGGCACTCCCCCTGCGGGAATTTTTTCGGGTACGTGACGGCGGAACTCCCCAAAGAATGCTAACCTCCAAGAGAACTCCTGTCTGCCAGCATTTTAGCTAGGGCTTAACTACAGGTAATGGAATGTTATGGCTGTTGCGCTTAATCATTCCACCTGAAGTGTTTGTCTATTATAGCTTCGTTTTATGAAATCTGCGTAAAATTTTCAAAAAAAACATTACTTTTCGTTGTGATCATGGTTATGATATGACTACCGCTAACACGATTCGCTTATTAAAAGAGAAGCGCAAAGTGTTGCTTGATATTTGTAATCGGCTTGATCTTTCGATGTTGGATGTAAGTAAAGGAATTAACAATGCGACCAGCTAACCTGAACCTGCCATCCCGGCTATGGTTATTTCAGTCTCCAAAAAAACTCAAAAGTCAATCACTATGCCTCTCCCGTATCTTCCAGGATCAACAATACAAGTATAGATCTTCTTTCATCGGTAATAACTGGATCATCGGTGGCTGCTTCTTTCCCGGCTTTGGCTATGACAATTGCACCTACTGATAATTCTGCTAGCCCACTCTCTACGATAAATTCAGAATTAGAAGTTGGTTTGCCCTCTATCCAGGTTTTTGTCTCCAGGCTTTCCTACAGAACATCAAAAGAGGATGTACGTAACCATATTTTCTGAAAATTAGGATTTACTCTTACTATACTTGGTGTCATGAAGCTAACCAAAGATAATTTGTCCAAAAAAATTGTCACATCTTTCAAAATTTCTGTTCATGCTGCTCTTCGTTTGATACTTAATCCGGACTTCTGGCCCAAAGGAACATTAGTGAAAAAGTTTCTTCCGAAGCAACGCCCTAAATTAAAGCTCCGTCGCTCTCAACGAAACCAACTTTAGCGAATATTCTTACCTAAAAGTATATTACCAAAATGTAAGAGGGCTTAGAACCAAGTTGCAGAAGTTCTTGATTTCCACTGCATTAGCTAATGATGACATAATACTCTAACTGAAACATGGCTGAATGATACTATTCTCAACAAGGACTTATCTACCTTTCATAATATTTTTCGTTACAATCGATTAATACGGGAAATCAATCTGTGGTGGTGTCCTTGTCGGTGTAACAAAATCCCTTGGTTGTCTTTCTTGTTCAGATATCATTCCAATTCCTCCTGTTGAATGTGCACTTGCAAGGGTAACCATTTCATTCAATGTTCATCTTTTGGTCTGAACAGCCTTCAAGGTATAATTTCCGTAGATCAAACTTTGCAATTATTGCGAACAATCTCCAAGCGACTGATTGGTACTCCTATTTTGCTAGTGTATCCTGCGATGATGCTGTATCTAAATTCGATGTGTATTTAAATACACTGATCAGCCAACATACACCAATAGTTCACAAATCAAAAAGTAATGAGAATTCATATCTAACATATCGTTCTTGCTGTGTTCGTGTGATTAGTTCATTATCTTCAATCTTTTGCCCTACGTCAGGTTTCCCAAAAGGTTCAATCCTTAACCCTCTCCTATTCACACTTTTTATCAATGATTTACCTACTGCTTTGAACTCAAAATCCCTTCTCGCAGATGATTTGAAACGATTTAGGACTATCAGTCTCAATTGCACGATGATTTGTTTACCCTGAAAAATTGGTGTAACATTAACAATATCTTGTTATGTCGTATTACCTTAAACCAGTACAAATCAAATTTATTTTCAATTAAAAACGAACCTCTTGCAACTGTTCTAAAAATTATGAACCTTGGTATAATTTACGATCCCAAACTCAAATTTGATATGCACATTTCAAGCATTAAAACCAGAGCTTCCGGAGTCTCAGGGTTTGTACTGCGCCATACTTTTATTTTCCAAGATGTACTTTTCGAGTATTCTCCTCTGTCCAGCAATATAATACTCTTGCTTGAAGTATTTCTTTCTTAAGGTCCTGATGGCCAAGTCTGCATGCAAAGACTCTACATTCCGACGTATGCCTATACAACAAAGAAAAAATCACAGCCAGACGGCTGGGAAAGAAGAAGCTCTTGGCCACCGTTGCGAGCATCATACCCAGTTCCTTCTAATGGCGAAAGGAAAATATCGACTTATGGGTTGTTTGATTTATATTAAATTTAAGCTGACATTGGTTTATTATTTATTTTGTTACGGTAAAGGTTTTTCAACATAAATCAAAAAGTCAAGTTAATCGCGATTAAATTGGGAGAAAAAACCTCTTTCTTGTATAATGATATGAAAAATTTAATCCACCTTTTTTCCTCTGTTTGAAAAATTCATGATGTTTTTATAATTTTGAAACGGCTAGAACTATTTGTGGAAAGTCTTCCTGCTCATCTATACTTCGTCTTCTTCTTCTTAGCTTTACAGCCCCTTTCGGGGGCTACAACAAACGCTTACAACTGTCTCGGTCTATTGAACGCGTCCTCTAATTTCGAAATCCGAGCAGCGATAAACTGTCTACAGACCAGCGTTTCTTCGGTTTCCTCATTGGTTTCTGCCCTTCAGTTTTCTCAACGAATACCTTTTCGAGAACCCGCTGTTCATCCATACGATTCAGTGGCCAGCCCATTGTAGCTTCCACAGTTTTACAATCGTAGTGAACTTCGGCTCGTCAAAAATTTCATACAGCTCATGGTTGTATCGAGTTCGCCATTGGTCCCATTCTAGTTTTGCTTTAATTATCCGCCTCAGGACCCATTACTCAAAGGCGTTAAATTTGTTTCCGGGTGCTTGGGTTTAGGGTCCATGTTTCACACCCATAGTATAGCGCAGATCTTATCACAGATTTTTATACTTAGAACTTTGTTTTGTTGTGTATGCAGCTGATCATCAAGATCATCAAAACTGCATAAAATATTTTATATGCTAGCCGTATTCTTCGGCGCATTTCGTCTCTTTCATTAGCGGTTCTCGTTATCGTGGTGCCTAAATACACAAATTCGACCATATTGATTATACGATATTGTTTTCGCCAACTGTGATATTTTGGGTATTTAAGGTATTTTTCCTTGACTGCGTCACGAACTTTCGTTTATTCTCATTGATTTGTAGTCCTACTAGCTGTTCTTTGCTGTCGAGTTTCATGAAAAGTTCTTTGACAGTTGTTAGCAACCGTGACAAAATGCTGACGTCGTCCGCATAGGCTACTACTTGGCTCGACTGTATAGTAACGTACCTTTTGTATAGACAACTAGCTTTCTGATGACGTATTTAAGAGCCAAATTGAATAGCAATGGGGCCAGCCCATGGGCGGAGAAAAGTGCCCGCATTACCTCGTCCATTTTTTCTGCTTGATGTAAGCACGACATCCGTAGGGCACCAAGCTTCCGCATAACAAGCTTGTATCTAAGGCCCACGGATCATTGTTCACATTGTCCACTAGATCTTGCCAGCAGGGAGCCTAGCTTTCCTTGATCAGTTTGCAAAGGTATTTCCTGGCCGACGTATATACTGCTACACTGTTGCATGCCTTTTCGCGGTTCCGTACCTGTTGAGCTTCAGGCCGAAGGTTGTGACACTCCCTTCGCCTTTCAGCGATTTCAATCAACCAGCCGTACTTTGTGGGGCTTGCCGTGCCGGGGTTTTTGATGGGGCGTGGAAGTACTTCCACCACATTTTGAGCTGCCAGTTCTTTTATCCCTGCGAATCACCCTGCAGCGAAGCACCTGCCGTTAGCACCTCAACGAACCTCTTGACGTCCATGCTTCCGATGTTCCCCCCAATTGTAGAATATCGAGAGCACGGATGTTGGGAGATATAATCAACATCTCAAGCAGAATGCACTGATGATCACTGGCTGAGTAGTCCTTTAATACTTTCCAATTGTGTATCTTCTATAATAAGGACTCCGAGGCAAATGTATGGTTCCTACACAGTCTATACCGCAGAAAGTCGGCATACTTTCAGTGTTTAGTACGATGAGCGCCGCCCTGGCCGCCATTTATAGGATTCGTTTTGCCTGGAGATCTGTTTGAGGCATGCCCCATTCCATTGCTTTAGCGTTGAAGTCTCCCCCAATGAGCACGATGCCGTCCGCGTTCGAGACCGCACCCTTCAAAACATTCAGCTTGGCACTAAAGAAGGTGGTCCCTGCTCCACAGCTCTCTACTTGGAAATCCATGTTCCGAACCCAGATGGCGGCAGTACCAGTTTCATTAGGTGGTCATGCTCACAGCAAAAAGTCGGCTTTCATGTCCCTCGCAAACTGCTCAACCAGGTTGTGGATGATTGAACTGCGGTGTAGGTTTAGCTGTAAGATGCGGGTCATCAAAATTCTGATTTTGCCTTGGCTAGGGCTTCCTGAAAAACCCAACATTTGATCCCACCAAGTGCCCAAGATCTGGTCTTGGATCATCTTCCTTTGCCAAGAATACAATTTGCCTCCTTTGGACACTTTTTAGGGTTTTGTAAAATAATTTTACAAAACCCTACTAGCTTCGCGACCAGTCTGTCCGTCTGTCCGTCTGTCCGTCCGTCCGTCCGTCCGTCCGTCCGTGTGTCACAGCAGTTTTCCTCGGAAACTACTTAAGCTAGAAACATCAAATTTTGTGTGTAGGTGTAGAGTGGTGATCTCTTCAAAGTTCAACTACAAAAAAATTTTATAAGGTATTTAAGGGGGGTCTCCTCATATAGGAGGGTGACCCCCCGAAAAAAAATCTCATTGAAGGTAGCCGATATGGGTATCAAATAAAAGGTCTTGATGAGAACTTTTCAAAACAGGTCTTAGTTTGGCAAAATTTGCTTCAAGGGGTGCACAGGGAGGGGAAATACACAAAAAATTTGTGTCCCCCCCTCGCGATTGGATACCTGTGATCCGAAAAATCTGAAAAAAATCAGGAATGTAGGCCTAGGCGAGTACAACAACAACAAATACGTTAGAAGTCGCAATTCACTCAACTTTGTTAGTAATAGTATGATTTATCGATTTTATGTCTTCTTGAATAAAATCTTAACGGTACCCTTAAATTCAATGAAATTCAGTACGTAGATGTTTATTTGTAAGTTTGATCTATCCTGAAAGTTTCATAAAGATTGAATCATATTTAGCGAAGTTATAGCGGTTTGAATTTTCCTGTATTACTATGGAACAATATGCGCTGCATTTATTACTATGGCAACATATGACTATGGAACAACATGCGATTTTTACCGACTCAGACACTAATGTTTTGCTAGGATTTGCATGAAAATTTCAGGAATGATAGGTGTCATGTATATCTCTGAGAATCGGTTCAGCTAGGGGTATCAGTAATCGTTAAACAAAATAGTGGCTGTTTTAAATGCGAAGATTGAATAATTTTGAGTTATTTTTTCCCAACTTCAACGTTTAAGATGCATGCTTCGAACACTTGATTCAATTTAATGAATGACTGAAGATGAGTACCTACAATTAATGCTCATAAGTGAAACAAGTCAAGGAGGTGGGAGAGAGCTCCTAGCAAAAGGGCATTGTAACCATTCTAGGATTCGAAAAAATTGGCCATTACCCGATGATAACAGTACAGGAGAGTGGCCCCTGAAAAAAATTCATCAAACGTAGCCGATATGAGTATGAAATAAAAGTTTTCATGGGAGCTTTTCAAAACAGTTGTTAAACTGTCAGTTTTTGCTACAGTGGGGGCACAGGGGGGAAATACATGAAAAATGTGTTTCCTCCGTCGCGGATGGACATCTGAAATAATTATCAAGGGAGATATTTATGAGTTTAACAATAACAAAAACCTCAGAAGTCGAAATTCGTTCAACTTTGTTAATAATTGTATGATCTTCGTATTTCATATTTTCTCCAATAAAATCGTCTTTGACATGTATCTTGATTTGATTCGATCTGGTGACTGCATTTTGTAAATTGAATACAAAACCCTTCTGACATGAGCGTAGGTCTGTTTACCCAACTTGATTCTTTTATATCCCATTTCGCCGCATTTGTAACATAGGGAACTTCTGTCCGGCTCTCTCTATACTTGTGCGGTATAACCATAGCCAAGGCATTTGAAGCATTGAAGAGACGCTACTCTTCGCCGTATCCTGCAGACATCCCACCCTTTTCTTACTTTTCGGTCGAATCAATGATTGCCACGCGTTGTCGCCTATGGTTTTCTGATGCCAGCCTTGCTTGATCCTGCCCACGCTAGGGTACTCCATTTAATGGCCTCTCTACCTCAGCCTTATTTCGATCGTTGCCTTCGACTCGAGCGAGGCTGCAGTTGCGCTTTTGTCGAGGACCTTCTTTACTGCATCGGAGAATGCTTCTTTATTGTTGGCCTCCGCTCCAAATTCTACGAGTATGTGGCCCGACCGCGTTAGTCGTACTGCTTTAATGGCAGTGTTGGTGTCTTTTGGCCGTACTTTTCTCCTGCAACACTTCTGCGTAGGATCGGCCATCTTGGGGTTTTACGAGCAGTGCCTGCTGCCGGAATCTTAGTCGGGGCTTCTTTCTCTCCTGCTTCAGATCAGGTCTTTATTCTTGTTGAGCGTACGTGCGAACTTTATTTTCTGGCACTTTTTAAAGGAGATTCTTTGTGGTAGTTACACCCATCAAGTGTCTCTTCCTTCCTTCTTATATCCCGATCTCCCCTCGATTGGGCTAAACACTATTCTTTTATTGATGGTTGATGGTGGAGCTATCTGCGCGTGGTCTTTAGGCTTGGCCCTTAGCGCTTATGTAGCCTTCTGCTCTTTTTCGACCTTCTGGTCCTTTTCGGCCTTTAACAAGCTCCCTATGCAATCTAGGAGTTCAAGGAGCTCAATGCTTACTCCTTTGCTGATTTTTGGCGTCGCATGCAGATTGTATTCTTTTCAGAACATCTCCGCTTTTCGGATCCTTCTGAGAGGTTATCGGCTTCCTTCTGTGAGTACAGTACTTCAGCCACATTTTCGAAGCTGACGATAAAATCATTCAACGGTTTTGTGTCTCTCGGGTCACTCCTTTCTTTTCCAGCCGTGATCTCTTTTTGCATTTCAAGCAGGTTCATTATAATTTCGGGATTTAAGACCCTTGCTCTCGATGTTCGTTACATTTTCCTCCACCGCTCGAACATCTGGCACGTCCTGCAGAGTTTTTAGGAAGTTCTGGCGTTCGCATCATTTTTTTGGTGCGCCCAAACGCCGCAGTAATCTCAGTCTGGACAAGAGTGTGTTAATCTCAGTTTTTTGTCTTGTTTCACTGTCATTGGATTCATCGTCTTTTTTCTCATCGTTAGTACCGCTCCCAATCTGCTGTAAACATCGTGGTGGCTGCCGATGGTTGCGTCATCGTAGTTGTTATTTTCCCTAGCTTTTATGAATTTTTTTTTATCTGTTTTAGGGTTTTTAGTTGCTCCAGTTTTATTGGGTCCCCCCTGAGAGTCACTATCTGGGTCCGTTCGTATAGTCGCCTTTTTGGCCCCATGCTTATCTTGGCAAAGTAGGGAGGCTATGCAAGGATTGGCATAAGCCTTTATAGAGACAAGTGCTCAGAGTCAGACCAGCGCTAATCTGGAGTCCGTCTCACCTGAGCCTACACCACCTTCCTAATGGTGTGAACTTCGAACGTACTTCGAGGCCTGCCAAAATTTTACTGGGACAGAGACGGTATGATAGTTGAATTGGAGCCGTTCACGCACGAGTGGCACCTCGGCGCTACCGTGCAAAGCAATCAGGTCCAAACGATCATATCCGCCAGCCCTAAACATCAAGTCCAGGTCATTGTCCTAATCGTACTCCAGATTCAGTCAGTGTCTCGCTACCTGTCATCCCAGGAGGGAACCTCACGGTACTCTCCATTATCCTCGGGTCCGTGGGGGCATTACTCCTCAAAGAATGCTAGTCTCCAAGAGTAATCCCGTCGATCGGCATTCTCCCTGCGGGATTTTCTTCGGGTCCGTGGGGGCGGCGCTTCCCAAACAATGCTAGTCTCCAAGAGTATTCCTACGGGCCGGCATACCCCCTGCAGGGAATGAATTGAGTTTGCTGGACCTATCAGTGTCTTATTGAACATTGTTTTCACTGTCTCCAAGGTTTCAGCCCCGCAGGGGGAATGCCGGTCGACAAGAGCACTCTTGGAGGCTAGCATTCTTTGGGGAGTTCCGCCCCTACGTACCCGAGGAAACTCCGCAGGGGGAATGCCAGTCGACAAGACCACTCTTGGAGGCTAGCATTCTTTGGGGAGTTCCGCCCCCACGTACCCGAGGAAATTCCCGCAGGGAGAAAGCTGGTCGACGAAGACATTCTTGGAGGCTAGCATTCTTTGGGGAGTGCCGCCCCCACGGACCCGAGGATATGGGGGGTGCCGTGAGGTTCCCTCCTGGGATGACTCTGATTGTATCTGGACTACGCTTTGGACAACGAACTGGAATTGACGTTTTGGGCTGGCGGATGTGATGGTTTGGATCTACTTGCTTTGCACAGTAGCGCCGAGGTGAAACTCGTGTGTGAACGGCTCCAATTCAACTATCATACCGTCTCCGTCCCGGTAAAACCTTGGCAGGCCTCGGAGTACGTTCGAAGTTCGCACCATTGGGTTGGTCGTGTAGGTTCGGTTGAGACAGACTCCCGATTAGCGCTGGTCTGGCTCTGAGCACTTGTCTCCATAAGGGTTTGTGCCAACCCTCGCATGGCCTCCCTGCTCTGCAAAGATAAGACGGGACCAAAAAGGCGACTACACACACGAACGGAGATAGCGGCTCCGAGGAGGGACCCAACAAAACTGGAGCAATCAAAAGACCAAAAAAATCCAAAAAAAGAAATAAAAAATAAAACCAATGACGACGCAACCAGCGGTTGCAGCCACGATGTCAACAGTACATCGAAAGCTGTACTAACCACGAAATAAAACGAAGACTAACACGACGACAGTGACGGCAGACGAAAAACGGAGAACAGCAGACAGTCTGGTGCAGACTGAGATTCCTGCGGCGTATGGGCGCAGCAAAAAAATGATTCGAACGCCCGAGCGTCCTATTAAGGAGCTGCGGGAGACTCGGCAGGATGCTTCAGGTGTTCGAGCAGTGGAAGATAACATAAAGAGCACCGAAAATTCGATTGTCACCAATGCGATCGTTACTAAAGCGACCGATGCAAGGGTCACAAATCCCGACATTGCAACGAAAAATCCAGAAGCCAACGAGGAGATTACGGCACTAAAATCAAAGAGTGACCAGACACTGCGTGAATGCACCACCAACGTTGAAAATGTGGCGGAAGTACTGCACTCGGAAACGGAACGCGAAAACCTCTCCCAAGGATGGTTGCAAGGTACAATTATGGCCCAGCGATACGAAGAAGAAAGACTACTTCGAAAAGCGGGAGATGTTCTGAAAAGAATACAAGCTGCATGCGACTCCCCAAAAATTAGCAAAGTAGCAAAGGAAGGGCTCCTTGAACTAGAGGAGCTCCTAGATCGCATAGGGCACTATCGGAGGAGCTGGTTAAGGGCCGAAGATGAACAGAAGGCTAAAGAGGCGCTTGGGGCAAAATCTAAAGGCGACATGCAGATAGCTCTATCATTAAAAGTCAATAAAAGAATGGCGTCTAGCCCAATCGAAGGAGATCGGGATAGAAGAAGGAAGGAAGAGGCACTTGACGGGCGTGGAGCACCAGATCACGGGTTCCAGACAGTGCTTACAAAAGGAGCGAAAAAAGCCGCAAAGAAACTCCTTCAAAAAAAGCCAGAAAAATAAATTCGCTCGGACGCCCAATTAGAAAAAGGACCTGATGCAAAACAGGAGAGGCAGAAGCCCTGACGAAGACCCCGGCAGCAGGCACTGCTTGTAAAGCCCCAAGATGGCCGATCCTTCGCGGAGGTTTTGCGGGACATCAGGGGAAACGTAAGGCCCGAAGACACCAATACTACCATTAAAGTAGTACGACCAACGCGGTCGGGCCACATACTGGTCGAATTCGGAGCAGAGGCCGGCAATAAAGAAGCATTCTGTGACGCGGTAAAGAAAGTCCTCGGCAAAAGCGCAACTATAGCCCCGCTGGAGCCGATGGCAACGATCCAAATACAGGACATTGACTGCGTGACGGATCTGGCCGAGGTAGAAGAGGCCATCAAAAGGGAGTTCCCTAGCGTGGGAAGGATCAAAGCGAGACTGACACCAGAAAACAACAGGGGACAACGCATGGCCGAACAATTCCTGAACAAGGGCAAAGTACGAATAGGGTGGGTTGTCTGTAGGATACGGCGAAGAGCAACGCCTCTTCAATGTTTCAAATGCCTTGGCCATGGTCACACCACACAAGTATGCAAAGGACCCGATAGGAGTTCCCTATGTTACAAATGCGGTGAAATGGGACATAAAAGAAAAGAGTGTACGAAGGAGGCACACTGTATTCTTTGCAAGGATGCTGATCCAAAACCTGATTATGGACACGTCTTGGGATCTGGAAAATGCCGGGTGTTCCACGAAGCCCTAGCCAAGGCCAAATCAGAGCTTCGATGACCCGCATCCTGCAGCTAAACCTACACCGCAGTTCAACCGCCCAAAATCTGCTTGAGCAGTTTGCGAGGGACATGAAAGCCGACTTCTTGGTGCTGAGTGAGCAACACCATTGTAAAAGTCCTGCATTATGGTATTCTGATGAAACTGGTACTTGCCGCCATCTGGGTTCGGAACAGTGACTTTCAAGCGGAGAGTTTAGACGGGGGGATGGTTTCGTGTGGGTTCGGTGCTCACGGATCACCTTCTTTAGTGTGTACCTAACGCCTAACGAGTGGATATCATCTTTCCAAGCCAAGCTTAATGCTTTGGAGGGCGCTGTCTCGAACGCGGAGGGCAAAGTGCTCGTAGGGGGCGACTTCAACGCTAAAGCAATCGAATGGGGCATGCCTCAGACGGATCCGCGGGGAAAACGAATCCTGGAAATGGCAGCCAGGACGGCCCTCGTCGTACTAAACTGAAATACGCCGACTTTCCGCCGTATTGGCTGTGAGGGAACCATACCGGACGTGACATTCGCCTCGGAGTCCTTAGTACGAAGGATACACAACTGGAAAGTATTAAAGGACTACTCAGCCAGTGATCATCAGTGCATTCTGCTTGAGATAAGTGGTGCTGTGTCCCGACGTCAGTGCTCTCGGCCTTCCACAACTGGATGGAATATCGGAAGGATGGACGTCGAGAGGTTCGTCAAGGCTCTCACAGCAGGTGAGCCACTGCAGGGAGCTTCGGAGGGGACGGAAGAACGGGCAGCTGAAGACGTGGTGAACTCTACTATGAGCATCATTACGACTGCTTGCTTCGCTTCTATGCCCCGTCAAAGACCCCGGCACGGCAAGCCCCCAGTGTACTGGTGGTCAACTGAAATCGCTGAAAAGCGAAGGGAGTGTCACAAGCTTCGACGTGAGGCTCAACGGGTGCGGAACCCTGATGAGGCATGCGAGCAGGTGGCAGCATATAAGTCGGCCAGGAAATGCCTTCGCAACTGATCAATAGTAGCAAGGCTCCCAGCAGCGACCTAGTGGACAATGTGAACAAGGATCCGTGGGGTCTTGGCTACAAGCTGGTCATGGGGAAACTTGGTGCCCTACGGAAGCCTTGTATACATGACGCGGAAAAGATGGATGCGATAGTGCGGGAACTCTTCCCCGCCCATCCCGTCCGTGTTGACGATGTCCATGGTGAAACAGCAGTAGAGTGCCCACTCTTCACACAGCTGGAGCTGGAGGAGGCAGTTCTCTCATTGAAAACGAGGAAGGCTCCAGGTCCAGATGGTGTTCCAGCTGAGGTGTTGCGGCTCGTCTATCACCATTGTCCTGACTTGCTGTTCAGCGCATTCAACGCTTGCCTACGGTACGGGTTTTTCCCGGTACGATGGAAGGTGGCGAGGCTCGTGCTGATCAGCAAGGGGAAGGGAAATCCCGGATCGCCGTCTGCATACCGCCCGTTATGCATGCTAGACACGGCTGGGAAAGTGCTAGAGAAACTCATCAAGGGAAGACTCACTGACGCAATTCGTGCTGCTGGGGACCTATCTCCTCGGCAGTACGGCTTTAGAGCAGTACGTTCTACCATTGATGCGATTGCAGAGGTAGTGAGCGCGGTCCAAAAGGCAGAGGCATATTGTCGCACCAAGCGACGGATCGTCCTGTTGGTGACATTCGACGTCAGGAATGCCTTCAACTCCGCTAGATGGGTGGATATTCTGGATACGCTGGAAAATTCTTTTCAAGTTCCAGAATATTCAATGCGGCTTTTGAGGAACTACCTTAAGGACCGAAGCCTGCTCTACGACATGACACAGGGCGAACGAAGGATGGAAATTACATCGGGTGTTGCCCAGGGATCTATCCTTGGTCCGGACCTGTGGAACGTGTCTTACAACGGGCTACTGAGACTTGAGATGCTAGATAAGTCGAACTTGGTCGGCTATGCGGATGATGTTGCGGCTTTGGTCGCTGGACGCACCATTGAACAAGCGCAACTTAGGCTAGGTATGCTAATGCGCCGAGTGAGGGACTGGATGACTGCTCGCGGGCTGAGTTTAGCACTGGAGAAAACCGAAGTGGTCATCTTGATAAAAAAGAGAATCCCTAGAGTAAGGATGATCAGTATTGGAGACATACAAATCCAATCGAAGCCAGCGGTGAAGTACCTGGGGCTACTGATCGACTCGAAGATGAATTTCTCTGATCAAATCAGGGCAACGGCTGAGAAGGCTGCTTCGGGAATATCGGCTCTGAGTCGACTTATGGCCAACGTAGGGGGGCCCAGTCCATCATAAAGACGCCTCTTGATGAGTGCTGTAGGGTCAGTGCTATTGTACGGAGCAGAGGTATGGGGCGACGCTCTCAGCAAGGAGGTATACCGGAAACGTTTGGCTTAGGTGCAGAGAAGAGGAGCACTGAGAATTGCATCTTCGTATCCAACAGTCTCCGACTCGGCCGTGAGAGTGATTGCAGGCGTGATACCTATCGCCCTCCTTGCTAGAGAGCGCCGCGCTATTTACCTGCGCCGAAACGAGGATGCGAGGGAGATGGTTGTCCGCGAAGAGAGACAGCGCTCACTCAACGATTGGCAGCAGTCTTGGGTGAATTGCACGAAAGGAAGGCGGACTGCGCGCCTCATCCCGGATGTGAGACCGTGGCTAAATCGAAGGCATGATGAGACTGACTTCTATCTGACCCAGCTTTTGAGCGGGCACGGGTGTTTTCAGTCTTACCTGCACAAAATCGGTAAGTCGCGGTCCCCCGATTGTCGGTTTTGCCCAGGAGAGGAGGATAATGCCTGTCACACATTTTTTGCGTGTACCCAATGGGTCAGGCTGCGAAGGGAACTCTACAGAGAGACGGGAGAGCTCACCCCGGATAATATGGTTGCGGTGATGCTCGAATCGGTTGACAAATGGAACCAGGTGGCACATTATGCTCGGGCAGTCCTAAAATATAAAAGGGACTCACAGCAGCCGGGGGCGCTAGGGCTGGAGGATCGCTCTTCTGGCAATTCCTCTTCCCTTCTCCCCTCCCGCTAGGAAAGGGATTCCCCAGCTTGAAGGCGCTCCACGGCGTAACAAAACGAGACCTGGCCCGAAGTAATGTGTCAAATGGTTCCAGGGTGGGTTCTCAGGTTGTCAGGGGAGGTGTTTAGTGGGTAGTCCAGTCGCGCATGGGAGTCCCACACTCTGTGCATAAATAGCATTCACCTCCCTACCACAAAAAAAAAGGTTTCATCAGACTGAACGTGCCAACAGGTTTGCTCTCCGGTTAATTTCGAATTATTAGGATTATGCCGATTTAATATTTTATTGGACATTAGGAAACCGGGGACTGTTTTTAATATTTGAAAGCAACATAAGTCTTTCCTTATTCTCCTGCAGTATTCGTTTTTTAATAGCTTTCTCTAAAAAACTATACATATTGTAAATTTCTTTAAGCTAAAAGAATGCCTTCTTTAGAAGGTTTATTTTTGCGTTATAAAAACAAATTTGTGAAAATTTGTAGACGTTAACTTCTTAATATTTTAAACATAAACTGCACTTTATACAAGTATGAAAATTGCTGCTACACAACATCACATATTCATCAATAATCATCAAAAACATTTTTAAATATTAACTCACTTTGATTTACAAATTTCAACTGATTTACAAAAATTTAACCACAAATTTAATCTCTTTTAGGAAACACCCTAGCACAACTTTGGGATTGTCCATTCATAGAGGCATCGGCCAAAGATCGTATTAATGTTAACGAAGTATTTGCAACAATCGTGAGGGAAATGAATATGACGTCAGAGAGGCGACAGAAGAAAAGTTATTGCTGTTGTACACTTTTATAGAAAATTTATCCACCACATAATCAAAAGCATTAAGAGAAATAAACGTTTAAAAATTAACTAAAAATAAATAAATGAAACCCAAAATAAGTAAATAAAAAAATTCATATAAAACAATTAACATTAAAAATTAAAATTAAAAAAGAATGAAACAATAAAAAATATGCATACACATAAAGTAAATACACTGAAAACCTCTACAATATAAATAAAATAATTTTAAATGTATAAGTAATTATGATAATTGTAATAATTGATAAAGTGAGTGAAATATGGAAACTTAGAAACGAAAAAGTCAACTCAACTTAAGTGAAAAGAAACGAAGAAATTTTTAAAAAATGTGAAAATGTAACACATAGAAGGTAAAAAATAAGAACTAAACCACATAAAATGCATGGATAAAATACAAAAAATGCAAGAAAAACATATGACTAACAAAGAAATAGTTGAAGAATGCGTAAATGCAATTTATATTAAACTCAACCACTTAAATGACGAAATAAAACGTCTGCAAAAATAAAAAAAGGATCTATTTTATAAAAATAATAAAAAGAAAAATAGAGCAGAATCGGAAATCACATATAATTTTTTACACATACGTTCAAATAAAATATGAAAAAATTGAATAAAGAATCGAGAAGGGCAGATTAGCAAGGATCTAAAATAATGATTATATTTTACTATTAGTGTAAAGAGAACAAAAAAGGATCATCATGTATGTGAAACTAATTTAGTAACTTTCGTATTGGAACAAAATAATAGAATTAACTTAAAACTTATTAAAAATCATGAAATTTACTCATCCGAATAAGACGATTTATTGTTGTAACATTTTAAAATTTTAATTTTTCCTCTGCCATGCGTTATCAATATGTGAGTTTTACATTTTTCTTCTGACGTTTCTTTAAACTTTCTATTTAATTCTCTAATTCTGTTAATGTGACTGTGTGGAAGGAGGAGCTATTTTAACAAAATTCATTTAAGAGAAAAAGGGAAAGCAAAATCTTTTACAATATACACTCATCTTTATATCGCTTTTAAAAACATCAACAATTATCACTGTATTTTTGTCTGTATATTATTGTATCTATTATATTCGTTTTATTCCTTGGTCGTAGCTTTTTACTATATTTTCTAGCTATACAAAAAATAAACGTTGGCATTTTTGCGATATATTCTTTTCTTTTAACGCTAACCCAAATTTTTCGTGTCGTGTCTTTTTTCCAAACCATTTCCATCTATGGTTTGATATTATCGATAGAAAAAAAAATTTAAACGAATATATTCGAAACTAAATAAATCTTAAATGTGGAAGAAACAATGAAAAGAAAAGTACTAATAAATACAATGAAATTAGATAAAATTTTCATTTTGCTGTGAGCTTAGAAAATAAATGTGACCATAATAATTTTGACTGGAAGGATAATTATTATTGGATGACTAACGACACTTCTACAATTCAATGAAGTGGAATAATCATTTCAAATTTGAATTTCGTAAGAGACAGAAAAAAATAAGAAAATGAAAAACATAAAAATGTTTATTTTGTTAATAATAAATTGACTTGACGATGTAAAATATATAAATATTATCTTATTTAATAAAATCGAAAGAAAAACAAAAACAATTAAAAACAAACGAAAATGTAATTAATGGTAATTTATTAGAAACATTTAAATTTTGTAATTGATTGCTTTGCGGTATTCAGATTTTGATTTTTTAAACCAAATCTACATGAAATAGAAAGCCTGCATTTGCATTATTCCAACGCTTTTCTTCTTTACAAGCATTTATTCTTTTTAATCAGATTTCATTTTGCTTATCCAGGCATGTATTCATGGCTCAAACGTTTACTCGGCAATTTTAAAAATTTAATTAATCGATTGCAAATTTCATCAGCACCAAGCAAAGCAATCAATTAAACAACTAAAATAACAATTTTTAGACAATTTCATTTTATATTTTGAAAAAGAAAAAGTTATGTAACTTTTTAAGATTTTTTTTTTCTTAATGTAAAATGATAAGTTTTAGAAGAACATTAAAACAAAAAAACACACACATATTTGCAAAGAAGCAGGATTGATTATAAGGATATTAAATACTAGTGAAAGCAAACTATCAAAGGTATAATTTTTAATGTAAAAAAGTGAAATACACGAAATTTCGTATTATATATAAAAAAAAAGAAATTGTATAAAAATATAAAATTGTTGTTTTCATTTTATGAAATCAAGGAGCCACTCCATTATCTTAATGGTTCAAGTTGGAATTATCAGACAAATGTCTAGAAACCTTAAATCCTTTTGATGTCGCGAACAATTTCTAGTTTACAGTGAATACCTGACAAGGCAGTCTTTATTCCCCTAAATGTAGTAAAACTGTGTTGAAAACCCAAACACTTTTTTCACACATGAAAAACTCAGATCAATTGTTTTTTATAAACTGTCAAAAATCATAAATTTCATGAAAAATTGATATTAGAGGCATTACAAATCATTTTGAAATCTATGATAATTTTTTTTTGTACAAAAGTGGTTCTTTCGTTTCGTTTCACACACACTCCTTCCCCCTGGACTCTGTGCAGTCTAGCTGCTACTAGTTATTAGGGTTAACAGATGTTCTTTATTATTGTTCTGCTTCAGACGCTCTTTCGAGTGGTAGTAGCGCAATTTTTGCGATTAGGCGTTGAAAGGTCTTTCCTTTGCAAAAAATGGACACAACTCTTAATCCGACCAGAATTTCTGCCACAGCACCTCAATTTCCATTGGCAGTGGTTGATCCCAGTCTGTTCCGTGCAACCATAGTCGTTACGTCAAAATTTTCGCTCTAAGAATTACAGGAGACAGCCAAACCAAAGGATCATACAAGCGCGCTATCTCTGATAGAAAACTCCGCTTCGTATACTGTATCAACCTTTCTCGTGGTTTTAAACGATATGAAAAAAAATTATCGGCCTTTGGACAGCACATAACTCCTAGAGACTTTTTCTTGTGGTAGGGAGGTGAATGCCCATTTACGCATAGTTTGGGGCTCCCATGCTGGCCAGAAGGCGACTGAGCTACCCACTAAACACCTCCCCTGTCAACCTGAGAACTTAGCCTGGGACCGTTTGACACATTACTTCGGGCCAGGTCTCGTTTCGTTACGCCATGAGGCGCCGTCATGGGGAATCCCTCTTCTAGCGGGAGGGGAGAGGGGAAGAGGAAGTGCCAGAAAAGCGATCCCCCAGCCGCAACGCCCCCAGCTGCTGTGAGTCCCTTTTATGTTTTAGGACTGCCCGAGCATAATGTGCCACCTGGTTCCATTTGTCAACCGATGCGAGCATCACGGCAACTATACTATCCGGGGTGAGCTCTCCCTTCTCCCTGTAGAGGTCCCTTTGCAGCCTGTCCCATTTTGTGCACGCAAAAAATGTGTGGCAGGCACTGCCTTCCTCTCCTGGGCAAAACCGACAATCGGAGGACCGTGACTTACTAATCTTGTGCAGGTAAGACTGAAAACACCCATGCCCGCTCAAAAGCTTGATCAGATAGAGGTCAGTCTCACCATGCCTTCGATTTAGCCATGGTTTCACATCCAGGATGAGACGCGCAGTCCACCTTCCCTTCGTGCAATTCACCCAAGACTGCTGCCCATCGTTGAGCGAGCGCTGTCTCTCCTCACGGACAACCATCTCCCTCCCATCCTCGTTACGACGCAGGTAAATAGCGCGGCGCCTTCTAGCAAGGAGGTTGACAGGAATCACGCCTGCAATGAATTTCGCCGCTGAATCAGATACTGTTGGATACGAAGATACAATTCTCAGTGCTCCCCTTCTCTGTACTTGTGCCAGGCGTTTTCGGTAAACCTCCTTACTCAGGGCATCGCCCCATACTTCTGCTCCGTACAGTAGTACTGAGCCTACAGCACTCATCAAGAGACCTTGATGAGCTGTCCTTAGTCGACAGAGAGCAGCCTTCTCAGCCGTTGCCCTGATTCGCTCAGAGAAACACATCTCAGTAGCCCAGGTACTTCACCGCCAAAGTCAAAGTCAAAAGCGCTTTATTTAATACTAATCGTTAAAACTTTTAAAGAATATAAAGCCAATTCCAAACAATAACAATACAAAAACTTAATGGCCCAAATGGCTCTCTAAATTTATACGTTATCAGTTAAACACATTTTATCAAAAACACTATAGCAAATTCAAATTAATTAAGATTATTACATATGTTATGATTTGATTGGAAAAAGGAGAAAAAACTAACCTACACTATTCAAAATTATTTATAATTTTAACACAACAGTGAACTTGGACCCTAAACCTAATATGTTATAACCTAATTCTAATAAAATTCTATCACAAAAACTTTATCTTATACTAAAATTTCTATCACAATATTCCTAACCTACGCGTTTAACTCTAAACTTAATATAATAAACACAACATATACCTAACCTATCCCTAATTTTTAACACAAATAAACAACAACGCTAGATGTAGCAATAATGAGCTGAAACTCAAAAATTGAAAATAAACACGAATAATTTAGACATTGTCATTATGCCACCAATACCGCGATTGCTCCGTCTCAGCTCGACCAGCTTCAACGAATCTAGCAAATGAGTATCTCCATTGGAATTGTTCGTCTTGTGAACTCAAATTCGGAGGATATTTTATCTTCTTATCGGTGGCCCATCTACATATGTGATATATGATTAGGACGCCGTTAGAATCACAAACATATCGATTCATGTCCAAATACAAGATTGCTTCTGGAGGAACGAAGCCAGTAGCGAGGCAAGTCGCAATATACCCGTCTGTAGGGTGGAATGGCTGTGAACGCCAGGGGTTTTCACTCACAGTTACAGATCTTGCGATATGATTCCGAAGGAGTTTCAATATGAAGATATCAACTCTCGTCACTTGAACAGTTTGATAAATTCGTCTATTCGATATATAATGGCTCCAATCTGTCTCAGGCATTCTGTACAAATCAGTACATGCACGAAGACATTTCCTTTCGAAAACTCTTGATTCTTCCATACTACTAGCACTCTGGTTGTATCAGATCTGACATCCATATGTCAAAACTGATCCAACCAGTGTCTTGTAACAGATAATGTGATCAATTTATCTGGAAAGTAAGAGTCTTTGTAGGGCCGTGCCTAATTTTTGTGCCTTTTTTTTTTGTGGTAGGGAGGTGAAGGCATTTACGCCCGCCGAGTCTGGCAGTGTGGGACTCCCATGGAGGATACCCTTGGACTACCCACTAAACACCTCCCCTGTCAATCTGAGAACCTAGCCTGGAACCGTTTGACACATTACTTCGGGCCTGGTCTCGTTTTGTTATGTCGTGGGGCGCCTTCAAGCTGGGGAGTCCCTTTCCTAGCGGGAGGGGAGAGGGGAAGAGGAAATTCCAGAAGAGCGATCCCCCAGCCCCAGCATTTCCGGCTGCTGTGAGTCCCTTTTATCTTTTAGGACTGCCCGAGCATAATGTGCCACCTGCTTCCATTTGTCAACCGATTCGAGCATCACCGCAACTATATTATCCGGGGTGAGCTCTCCCGTCTCCCTGTAGAGTTCCCTTCGCAGCCTGGCCCATTTGGTACACGCGAAAAATGTGTGACAGGCATTGTCCTCCTCTCCTGGGCAAAACCGACAATCGGGAGACCGTGACTTACCGATCTTGTGCAGGTAAGACTGAAAACACCCGTGCCCGCTCAAAAGCTGGGTCAGATAGAAGTCAGTCTCACCATGCCTTCGATTTAGCCACGGTCTCACATCCGGGATGAGGCGCGCAGTCCACCTTCCCTTCCTTTTGTGCCTTACTGAGCATGATTTTGACATGTTCAGTACTGTACAGATACTGATCGAGATGAACACCGAGGTATCGAACACAGGATTTATGTGGAGTCTGTTCTGAACTACCCTCACTAGCCATGATGTGGAAATCCTTCCAATTACGTTTCAGGTCTTGACTGATCCCCTGCAGCGTTGTCCGAAACGAGATTGTTTCGCACTTCTGTGCATTGATTTTCATCTTCAACTGTCAGTGTTCAGCTGCACATCATTGATCATATTTTGGAGATTGCTCTGAACTATTGTAGCTTTTCGGTCTGCCGTAGAGATGATCAGATCATCAGCAAACGCTACCAATGATCGCGTTGGCGAAAGGTTAAAATCAAAGCTGTTCAATACCTTGCGAATGAATATTGAGAAGAGCACAGGCGCAGTAACTGTTCCCTGTTGTAGACCATTCAAGACCTTGAATTCGCGCATTGTTGTCAGATTTCCATCAGTTACAACAAACGATTTCCTGTATAACATATTGCACATCTTGGCGATAAGGTGTCTTGGGAACCTGTCCTGAAGGAGTTTAGAAATTAGTCCATCTAACCACACCGTATCGGAGGCTTTCTCCATATCAATGAGACACGCTTCAACACATTCTCTATCATTTAGTTTCCAACAGATGCCTGAGGTTACTTTCGTTATTGCATGTGTGGTCGAATGGCTGGAACGGTAACCAAATTGGCAATTCGGCATGAACTTATATATCTCTTTGTGGGCGTTTAATGCTTCGTTGAGTATCACTTCAAACACCTTGCTGATATTAGGCGGCAAGCTGATTGGGCGATAGCTTTTGGGGCATGAAGATTCTTTTCCTTTCTTCAAGATCGAAAATACCTTAGCCGTTTTCCACTCATTTGGGAAATATGAGTTGCTCAACATATTGTTGAACAATATTCAACAATTCCTAATAGCAACATCAGGCAAATGTCGGAGAACTACATGTGGAATACCGTCAGTACATCATGATTTCTTGTTGTTTATCCTGCGAAATATTAAACACAAGTCTTCATAGCTGACAAAATAACCAATAAGATTCAAGGTCAGTATGAGGTCAGATGTTAATGTTTCATTGAATTGAAGAATTGATTTTCCGTTCAGGCTTGAATTGAAGTCGGAAACTTTTGCTTTAATGACCTCTGAAAATATTTCATTCCCTCTCTTAGGGTATGGTAGATGAACCAATTCAAAATGTGTTCCAATTAGGGCAAGTTTATGCAATCCCTCATAAATAATCCTGCTTCCATTTCTATCCGGAGTCGTACTATCAATTTCGATACCAGCCCTATCGAGAAGATTTATCTCATCACTAGTGACTTCAAGATTCGATACCTTCACTCGAGACTTCTTGCGGAAAATGCTATTCACTATCGCGAACACGCTATCTGGATCCTGTGGGCTAATACCCCTCAATTTTCCCGCCCATTGATTGCTGACCTCACTCCTGAAGTATGAACGGATTAAGTTCCGGACATTCTTCGAATGGATTTTAAACAAAACCAATGAGGGATGGCTTTAGTCGAAAAATCGTCGATAAATATTGTTGACGCGTGTGAGAAGAAGACTTTTCAATCTTTTCAACCTTGCAATGATTGGCGTTTCATATCCTTCCATATTGTTTCGATGGTTAATCTTGGGAGCTACTTTCTCTATCGTTTCCAACGTCAGCTTCTCTAACTTCGACAAATAGGGATATATACCTGTATATTTCATCGCTATTTCGATTCTTGTCATTAGGAACCATTGAGCAAGCATTAACAGGAGGACATTGCTTCTGGTAACCCCGATTAAACTTCCTTTGAAACTTTCCCTAGTCTTTTATTTTTAATTCAACCAATGATTTTCATGTTGAACTGGAATGAGGAAGAGATCGTCCTTTTGATGATTGATTCCCATTATGATTGCGTTATGGTCGCTATCATAAGGAAGCACCTGCAGTTTCCGTTGAGGACTATTAAAGCTGAATTCAAGTCTTGCGTCAGCAATGCAGAGGTCCAAATATATACACTTCTGGGATTATTGGTGGCGTTCAGCTAAGATGTATGCTTGGCATTTAGATCACCAGCAAGAATATAATAGCTATGGAGCCTGTTCAATTCGAGTGTTTCAAACAAGGAATTGAGCTCCTCTTTGAACTTGAGAACATTTCGACCAGTTGCATAGGCAGAGATAACGAAAAGTTATCCCCACCTGCCAGTGAGATTTTGATAACGAACACTTAACGAGATTCAAAGCGTTTGAATTTGACTTTATCAATATTATGAAAAAAATAGGGTCTTCTCACCAATATCTCGGTGCCACCTCCCCCACCACCGTTTACCTTATCGTTTCTTACGAATTCAAAATCCTTGAATGTCATGGAGTGCCATGAATAGAAGTGGGTCTAAGTGAGAAGCATGATGTCAGGCTTTTGCTTAGCAATGAATTCAAGGAGATATTCACGTCGATGTAGAGTAACAATGCAGTTGACGTTGATCTAGATTAGACAAATCCTATCCATGGGAATGTGACTAGATGACAAGTTATTTTGAGGCATTTAAAAGCCCTAAACGCTGAAAAACAAAATCAATTTTCGTACCTTGTTTATCGATTCCCTCCGATAAAGAATTTAGTTGCTGGTAAATTTTGAGAAGCAGCTCATTATTGCCACTTACATTATTTATATTATTTATCGCACTTTCTGTTGGTCCTCTAGCGGCGAGTACAAATGATACTCTGGGCTTGACGAAGTTTGGAGCTAAGACACTGCGGTGTAGTTGCGCTTGCTTTGGGACAGATTTTACTCTCGCATCTTCATATCGGAAGCATCCTCGATAGGATGCCGGGTGACAAAAACACCGCAGTTAACACAGTATAATTTCTCTTTTGGCTCCGTCTGAGCCAATTTGCACTCACTAGGAGCATGAACGTCCTTGCATTTGACGCAGCTATAACGCATGACGCAGTTGGCAGCCGAATGTCCAAATCTTTGCCACCGATAACACTGATTCACTTCTTTTTTCTGAAGGCGTTCCCACCTCACCACTCGGAAGGTCAAGTATCTTATTTGCTCTTATTTGAAATCTGCTATTTGGTTTTTCTACCATCGATCTTCCTGTCGCGAAGGTTTTAACGGGAATCAATTCAATTTCTGGTGCTGCTTCCTATCTAGTCGAAAAAGTTTGCATTCTATGACGTTGCCCTCCGTAGGAGCAAGTAAGGTATCTCCAATTAGAAAATGGGCTGGCGTGAGAGCTGTTGTGTCAGTAGGATCAACATTCAAAGGACACAAATGACGCGAATTTAAGCATGCCTCAATTTGTGCCGCGCTGTATGGTTCGCGGCTGATAACTTGAATGTCCCGGGAAAGTTAAAACGCACTGTCTTTTAAATTAAGTTAAAAGAGTTTATTTACTGACTGCACAATAATTAATGTCACTATTTTACAAATCGCATTTTAATTTACTTTTCACTGTCTATCAGTTTATATTCCAACTGTATGTATCAGAAAATCACTTCACTATCGATCAATATCGCCTTTAGTTCGCGCTATACTCCTATCGCCGTTTTACTTTCGCAGTTTTATATAGGGTCCATAGTCATTCAATCCATTTCTCGTATATTGGCGAAGATTCTGACGAGAACTTCCTGGGATATTCGAGAAATTCTAAATACACCCAGTGACGTCACTTGTTTTATTTCAGAAATTGATGATTGATCTACTTGGTTCATTCTTGTGCTTTCGAGTACACGCTTGTGACTTCATTTCTTTACTTTTCTTAGTTGCTTCCTTTCAATCAATGTTAATCATGATGTTATTAACAGTTGCGACAACAATTGCGACAGTAGTTCGCAGAATTGTGTGGACATGTAACCCTGCCCCCACCTCAGTTCTTTTCGCCCCGAAAAGATGTGTCGCCAGGTGTAGTTAAGTGTCGCTCGATGTAATATGGGCCAAGATGGTCTAGGTGCACGATTTTCATTTTGGCTCTCGGCTTACGGTGTTCCTGTATGTGATATATGATTGATTGATTCGCTTTATAACTCAGTATGGTCCCTCCCAATTATGCTGCAACTTCTGAGACCTAGCCTTCCTCTGTTGCGGGTTATATACCCACACTCAGTCATCTTTCTGGAAGCCAGTAGAATTTACCTGGTTTTCATGCGGTCAGTAGCTGATTCGAGATATTTTCGCACTATTCGATGTATCTGGTTCAACCGTTGTGTACTCCGAGATCGTTTGGGGTTTATTAAAGGGGGTGCCGAACTTTATATCAGCCGGCAGATGAATAGTGTTTCTAAAGATGAGTTTGGCTGGGGCTTGACAATGCATGTTCGGCAGCTCTGTACGCCATCAAAAATAGTGGGATGTGTGTCCCTTTGGTTCTCATCAACCATCTTGGCCAGGTGTTTATTGAGAGTGCCGTTGAAACGTTCGACCATTCCATCGGATTTGGGATGCAGCGGTGTTGTCCTCGTTTTCCGTATCCCCAGGGGCTCGCACATTTCGCTAAAAACTAGTGACTCGAAGTTTCGGCCTTGATCTGAATGTAGTTCACAAGGTACGCCGTACCTACGGACCCAATTTAACACTAGCTGTTCGGTTACAGTAGTTGCTTCCTGGTTGCCACTTGCTGAAATAATCGGCTACAACCAGCGTGTATCGATTTCCCCATTAAAATTCAGGAAAGGGTCCTGCGATGTCAACAGCAATCCTTTCAAACGGTACCCCCACGTTATAGGTTTGCATTTGTCCTCTCAGTCGTCACTTTGGACCTTTGACGGAAGCGCAAATTGTGCATCTGCGACACCAGTCCTCTACATCTTCTCGAGTGTGGAGCCAGTAGAACATTTCCCGCAATTTCGCTAAGGTCTTGTTGACGCCAAGAGGGCCTCCCGAGGATCCTTCGTGCATCTCCTTAACCACATCGTGGATTCGGCTTTTGGGTAGTATAGTTTGCATCCCATAGGAGCTGCCATCCACCGTTTCCCATTTCCGCTTGAGTACGCCACCCTCCACCTGAAGGGAGTTCCATTGTGCCCAATAGCTTTTCAGGGTTGCGTCATGCGTTGAAACCTCCTTCCACTCAGGCCGCCCAATCGTCTCCTTCCATACGAGCAATGGTCCGATGTCTTCATCGGCTAACTGGGCATTTCGAATCTCCTCCGATGACCAACCTTCATCGAATTCGGCCGTTATCAATCGCAGATCAACGGCGGGTTCCTTTTCCTCAATCCGTCGGCAGCGCTTGCAGTTAGCTGGACATGGACGACGAGATAGGGCATCACCATTTCCATGAACTCCGCCCTTCCGATGAACGATTTCGTAGTCGTATGACTGCAATCTTTCGATCCATCTCGCAACTTGTCCCTCGGGGTTTTTGAAGTTAAGTAGTCATCTCAGCGATGCATGGTCCGTTCGAAGAACAAATTTTTGGCTATATAGGTACTTGTGGAACTGCTTGGTGGCCTCTATTATAGCCAATAGCTCCTTCCTGTTCACGCAGTAGTTCATCTCACTTTTTGGGAGAACTAGACTGTAATAAGAGAGGACTCTTTCTTCGCCGTTGATCTGCTGGGAGAGTAAGCTCCAATACCGCCGTTGCTTGCATCGGTGTCAACTACAAACATTTTTCCGGGTTTCGGATATGCCAGCACGGGTGATTCACAGAGCTTCTCCTTCAGGGTCTCAAAGGCGGTCTGGCATTGTTCATTCCAGACATACGGACGATTTTTCTCGGTTAGCTGATGGGGACACTTAGCTATTTTGGCAAAGTCTTTGACGAATCTTCGAAAGTTGATTGCCAGACCCAGAAAAATTCGTAGTTGGCGCTTGTTGTTTGGTGTTGGCCAGCTTTTCACGGCTTCAATTTTCTCAGGGTCTGTTTTGACCTCTTCTGCTGATACGACGTGTCCCAGGTATTTTACTTCAGCTGCGAAAAGGGTGCACTTGTCGGGACTAAGTTTCAAATTTGCCAGTCGCAATCGGGAGAAAACCTCTTCTAAGTTCCGCACATGCTCTTCGAACGTCCTCCCGATGACGATGATGTCATCTAGGTACACCAAGCAGGTTTTCCAGGTTAGACCACGTAGCACGTTGTGATAAACATAAGCAGTCGAGCAGCCCCGTGGTGAGCAGGAGTGGCTGCTCCTGAAGAGATAAGGTGGTCACCCCGTCGAAACTGCTTAGTTTGTTGTTTTACTAGTGTAAAGTAAACTGCATCCGTCAAGTTTCCATTCTTTAGGCAGAGATGAGTGGTTCACTTCAGCCACTTTAACATCTTTAGGTTTGACATTCCCCTTGTAATGCAACGACCTTCTTCTGTGAAAGTAACGGTTGCTTTTTGTGTAATGTTTGCATTTGTCTCAAGCCTCCGTGTCCGCTAACTTTAACGAGGCAAAAAAATATTTAATTACTGTAGAGTAGCTTAATTGATACCTAATAGAACTTTTCTAAAGACAATAAAAATTGATCGGTGCGTCTTGTAGAGTAGAGTACGCGTGATAAGTATTTTGTAGTGTAGCTTCGTGGCTCGACAAGAACCCGCCTCATATGATCCCGCAAATGCTAGTCGTCAAGCACGCGTACGCGGTCGTTAAGCGAAGCTAGTTAGCTGAGCTCGGTGTTGTTTATAGCTCGCTGAGACTTATGCCAGACCATCGGCACCCGTGTCCTACAAGGGCATTAAAAAAAAAAATCATTACCATGGCGCCGAACGTGGGGCCCGAAGGGGGAACAACATCACTCTCCTTCGAGTTCTCACATTTTTAATTTTGCTGTCAGCAGATGAACCGATTCAATTTTTATTGTCGCCCTCACCATTTGATATTCACGTAGCATACTTCACCGATAAACTTTCTTTTGGTGTTGTTTGTCTTGTCGTCGGTATAATAAGGTCTATAGCATCTTCTGGAGTTCTTCGTTCATGGTGGCTCTGCCGCCTGAACATGCCGATGATGTTATAGAGTAGTTCGTCCCTTAATGTTACCAAAAGAAAGTTTTGCACATTTTTATAAAGTTTGTAGTCGGACAGTTCTAATTTTGAACAAACTGATGGTGCCAGGGGTTTTCAAATACACTGCTTGGAGTTGCGTCAGTTTTTGCTGGGAGCTAATCTGATGACCGGCAGTGATAAAATCCGCATCATCAATTAGTCCTGACCGACACCAGATTTGTTTTTAAATTGGTCAGCGGTTTTTATTAGCATACTTTCGTTGAAGACAGGGACTTGTATTCAAGGAGCGGGGCCTAAAATTATAACAACCATCTCTCCACTGCGGAAACAATTGTTTCTTTACTAGTGAAGAGCGAAACCCTTCAGTCTCTCCATGTCTGGGTCGGCATCGAAGAGACTGTCCTGTAATAAACATAAGCAGTCGAGCAGCCCCGTGGTGAGCAGGAGTGGCTGCTCCTGAAGAGATAAGGTGGTCACCCCATCGAAACTGCTTAGTTTGTTGTTTTACTAGTGTAAAGTAAACTGCATCCGTCAAGTTTCCATCCTTTAGGCAGAGATGAGTGGTTCACTTCAGCCACTTTAACATCTTTAGGTTTGACATTCCCCTTGTAATGCAACGACCTTCTTCTGTGAAAGTAACGGTTGCTTTTTGTGTAATGTTTGCGTTTGTCTCAAGCCTCCGCGTCCGCTAACTTTAACGAGGCAAAAAAATATTGAATTACTGTAGAGTAGCTTAATTGACACCTAATAGAACTTTTCTAAAGACAATAAAAATTGATCGGTGCGTCTTGTAGAGTAGAGTACGCGTGATAAGTATTTTGTAGTGTAGCTTCGTGGCTCGACAAGAACCCGCCTCATATGATCCCGCAAATGCTAGTCGTCAAGCACGCGCATGCGGTCGTTAAGTGAAGCTAGTTAGCTGAGCTCGGTGTTGTTTATAGCTCGCTGACACTTATGCCAGACCATCAGCACCCGTGTCCTACACGGGCATTAAAAAAAAAAAAAAATCATTACAACGTATTCCATCAAGCGTTCGAAAGTGGCTGGAGCACTGCAAAGCCCAAATGGTATCACCACAAATTGCCACAATCCGGTCCCAACTGAAAATGCGGTCTTCTCTCGACCCTTCTTGTCGATTTCTACCTGCCAGTAGCCACTCTTGAGATCGAGTGTAGAAAACCATTTTGCGTCGGCTAAAGTGTCCATGATGTCATTGATGCGTGGGAGCGGGTAACTATCCTTCTTAGCGACGTCGTTAAGCTGCCTATAGTCGACACAAAAACGAGTGCTACCATCCTTTTTCTTTACTAGAACTACAGGCGCGGCCCATGGACTGACATAAGGTTCAATAATGCCTTGCTTTTCCATGTCCGAGATCAGCGCGCTCACTTCTCCTTGTTTGGCTATACGGAGACGTTTCGGTGCTTGTCGAATCGACTTGGCTGCCTGTGTATCTATGACGTGAGTTACCAGACTCGTTCGGCCTCGGTTAGCCGGGCTTATTGAGAAGATGTCACTGTACTTGGTGACCAGATCAGAGGCTTACTTGAATAGCTGCACTGGCAATTTGACCTGCTTCAATATTGCAGACATGGATTCCCGGGCCTTGCCTGTGTCTTGCCTTCTTTTAGAATAATGGTCGTGAGTAGCTTCCAAGGAGGTGATTGTGGAAGCAGGCTGGCAGCTGCCGATGACTTCTCCCGCTTTGATGCTCATGGTTGAATTTGCGGTGTTAAGGACTCTAACCGGCACGTATCCGTTCCTTATAGATCTTACAAGGCTTCGTCCTACAATCAAACTGCGCAAAGTAGACGTCTTCGAATCACCATCAAGCTTGGCCCATACAATGTTTTCAGAAGAATTTGGCACATCAGTGTCGGCACATACTGCTACATTCATCTTGGGAATTTGGACGCTGGGACCCTCCATCAATACTTCAACATTCTGCCATTTCAATACCCGTTTGCCTAAATCCAACGTGATTCCATGTGGTCGCAGGAAATCCATTCCGAGAATGCAGTCGTCCATAATGTTCGCGGCCTGCAAACGATGTCGGACCGCAAAGTCTCACAACTTTATCGGGAGGTTGACCTCTCCATGGACAGGTGCAGTTTCTCCCGTAGCTGTCCGTAGTGAGAAAATCCTGCCCTTTTGAAGTAGTTGTTGCCTCACATGGTCTGGTCGGATAATCGATCGGGTTGCACCAGTGTCGATTGTTATGGTGCAATGTTCTCCGTCAACTTGCCCGGAAGGCATAAGTCCGCTTCTCCACGATGTAGTCTTGATACAGTGATGGTGGTGGTGGGACATCGATCCTCCTAGCCAACCTCTGCCCCGCGAAGTTGGCTCTTACATGTTTCCCGACCCCTCAGTTTCAAGGGCTTCCATTCTGGGCTCCTGAATCGGTCTGGATCTCCTCCTTGCTGCACACCCGGGACAAAAGCTCGGTTTCCTTCGCTTCTTGCAGTCTCTTTGCAGGTGCCCCTTCTCTCCGCAATTCCAGCATCTAGGCGCACCATTCACCTGCGGCTCTTGCTCACTTTTCACGCACTCACACCTGCACTCGTCTGCCACTATCTTGCGAACCTGGGCAGTGGTACGAGTCACATTTTTTGCTGCCTCAAAGTTCAGACTGTAAGCCAATGCGTCCTTAACCATTTGCTTTTGAGCTAAACGCACGGCTTGTTGCAATTCCGGGTCCTTCAGTGCGCTGATTAATGCTTCTGTCGCTGCATCATCTCGATGTTCTGGGTCGTAGGCTGGGTAAGCCAAAAGTGCCAGTCGCTCGATGTCTTGGGCTAGCTGCTGTAGGGTTTCACCAGACCTCTGCGCCCGATGCCTTAACTGTGACCGATAAATCTGCTTCAGATGATCGTCTCCATAACGCATGTCGAGCGCATTCATTATAGTAAGCGGGTTTGAATGCAACTCAACGGGGATGGTCTGCAACAGCTCGGCAGCTGGGCCTATTAGAGCAAGAATCAATGCAGTTGCTCGTTGCTGCTCATTCCAGTGATTTATGCGATTGGCTGCTTCAAACTGGGTTTGTAAATAGTCCACACCGTTTGCCCGTCGAATATTGGTGCTTTCACATTTCTGGATGAGCTTTGCGCTGCAGTTGTAAGCGGGACTGGTGAGGTAGTTACTACTGCCTTTGCTGCTTCCAATTCCTTTTTCATGTTTTCCACCTCATGGTTGATTCTCTCCTCGACCTCGTAAACCTTTTCCTCAACCTGGGAATTATTTGTACATGTAACTATATATATATATATATATATATATATATATATATATATATATATATATATATATATATATATATATATATATATATATATATATATATATATATATACTAAGTAAGTTTTTAAAACATTTGAAAATGATTGATAAGACGTAAGCTTTTGAGAGAAAATTATTTCTAACCTTTCCAGAAAGTTAGAATTTTTAAGCTTCTATAGTTTCTGAAAAGACTTGCTGTGGCTCATGGACAGACAGGACGCAAAACTAGTGTTTATGTAAAAAAATTGCAAAGCCTCAAAAAGCAAGGTCCAACAGCTTTTCAAAACAAAGAAGAGAATTGGCTTGCGGATATTAAATAAACAAAATAGTTATTTAAAAAAAATATTTTTATGCAATTTTTTTTTTGTTTAATGTGGAATAGACAAGGATTTCTTGTTAATTTTATAGGCAAAAATTTTTAAAATTCATAAATTGTGTTTAACTTACAAAATTGATCGAATTTCAACTTCTGATATTATTGTTGGCCTTGCAATCAAAAAGACCTACTTCCATGGTACATATCGATTTTTGGGATAAGAGGTGTCCAGTCACGAGGAGAGGGGGACAACACTTTTCCTCCCATTTCGCTACCCCCTGCGCACCACAATGCTAATGACGCTGTTTGACCATCTGTTTTGAAAAGTCCTCTTCAGGACTATTCGTTTGATACCCATAGATATAGGCTGTCTTGAAGAAAAAACAAATTTTTTTAAGGTCCAGCGTAGTTTTACCGTAGTTGCAAAACCTTAGATTTCTAGCTCATGCCGTTCAACAGAAAACTTGCTGCGACAAACGGATGAGCAGACGGACAAATGGGTACCGATTTCAGCAGGGCTTTTGAAAATGGATGAAATATACACGTTTACTATTTTCATGTAATGTCTCTTAACTACTGGCAATTACAAATAAATGATGGATTAATTAAGTGATCAATTCTGTTTAGTTAAGGGAATTAGTAGATTGGATTCCTAACAAAAACAAAAAAACTAGAGCTTATATAGTGCTAGTTACGCTCACCCTTGGAAATTGTACTTTGAAACGTAATTTATTGTGAAAAATTGCAACATGAATACTTTTGTGAAATATTGTTTAAAATTTTTGTATATGCTTGCCAAAGTGTGTGGAGTATTGCCCCATAAGTACAATCAAACGAAAAACCAATTAGAATTCTCCTTATTCGGGCACGTGTATTTTTTTGCTTTGAATGGCTTCCTTCTTGTTCTTATGCCCATTTTGGTGCTGAAGGCGTTCGATTACCTTCCAGACGAGGTCCAAGGAATTTTGAAAATATCCATCTATTTTGATACAGCACTGCTTTACGCAATTATCGCGATAACTTTCAGTGGTCCAGTCATTTACGGTTGCCGAGTGCTTAAGGCGGTTAATAGTGCGATTATCCTGATGCAAAATTGTTCTTCAAGAGGAAAATCAGATTTGATGAAGTCCCCATTTTTTCGGTTTGTGCTTTTAAAAGCAATTCTCCCTATCAACGTAATAGCAGCTTGTCTTAATCTCAAAAACAATGAAATTATGCAGATAACGTATTGGCACTTCGCAGGATATATGATTACGGAAATTGCAAAAGCTAATTTGACTTTTATTATGAATAGCTTTACAACGGGAGCACTTCTGTTTCGTTACTTTTATGATATAGTAAACGATCGTTTTGAGTTATTATTGGGTGGTTCAAACCGAAGAATAGCAACCCACAGACAAATTTCGGTGATCCATTATAAGGCCGATTTCCAACGAAAAAATTTGTTATGTAAGGAGTTGAAGAATGTAATGAAACTTCATTCAGAAATATCTTCTATATCTTTTGAAATTAATAGCATTGCTCAATTTCATTTGCTATGTTTGCTCCTTTATATGTTCCTTAATAATGTCTCAAATTTGTATGCGTTCTACTTTGGGTTAATCAATTTTGGAAGAACTATGGATTTAAGAGGATATATAGGATTTTGTGTGATTACATTTTGGACATTGTTGGATATTTTTGTATTTTTCTACGGAATATCACTCGTTAATGAAGGTTCCGTAGTGAATGGATGGAGCAGTCTTTACAAACAATTCGATGAGGCGAATTCAAATGATGAATTGGATAGAATGGTAAGTACTATTTAGGAATTCAAGCTAGTAAATTCATGTTAACAATTTGAAATAGTGTTGAATGAAATTGACTAGTTAGGAAATCAAATCTTCTCTTTTAATCATTCTCTTCGAGAAAATTAGCAAAAATTTAACTGCCCAAGCTAAATATTGACTTCATTGTATTGCTGAGCATCTTATTTAAAAAGTTGTAATTGATTTAATAGTAATCAGCACCATGGTACACACAAGCGTGGATCCAATGGGCTGGTTAAGGGCCGAAGATGAACAGAAGGCTAAACAGGCGCTTGGGGCAAAATCTAAAGACGACATGCAGATAGCTCCATCATTAAAAGTCAATAAAAGAATGGCGTCTAGCCCAATCGAAGGAGATCGGAATAAAAGAAGGAAGGAAGAGGCACTTGACGGGCGTGGAGCACCAGATAAGGGGTGCCAGACAGTGCTTACAAAGGGAGCGAAGAAAGCCGCAAAGAAACTCCTTCAAAAAAAGCCAGAAAATAAAATTCGCACGGACACCCAATTAGAAAAAGAACCTGATGCAAAACAGGAGAGGCAGAAGCCCCGACGAAGACCCCGGCAGCAGGCACTGCTTGTAAAGCCCCAAGATGGCCGATCATACGCGGAGGTGCTGCGGGACATCAGGAGAAACGTAAGGCCCGAAGACACCAATACTACCATTAAAGTAGTACGACCAACGCGGTCGGGCAACATACTGGGCGGATTCGGAGCAGAGAACGGCAATAAAGAAGCATTCTGTGACGCAGTAAAGAAAGTCCTCGGCAAAAGCGCAACTATAGCCCCGCTCGAGCCGATGGCAACGATCGAAATACGGGACATTGACTGCGTGACGGATTTGGCCGAGGTAGAAGAGCCATCAAACGTGAGTTCCCTAGCGTGGGAAGGATCAAAGCGAGACTGACACCAGAAAACAACAGGGGACAACGCATGGCCATATTTGACTTGACAGAAAAGGACACCGAACAATTCCTGAACAAGGGCAAAGTACGAATAGGGTGGGTTGTCTGTAGGATACGATGAAGAGCAACGCCTCTTCAATGTTTCAAATGCCTTGGTTATGGTCACACCACACAAGTCTGCAAAGGACCCGATAGGAGTTCCCTATGTTACAAATGCGGTGAAATGGGACATAAAAGAAAAGAGTGTACGAAGGAGGCACACTGTATTCTTTGCAAGGATGCTGATTCAAAACATGGAAGCCCTAGTCAAGGCCAAATCAGAGCTTCGATGATCCGCATCCTGCAGCTAAACCCACACCGCAGTTCAACCGTCCAAAATCTGCTTGAGATGTTTGCGAGGGACATGAAAGCCGACTTCTTGCTACTGAGTGAGCAACACCATAGTAAAAGTCCTGCATTATGGTATTCTGATGAAACTTGTACTGCCGCCATCTGGGTTCGGAACAGTGACTTTCAAGCGGAGAGTTGTGGACGGGGGGATGGTTTCGTGTGAGTTCGGTGCTCACGGATCACCTTCTTTAGTGTGTACCTAACGCCTAACGAGTCGATGTCATCTTTCCAAGCCAAGCTTAATGCTTTGGAGGGTGCTGTCTCGAACGCAGAGGGCAAAGTGCTCGTTGGGGGCGACTTCAATGCTAAAGCAATCGAATGGGGCATGCCTCAAACGGATCCGGGGGGAACACGAATCCTGAAAATGGCGGCCAGGACGGCCTTCGTCGTACTAAACTCCAGAAATACGCTGAATTTCCGCCGTATTGGCTGTGAGGGAACCATACCGGACGTGACATTCGCCTCGGAGTCCTTAGTACGAAGAATACACAACTGGAAAGTATTAGAGGACTACTCAGCCAGTGATCATCAGTGCATTCTGCTTGAGATAAGTGGTGCTGTGTCCCGACGTCCGTGCTCTCGGCCTTCCACAACTGGATGGAACATCGGAAGGATGGACGTCGAGAGGTTCGTCAAGGCCCTCACGGCAGCTGAGCCGCTGCAGGGAGCTTCGGAGGGGACGGAAGAACGGGCAGCTGAAGACGTGGTGAACTCTACTATGAGCATCATTACGACTGCTTGCTGTGCTTCTATGCCCCGTCAAAGACCCCGGCACGGCCAGCCCCCAGTGTACTGGTGGTCAACTGAAATCGCTGAAAAGCGAAGGGAGTGTCACAAGCTTCGACGTGAGGCTCAACGGGTGTAGAACCCTGATGAGGCACGCGAGCAGGTGGCAGCATATAAGTCGGCCAGGAAATGCCTTCGCAAGCTGATCAACAGTAGCAAGGCTCGCTGCTGGCAAGACCGAGTGGACAATGTGAACAAGGATCCGTGGGGCCTTGGCTACAAGCTGGTCATGGGGAAACTTGGTGCCCTACGGAAGCCTTGTATACATGACGCGGAAAAGATGGACGCGATAGTGCGGGGACTCTTCCCCGCCCGTCCCGTCCGTGTTGACGCTGTCCATGGTGAAACAGCAAGAGAGTGCCCACTCTTCACACAGGTGGAGCTGGAGGAGGCAGTTCTCTCATTGAAAACGAGGAAGGCTCCAGGTCCAGATAGTGTTCAAGCTGAGGTGTTGCGGCTCGTCTATCACCATTGTCCTGACTTGCTGCTCAGCACATTCAACGCTTGTCTACGGTACGGGTTTTTCCCGGTACGATGGAAGGTGGCGAGGCTCGTGTTGATCAGCAAGGGGAAGGGAAATCCCGGATTGCCGTCTGCATACCGCCCGTTATGCATGCTAGACACGGCTGGCAAAGTGCTAGAGAAACTCATCAAGGGAAGACTCACTGACGCGATTCGTGCTGCTGGGGACCTATCTCCTCGGCAGTATGGCTTTAGAGCAGGACGTTCTACCATTGATGCGGTTGCAGAGGTGGTGAGCGCGGTCCAAAAGGCAGAGGCATATAGTCGCACCAAGCGACGGATCGTCCTGTTGGTGACACTTGACGTCAGGAATGCCTTCAACTCCGCTAGATGGGTGGATGTTCTGGATACGCTGGAAAGCTCTTTTCAAGTTCGAGATTATCTAATGCGGCTTTTGAGGAACTAACTAAAGGACCGAAGCCTGCTCTACGACACCACACAGGGCCAACGAAGGATGGAAATTACATCGGGTGTTGCCCAGGGATCCATCCTTGGTCCGGACCTGTGGAACGTGTCTTACAACGGGCTACTGAGACTTGAGATGCCAGATGAGTCGCGCTTGGTTGGCTATGGGGATGATATTGTGGCTCTGGTCGCTGGACGCACCGTTGAACAGGCGCAACTTAGGCTAGGTATGCTAATGCGCCGAGTGAGGGACTAGATGACTGCTCGCGGGCTCAGTTTAGCACTGGAGAAAACTGAAGTGTTCATCTTGACAAAATAAAGAATCCCTAGAGTAAGGATGATCAGTATTGGAGACATACAAATCGAATCGAAGCCAGCGGTGAAGTTCCTGGGGCTACTGATCGACTCGAAGATGAGTTTCTCTGAGCAAATCAGGGCAACGGCTGAGAAGGCTGCTTCGGGAATATCGGCTCTGAGTCGACTTATGGCCAACGTAGGGGGGCCCAGTCCATCATAAAGATGCCTCTTGATGAGTGCTGTAGCGTCAGTGCTACTGTACGGAGCAGAGGTATGGGGCGACGCTCTCAGCAAGGAGGTATACCGGGAACGCTTGGCACGGGTGAAGAGAAGAGGAGCACTGAGAATTGCATCTTCGTATCCAACAGTCTCCGATTCGGCGGTGAGAGTGATTGCAGGCGTGATACCTATCGCCCTCCTTGCTAGAGAGCGCCGCGCTATTTACCTGCGCCGAAAGGAGGATGCGAGGGAGATGGTTGTCCGTGAAGAGAGACAACGCTCACTCAACGATTGGCAGCAGTCCTGAATTGCACGAAGGGAAGGTGGACTGCGCGCCTCATCCCGGATGTGAGATCATGGCTAAATCGAAGGCATGGTGAGACTGACTTCTATCTGACCCAGCTTTTGAGCGGGCACGGGTGCTTTTAGTCTTTCCTGCACAAGGTCGGTAAGTCACGGTCTCCCGATTGTCGGTTGTGCCTAGGAGAGGAGGACAATGCCTGTCACATATTTTTTGCGTGTACAAAATGGGTCAGGCTGCGAAGGGAACTTTACAGGGAGACGAGGGAGCTCACCCCGGATAATATAGTTGTGGTGATGCTCGAATCGGTTGACAAATGGAGCCAGGTGGCACATTATGCTCGGGCAGTCCTAAAATAAAAAAGGGACTCACAGCAGCCGGGGGCGCTGGGCTAGGGGATCGCTCTTCTGGCAACTCCTCTTCCCCTCTCCCGTCCCGCTAGAAAAGGGATTCCCCAGCTTGAAGGCGCTCCACGGCGTAACAAAACGAGACCTGGCCCGAAGTAATGTGTCAAACGGTTCCAGGCTGGGCTCTCAGGTTGACAGAGGAGGTGTTGAGTTCACCTCCCTACCACACAAAAAAACAAAAAAAAAACAAAAAAATGGGGGGGGGGGTCACAGGGGTCATGACCCCCCCCCCCCCACAATCAGCATGCATGTAGTGCAAAGGTGTAAGTTCAAATGTCCGTGAAAGATTGGAGCGATGGTCTGCTGCCTCGGCAGAAGAAGGTGTCAGTATCTGCCGAGAATGCCCTTGTCTGGGGACGCGTGAATGCGCTGGCAGGCTAGCGTTGCGGTGTCGTGGGGCGGGTTCATTCCCCCAGCGCAAGGACCCACTTCAAAGAATTTCGCATTTACGAATTTCTGGGGTCGAGAAAAGCAAGGCGACCGAAGTCGCAAAAATCGTAGGCAACTGCATCAGGGGCAACTGACTTGTTCATGGAACACGAGAAACAAGTAAAAAGAAGTGGAAGCAGGGTGAACTCGTCCTTACCCGGAGAGGCTCATGGCCCACAAATGAGAGAGGGGCAACCGGGTGGTGATGAAGCCCCCGCGCACCCAACCTACCGGATTAAAATCCATAATTGTTGCAGTGGCCAGGTATTCCTCTTCTGAGTGGAAAACTCATACAACTTAACTTGCATAAGCCTTCCCATCAGAAGAGAAGTACTCCGGTGACCAATTTATGCCATAGAATCATGCAATTCGATTACATAATCATATGTCATAAAGAGGTACCTTGCTCGGGCCACTCAACCCGTGAAGTCACCTGAAACAAAGAAGTTATTTACTATGTACTCGGCAGCCGGCTCATGTTTGAGTGTGTGAGCCTGCCATCGTACCGGGTCCTATACCCGGTCTGGCAAATCAAAACGGAAAGACCGAAGGGTTAGTTTTAATGCAACATTGTTTCTTTATTTACAATCATTTAATTCTGATGATGATTAAGACATTTGCGGAAAGGCTCACAACCTACTATTACAGTTTTAATTTCACTTTTCTCTATTCTAGTGGATGCGACCAATTTTCAGCAATAAAATTTACAAAATTCTTTTTTTTTATTTTTTTTTTAAGAAGGGTTCCCTATCTACTTCTGATTTGAAAATTCTATATAGGTAATAAAATTTCCCAGCAAATTGGGAGTGTGAATCAGCAGTCCTGCAATCACAATTGATGACTGATTCTTTCAGATTTACAGTGATTAATGTGAGTTAGCAAATAGTTTCGAGTGTAACAAAACATCATCTTTATTACTGTTCATAAAATCTGCTGAATTAATAAACAACCGCAAAAAAAATCCTCTACAAAAATTGTTAACTGCTCTATGTTATGAACTATAAGTAAGTAATTAAGAATTGGTAGCACCCAGCACCGAAAATTTCTGGACGAATATAACACAGCAAATGAGTCTCTTATTCAGATGGTAGAGGTTTTTGTAAGCGAACAATGTTGTTTCAAGTCATTTCTCCATTTGCTTCATTAATTACTTGAACTCTCACTTTGACCAATATAATTTTTTTTTTACATAGTTCCGATCTCAGTTTAGTCTTTTGTTAAAGTCTTATTGAAAGAACAATTTAAGTTTACTTTGGTAATTCACTCAATAAAACGTCTACTCGAGTATGATTGATTTCTCGATACAAATTCATTACGAACGGAACACGACTAATTTCTTTCTTTTCTGTTTGTCCTCCTTCTATGCTTTTATTTTCCGAATACTCCTTTGATCATAAATAATCCGCTAGTAAATTTCCGTGCATTGCCCTCGATGCTTAAACAATCTGCTCGCACAACAATCGTCTACTAAATCCCAACATTGCTTCACATCCTTGATTACTAAGTAAATAACCGACATGTTGCGCTCATTGATTTTTTCAATTCTATTACACGGCCACTTTGAATGCGTCCCGTTTTCCTCGTGATATCCCGCTGCTCTGACCTTCCTCTGCCCAGCCCCACGCCATTCACAACATCCCCCTATTCTAAACATACCATTTCCAGCTAAATTGTACAGCTGTCCAAGCCAATAGGGAAGTTATACGTTCCAAAATTAGTTACCGGCACTTCACCATTGGAAGATGGGCAGGATTTAGTCATCACGGGTGCACAATCATAATCCTATTGATCACACTCCGCATCCACGCACGAGCAAGAGACGGAATTTGACCACTTTCTAGGCCAGACTAATACCAAGTCGATCACAATTTACAATCAAGTATCTATTTAGAATCCCCGCTAAAACAAGCCGCAGAACAACGGGAAAATCGGGAGAAAAGATATCTGTACTGCACTTCACACTAATATCGGGCTTAATGCCGAATCTCTAATTTACTCGCTAACTAGTATGAGAACCGCAAAACTGTATTCCGAGGTTATATGTACTAATCATCACCCCGAACCGCCGTGGCGTCCACACTGGTGCGCGATCTCGAGCAGCCTCCCTTCACGAACTGCACACAATTCCCATTCCGATGAGCGGAATCGAGAATCTGTAATTTCCGTGCTTTCTAGTCATAACCTGATTTTCTATATGGAAATGATTTCTGGTTGTGTAGTGTATAAGTTGATCTGGGATATATTATGCATGAATTTCTTTTAACTCTTTGCCGGCGCCGAATTCTAATCGAGCAGTTTTAGTTATGCTGAATATACAAAAAATATAAAATCTATAAATTGACATAAATAAAATTTAAATTCTACATGAAATTATCAAATAATTTAAAGTAATAAAATAGTCAATTTAACTAACTGCTCGATTACTACATGCAATTTAAAAAACAGAGCTGAGTGAATTATTCGCAAACCCAAAAACAAGAAAAAAATCAAGCGACCAAAATGAACCCAGCTTTTGTGAAATCAAAAACCAGAAACACACCAAACGACTAAAGTCAACTTACCATATTGTTAACTAAAAGCATTGGAAACAAAATATACTACTACGACTAAGCTTTTTATAGAATACTGATTTTTTCTGTATTTGGTTTGTAGCAACACTTCTGATTTGCTTACATTTGTATAGTTCCAACTGAGAAGATCATTTATTACACAAAATCTAATTTTCTATTTTGTTTTGCAAACTTGTTGATTATCGCATCAATGTCCAATTCGATGTCCCGATGAATGTGTAAGAATGCAAGCCCAGTGAGTCTGTCTTCTGCCAGAATTGACGGAGAGTTGAAAAACTCCTTTCTGCTGTGGCTGTGGTCACAGGAAGCGTATGCAAAATATCAAGCAGTTTCCAAATGGATGGATAAATTTCTTCATCACACGCAGCACAAACTGAATTTCCTCTTTTCAGGCTTCTGTCAGTTGATTTTGGGTGGTTTTGCTAATGTACGTTGCGTTTGCACCTGCGGTTTATAAATGTTGCTGAAGAGAAGAGTCACCAGAATCAATTCTGAAGCGAAGGAGACCACCACACTGTCTCCTCCGTCGGTCCTATCCAAGAGCGATCCATCATCCCTATGTCCACGTAAATAAATATTTTGCAGACCGCAAAAACTGATCGTTTTGATAATAGGCATCAACCGCTTTCGATTTTCTTTAACAGGTGCATATCGTTGTACATAGACTTGGTTGACCACTTTTGATGCTGGATTGTGAAAAGTCTGAAGCAAATATTTGCCAGCTTCTACCGCCTTCTGGTGATATTGGTTTCGTTGGTGAACAGAAAGCGCTCCATTTTCACCAAGTAAGTCGTGAAACTTTTTCAGCGGTTCTCGAACTAGTCGCTTCAGATAAGTTTTTGTTTGATAACCTCCTCCTGAGCTCGACGCGAATAGTACGCAATACTTACAATAAAGACCTTGATCTTTATGAGACAAAAATAGTCAAGGAAATTTCTCTAGATGGGATTTTTGAGCGTACTTTTTCCTTCTCTTCCCATTTTTCATCACGACATTACGAGGAAAAATATAATCGGGAGGAGGTTTCCAGTGATATTTCAGTAAATCCGCCTTAGTAAAATCGTCGATGTTGCGTTGGTTTACGTAAGACCCTATATCGGACGCGAAATGAGGCTTGCAGCATGGTTCGTTTGTATGCGTAATATTCGCTGAATGGGTAGTGGACGCAACATTTTCAAGCCTATCAGTGATGTTCGAAATACTAGCTGATGGTATGAATTCTTTCGCCGACGATGATGCATCAGAACTTGATCGAGACTCCGGTTTCTGACTTTTAGAAAAGAAAGTGTCAATCGTTCTTGTGGAGGCCGGTCGTTTCGTCACCTTTTTGAGAAACAATATCTCAATCTCAATTTGTTTTTTCATATACAATTGTATTTATATTTACCATGATGCATTCGCCGAATTGAAACTTTTAATGTTCTTCATTACTGGATTAAGAACCAGAATTTCTAACTATAAAAGAAGCCGACTGGACGGAATCAATAAAAACTGCAAACAAATAAAAGTGATAAATATTTACGAGAATTTCTATTAACAAATTCGGGAAATTCGGTTTGTATTGTTATTTTTGCATTTTAAGCTTTTGCCTGGATCCCACTTAAAATAAAAGCTTTTTGATTTCACTATAACACTTTTCCGGACAAATCAATGTCATTTATCCGCACTACTAATTAAAATTTCACTGCGATATCACCAAGTATCGTCGTATTAAACTATCCATGCCATCCTTAACAAAACAATGAGATACATACATACATATAGTACACGGCAAAAAAAGAAGGCGATTCAATGCGTTGCCACAATTGCGTTTATTTCACTTCTTCTTCTTCTTTGTAGCACTACATCCCTTCTTGGACCTTCGCTTAGAGATAGTTAGAGTATCTCATTTTCATGACCGTATTGATTTTTTTCGGAAGTCGGTTTGGTCAGTACCATGCTGTCGTGTGCTTGCTCCGCTATGATATGATCTGATTAAATCAGTACATATCACCACTGAGTGACCACTCGTAGTCTCTCCTGAACTAAATCACGTTGCGCCCAACGAGATTTGAACCTGGGACCTTCGGCTTATGCGTTCATGCTCTAACCACTAGACCACATAGACTACTGTTTATTTATTTCACTTATTTCGCGGATAATTTACTGAAATTCCACGACAAAATTAGCAGAAAACTGTAACGTTCACGCGTAAGTACTCGTTGTAGCATCAATTTTCACGAATTTTCGGGAAAACTGATCTATACGAAAAAGAAATCATTGCCACCTTTTAAAATTTTCATTAGAAGTTTGCCCGATGATAATCACAGAGACGAGACGAAAATTTTTAAGACACTGAAAATAGATGTCGTGAAAAGTTAATTTAGGTGGACCATTTTCTTAAAATAGATGCACAATTGCGAGAACATAAAGGCGTAGGCACGAACGTGAATTTCGCAATTATGAGTTTACATTGGAATGATCAGCTGGTTGATTTTTGTTTTCGAAATGTTTTGTTTCTATTCTTTACAAGGAGTGCAGAAGGATTATGAAATTTAATGGTTGGTTACCTACGAAGAGCATGTGCGTTTAGGATGTTTGTATGAAAAAAAGATTTCCTTGGATTTGTCAACAAATATTTGATTGAAATAGTTGAAAGAAATAGGTTTCTACAAATTTTCCACAAGTTTCTTTCAGTTTTTTGTCGCTTATTTTTTTCTAGTATTTTGTATGGAGTTGGTTTAAGTGTAATGTATTGAAGCTAATAAATTTTTTATTTTTTGATATATATAATATTTTGTTATTTTTTATATTGTTCTACCCTGTGACCCCCTCCGGAAAAAAAATTCTGGATCCGCCCCTGGGTACACATCACAACATTTTTTTTCTTTCTTTCCATGAAAATTAAGTGAAACAATTTTATTTGTACTTGACTGACTACTGGGAGACAAACTTTGCGATCCGTTTAAACTCTTTTCACTTTGTAAGATTTGAACAATTAACTAGGTAAATCAAGCAAAACGAAAGTTTTGCTTGATTTACTCTTATTTTTTCCTGTATTTTATCTAATAATTATAAAAAGGAATTGCTTTCGAATAATAACCGTGACGGACAAACTTTCGGGTTAATTAGACTGGCTCGCTCCGAACACTACCATACACGATCTTATAATGTTTTAAGTGATGCAATGCCAAGCCGCACTCGCCTAGACTAGCTGTGCAATAAATACATAGTCAAAGTTACAATTTCTAGGTTCAGTTTGATAAAAAAAAAACAGTTTTTCTGTTTAAACCAAAGGCTATCCCGTGATGGTTACAATTTAACAACCTTAGTACTATCGCCTTCCTCTTAGCACTGCAGCCCCTCTCGAGCCTTCGCTTCCTGCTAATAGCGCTTCCAATTATCTGGGTCCATTGACTGCGTGCTCTAATTTCGAAATCGGAGCAGCGATGAACTGTCTTCATCGACCGAGTCAGACCAGCGTTTCCTCGGTTTCCCCACTGGTCTTTGCCCTTCAGTTCACCCAACGAATAAATTTTTGGGTATGCGTTGTTCATCCATACGATTCATGCGTCCAGTCTGTTGCAGCTTCCGCAGTCTTACAATCGCTAAGACCTCCGGTTCGTCAAAATTTCATACAGCTCATGGTTGTATCTTATTCGCCATTGGTCCCCTTCTAGCTTCGCTCGTATTATTCGCCTCAGTACCCGTTGCCCAAAGGCATTCAATATTCTTGCGGATGCTTCGGTTAGGGTCCATGTTTCACACCCATAGCATAACACAGGTCTTATCACAGAATTGTGTGCTTGGAGCTTTGCTTTCCTGTTTATGCTGTTGGTCTTCAAAATCCTTAAAACTGAATAAAATATTTTATTTGCGAGCTGTATTCTTCGGCATATTTCGTCTCTTAAATTACCCGTTTTCGTTATTTTGGCACCCAAATAGACAAATTCGCTAAAATTTTTGATACTGTATTCGTGATGGGTGATATTTTGCGAGATTGGGGTATTGTTCCTCGACTGCGTCATGAACTTTGTTAGATTTTCATTGATTTGTAGCCCTACTAGTTTTACTTCGCTGCCGAGCTTCAGGAAGAGTTCTTTGGCAGTTACTAATGACCGTGACAAAATGTTGATGTCATAGTAATGTACCTCGTGTATCGACAGGTAGCTTCCGTATGATGTACTCCAGAGCCGAATTGAATAGCAATGGAGCCAGCCCATCTCCCTGCTTTAGTCCGATATTTTTGTCTAAGGCATCGGTGAGTTTTTTTTTTGTGGTAGGGAGGTGAAGGCATTTACGCCCGCCGAGCCTGGCAGTGTGGGACTCCCATGGAGGATACCCTCGGACTACCCACTAAACACCTCCCCTGTTAATCTGAGAACTTAGCCTGGAAACGTTTGCCACATTACTTCGGGCCAGGACTCGTTTTGTTACGCGGTGGGGCGCCTTCAAGTTGGGGAGTCTTTTTCCTAGCGGGACGGGAGAGGAGAAGAGGAAATGCCAGAAGAGCGACCCCCCAGCCCCAGCGCCTCCGGCTGCTGTGAGTCCCTTTTATATTTTAGGACTGCCCGAGCATAATGTGCCGCCTGGTTCCATTTGTCAACCGATTCGAGCATCACCGCAACTATATTATCCGGGGTGAGCTTCTCCGTCTCCCTGTAGAGTTCCCTTCGCAGCCTGACCCATTTAGTACACGCAAAAAATGTGTGACAGGCATTGTCCTCCTCTCCTGGGCAAAACCGACAATCGAGGGACCGTGACTTACCGATCTTGTGCAGGTAAGACTGAAAACACCCGTGCCCGCTCAAAAGCTGGGTCAGATAGAAGTCAGTCTCACCATGCCTTCGATTAAGTCACGGTCTCACATCCGGGATGAGGCACGCAGTCCACCTTCCCTTCATGCAATTCCCCCAAGACTGCTGCCAATCGTTGAGTGAGCGTTGTCTCTCCTGGTGGACAACCATCTCCCTCACACCCTCGTTTCGGCGCAGATAGCAAGGAGGGCAACAGGTATCACGCCTGCAATCACTCTCACCGCCGAGTCGGAGACTGTTGGATACGAAGATGCAATTCTCTGTGCTCCTCTTCTCTGTACCTGTGCCAATCGTTTTCGGTATACCTCCTTGCTGAGAGCGTCGCCCCATACCTCTGCTCCGTACAGTAGCACTGACCCTACAGCACTCATCAAGAGGCGTCTTCTTGATGGGCTGGGTCCCCCTATGTAGGCCGTAAGTCGACTCAGAGCCGATATTCCCGAAGCAGCCTTCTCAGCCGTTGGCCTGATTTGCTCAGAGAAACTCATCTTCGAGTCGATTAGTAGCCCCAGGTACTTCACCGCTGGCTTCGATTGGATTTGTATGTCTCCAATACTGATCATCCTTACTCTCGGGAGTCCCTTTTTCGTCAAGATGACCACTTCGGTTCTCTCCAGTGCTAAACTCAGCCCGCGAGCAGTCATCCAGTCCCTCACTCGGCGCATTAGCATACCTAGCCTAAGTTGCGCTTGTTCAACGGTGCGTCCAGCGACCAGAGCCGCAACATCATCCGCATAGCCGACCAAGCGTGACACATCTGGCATCTCAAGTCTCAGTAGCCCGTCGTAAGACACGTTCCACAGGCCCGGACCAAGGATAGATCCCTGGGCAACACCGGATGTGATTTCCATCCTTCGTTGGCCCTGTGTGGTGTCGTAGAGCAGGCTTCGGTCCTTTAGTTAGTTCCTCAAAAGCCGCATTAGATAATCTCGAACTTGAAAAGAGTTTTCCAGCGTGTCCAGAATATCCACCCATCTACCGGAGTTGAAGGCATTCCTGACGTCGAGTGTCACCAACAGGACGATCCGTCGCTTGGTGCGACTATATGCCTCTGCCTTTTGGACCGCGTTCACCAACTCTGCAATCGCATCAATGGTAGAACGTACTGCTCTAAAGCCGTACTACCGAGGAGATAGGTCCCCAGCAGCACGAATCGCGTCAGTGAGTCTTCCCTTGATGAGTTTCTCTAGCACTTTCCCAGCCGTGTCTAGCATGCATAACGGGCGGTATGCAGACGGTGATTCGGAATTTCCCTTCCTCTTGCTGATCAGCACGAGCCTCGCCACCTTCCATCGTACCGGGAAAAACCCCGTCCCGTAAGCAAGCGTTGAATGTGCTGAGCAGCAAGACAGGACAATGGTGATAGACGAGCCGCAACACCTCAGCTGGAACACCATCTGGACCTGGAGCCTTCCTCGCTTTCAAGGAGAGGACTGCCTCCTCCAGTTCCAGCTGTGTGAAGAGTGGGCACTCTACTGCTGTTTCACCCTGGACAGCTTCAACACGGACGGGATGGGCGGGGAAGAGTTCCCGCACTATCGCGACCATCTTTTCCGCGTCATGTATACAAGGCTTCCGTAGGGCACCAAGTTTCCCCATGACCAGCTTGTAGCCAAGGCCCCACGGATCCTTGTTCACATTGTCCACTAGGTCTTGCCAGCAGCGAGCCTTGCTACTGTTGATCAGTTTGCGAAGGCATTTCCTGGCCGACTTAAATGCTGCCACCTGGTTGCATGCCTCGTCACGGTTCCGCGCCCGTTGAGCCTCACGTCGAAGCTTGTGACACTCCCTTCAGTTTTCAGCGATTTCAGTTGACCACCAGTACACTGGGGGCTTGCCGTGCCGGGGTCTTCGACGGGGCATAGAAGCGCAGCAAGCAGTCGTGATTATGCTCATAGTAGAGTTCACCACGTCTTGAGCTGCAAGTTCTTCCATCCCCTCCGGAGCTCCCTGCAGCGGCTCACCTGCTGTGAGACCCTTGATGAACCTCTCGACGTCCATTCTTCCGATGTTCCATCCAGTTGTAGAAGGCCGAGAGCACGGACGTCGGGAGACAGCATCACTTATCTCAAGCAGAATGCACTGGTGATCACTGGCTGAGTATTCCTCTGATACTTTCCAGTTGTGTATCCTCCGTACTAAGGACTCCGAGGTGACTGTCACGTCCGGTATGGTTCCTTCACAGCCAATACGGCGGAAAGTCAGCGTATTTTCGGAGTTTGGTACGACAAGGGCCGTCCTGGCTGCTGTTTCCAGGATTCGTTTTCCCCGCGGATCCGTCTGAGGCATGCCACATTCGATTGCTTTAGCATTGAAGTCGCCCCCAACGAGCAATTTGCCCTCTGCGTTCGAGACAGCGCCCTCCAGAGCATTAAGCTTGGCTTGGAAACATGATATTGATTTGTTAGGCGTTAGGTACACACTAAAGAAGGTGATCCCTGAGCACCGACCCCAAACGAAACCATTCCCCCGTCCACAACTCCCCGCTTGAAAGTCACTGTTCCGAACCCAGATAGCGGCAGTACCAGTTTCATCAGAACACCATAATGCAGGACTTTTATTATGGTGTTGCTCACTCAGCAGCAAGAAGTCGGCTTTCCTGTCCCTCGCAAACATCTCAAGCAGATTTTGGGCAGTCGAACTGCGGTGTAGGTTTAGCTGCAGGATGCGGGTCATCAAAGCTCTGATTTTGCCTTGACTAGGGCTTCCTGGAACACCCGGCATTTTCCTGATCCCAAGACGTGTCCAAAATCAGGTTTTGGATCAGCATCCTTGCAAAGAATACAGTGTGCTTCCTTCGTACACTCTTTTCTTTTATGACCCGTTTCACCGCATTTGTAACATAGGGAACTCCTATCGGGTCCTTTACATACTTGTGTGGTGTGACCATAACCAAGGCATTTGAAACATTGAAGAGGCGTTGCTCTTCGCTGTATCCTACAGACAACCCACCCTATTCGTACTTTGCGCTTGTTCAGGAAATGTTCGGCGTCCGTTTCGGTCAAGTCAACTATGGCTATGCGTTGTCCCCTGTTGTTTTCTGGTGTCAGTCTCGCTTTGATCCTTCCCACGCTAGGGAACTCCTTTTTGATGGCCTCTTCTACCTCGGCCGGATCCGGCACGCAGTCTTTGTCTCGTATTTCGATCGTTGCCATCGGCTCGAGCGGGGCTATAGTTGCGCTTTTGCCGAGGACTTTCTTTCCTGCGTCACAGAATGCATCTTTATTGCCGGCCTCTGCTCCGAATTCGACCAGTATGTGGCCCGGCCGCGTTGGTCGTACTACTTTAATGGAAGTATTGGTGTCTTCGGGCCTTACGTTTCCCCTGATGTCCCGCAGTACTACCGCGTAGGATCGGCCATCTTGGGGCTTTACAAGCTGTGCCTGCTACCGGGGTCTTCGTCGGGGCTTCAGCCTCTCCTGTTTTGCATCAGGTCCTTTTTGTAATTGGGCGTCCGTACGAACTTTACTTTCTGGCTTTTTTTGAAGGAGTTTCTTTGCAGCTTTCTTCGCTCCTTTTGTAAGCACTGTCTGGAACCCCTGATCTTGTGCTCCACGCCTTTCAAGTGCCCCTTCCTTCTTTCATCCCGATCTCTTTCGATTGGGCTAGACGCCATTCTTTTATTGACTTTAATGGTGGAGCTATCTGCGTGTTGCCTTTAGATTTTGCCCCAAGCGCCTCTTTAGCCTTCTCTTCGGCTTCGGCCCTTAACCAGCTTCTCCGATAGTGCCTTATGCGATCTAGGAGCTCCTCTAGTTCAAGGAGCCCTTCCTTTGCTGCTTTGCTGATTTTTGGGGAGTCGCATGCAGCTTGTATTCTTTTCAGAACATCTACCGCTTTTCGGGGTAGTCTTTCTTCTTCATATCGCTGGGCCGCAATTGTACCTTGCAACCATCCTTGGGAGAGGTTATCGCGTTCCGTTTCTGAGTGCAGTACTTTCGCCACATTTTCAACTTTGGCGGTGCATTCACGCGGTGTCTGGTCACTCCTTGCTTTTAGTGCCGTAGTCTTCTCGTTGGCTTCAGGATCTTTCGTTGCAATGTCGGGATTTGTGACCCTTGCATCGGTCGCTACGGTAACGATCGTAGCAGTGACAACCGGATTTTCGGTGTTCTTTATGTTATCTCCCACCGCTCGAACACCTGAAGTGTCCTGCAGAGTTTCCCGTTTCTCCTTTATAGGATGCTCGGGCGTTCGCATCATTTTTTTTGCTGCGCCCGAACGCCGCAGGAATCTCAGTCTGTATTCTCCGTTTTTCGTCCGTCTTCGTTTTTGTCGTTGTTAGTACCGCTCGCGATGTACTGTTGACATCGTGGCTGCAACCGCTGGTTGCGTCGTCGTTATTATTCTTCGTTTCTTTTTCTGGGTATTTGTGGTCTTTTGATTTTGTGTGCTCCAGTTTTGTTAGGTCCCCCCTTGGAGCCGCTATCTCCGTTCGTGTGTGTAGTAGCCTTTTTGGTCCCATGGTTATCTTTGCAGAGCAGGGAGGCCATGCGAGGGTTGGCACAAGCCCTTATGGGGACAAGTGGTCAGAGCCAGACCAGCGCTAATCGGGAGTCCGTCTCAACCGAACCTATACCACCAACCCAATGGAGCGAACTTTGAACGTACTCCGAAGCCTGCCAAGGTTTTACCGGGACGGAAACGGTATGATAGTTGAATTGGAGCCGTTCACACACGAGTTTCACCTCGGCGCTACTGTGCGAAGCAACTAGGTCCAAATCATCACATCTGCCAGCCCAAAGCATCAATTCCAGTTCGTTGTCCAAAGCGTAGTCCAGATCCAATCAAAGTCGTTATCTGTCATCCCACCTCGGGTCCGTGGGGGCGGCGCTCCCCAAAGAATGCTAGCCTCCAAGAGTGCTCTTGTTGACCGGCATTCTCCCTGCGGGAATTTCCTCGTGTACGTGGGGGCGGCGCTCCCCAAAGAATGCTAGCCTCCAAGGGTGCTCTTGTCGACCGGCATTCCCCCTGCGGGGGTGAGTTGGTCATTGATGCAAGGTTGGGAGGTTGTCGACGTCACTGTCATTTTGGTAAGACGGACCAATTTGGCTGGGATGCCAAAGCAAAGCATTATTTCGTACAGTACGTTACGATCAATACTGTCGTATGCTCGCTTGAAGTCAACGAAAATTTGGAGTACGTCTATGTTGAACTCCCATCATTTTTCAAGTACCTGCTTGACTGTGAATAATTGGTCTATTGTCGATCCACCTGCCCTAAAACCACCTTGATACACCCCAATAATACTCTTGGCGTATGATCCGATTTTATTTTCTAAGATTTTAGAAAATATTTTGTACGCCGTACAAAGTGGTGATATGCCTCTATAATTTTCACACTATAGCTTGCCACTTTTTTTGTGGATAGGGAATACAATTGATGGGCTCCACCCTTTTGGCATATGTTCTTGATGCCAAATGTACTGGATGACTTTGTGAATAGCTTGATGAACACTACTACCACCATATTTGATGAGCTTCACTGGAATCTCATCGATACACGGCGCTTTATTATTCTTTTGGGCTTTGGTGATGGCACGAACTTCATCGAGAATTGGTGAGGCCAATGGAAGCTCTCCGCAGACATCTGTAGGCTCCAATATTTTGGAGCTGTGCGAAAGATTAAGGAGGTTATTGAAAGATGATGCCCATCTTCCCTTAATCTTGGTTTCCTCAGCGATGATATTGCCGATGTTATCACGACAGAGCGTGGCTTTGGGCTGACAACCATGCTTCAGGCTTTTCACTACTTTGTATGCCTGCCTCGTGTTGTTGCTCGATAAACTTACATCTATACTTCTCAATGGGTTTTCATGGTATTTTCTTTTCTTAATCCTAATTATCTTATTCGCTACTCTTTTGAGATTTTCATAGTGTTCTCGTCTCGTCCTGATTTTCCTACCTACATATTCTTTTTATGCCTGATTTTTTGTCTAATGCATTTTGGCACTTTTCATCGAACCAATCATTCCTCTTGCGACAAGCTTGGGGTCCGATCGTCTGCTCTGCGATTGTCTTAATAGCTATCCAGAGCTCGTTGCTCGTCTTAAGCGGTGCGTGTGATAAGATGAGAGCCAGCTGGTTGTCGAGGGTCTCCGTAAAATTTTCGGCCACAGACAACGTTTGGAGCCTTTCGATGTCAAATTTTTGCAGCGGGCTGGTCTTCGCCGAGTTTGCCTTTGACATACGACATCGATAGGTTAATTTGATCAAGTAATGATCTGAGTTACAATTGGCTCCTCAGTATGTACGGGCGTCAAGTATGCTCGAGGCCCAACGTTGTTAGATCAGAACATGATCGATCTAGTTTTGTGTGTTGCCATCCGGTGATACCCAGATAATTTTATGAATGCGCCGATGTGGGAAGCAAGTCGAACGTAAGGCCAGATTTCTGCTACATGCAAAGTCAATCAGGCGCTGGCTGTTGTCATTTGTTTCATTGTGGAGGCTACATCCTCCAGTCGTTCCCCGATGAGATAGCTCATCGCCAGTCTTAGCGTTGAAATCACCCAGAGTTATTTTTGTTTCGTTTGCAGGCAATGAGTCAACCAGATGATTGTAGAACGTTTGCTTCGTTTTTTCTTCCTTTTCTTCGGTCGGGGCGTGAATATTAATCAGCCAAATTTTAAAGAATTTCACTTCTATACGGATCACAGACAACCGTTCGTTTATTGCCTTAAAATCAATAACGTGCGATTTGAACTCCCTATCCGTCATGAAGGCCACTCCGAATTCTCATCTTCCAGTGGGCTTCTCACTTTTGAATATTATGTACGATCTCATGTTTTGAATATCGTTTCCAGTCCAATTCGTTTCCTGGACTACCAGTATTTTTAATTGATATTGTCTGGCCTGTTGTAAACGGTCCTTAACAGCGCCAAGGTAATTGAGTGATCTGACATTCCAGGATCTAATAGCATAGTCCTTTTTTCATTTGCGAGGTCGTTGCCGTGAGCTCAAGCCATTCCGTGGCCCATCTGACGGTTTCGAAACATTTAAAGGTTTTCTATGGACGGGGGTTAGCCTGTCGCCCAACCTGCATTCCAGCGGCATGGTTATTACGTCGATTCCGTCATCAGGCCCGGAAGATCCACCTTTCCCCTCTTACGCGCTCATAAAGGAAGTGTAAGTAGGATTTAGTAGCAGAGCTGTAGATGTATTTACAGTTATTAGCATTTCTCGGCATTTAATGTCACATTACTAGGGAAGCAGTAAACCCAATGTGCGACCCCGAGAGCATTTACTACCAGCTTTCTCTCAGAAATTAATTAATACAGTATTTTGAGAGCTGAATAGGTGGGACATAGTATTGCCATATACGGATGACCTAATTATCCCCTCTGAAATCGCAGAAGATGGCTTACTAAAACTTAAAGTGGTTTTGCAAACATGTAAGGACTACAGGCTAGAAATAAATGAAAAGAAATGTCATTTTCTCTACTTACAAATAGAGCTTCTCAGACATGTAATTGAAAACGGGAGAATTTTTCTATCGACACTTAAATCAGAAGTAGTGATGAAGTTTCCAGAAACGACAACTGTCAAAAGGCTACAAGGTTTTTTGGGACTAACAAATAATTTCCAGAAGTTCATTTCTCAGTACGGCAGAATCGCTCGTCCCCTTACCAATCTTTTGTGAAGAAAGAATGTAAAACATGAGTTCCATAAAAAGGCAAAACATGCGTACAATGAGTTAAAGGATGCTCTTGGTAAACGGCCAGTTCTACACTTATACAAGCAAGCCACAGCGCTTCAATTGCACATGGATGCATCTAAAGACGGCCTCGACACTGTACTGCTGCAACGGTCTATAGAAGGCAATATGCTACATCCAATATTCTACGCAAGCAAGACTACGACCGATGCGCAGAACAAATATAGTTCATATGAACTAGAAGTGCTAGCTATATATCATCACGGCACTCAAAAAGTTTGGATTCTACTTGAACGGTAGTGTATTAGCGATTTTTACGGACTGTGCTGCCTTCGAAAAGACAATGATAAAAGATAATATTAGTGACAGAATTAGCCATTAGGCAATGTATATTCAAGAATATAACGACACCATAGAACACCGATCTCGATTAAAATTGAAACACGCTGATGCTCATGGCCATTTTCCTGTAGCAGTGGTAACAATGACAGTTGACGCTATGAGCGACCAAATTAGAAGGGCTCAAGAAAATAATGCTTTCACTAAAGTAGTACCACAAGTAATAGAAGCCAAATCTTATGACGACTATTTCCTTAAAAATGATTTAGAATATCGGCTTGAAGATGATGCAGAGCTTTTGTTGTTCCAAAAAGAATGGACTATGAATTGATTAGAACAATGCATGAAAACGGGCACTTATCCGCAAAGAAAGTTGAAGATGTCGTTAAAAACCCAACATGAAACTTGACAAAATAGTAACAAGCTGCATTATCTGTATTCTCGCAAACGGTAAATGGGGAAAAAAGGGAGGATATTTGCACTCATTACCAATAGAAGAAATAACGCTTCATATTTTTCACGAAAATCCTCTTGGCCCGCTGGAAGTACTAGCAAAACTTACTTATGTTCGTAATTATAGGCTCATTCACAAAATATGTGAGGATATACCCCACAAAGACGACTGGAAGCAAAGAAGTATTCGAGAAGCTGGAACTACAGAGGAAACCCAAGTATCATTATAAGGATGAGCTTTTACCTCTCATGATTTTGAGGAGTATTGTACTGAGCAGAAGATCGAGCATTCAAAAATCATAACAGGACTATCATGAGCTCACGATCTGGTGGAACGCATAAATGCGATAATTAGAGCTGTGTTAACTAAAATGCCAATTGATGAACCCGCAAAATAGTATAAGTATGTACATCGACTGCAACGACTTATAAATTCCTTGTATTAAAGAAGTATTATCATGACGCCATTTGAACTAATGTTTGGAATAAATTTACGTGACAAAGCTGATGTTGAACTGAAGAAATTGCCAGAGGATGAGATCAGGTACATTTTTATGGACAAGCGAGAGGAGCTGCGGAAGACAGCAAGGCAAAATATTTGAAAATTCAGAACAAGAATCGCAAAGCGTACAATTTACGATGAAGACCAGCTAAAAGTTATCAAATAGGACAACTCGTGGCAATTAAATGAACACAAGGAGAACTGAGTCTTAAACTAAGACGAAAGTTTCTGGGACTCTATTCTTCTTCTTTGTAGAACTAGAACCTCTCGCACCTTCACTTAGAGATAGTTATAGAGTATCTCATTTTCATGACTGTATTGACTTTTGCGGAAGTTGATTTGGTCAGTACCATGCTCCCGTGTGCCTGCTCAGCTATGATATGATCTGATGAAATCAGTACATATCACCACTGAGTGAACACTCGTAGTCCATCCGAAAATTTCCCTGCAATAAATCACGTTGCTCCCAACGAGATTTGAACCTGGGACCTTCGGCTTATGCGTTCATGCTTCTGGGACTCTATACTGTTTCCAAAGTAAGCCCAGGCGATAAGTGTGATTCAGAGAAGCAGGGCTTTTTTGAAGGTCCATTGCATACCAGCAGCTGCGCTGAGTATAGTGAACGAGGACAATGATGGTGACAGCAAATATTCTGAAGATCATCACGAAGGGTCATCCTAGGCGGATGTCGTGCAGGACGGACGGGTTGTGGGATTGGCAACCCTAAATATACCGATTTTTTGTGGTAGGGAGGTGAATGCTATTTATGCACAGAGTGTGGGACTCCCATGCGCGACTGGACTACCCACTAAACACCTCCCCTGTCAACCTGAGAACCCAGCCTGGAACCGTTTGACACATTACTTCGGGCCAGGTCTCGTTTTGTTACGCTGTGGGGCGCGTTCAAGCTGAGGAGTCCCTTTTCTAGCGGGAGGGGAGAGGGGAAGAGGAAGTGCCAGAAGAGCGCCCCCGGCTGCTGTGAGTCCCTTTTATATTTTATGACTGCCCGAACATAATGTGCTGCCTGGCTCCAAACGTCAACCGATTCGAGCATCACCGCAACTATATTATCCGGGATGAGCTCTCCCGTCTCCCCGTAGAGTTCCCTTCGCAGCCTGACCCATTTTGTACACGCAAAAAATGTGTGACAGGCATTGTCCTCCTCTTCGGGGCAAAACCGACAATCGGGGGACCGTGACTTACCGATCTTGTGCAGGTAAGACTGAAAACACCCGTGCCCGCTCAAAAGCTGGGTCAGATAAAAGTTAGTCTCACCATGCCTTCGATTTAGCCACGGTCTCACATCCAGGATGAGGCGCGCAGTCCACCTTCCCTTCGTGCAATTCACCCAAGACTGCTGCCAATCGTTGAGCGAGCGCTGTCTCTCCTCGCAGACAACTGTCTCCCTCGCATCCTCGTTTCGGCGCAGGTAAACAGCGTGGCGCTCTCTAGCAAGGAGGGCGACAGGTATCACACCTGCAATCACTCTCACCGCCGAGTCGGAGACTGTTGGATACGAAGATGCATTTTTAGTACTCCTTTTCTCTGTACCTGTGCCAAACGTTTTCGGTATACCTCCTTGCTGAGAGCGTCGCCCCATACCTCTGCTCCGTACAGTAGCACTGACCCTACAGCACTCATCAAGAGGCGTCTTCTTGATGGGCTGGGTTCCCCTACGTTGGCCATAAGTCGACTCAGAGCCAATATTCCCAAAGCAGCCTTCTCAGCCGTTGCCCCGATTTGCTCAGAGAAACTCATCTTTGAGTCGATCAGTAGCCCCAGGTACTTCACCGCTCGCTTCGATTCGATTTTTATGTCTCCAATGCAGATCATCCTTACTCTAGGGATTCTCTTTTTTGTCAAAATGACCACTTCGGTTTTCTCCAGTGCTAAACTGAGCCCGTGAGCAGTCATCCAGTCCCTCACTCAGCGCATTAGCATGCCGAGCTTAAGTTACGCTTGTTCAACGGTACGTCCAGCGACCAGAGCCGCAACATCATCCACATAGCCGACCAAGCGCGACTCATCTGGCATCTCAAGTCTCAGTAGCCCGTCGTAAGACACGTTCTACAGGTCCGGACCAAGGATAGATCCCTGGACAAAACCCGATGTAATTTCCATCCTTCGTTGGGCCTGTGTCGTGCCGTAGAGCAGGCTCCGGTCCTTTAGGTAGTTCCTCAAAAGCCACATTAGATATTCTGGAGCTTGAAAAGAGTTTTCCAGCGTATCCAAAATATCCACCCATCTAGTGGAGTTGAAGGCATTTCTAATGTCTCGAGTTTCACCAACAGGACGATCCGTCGCTTGGTGTGGCTATGTGCCTCTGCCTTTTGGACCGCGTTCACCACCTCTACAATTGCATCAATGGTAGAACTTCCTGCTCTAAAGCCGTACTGCCGAGGAGATAGGTCCCCAGCAGCACGAATTGCGTCAGTGAGTTTTTCCTTGATGAGTTTCTCTTGCGCTTTCCCAGCCGTGTCTAGCATGCATAACGGGCGGTATGCAGACGGCGATTCGGGATTTCCCTTCCCCTTGCTGATCAGCACGAGCCTCGCCACCTTCCATCGTACCGGGAAAACGCCGTCCCGTGGGCAAGCGTTGAATGTGCTGAGCAGCAAGTCAGGACAATGGTGATAGACGAGCCGCAACCCCTCAGCTGGAACACCATCTGGACCTGGAGCGTTCCTTGCTTTCAATGAGAGGACTGCCTCCTCCAGTTCTAGCTGTGTGAAGTGTGGGAAATCTACTGCTGTTTCACCATGGACACCGTCAACACGGACGGGATGGGCGGGGAAGAGTGCCCGCACTATCGCGTCCATGTTTTCCGCATCACGTATACAAAGCTTCCGTAGGGCACCAAGTTTCCCCATGACCTGCTTGTAGCCAAGGCCCCACGGATTCTTGTTCACATTGTCTACTAGGTCTTGCCAGCAGCGAGCCTTGCTACTGTTGATCAGTTTGCGAAGGCATTTCCTGGCCGACTTATTTGCTGCCACCTGGTTGCATGCCTCGTCACGGTTCCGCGCCCGTTGAGCCTCACGTCAAAACTTGTGACACTCTCTTCGCTTTTCAGCGATTTCAGTTGACCACCAGTACACTGGAGGCTTGCTGTGCCGGGGTCTTCGACGGGGCATAGAAGCGCAGCAAGCAGTCGTAATGATGCTCATAGTAGAGTTCACCACGTCTTGAGCTGCCCGTTCTTCCATCCCCTCTGAAGCTCCCTGCAGCGGCTCACCTGCTGTGAGAAACTCGAAGAACATCTCGACGTCCATCCTTCCGATGTTCCATTCAGTTGTAGAAGGCCGAGAGCACGGACGTCGGGAGACAGCATCACTTGTCTCAAGCAGAATGCCCTAATGATCACTGGCTGAGTAGTCCTCTAATACTTTCCAGTTGTGTATTCTCCATACTAAGGACTCTGAGGCGAATGTCACGTCCGGTATGGTTCCCTCACAGCCAATACGGGGGAAAGTCGGCGTATTTCCGGAGCTTAGTACAACGAGGGCCGTCCTGGCTGCCATTTCTAGGTGTGGGTTTAGCTGCAGGATGCGGGTCATCAAAGCTCTGATTTTGCCTTGACTAGGGCTTCCTGGAACACCCGGCATTTTCCTGATCTCAAGACGTGTCCAAAATCTGGTTTTGGAGCAGCATCCTTGCAAAGAATACAGTGTGCCTCCTTCGTACACTCTTTTCTTTTATGTCCCATTTCACCGCATTTGTAACATAGGGAACTCCTATCGGTTCCTCTGCATACTTGCGTAGTGTGACCATAACCAAGGCATTTAGAACCTTGAAGAGGTGTTGCTCCTCACCGTATCCTACAGACAACCCACCCAATTCGTGCTTTGCCCTTGTTCAGGAATTGTTCGGCGTCCTTTTCGGTCAAGTCAACTATGGCCATGCATTGTCCCCTGTTGTTTTCTGGTGTCAGTCTCGCTTTGATCCTTCCCACGCTAGGGAACTCCTTTTTGATGGCCTCTTCTACCTCGGCCAGATCCGTCACGCAGTCAATGTCCCGTATTTCGATCGTTGTCATCGGCTCGAGCGGGGCTATGGTTGCGCTTTTGCCGAGGACTTTCTTTACTGCGTTACAGAATGCTTCTTTATTGCTGACCTCTGCTCCGAGTTCCACCAGTATGTGGCCCGACCGCGTTGGTCGTACTACTTTAATGGTAGTATTGGTGTCTTCGGGCCTTACGTTTTCCCTGATGTCCTGCAGTACTTCCGCGTAGGATCCGCCACCTTGGGGCTTTACAAGTAGTGTTTGCTGCCGGGGTCTTCGTCGGGGCTTCTGCCTCTCCTGTTTTGCATCAGGTCCTTTTTAATTGGGCGTCTGTGCGAACTTTACTTTCTGGCTTTTTTTGAAGGAGTTTCTTTGCGGGTTTCTTCGCTCCTTTTGTAAGCACTGTATGGTCTGGTACTCCACGTCCATCAGGTGCCTCTTCCTTCCTTCTTTTATCCCGCACGATTGCATTGGTCGCTTCGGTAATGATCGCAGTGACAATCGAATTTTCGGTGCTCTTTATGTTATTTCCCACCGCTCGAACACCTGAAGTGTCCTGCAGAGTTTCCCGCTTCTCCTTAATAGGACACTTGGGCGTCCGCATCATTTTTTTTTGCTGCACCCGAACGCCGCAGGAATCTCAGTCTGAACCAGACTGTCCGCTATTTTCCGTTTTTCGTCCGTCTTCACTGTCGTTGTGTTAGTCTTTGTTTTTGTCGTTGTTAGTACCGCTCGCAATGTACTGTTGACATCGTGGCTGCAACCGCTGGTTGCGTCGTCGTTAATTTTTGTTTCGTTTTTTGGATGTTTTTGATCTTTTGATTTTGTGTGCTCCAGTTTTGTTGGGTCCCCCCTCGGAGCCGCTATCTCCGTTCGTGTGTGTAGTCGCCTTTTTGGTCCCATGGTTAGCTTTGCAGAGCAGGGAGGCCATATGAGGGTTGGCACAAGCCCTTATGGGGACAAGTGCTCAGAGCAAGACCAGCGCTAATCGGGAGTCCGTCTCAACCGAACCTACACGACCAACCCAATGGTGTGAACTTTGAACGTACTCCGAGGCCTGCCAAGGTTTTACCGGGATGGAGACGGTATGATAGTTGAATTGGACCCGTTCGGCGCTACTGTGCAAGGCAACTAGGTCCAAACCATCACATCCACCAGCCCAAAGCGACAATTCCAGTTCGTTGTCCAAAGCGTAGTCCAGATCCAATCAGAGTCGTTACCTGTCATCCCAGGAGGGAACCTCATGGCACCCCCCATATCCTCGGGTCAGTGGGGGTGGCGCTCCCCAAAGAATGCTAGCATTCCCCCTGCGGGGGACCGATGGTCCGCTGTATGAAAAACACAGTTGAACAACGACACTGGAAGACAAATGTCGTGAAGTTATACAACGACGCCAAAAAAAGTCGCAAATTTAAGTAACCATGATTGAAGGTTAAAGACGCGAGAATTGCATTGAATTGAATCGAAAGTGATTATTTCATTGGCTATTGGATAAGGTTTGTTCTTTCGTTTGTATCTATTAATAATACATTCCTGAAAAAAACTGTGTTTCAATATCATAAAACTGTGTATGAGGTGAGTTTCCTACATTACTGATAAGAAATTGCCATCAAAAGAAGATTGTGGAAATCGATTACTGGGGTTTTTCGCCAATATGGACCAAGACTTCTAAAAGAAAAGCATGATGAAGCTACCTTAAAAATTGCAATAAATTTTAAAATAAAGCATATGGGCAAGAGTTTGTAATGCGATACATGTTAATTCTTGAAGTTCAGGTAAAAATAATGGATTTCTTTTTCCTCAATCTAAAATTCCGATAATACAATTCCCGTTTGCGATGTAGGCAGCGGATGAACAAAAGACTTTGATAGATGACTTCTATATTTTCTAGGTGAATTTTTAAAGCACTTTACTTGACCTGCCATACCATTTTTCGTCCAAAAGCACTTCCTTGATACAACGAGTTTAATGCATGCAATCTAATGTAAATTTGACCTATATAACTACATACTGACATATATACGATAGCTTCCACTCTAAACCATCATATATTCCCATTCATAGGGGCAATTTAACGCTAAAACCATTTACCATTATTATTGACTACTTATTATTATCCGACTAATTAAGGAAAAATTTTGTAAGAAACAACTATTAGTGCCCATGTTCATAGAAGTTTCCTCAAGGTTGCATCCTTTCATTTCACATAAAAATTATTCACGGAACTGTTCGCTTCTCAGACATATGCAAGTGGTCAGCAGTATGCGATGGTTAGTGATTTACTTCTTCAAATTTTGGTCTTTTTCCGCCAAAGTTTGTGGACTCTTACCTCACAGTTATAGCGACATAACAGGCCGACTTACGTCTTCCGGTTTCTGGAATACTTATTTCCTTTTCTTCAATTCTTTCGTGCTTATTGCTATGCCAATTGCTGTGTGCAAATCGTTCCGAAATTTTCCACTTGAACTACACGGTCTCTTTAAATTTTCCATATATGTGAACGCAGTGTTGCTTTATGTGATGGTAATAATAACGTTCGCAATTCCTATTGTGCATCGTTCGCGACCAATCAAAGGCATCAACAGAATACTTGTCCTAGTGAAAGATCTCTACTGGGACGAAGAAGCGAATTGGATGAAGGACTCGTTTTTTCGATTCATGCTACTCAAAACGATTCTACCTGTAAATGAAATCGCTGCCGTTTTCAATATCACTTCAAATCAGTTTAATATACAGACATTTTGGAATATCGCAGCATATGGATTGATAACTTTCGCCACGGCAAACATGTCATTCCTTCTTAACGCGTTTACAACAGGAACAATAATGTTTCGAGGCTTTTACAATACCGTGAATGATCGCCTTGAATTATTGCTCGATCGGTTGCGAAGCAAAAGGGCGTTCTACATTCAAAGATTGCACTACCGCGAAAACGAAAATTGTCAAATTGATGCTGAGATTAATGACTTCTTTAAGGAAATCTCTAAAATTCATGGTTATATCTGCACATTGGCTGATGGGATCAATGGCATAGCCCGTTTGCATTTATTATGCTTGCTCCTGTACATTTTCTTCAATAACATCGCAAATTTATTTGCATTTTACTTTGCAATCGTGAATTTTCGACACACTATGAACTACGGAGCATTTGTAAGCTTTTGTGTGATAATATTTTGGAATTTGCTGGATATTTTCGTATTTTTCTACGGAACGTCACTTGTTAACGAGGGTTCCATTGCACGTGGATGGACTATTCTCTATAAGTCTTTCGGAACAGCGTATACAAATATCCATTTGGATAGAACTGTAAGTAAATATTTATAATCTACGATTTAAATCATTTAGTAGAATTTATCATCAGAAAACACAAATTTAATTGGTTTCTTTTGTAAACATATTATACTTTGTTTTATTATTGAGAAGAAATTATTTAAAAAAAAACTTTAAGAACCAAAACCGACTTCAAAATGCCCTAAAACGTATGAAATAAATTTTATGGAAGCGATATTAGATCGGTTTTTTCCCCGTTTCTTTTGTGATGATGCTCATGTTGGAAGTTTTTATGCCTAAATGGAGAAACTGATTTAGCGCTGCTTCCATAAAATTTATTGCAGCTTATTCTATTCATCAATTCTGGCCGGTTTTTGAATTGCTTGTTGCAATCTGGTTAATTGCTGACAGTACAGAGCTGAATTGAGTGTTTGGCCAGGTTATAGCACCTCATGATAAATAATTCCCTTCCAATCTCACCATACACACAGCATAACCTTATTTGGCGTCAATCCTGGCTTTGAAGTCGTTTGTGATGATTCACCTTTTTGGCCATGATCTTTTTCGAACGACATTCTCGTATCTATCCCATTTTTCATCACCCGTAATAATTTGCCTCAAAAATGGCTCGATTTCGTTGCGATTTATTAGTACTTCGCAAATGGAAATTCAGTCGATCAATTTTTTTTGTGTTAATTCATGCGGCATCCAGACGTCGAGCTTCTTTGCGTACTCAGCGTTACGCAAATGGTTCAAAACTGTTTGGTGATGGATATTCAGTTCCTTAGCAATGTCATGGCTGCGTATGTGTCGGTTTTCTTCAATTTTTTGTGATTTGTTTGACTTTTTCAGAGATTGGTCGACCTGTGCGAGGTGCATCTTTGACATCAAAATTTCCAGGACGAAAGTGAAAGTGGCTGTGGCTTTTGATAAAGTATCTTGACCGTCGACACCACAAATTTTTTCACGAGCCTGCGATGTATTCTCACCTTGATCGTGGTGATATTGTAAGAATAACGATTTTTTCAGAAATTTCACTCATTTTTAAATGAATACAACTTTTGACACGAATGACGAAATGCAAAACTGTCCATATGAAAATTATAGACTGGAATGTCACCTTTCAAACGCATGTCAGTTTGACTCAATCTGATTAGTATTGCCCGACTTATGACAACGAACACCATCTAGTGACAAAAAAGGCTCAATGCGTTTAAGAATATCCAATATATACGAGTATATATATGTATATATATATGAATATATATATATATATATATATATATATATATATATATATATATATATATATATATATATATAAATATATATCTTCTTCTTCGTGGCCCTACAGCCCCTTTCGGGCCTTCGCTTAGAGATAGTTAAGAGTATCTCATTGTCATGATCTAATGTATCGGCACTCCACAAGGTGATATGATCATTATCACGCTTTGGCCTTGTGTCCGTCCACCCAGCTGCGATACGTTCTGATTTTTAAACCAGCACGTAACAGGCTTATAGTCCGTCCGAAAAACCACTCGAACTAAATCTCGTTAATGCCAACGAAACTTGAACCAGAGACCTTCAGCTTATGGGCTTAATGCTCTAACCACTAAGCCACGCGGACTTCTATACTTGTATATACCTGTATATATATATATATATATATATATATATATATATATATATATATATATGTATATCCATATATATACATATATATAAATATATGTATATATGTATATAATATATATATATATATATATATATATATATATATATATATATATATATATCTATATATATAAATATAAATATATATATATATATATATATATATATATACATATATATATACATATATATATATATATATATATATATATATATATATATATATATATATATATATATATATATATATATATATATATAAATAATTATATATATTTATTTTCTTTCGCGTGTTAAATGTCCCGGGAAAGTGAAAACGCACTGTCTTTTAAATTAAGTTAAAAGAGTTCATTTACGAAGAATGCACAATAATTCATTTCACTATTTTATAAATCACACTTTAGTTTACTTTTCACGTATCCTATCAATTTACGTAAGCAATGTCTTCAAATATATCACAAAAACCTTTACTTCACTATCAATCAATATCGCCAACAATTCGCGTTCTGCTTTTATTGCAGTTTTTACTATCGCAGTTATCGCAGTTTCACTATTGCTATATCCCCCATTCATTCAGTTCGGCTTTATATAGCGTCTCTAGTCATTTAATCCATTTCCATATTGGCAAATGTTCTGACGAGAACTACCTAGAATATTCGAGGAATTCTGAATACCCGCAGTGAAGTTACGTTCAGATATTGATCATGGATCTGATTGGTCCTTTCTTGTGCTTTCGTGTACGTTTCTTGGTTGCTTCTTTTTGATCAATATTGATCATGGTGTTATTAATAGTTGCGACTGCAATTGCGAGAGTAGCTCGTGCAATCTTTTGGACATGTAACTCTGCCCCCACCTAAGTTCTTTTCGCGCCGAAACGATGTGTGGCCAGTTCTCCCTGGATGTAATATGGGGCAAGACGGTCCAGGTGCACGATTTCAAGTTTGGTGCTCGGCTTACGGTGTTCCTGTATGCGATATACGATGTCGTTTATTCGTTTTGTATGATCCCTCCCAATTATGCTGCAACTTCGGAGACTACCTTTCCGCCGTTGTGGGTTATATAGCTACACCAAGTCATCTTGCTGGAAGCCAGTAGAATTTGCCTTTAGATCGAGGTGTTTTCGCACTGTCCGATGTTTGTAGTTCAACTGTTGCTTTAGCTCACTTGCGTACTCCGAGATGGTTTGGGGTTCTTCAGGGGGTGTTCCGAACTTTATATCAGCTGGAAGACGAATAGTCTTTCGAAAAATGATTTTAGCTGGGGCTTCGTCCATCGATGCATGTTCGGCAGCACTGTACGCCATCAAGAATAGTGGGATGTGTCGGTCCCAGTCTCTTTGGTCTCGTCAACCATCTCAGCCAGGTGTTTATTGAGTATGTCATTGAATCGTTTCAACATTTCCTGCAGATTGGGGATGCAGTGGTGTTGTCCTCGTGATCTGTATTACCAGCAGTACGCACATTACGCCGAAAACTAGTGACTCGATTTTTCGGCCTTGATTTGAATGTAGTTCAGAAAATACTGCAGTTCGGCTACAGTAGTCGCTTCCTGGTGGGAAATCGGGTAGACCTCGGGCCACTTGCTGAAATAACCGGCCACAATCAGCGTGTATTGACTTCCCCATTCGGATTCAGGAAAGAGTCCTGCGATGTGGTTTGCAATTTTCCTCTCAGTCGTCGCTTTGGATCTTTGACGGAAGCGGAAATCATGCATCTCCGACACCAGTCCTCTACGCCTTCTCGAGCGTGGAGCCAAAAAACCTTTCCTGTACCTTCGGTAAGGTCTTGTTAACACCAAGGTGACCTCCCGAGGATCCTTCGTGCCTAGAGGAGCTGCCATCGGCCGTTTTCCGTTTCCGCTTGAGTACGCCACCCTCCACCTGAAGGGAGTTCCATTGTGCCCAATTACTTTTCAGGGTGGCACCGTGCATTCGAAACGTCCATCCGCTCAGACCGCCCAGTTGTTTCCTTCGAATACGACTAATGGTCCGATGTCTTCATCGGCTAACTGGGCATTTTGAATCTCCTCAACGGGCGGCTCCTTTTCCTCAATCCGTTGGAAATACTTGCAGTTAACTGAACATGGACGACGAGATAGGGCATCAGCATTTCCATGAACTCTGCCCTTCTGATAAACAATTTTGCAATCGTATGATTGCAGTCTTTCGATCCATCTCGCAACTTGTCTCGCAGAGTTTTTGAAGTTAAGAGGCCATCTCAGCGATGCATTTTCCGTTTGAAGAACAAATTTCTGGCCATATACGAGTAGGTACTTGTGAAACTGCTTGATGGCCTCTATTATAGCCAATGGCTCCTTCCTGGTCACGCAGTAGTTCCTCTCACTTTTTGAGAGAACTCGACTGTAATACGAGAGGGCTCTTTCTTCGCCATTGATCTGCTGGGAGAGTACAGCTTCAACCCCACCCTTGCTTGCATCGGTGTCAACTACAAACATCTTCCCGGATTTCGGATATGCCAGCACAGGTGATTCACAGAGCTTCTCGTTCAAGGTCTCAAAGGCTGCCTAGTATTGTTCATTCTAGACATACGGATGATTTTTCTCGGTTAGCTGATGAAGACACTTAGCTATTTTGGCAAAGTCTTTGACAAACCTTCGATAGTTGGTCACCAGATACAGAAAATTTCGTAGTTGGCGCTTGTGATTTTGTGGTGGCCAGCTTTTCACGGCTCCAATTTTCTCAGGGTCTGTTTTGACCCCTTCTACTGTTACAAAGTGTCCTAGGTATTTTACTTTGGCTGAAAAAGGGTATACTTGTCAGGGCTAAGTTTCGAATTTGCCTGTCGCAATCGAGAGAACACCTCTTCTAAGTTCCGCACATGCTCTTCGAACGTTCTCCAGGTAACAATGATGTTATCTAGGTACAGCAAGTTGGTCTTCCAAGTTAAGCCTCGTAGCACGTATTTTGTCAGACGTTTGAAGGTAGCTGGAGAATTACAAAGCCCAAATGGCATCACTACAAGCCACTGCAATCTGGTCCCAACTGAAAACGCGGTCTTCTCTCGGTCTTTTTTGTTGATTTCTACCTACCAGTCGCCACTCTTGAGATTGAGTATAGAAAACCATTTTGCGTCAGTTAAAGTGTCTTCGCTGCGTGGAAGTGCGTAGCTATATTTCCCAATAACCTCATTGAGCTGCCTATAGTCGACACAAAAACGAGTGCTACCATCCTTTCTCTTTACTAGAACTACTGGCGCCACCCATGGACTGACGGAAGGCTCGATAACACCTTGTTTTTCCACGTTCGAGATCAGTGCCCTCATCACTCCTTGTTCAGCTATAGGAAGACGTCTCAGTGCTTCTTGCATCGGCTTGGCTGTCTGTGTATGTATGACGTGAGTTACCACACTCGTTCGGCCTTGGTCATCCGGGCTTGTTGAGAAGATGTCACTGTACTTGGTGACCAGATCAGAGGCTTGCTTAAGTAGCTGCACTGGCAATTTGACCTGCTTCAATATTGCAGAAGTGGATTCCCGGCCTTTGTCTGCGTCTTGCCTTCTTTTCCAATGATGGTCGTGAGTGGCTTCCGAAGAGGTGATGGTGGAAACAGGCTGGCAGCTCCCGATGACTTCTTCCGCTTTGATACTCGTGGTTGAGTCTGTGGTGTAAAGGACTCTAACCGGCACGTATCTGTTCCTCATAAATCTTACAAGGCTTCGTCCTTCAATCAAATTGCGCAATGCTGACGTCTTCGTTGGCTTTATCAGAATCACCATCAAGAATCAAGAATCACCATCAAGCTTGGCCCATACAATCCCTTCGGAAGAATTAGGTACATCAGTGTCTCCATATACTACCGCATTCATCCTGGGAATTTGGGCGCTGGGATCCTCCATCAATACTTCGACATCCTGTCATTTCAATACCCGTTTGCCCAAATCCAACGTGATTCCATGTGGTCATAGAAAATCCATTCCGAGAATGCAGTCATCCATAATGTTCGCGACCAGAAAATTATGTCGGAACGCAAGGTCTCCCAACTATATCTGGAGGTTGATCTCTCCATAGATAGGTGCAGTTTCTCCCGAAGCTGTCCTTAGTAAGGAAATCCTACCCTTTTGAAGTAGTTGTTGCCTTACTAGGTCTGGTCGGATAATCAATCAGGTTGCACCAGTGTCGGTTGTTATGGCGCAATGCTCTCCGTCAACTTGACCCGGAAGGTATAAGTCCGCTTCTCCTCGATGTAGTCTTGACACGGTGATGGTAGTGCTGGGGACGTCGATTCTCCTAGCCAACCTCTGCCCAACGCAGTTGGCCCCCTCAGTTTAAAGGGCTTCCATTCTGGGCTCCTGACTCGATCTAGATCTCCTCCTTGCTGCACACCCTAGACAATAGCTCGGTTTTCTTCGCTTCTTGGAGTCGCTTTGCAGGTGCCCTTTCTTTCCGCAATTGCAGCATTGAGGTGCACCATTTACCTGCCACTTTTGCTCAATTTCCATGCGCTCACACCTGCACTCGTCTGTCACTACCTCGCGAACCCGGCCACTGGCACAAGCCACATTTTGCGCTACTTGAAAGTTCCGATTATAAGCTAATGCTTCCTTAACCGTTTGCTTTTGAGCTGAACGCACGGGTTGCTGCAATTCCTGGTTCTTTAATGCGCTGATGAATGCTTCTGTTGCTGCGTCATCTCGATGTTCTGGGTCATAAGCTGGATAAGCCAAAAGTGCCAGTCGCTCAATGTCTTGCGCTAGTTGCTTTAAGGTTTCGCCAGACTTCTGCATCCGATGCCGTTGCTGTGACCGATAAATCTGCTTCAGATGATAATTTTCATAACGCATGTCGAGCGTATTCATTATGGCAGCCGAGTTTGCGTGCAACTCCACGAGAAAAGTCTGCAAAAGCTCGCCAGCTGGGCCTTCTTCGAGCAAGAATTAATGCAGTTGCTTGTTACTACTCATTCCAGTGATTTGTCTTACCGGCGGCTTCAAACTGGATTTTGTAGATACTCCAGACCGTTTGCCCGTCCAATATTCGTGCGTTCACATTACTGGATGTGCTTTGCGCTGCGGTTATAAGCCTTCGCTGCTTCCTTCCTTTTTCCTTATTTCCACCTTATGGTTGATTTTCTCCTCGACGCAGCTAATTTGGTTGTGCAGGCTACCAAGCTCCGCTTTTATTTCGGTTGACTGCTTTCCGAGCTTCTGTATGATGTCCACCTTGATTTTGAATGCTTGTTGCTCCAGCTTCTGGTCTAGTTTTGCAGATTACTGTTCATTTAGCTTCGCAGTTATACTGGATGAATGTTGTCGCTGCTCTTGCTGCATCAGCATCAAAATTTTCATCAGCGCATTTTCTGGTTCCTTTGATTTTGGTGTGTCTGCGTCTCCCTCACGCTCTGACATGGTCAATTCATTAATTTTTAAATGTAATCTTCGTGGCATTTTATTATTTTGGCTTTTTTCCGCAAGTTTCCATAAAACATTTCACTATTGTGCACTTTAAAATGTTTAAAAGTCCCATTTTCAAAATTTTCATTCTCACTTCTGTCACCACTGTCGCGTATTATGTTTCACAGCCGATAAGTTTAGGCTTCCAGGAAAATGAAAACGCACTGTCTTTTAAATAAAGTTAAAAGAGTTTATTTACTAAGAATGTACAATAATTAATTTCACTATTTTACGAATCACACTTTAGTTTACTTTTCACTTGTCCCATCAATTTATGTAACCAATGTCTCCAAATATATCACGAAAAACCTTTACTTCACTATCAATCAATATCGCCTTCAATTCGTACTCTATTTTTATCGCTGTTTTTACTATCGCAGTTATCGCAGTTTAACTATTACTATATCCCCCATTCTTTCAGTTCGGCTTTAAACAGGGTCTCTAGTCATTTAATCCATTTCTCGTATATTGGTGAATGTTCTGATGAGAACTACCTAGAATATTCGAGCAATTCTGAATACCTGCAGTGACGTCACTTTCAGATATTGACCATGGACCCACTTGGTCTACTTTTGTGCTTTCGAGTCCATTCGTTTACTTTTCTTGGTTGCATCTTTTTGATCAATATTGATCATGATGCTCAATTGCGACAGTAGCTCGCAGAATTGCTTGGACATGCCACAATATATATATATATATATATATATATATATATATATATATATATATATATATATATATATATATATATATATATATATATATATTGTTACATGCACGAATAATTCTGCGAGCTACTGTTGCAATTGTTTTCACAACAATTAAGAGCCTCATGATCAACAAAGTGAATTTACTCGAAACCCCGAGAACCCAACAAGCATGATCAACATCTGAAAGTGACTCCATTCATTAAGCTGCTCGAATATACCAGGTACCTCTCGGCAGAACATTCGCCAATGTACGAGAAATGGGTTGAATGGGTAGAGACCCTATATAAAGGTGAGCTGAATGAATGGGGGGATCATTCATTAGAACCGCGATAGTAAAAAATAAAAAAGCGACATCGATCGAGTAATAGAAAAGTGATTTTCGTTGATTGTGAAGTGATTTAAGAAGACAATTGCGATAGAAATTCATGGACAAGTGGAAGTTAGACTTTTAATAGTAAAAATTAAAATTGTGAAATAGAGAAATTAATGATTGTGCATTTATTAGTAAATAAACTCTTTTAAATCAATTTAAAAGACATTGCGTTTTCACTTTCCCTGAACATTAAATTTATTGGCCGCGAACCATAACACGCGACAGTGGTGTCGAGAAATGAGGAAGAAAATTTTAAAAGTGAAAAAAAATGCACACAAGTGAAAATTGACGTGGAAACTGGTGGAAAAACAGACAAAACAATAAAAATGCCAGGAAACTTACATCTAAAAATTGATCAATTGACCATATCGGAGCTCAAGGAGGAGTTGGAACAGCGAAATCTGGCTACACAAGGTACGAAGGCCATACTGATTGCACGCGTGACGCGATCGAGTCGGAAGGCGCAAATCTGGATTCGGGTGAGCCCTCAGATGCGGAACAAGGTGCAGAAGGTGGAGAAGTAGAAACACCCAAATCAAAGGAGCCAAGAAATGCGATAATGCAAATATTAATGCTGATGCAGCAAGAGCAGTGACAACAGTCCTCCAATTTAAATACGAAGCCAAATGAACAGTCATCGAATTTAACTGTGAAGCTAAATGAACAATCAACGAAGCTAAATGAACAATCAGTGCAGCTAAATGAACAGACATCCAGTTCAGCTGCGAAGCTATATGAACAATCAGCCAAAATGGACCAACAAGCGATCGAAATCAAGGCGGATTTCCAAAAACAGTCAACCGAAATAAAGGCGGAGCTCGGTAGTCTGAACAAGCAAATTAAATGCGTTGAAGAAAAGGTTTATCAAGTCAAGGAGAGAATTAGCCATGAGATTAGCCAGGTCGAGGAGAGAATGAACCATAAGATGGAAAAAGTGAAAAAGGACTTGGAAGCTGCGAAGGCAGTGGTAGCCATCTCACCAGCCCCGCTTATAACCGCAGCGCAAAGCACATCCAAAAATGTACAAGCACCAATATTCGATGGGCAAAATTTACAAAATCCAGTTTGAAGCCGCCGCTAGGATAAATCACTGGAATGAGCAGGAAGGAGCAACTGCATTAATTCTTGCTCTAAGCGGCCCAGCTGCCGAGCTTTTGCAGACTATCCACATTGATTTACACTCAAACTCGGCTGCTATATTGAATGCGCTCGACATGCGTTATGGAGGCGACCATCTAAAGCAAATTTATCGGGCACAGCTAAGGAATCGGATGCAGAAGTCTGGCGAAACGTTACAGCAGCAACCCCAAAACATTGAGCGACTGGCAGTTTTGGCTTACCCAGCGTACGACCCAGAACATCGAGATGACGCAGCAACAGAAGCATTCATCAGGCCTTAGAGGACCAGGTATTGAAACAAGCCGTGCGTTTAGCTCAAAAGCAAACGGTTAAGGAAGCAATGGCTTATAATCTGAACTTCGAGGCAGCGAAAAATGCTATCCGTACCACTGCCCGGGTCTGAGAGGTAGTGGTAGACGAGTGCAGGTGTGAGCGCGTAGGAAATGAGCGAGAGCGGCAGGTAAATGGTGCACCTAGATGCTGGGATTGCGGTGAGAAGGAGCGCCTGCAAAGAGACTACAAAAGATGAAGAAAACGGAGCTATTGTCCAGGATGGTGGAGATCCAGACCGCGTCAGCAGCCCAGAATGGAAGCCCATTAAACTGAGGGGGCCAACTTCGTGGGGCTGACGTTGGCTAGGAGGATCGACGTCCCTAGCACCCCCGTCACTGTGTCAAGACTGCATCGCGGAGAAGCAGACTTGTGCCTTCCGGGTCAAGTTGACGAAGAACATTGCACCGTAACAAGCGACACTAGTGCAACCCGATCGATTATCCAACCGGACCTAGTGAGACCACCACTACTTCACAATGGCGGAGTTCATGGCAATGCTGACACCCCATCTCGTCATCCATGTACAGCTAACTGCAAGCATTGCCAACGGGTTAAGGAAACGCAGCCGACCGTTGATCCGCGAGTGATAACGGCTAAATTCGATGAAGGTTGTTCATCGGAGGAGATTCGAAATGCCCAGTTAGCCGATGAAGACATCGGACCATTGCTCGTATGGAAGGAGACAACTGGATGACCTGAGCGGAAGGACGTTTCAATGGATGGCGCAACCGCGAAAAGCTGTTGAGCATAATGGAACTCCCTTCAGGTGGAGGGTGGCGTGCTCAAGCAGAAATGGGAAACGGCGGATGGCAGCTCCTATGGGAAGCAAACTTTATTACGTAAAAGCCGAATCCGCGATGTGGTTAAGGAAATGCATGAAGGATCCTCGGGACGCCACCTTGGTGTTAACAAGACCTTAGCGAAATTGCGGGAAAGGTTCTACTGGCTCCACGCTTGAGAAGACGTAGAGGACTGGTGTCGCAGATGCACAATTTGCGCTTCCGTCAAAGGTCCAAAGCGACGACTGAGAGGACAAATGCAAACATATAACGTGGGGGTACCGTTTGAAAGATTTCTGTTGACATCGCAGGACCCTTTCCTGAATCTGAATGGGGAAATCGATACACGCTGGTTGTAGCCGATTATTTCAGCAAGTGGCCCGAGGTCTACCCCATTCCCAACCAGGAAACAACTACTGTAGCTAAACAGCTAGTGTTAAATTGGGTCAGTAGGTACGGCGTACCTTGTGAACTACATTCAGATCAAGGCCGAAACTTCGAGTCACTAGTTTTAAGCGAAATGTGCGAGCTGCTGGGAATACGGAAAATGAGGACACCACCGCTGCATCCCCAATCCGATGGAATGTTCGAACGTTTCAACGGCACTCTCAATGAACACCTGGCCAAGATGGTTGGCGAGAACCAAAGGGACTGGGACCGACACATCCCACTATTTTTGATGGCGTACAGTGCTGCCGAACATGCATCGACGGGCCAAGCCCCAGCCAAAGTCATTTTTGGAAAGACTATTCGTCTGCCAGCTGATATAAAATTCGGAACACCTGCCGAGAAACCCCAAACCATCTCGGAGTACGCAAGTGAGCTAAGGCAACGGTTGAATCAGATACATCGGACAGTGCGAAAACACCTCGAATCGGCTACTGACCGCATGAAGACCAGGTATGATCTAAAGGCAAATTCCACTGGCTTCCAGCAAGATGACTTAGTGTGGCTATATAACCCGCAACGGCGAAAGGGTAGGTCTCCAAAGTTGCAACATAATTGGGAGGGACCATACCAAGTTGCAAAGCGAATCAACGACGTCGTATACTGAAAACAGGAACATCGTAAGCCAAGAGCCAAAATGAAAATCGTGCACCTGGACCGTCTTGCCCCATATTACATCCAGGGAGAATCGACTACAACTGGCGACACATCTTTTCGGGGCGAAAAGAACTGAGGTGGGGGCAGTGTTACATGCACGAATAATTCTGCGAGCTACTGTCGCAATTGTTTCTCAACCATTAAGAACCTCATGATCAACAAAGTGAATTTACTCGAAACCACGAGAGCCCAACAAGCATGATCAACATCTGAAAGTGATGTCACTCCATTCATTAAGCTGCTCGAATATACCAGGTACCTCTCGGCAGAACATTATATATAAATATATATAAAGGCGAGCTGAATGACTGGGGGTATCATTCATTAGAACCGCGATAGTAAAAACTGCGAAAGTGTGGATCGACTAGAAAAGTGATATTGCTCGAGTAATAGGAAAGTGATTTTCGTTGATTGTGAAGTGATTTTAGAAGACAATTGCGATAGAAATTTATGGACAAGTGGAAGTTAGGCTTTTAATAGTGAAAATTAAAATTGTGAAATAGAGAAATTAATGATTGTGCATTTATTAGTAAATAAACTCTTTTAACTTAATTTAAAAGACATTGCGTTTTCTTTTTCCCGGAACATTATAATTATTGGCCGCGAACCATAACACGCGACAATATATATATATATATATATATATATATATATATATATATATATATATATATATATATATATATATATTGTATATACATATATAAATATATATATATAGACACATATATATATATATATATATATATATATATATATGTATATATATATATATATATATATATATATATATATATATATATATATATATATATATATATATATATATATATATATATATATATATATATATATATAAACGGTTTTCCAATAAGAGGTGTTATTTTGAATAGCCCGCTATTTCGGTAGATGTCACTTCTGAAGCTGTCATTTTTTGACATTTGGCAAGTAAAAACTACGCCATTAATAAAATTGGAATGGTGCATGCTTCAACAATGCATTGAAATTATTAAAATTCACTATAAGTATGGTGAAAAAAGTATGTATAAGTATGGTGAAAATTTGAAGAATTTGGGTCGTGTAAAAATTCGAGCTGTTGGGACAACTTAGTGATGTGAAGAATAAAACCCGTGCACGTTACCCAGGAATAGCCGAGAATATAGCTGCTGTAGCCGAAAGTGTTGAAGAAAACTCAGGTTTGTCCATCCCTCGTCGTTCTTTGGAATTAGGCATTCCATAAACGTCATTACACCATTTTTTGCATAAAAATTTGGGTCTTAAGGCTTATAAAGCTCAGTTAACACAAGAACTCAAGCCGGTCGATCATCTACAACTTCGTGTCTTTGCTGATTGGGTGGCATGAAAACGATCCGGAATTCCATCGAAAAATTATCTTCGTCAACAAGCAAAATTGTCGCATCTGGGGCTCGGAAAACCCAAAAGTTATTGTTGAAAAGCCTCTCCATCCCCTACGTGTGACTTTTTGGTGCGGCTTATAGTCCGGCGGAGTCATTGGACATTACTTTTTCGAAAATGTGGCTGGAGCAACAGTAACGGTGAATGGATTGCGTTATCGAGAGGTGATCAATGATCTCCAGTTTAAGTCATAGCTTGAGATGATAGGTGGGTACTTAAGTGCTTACGGACATGAAGGAGTTAAGGTGTTCAATTGCAGCAACTCCACACTCCTCAAAAATTCCAAGTAATGTTTTATAAATAAGTTTATCTATGAAGGGCATCAAGTAAGGATTTTCATAGATGCCCGATTTTTTTGAAACAGTTACGTCATTAACACAGTTAAATTTGACGCACTACGACAAGGTAGATAGGCGAAGTGTTTCAGATCATTCATGATGCTCTTGATTTCTCTCTTCTTAAAGTCTATAATGAATTTTTCCATACGCTTTTTTCATGGAATCATATTTGTATAGTCAGCCCACTTTATAGTCAGCTTATTTACTTGTTTGAGCCCGGCAATATCAATCCAATTTATAGAGCATTTCTCATTGAATATAGAAGCAATACGTACATAAATATGATAGTGCTAAAGTTATCACCTCTACACATGTCCTCAATCAATTGTGAGTTTATTAAAACCAGTTGGTCATAAATCGATTACTTACCAGAATATTTTATGCATTTACATTTGGGAATCTACAGAAGGTCAAAGTTGCGCCCTTAAGGATTACGCGTTCAGTATAGTGTTAGAAATGAGCTCCAAATATAATAATTTCTTTTCGCGAACTCAAACCACTCTGTACATAACCGCCAAATATTTGGGGCTCTTCCCGTATGAGTACAACAGGACGTTAAATCGGTTTCAGCACTCCCGATTCGCCTTCTTGTATACGGTATGCTTCATTGTTCTGCTATCCAGTTCTGCGGTGTTCACGGCATATTTTGGTAATCGCACATTTGAGAAAACGTTTCGAGATCTTATGAACCAAACGATTTATGTTGACTCGTTTATTTTCCATTGGATGCTGTTGTTGTCGAGTGTGAGCCGACTCTTGATGCGGAATCGCGTTCTTATTTTCACAAACAATTTTTTAGCGACCGTTGAAAAGCTAAAGAAGGGATACAGTGACTCAGCCTCAGTGAATTTACTCTTGAAATTCGTCCTTTTCAAAGTAGTAATCCCAGTTAATCAATGTATTTCAATCTATTATGCCTTTGACACTTTGCGGCAAAGCTCGCCGTATGAACTTATCGCTGTTTTTACGGTTATGCTGCTCTCATATTCAACGAAAATTTTCCTAACGAATGCATTCAGTTTGGGTTGCCTAATCCTGCGACATTATTACGACATCTTGAACAGACGGTTCCAAATAATTATTTCCAGTGGATTTCGGACAGAATTTGGTTCAAAATCAAAGTGTGGATGCTCACAAGGACTCACAGTACAGAATGTGTGTGATTTGTGCGACGAAATCGATAAACTTGCAGAAATTCGCGCTCAAATGTTCTCGCATTGTAATATCATAAATGATATGCTTCGGATTCAAATAATTGCACTGGTGTTTCTTGTATTTCTGAGCAATGTTGTCGCACTTTACTCCTCGCTCACCTTGGTACCTCGGCTTATACGGCACAAAGACGCTGGTCCAGCAATATGCATTCTCTTAGCAACAGTTTGGAATTTGTTTGACGTATTTGTTCTATTTTATGGCGCCTCAGTTGTGAACGAAGGATCTGTTGGCGACAATTCAAATCAACTTTGGGAGAGGATTCATATGAGATATGATGAGAAATGCTTGGATAGAAGTGTAAGCTGTATTTCATTTCTATATTTAAAAAAATTTACTAGTTTTGGATACCATCGTTGCCTTGTTACTCAGGGCCGAAAACGGAAACACCGCGTCACGTCGCGAACCAACCTCTTTAAGCAACCTAATCAGCGCCATCTAGTGCTGTTTACATCAAATCAATTTTTTAAAGATTTTTGACAGTACATATGACTGTAATTTGAAATTTCATCAGTTCTATGTCAACGATTTATTTTAAATATGAGACGTCGAAGACATTAGCGCGCAAATATACGTATTTCGATCCCGTTTGCATCATTTCCGCTAAATTCCATCCGAGAAATGTCATATTTGACAATCTCAAAAGTAGCTGTTTATCAAAATTTAGAGCTACTCATGAAATTTAGAGCTACTGTTTCCGGTACGGGATGTGACGTCAGGCACGTTAATTGATTTCCTTATGGGCCTGAGTAAGATGGCAACAATACCATGCAAGCATACAAACATTGTCCTTTAGATTTTTAAGTTTTGGTTAGAGATATCAGAAATTAGAGTATTGAATATAGAAGCTGGGTTTTGCTCAGGAGACTAACAATATAGTTTTCTTATCTGGTGGACACTTTCCCCAAACCATTTTTCTCAGTGACAATTTTTCCCAGCATCCAATTTTCCCAATGATCATTTTTCCCAATAATGATCCGTTTACCTAACGGTTATTTATGTCAAAAAAATAATAGACAAATTTTTACCACCGGAACGATTGCGCTGAAATTTTACATTCTAGAGCACTTTTTGATTACAGAACCGATAAGAAGAAAACTTAGATTTAATCTCTGTTTCAATTACATTTAATGTATTTTCGTTCTGAGTTGACAGATAACAAGCACCACATTCGTCTGCCAGCTGACAAGTAAAACATTCATTCAATTGTCCTTCTAAAGAATCGGAGGGTGCCATCAGTGGCATTAAGCTATGTGGAGGCCCTGAGTACATATCATGTTGGGGGCCCACTTAAGGCATTTAAAATTGAGGAACTGTGAAAATACGTATTAAAAATATGTAACTTTATTATTGAATACATAAATGATTTAATTGAATGTGATCTATTTACAATTACACGCGGCCCTTGCAGCAAACATATCAACTATTCTATCTATATTAACAGTTTCTACCATATCGCGCTGTGTTATAACTTGACATTACATAGTATGCTTAATGACTATCTGACAGTTGGCAATATATGGATGTCAAATAAAATTTGACGGTTATAATATATATATATATATATATATATACTTATATTACAACAGTGTTATTAGATATATAGACTTTGCTCTTATGGCTTGCGACTTGAATGGTTCGACAAATAAATATGTTAAACCTTAATCTAAATCTAACCCTAATATAAATTAAATCTATTCTTACATCTAACCTAAAACTATAAGCTGTTTAGTATAGCACTCGAATTTATATTTATCTTGTGTTCTTATTTTATTACACTTTTGGACTAACTAAATTTACAAATATTTTGTTTAACCATGGTATGTGTCTGGTTCGCGTGAAACGTAAAATGCCGGTTTATTGGTAGTGACGGAATTAATGGGATCGTGGTCGTATTGTTCAAGGATTTTAAAGAAACATAGTTAGTAGGGATTATTTGCAGTGGTAGGCTCCAAAAGTGCTGAAAATAGAAAAAGACAGCTTCCTTTTAATTTTGTGTATTTTATTTATTTTTATTCTCGAAATCACCGACCCAAAAACTGGCAAGATGGTTGGTGAACGAATTTAAGGGAATGACCCAAATGAATGGTAGATCTGTAAAAAACAGCAAAGAATTCTCCGAGAAAATCCTGAAGTTTGGCCCACCAGCGCAAGACGAAATTATGGTGTCTTTCGACGTGACAGCTCTATTCCCGAGTATTCCGGTGATGGAGACACTGGGATATATAGAAGAATGGCTTTCCCACCAAGAAAACTCATTATCTTGGAAAATAAAAACTAGGCAGTATATCCAACTTGCGAGACTTTGCATGATCGAAAATGATTTCACCTTTCGGGGGAAATTTTATAAGACGAAAGGCGGAGTTGCGATGGAAAATCCACTTTCACCATTCTTCAGCGAGATATTTATGACGAAACTAGAAGACGGACTGCAGGAGAAAGGCCAGTTACCAAAACATTGGGTCCGATATGTGGACGATGTGTTTGCATATGTGAAAAGGAGTAACGTGGAGAAGGTCCTTGCTGACCTGAATGGAGCCCACAAAAATATAGTATTCACGATAGAGGAAGAAAAAGACGGTAAACTATCGTTCCTAGATATAGTAGTAAGGAGGACTCAAACAAATATAACTTTCGATGTATACCGGAAAGCAACTCACACACAAAGAACGATTCCAAATACATCAAATCATTCGCAGCAAATCAAGGTTTCTCCGTACAGAGCCATGATCCACAGGATGCTCGATTTGCCGCTAAGCAAAGAAGCTAAGGAAAAGGAGATGAGGTACATTGTTGAGACAGCTAAACTAAACGGCTTCAAGGGCTCGACGATTAGGAGAATGGCACAGAAGATCCAGATTAATAGACAGCGTTAGGGACGATCAACATTATCAAATGCGAATACCGAAAGAACGTACTGGAAGGCTCTAACTTATCACGAAGGCATCAGCAATCGGATCAACCGGCGAATAAATCAGCTCAATTCTGTACGGTTAATCGAATCAAGCAGCAAGAACCAGCTCAAAAACGTTCTCGGATTAACGAAAGACAAGCGCGAATCACACGAGAAATCTGGTATCTATCGCATCGAATGTCCCACTTGTGAAGAAGTGTACATAGGTCAAACGAGGAGGCTCATCGGCACGCGAATCAAGGAGCATCTAGGCGAAGCAGCAGCAGCAAGAAAGAAAGAAAGAACTTCGAATTTCAAGTCAGCGGTAGCGGAACATATTATCACGAAGGGACACGAGATAACAATGGAGGACGCTGTAGTCATCAAGGAAGCTAGAGATACACGTGAATTGGATGTGATGGAAAGCCTGGCAATTACCCGGGAAAGGAAAAAGTTGATGAATCAGGATGACGGAAACTGCAGATCATGGCTATTTAAATTAATTAAATAATAATATCTTTTCTGAATCATGTAAAAATAATATTTTGATAACTACCCCTTTTGTAAATTACCTTTCCTACCTTTTATTAGCTTAAGCAAATTTCCCTAATTACTTTTTAATGATCTAGAGTAAATTTCCTTAAACATAGCTAGTATATAAGCAGGAATGTGAGTAAAAATAAATTAATCGCTGAAGAAGACCGAAAGATTACGGTCGAAAATCGATTTCGAGAATAAAAATAAATAAAATACACAAAATTAAAAGGAAGCTGTCTTTTTCTATTTTCAGTTGGAGTATTTTGTGAAGGCGAAAATTAATTCGATTACAAATATCCAAAAGTGCGCAAATACATCAAAGAGGGTGCTCCCGCCACTTTTTTAAGCGTTTTTTAGTCATTGGTAACATGTAGTGGAGAATCGGTTCTACCCCCGTATCTTTGTAAAGGATAGAGTTCCTGTAGTACTTCTTATTAGGCCGTCTGCATTTGGATAGGCATTTCCTAGGGATCTTCCTCTCAAAGATTTGGATTTCTTTGGTAGCAGTAGGCGAGATTGTGAGCCATGCTGGAAACGCGTAGGTAATGATCGGCCTAGTAAGAGTTTTGTACATTAAGGCCTTAACTTTTGGGCAGACTGATTTCGAAGAAATGAGAGACAAAATAATTGCGGACGCTGCTTTCGCTTTGTTGAGAATTTTCCTGGCGTGTCTATTCACCTTAAGTTGATTGTTAAAATGGACTCCAGGGTATTTGTTATTTTCCTTAAGAGGAATGATTTCACCAGCAATATGTGCTTGCACATTCCTACTTTGAGACACGGCAAGGCGGTGTCCTCTCCTGCTGTCATTTCTGAAGCAGATCAAATCTGATTTGCTGGCATTTATTTCGAGCCTCCAAATCTTCAGATATTGAGAGGTGTTGTGGACAGAGCGCTGCAGCTTTATTTGGGCCATCTCTGGGAGGCTATGGGTGACAGTGAGGAGGATATCATCTGCATACATTGCTATATCGATAGTCGAGCAGTTTGGACGTGGGATATCATGAAGGAAAAAGTTGAACAGGGCGGGACCGAGGATAGAGCCTTGTGGGACTCCCGATTTGATAGGGATAGGATTTGAAATGAGGTTCCCCATTTTTATTTAGGATGTTCTATCCGGAAGGAAGCTGTATAGGATTATATATGTATATATATATATATTTATATGTATATATATATATATATATATATATATATATATATATATATATATATATATATATATATATATATATATATATATGGGATATAACGAAATTTGTGACCACGCTAGAGGTTGCAATTTTTCTTCGATTTTCACCAAATTTTCAGAAAAGGTGTATTGGATAATATCTCGGTTAAGTTCGTGAACCAGCTATATCGGCCGGGCAAAAACAAAATGGTGGCCATTTTAGACGAAAAATCGTGACTTCTGTTCTGGCCAAAGTGTAGCTCCGATTTGGATGAAATTTGATACAGAGGTGCATTGACATGTATAATGAACCTTGCAATAAAAAATCCAAAGTCGGTGCGGCTGAAACAAAATGGCGGCCACTCAAAGGTCAAAAAACGTACCAATTATTGTTGTTGTATGGTCACAACCTTTCAATAGATATTGATGCCAATTGGTTATTTGGTGTAAAATAAAATTATCTAAAGAACTATGTAAAAAAATTGGAGGTCAAACTTAAAAACACAAAATGGTGGCTAGTTGAAGCCCGAAACTTTAAAGGCTTCTAAAAGTCGTAATTTTGATCCGATGTATATGAATCTTAGTTTTAAGATAAAAACTAATTAGATCTACATAATATATCTCTTTGGCGATCATCCATGAGCAAAATTCAAAATGGCGGTGGTTTAAATATGTGATTTTTTCTGATTTTTGTGGCCCCCTAGTGGCCACATTATTCAACGGATTTTGATGAAACTTGAGATTATGGATGTTTGATATTAGTTCTTGTATTGTGCAAAATATTGTCAAAATCAGATAAAAATAAAAAAACTCGAAAATTTCAAACCTAATATTTTTAGTTGGCATTTTCATAAAAAATTGAATGCTTTTGCCCTGTCTACAGTGAATCTCCAATTTGAACGAGGCTTGGCACATTGATTGATGAGATCCTAAGGCACAAACTCTTAAAATATTCCAAAATCAAATGCATGCATTAGAAATGGCGGCCCCCAAAAGTTAGAAGGTAAGCACCATTCACTATTTAGTGGCAATGGAAATAATGAATATTTTTCAATTTTTGGCTTAACTTGAAAGTATTTATAAAACAGACCATTTTTCGGATATTGTAAAATATTTTTACAATCTCCTTAATAATTATGAAATCGCAACCTCTCTCCGCCTGGCTGTCTGCTCGTTCGCGCGTGACAGCAAATTTTTTCGCAAACCACGTGAGCTAGATTTATGAAATTTTCTACGAAATCAAAAGTGGTGTCCTCTCAAAATTTGTAGTGCAGAAAAATATTTTAAGGTGTTTACGGGGGGTTTCCTTTTTTTTACGTAAATTTCTCGAGAGAAATTTACCTATTGCGGAGAGTATCATATATATATATTGTAGCAACCACGGAAGTCACCGCAGTTGCAGACATTAAGTATTAGCAGAGGGGTGTGTAGCCCGGGGTGGCGTACTGAGGCCGGCTAGCGCTCAGTCGTGTCATGGGTCTTCCGGGACACCCCCTGCTCGTGCTGAGCCACCTTACATAAAGAAACTAACACAGTGGGAAAAGGACGGGAAAGGGAGAGGTCATGTTTGAGAAATGAAAAAAAATTATTTTTGTTTACAAAATATTGGCCGATTTATTAAAATAGAAAAGTACAGAACAACAGTTCATGTAAAAAAAATATTATTAAAAACAAGCTACTTCTTTTTGGTTTTGCAATAAGGTAACTAATGAATCAAATGAATAATTAAATCTCACCACTTCTATAAAAAAAACCAGCCAATATTTTTAATTAAAGGGAAAAAAAGATATACCAAGGGGATAATTGTAATAAAAGGAAAATTCCAATATGATTAAAATATAATTGATAAAAAGATATAATGAAAAAAATGCGCAATTACTCACCCCTATTAATGCTGCTGAGCGCTCGGTAACTGAAGGGGGGGGCACTGAAAATTAACTTCAATTTAAAAAAAAAATGTTTACACTACTCTAAACGCAAACTAAACCGACCACTTTTCACTAAATATAGATCTTTTCTTCGGAAACCTGGCACTATAGATTCATCCTTCAGGGATCCCGTTACAAATTACAATCAGACCCGCGTTTGGTTTTTGATTCACTTGTCGTTAATAAACTTTTGTTTTTTTTTAATCCATACTTTCATTTTCTTTACGGCATCCACCACAATCTGCATTCACTGTTATTTTTTTGTTTTATTAAGACTGTTACTCCGAACCAATTTTCTTTCCTATTCAAAACTATTTAAATTTCTTTTGTTTTAGGTGATTAAAACCGACACTGTTTTATTCCGGCTTCACCTCACTTAATTATGTGTTTCTCTTGTGTTTAGCCCACTTAACTTCACTCACACGCAATTTAAATTCTTTAACCTTCCAGCAAATGGTACTTTTCATTTATAAGGTCACTATCCTTTCAAATTTCTGCTCATTTCACTACCGAAAACTCCCCGAATCACAATCATGGCTTCTATTTACCAATCTTTCATGTTAAACCTCCTTATACCAATTTTCCAATCTCAACATTTCGATTGTTTTCCTCCCCGTCATCATCGACAAACTCTAAAAAAACTTCTTCGCGAAAATAAATCACTGTTATCCACCTTCTCCAAGTCAAAAGAACCGACTGACCCAGCATTCAAGCACCCAATCCCTCATTTCACCTTCCCAAATCATATTCCGCAATCCTTTTCATTTTTAAATTACCGCTGCCGCATCTGGGTAACGTAATCGAAGTTCATTACACTTCGATTCCGCTACCCACACATCTTTTGTTCCATATCGACAAACTCAATAGTATCCATTGTTTTAAATATGGCACTTTGCACAATCCAAGAAACGCTTGATTGAATACAAAGTGTCACATATACATTACGAAAGCTATTGGTTTTGCCGATACCCCAAAAAGAGTGATTACCTGCGCCCGGGGGAACTTGAACTCAGGGTCTCAGCAGACCCTCGGCCCAGAACTCGCGACGTAACCAACGGAGCTACGCCTTATCGATCTCCCATTCATCAGATTAGCAACTTCAACGATGTACCTGGGCATGGGATTGAATTTTGTTAGTAGGGAAACGTGAACTGATTTTCGTTAGTAAAAAAAATAAAATTTGTTTGTGGGAGCTAGTGAATAGAATTTGTTAGTATGAAGGAAGGAATTAGGTTTTGTTAGGAAAAATGAATAGAATGAAATTTTGTTAGTGGGAATTAATGTAGGGAGTGTTGTTAGTGGGAAGATTAAAATTATTAGTATATTACTAGTTTGTTATAATTGGAAATCAGGGAAAAGGGTAGGATTGTGATGATGTGGAAATAAAAATTAAAGGGAAATTGGAAAAAATGTTAATAAATATAAATAAATACACAGAGGAAAAGGTAGGAGTGCCCAAAGGGAAGTGAAAATGTTACGGCGGCAATTTGAAGTTGCGAATGGGAGGAAGTTGGTACGCCGGAATTCGCAACAATATATATATATATATATATATATATATATATATATATATATATATATATATATATATATATATATATATATATATATTATTACATGTACAAATAATTCTGCGAGCTACTGTCGCAATTGTTTTCACAACAATGAAGAACACGAATTCACTCGAAATCACGAGAACCCAACAAGCATGATCAACATCTGCAAGTGACGTCACTCCATTCATGAATTTGCTCGAACCTACCAGGTACCTCTCGGTCGAACATTCGCCCATGTGCGAGAAATGGGTGAATAGGTAGAGACCCTATATAAAGGCGAGCTGAATGAATGGGGGAATCATTCATTCGACCGCGATAAGAACTACGAAAGTGTGTGGAAGTGTGTTTCGTGATAGTGAAGTGATTTAGAAGACAATTGCGATAAGAAATTTATGGACAAGTGTTAGATTTTATTTTAATAGTGAAAATTAAAATTAGTGAAAGTGTTAAACTGATTATTGTGCATTTTCTTGAATTAAATAAACACTTTTAACTTAAATTAAAAGACATTGCGTTTTCACTTTCCCGGAACATTAAAATTATTGGCCGCGAACCAATAACACGCGACAATATATATATATATATATATATATATATATATATATATATATATATATATATATGGGATACAACGAAATTTGTGACCACGCTAGAGGTTGCAATTTTGCTCCGATTTTCACCAAAATTTCAGAAAAGGTGTATTGGCTTAACATCTCGGTTAAATTTGTGAACCAGCTATATCGGCCGGGCAAAAACAAAATGGCGGCCATTTTAGACGAAAAGTCGTGATTTCTGTTCCGATATAGATGAAATTTGGTTTAAAGGTTCACTGATGTACTCGTATGTAATGAATCTCACAATGAAAAATTCAAAGTCGGTACGGCAGAAACAAAATGGCGGCCGCTCAAAGGTCCAAAAACGTGCAAAATTTTGCTGTTATAATAGTGGTCAAAGCTTTCAACAGATTTCTTCGCTTTTGCTAATGTATCGATATAAATTGCTTGAATTGATTGCTTCGACGATTTGATAAGCTTTTTCTAATAAGAATTAACCTTTGATTGACGTTTTATTAGGTTTTTGTAAAAAAAAATTTTTACAAAGCCTACTAGTTTCGCGACCTGGGTGCCCGTCTGCCCGTGCGTCACAGCTAGTTTCCTCAGAAACTATAGAAGCAAGAATGCTCAAACTTTGTGAAAAGATCAGAAGTGATAGTCACTCAAAAGCTAACGTCTTACCAAGAATTTAAAAAATTTTCAAGGGGGTTCCCCCTAATAACGAATGAGCCCTTAAAAAAATTTTTTAACCAAAGGTAGTCGAGTGGGATATCAAATGAAAGGTCTTGATTAGAACTTTTAGAATATGAAATAAAAAAAAATCATTTTATGAATTTGGGGGTTCAGGAGAAGGCAAAATGTACGCAAAATTTGTGTCCCCTCCTCGCGATTGGATACCTTTGAGCCGAAAAATCTGAAAATTGTTTCGCATGTGGACCTTTCTGAGTACAAGGGCAACAAATACTCAGAAATCGAAATTCACTCAACTTTGCTAATAATAGTATGATTTGTAGATTTTACATTTTCGCCCATAAAATCAAAACGGTACCTTTAAACTTCTTGAAATTATATAGACTGATATAAGATATGTACTTCACAACATTTAAATTAAGATCGAATTATAATTAATTGAGTTATAGCGATTTCAATTTTGTGGAACTACAACAACAATAACAGATGTTTATGGTTGATACATATTTCAAATTGACTTAGGTACTTTTATTTTTTTTCAATTTTCATGAACATTTAAGGAATAGTGTTTAACTTGAATATGTTTAATTGGCTGAGCATTCAGCTAGATCAAAATGGCGGCTGCACTGTGCTTATGAAAGAAACTGTGTATCTTTAGCATAAATTTGAACGATTTCATATTCAAGTATTGGATAAATAATTCAAGTTATCGATTTACGCTATTAGAAAACTTGTTTCTAACCCTAAGATGTTTACAAAGGCCTTCTGGTAGGAACACTCTCCTGCTTACTCAATTTGTTGAAAACTTAAATTAATTTTTGAAAACTAGTGACGGGAGCTCTTAAAAACACGTTTGTACGTAACCAATGGTAGCCGTAGAATTCTGAGCGACTATGAAAGAGGGGTGGCGAGAGTGGTAGAAAATGGAGGTAATTACAAAAAAAATGGAAAGTGTCCTCTTCAGAAAAGACGATCAAGAAGGGTTATGCTAGAGGGTGTGTTCTGCTTTACGCGATTACTGTTTTAGCGTCCTTTCATTCTTTTGTGATTCACTTTCCGTAAGTGAAGAGCCCAGTTTGAGCTAAGCTCGGAAGTATTGATAAGGATAGACGAGTGGCGCCCCGCTCGTCACTAACGGAGCGAACGTAGATCCAGCACACCCAGCTGGAGCCAGCGCTGGTTTTGAGGGTTACACAACCTGGCTTGTTTGCTTTACAAATGAGCATTAAATTAATGAGTGTCAAAATTATTTCATCTTAATTAAATTCACATAAATACGAGGTTTGTTCAAAAAGTAAGGAAACTTCAAATTTCTCAGGCAACGTACATTCGATTATCGATATTTTAATTTTTTTATATTGGTACACTTGTCATAAACAAATATTTACAGTTTCAGCTATATAATATGTTTAGTTTATTTGTGAGAGGCACAATGGTTAGAAGTATTTTGCATACTCGGCGATTTTTCGCTATCGAAAAAATTGGATCAAAGGCCAAGAATTTTTTGGCCAAAAACAACATCACAATCATGCCTCAGCCACTATATTCATCAGATTTGGCCCCATGTGACTTTTTCTTGTTCCCAAAACTGAAGAGACCTATGAAAAGACGATTTGCAACGATTCAGGAGCTTAAGACTGCATCGCTGGAACAGCTCAATGCTACACCGAAAAGTGGTTATGAGAAGTGCTTCGAGGCTTGGAAAAAGCATTGGCATAAGTGTATTGGCACAAGTGTATCGATTTCTTTGAAGGCGGCAATATAAATATTGACGAATAAATAAATATTTTTTCCTTAAAAATACAAAGTCACTTTACTTTCTGAACACACCTCGTATACTCGCTTGAAAATGCCACCGTTTCACAATACTCTTGGTTAAAAACGAATTCAGCTAAATAAGTTTGTCATCAGTCAATTACTTATCAGAATATTTTATAGCGTTATTAGTAGAAATGATTAGGTCAATTCGACAATAATTTTTCGATGTGCGGTTATACTATCGGCATGTCCACGAATCAAAATAAATTCTTTTCGCAAAGTCTAAAAACAGTCTATTGGACCGCAAGGTATTTCGGTCTCTTCCCCTATGAATATAATAAAACACAAAAGCGTTTCGAGCATTCCCAAGTCAGAGTTTTCTACTCTATGTGTACTATAATAGTTTTAATTTGCTGTGTTGTGTTCATCTCATACTTTGGGCCAAGCACTTTTTCGAAAAAGTTTCAAGATATGTCGGATCAAATGGTATATGTTGACTCGTTAATGTTACATTGGATGCTCATTTTGACCAGTGTAAACCGTTTGTTGACGAGGAATAGAATTCTGATTTTCACAAATAACATTTTAGCTACGGTCCAGCAATTAATAAAGGAATGCGGAGACTCAATTCCTGTAAATTTGCTCATGAAATTCGTCCTGGCAAAATTAGTGATTCCTGTGAACCAAGTTTTCGTTATTTATTACACTATCATAAATGTTTCAGCAGGTGGGCGATATGAACTTAATGCTGTTTTTGTGCTAATGCTTATTTCATATACTATAATCGTGGTTCTATTGAATGTATTCAGTTTGGGTTGTTTGATTCTTCGCCATTATTTTGACATGTTGAATGCCCATTTGGAAAAAATTATATCCTGTGAAATTTGGACGAGACCCAGTTCGAACTCAAAGTGTGGATGCCTAAAAGGACTAATTGTGCAACGTTTGTGTGATTTGTGTGACGAAATCGATAAACTTGCAGAGATACGTGCACAAATCTTCTCCCATTGCAATACCATCAACGATTTGCTCCAGGTACAGATAATTACGTTTGTGTTTTTTGTATTTCTGACCAATGTGGTTGCATTGTATACCTTGCTGACCATGGTACCACGACTCATAAGACATCAGGATATGGGCTCAGCAATATGCATCTTCGTTACAACCACATGGAATTTGATTGATGTGTTTTTATTATTTTACGGGGCATGATTGGTAAACGAAGGATCTGTTGGCGGCAATTGGAATCAACTTTGGGAGAGAGTTTATTTGAGATATGACACAAAATGTTTGGATAGAAGTGTGAGTAAATATTTGTATTGATAATTTTGTAATGAAATGAGAATATTTCTTCAGTGCACGTCATTCGGATCTCCCCAGAAAATCAATTTGCCCTCATTCCAATATAATGCCTTGGTAAAAAAAAATAAAATAAAATTTTACCTTTTAGGTCAATGGTCTGGTTTCATAAAAGTTTATTCCTTCAGAAGTTGCTCGTATCTAGTGCAGTATTTTTTATATTTGTAAGCTGAACGCCATTTACCCACTGAGTGTGGCGCTTCCATGCCTGCAAGCGGCTGGACTACCCACTAAATGCCTTACCTGTCAACCTGAGAACCTAGGCTGGAACCATTTGACACATTACTTTCTGCCAGCCCTCGTTTTTCTACGCCTACCTTGAGGCTGGGGGATCCCTCCGCTAGTAGGAAGGGAGGGAGGAAGGGAGTTTACGAAACAAGTGATCATTCAGTTACAACGTTCTCGGCCGCTGAGAGTCCCTTTTATCTTTTAGGACTGCTGAAAATAATGTGTCACAAAACTCCATTTACAAACCGATCCGAGCATCACCATGACTCCGGGAGTGAGCTCTTCTGTCTCCCTGTAGAGGGTCTTTCATAGCCTGTCCCGTTTTTTGCACGCCAAAAATTTGTGGCAGGCATGATTTTCCACTCCTGGGGAAATTCGACAGTCGTGGGGCCATGTCTTACCAGTCTTGCGCAGGTAAGACTGAAAACACCCACCCCTGTTCAAAAGCTTTTTCAGATAGAAGTAAGTCTCACTATACTTTCTATTTAGCCACAGTCTCAGATCTGGGATGAGCTGCGCAGTCCACTTTCCCTCCGAACAATCTACGCAAGGCTGCTGCAAGTCGCTGAGTGAGTGCTATCTCTCCTCGCGGGCAACTGTGTCCCTCGCATCCTTGCTTCGGCGCGGATGAAAAACATGAGGCTCTCGAGCAAGAAGCGCAACAGGTACCCCATCTACAATAATTTCGACCACCTCCTCCTTTTTGGTACACCTCCTTACTGAGAGCGTCACCCTATATTTCTACTCCATACAGTAGCTCTCATTCTACGGCACTCATCAAGAGGTATCTTTTTCTTGATTTATTGAATCCCTCTACGTTCATCATAAGTCAACTCAGAGCCGATATGCCCGAAGCCGCTTTCTCAGCTGTTGCCCTGATTTGCTCAGAGAAACTCATCTTCAAACCAATCAGTAGCCCAAGGTACTTCACCACTGGCTCCTGTCTCTAAGGATTATTTTTTTTTTATCAACGTGACCGCTTTAGTTTTGTCCGTACTAGACTGATCCCGTGAGCAGCCAATCGGTCTTTCTTTTGGTATATTGGCATACTTAGCCCAAGTTGCACTTGTTCAATGGTATGTTTAGCGACTAGAGCTGCAACATCATCAGCATAGCCAATCAACCGTGACAGCTGGCATATCCAGTCTCAGAAGCCCATCATAAGATACGTTCCAAAGGTGTGGACTAAGTTTAGATCCTTGAGTAACATCCAATGTATCTTCCATCCTTCGTTGGCCCTGTGTCGTATCAGATATTTTGGAACTTGAAAAGGGTTTTCAACGTATTCAGAATATCCAGCCATCTCGCGGAGTTGAAGGCGAACCTAACTTCGAGTGTCACCAACAGAACAATTGTTAAGATTATGTTCTGACTGAATTTAAATGAGAAATTACCTGTGTCGTCTAGCCTGATAATATCTGGCCAAATTTTGACAACGCGCCAAAGGTATACTACTACGCAGCAAGAAACAACTAAGTTTGGCCGAATAGTCCAGCCAAAATAACTTGAACAGAAAGTCTAAAATCGTACTTCCAATAACGCCAGCCAAAGTGCCAGTTTGTGTGGTCTCGTGATCCACAAATCAATTAACACATCATATGTCTTCATATGCGTTTGTTATTCAACATTCAATAAACCGCACAAATGCATATGTTACGTAACCTTTTTCCTAGGTGATAAATTCTTACCACTTTAAGTGCGTTTACAATGACCTAAGAATGCATGCATGATGGCAAAGTGTGTTCCACTATTGGTTTGTAAAATTTATAAATGTTTGTATGTACATATATTATAATGAATGATTGCCTGTATGTTAATGTGTGTGTAATTTAGATTTGATGTATTTCATATTGAATATTTCTAATATATTGAATGCATAATTGAGTGGATGTTTTAGATTTTGTGTGAATGTGTCTAATATATTGAATGCATAATTGAATGAATGTTTTAGATTATGTGTGATCATTACACAATGAGTCGCTTGGTGTGGCTATGTGTCTCTGCCTTTTGGACCGTGCTGACCACCTCTGCAATCGCATAAATGGTGGAGCGTCCTGCTCTAAAGTCGTACTGCCAAAGAGATCGGTCCTCATGAGTTACGTCTGTGAGTGTTCTCTTGATGAGTTTTTCTAGCAGTTTTCCAGTAGTATCTCGCATGCATAACAGGCGGTACGTAGACAGAAATGCGAAATTTCCCTTTTTCTTGCTGATCAGCACGAGTCTCGCTACCTTCGATTGTACCGGAAAAACCCCGTCCCGCAGGCAAGTAGTGAATGTTCTGAGTAGCAAGTCAGGACAATGGTGATAGATAAGATGCAGAACCTCAGCTGGCTCCAGGTTTCCTTGCTTTCAATGAAAGGACTGCCTCTTCCGATTCTGGTTGTGTGAAGAGTAGGCAATCGATTGCTGTCGAGATGGGTGGGGAAGCGTGCTAGCACTATTTCGTCTATTTTTTTGCTTCATGTATGCAAGGCTTCTATAGGGCACGAAGTTTTTGTATAACTAGCTTGAAGTCAAGGCTCCACGAACCCTTGTTCACATTTTCCACTAGATTTTTCCAGCAGTGAGTCTTGCAATTGTTAATCAATTTACGAAGGTATATTATAACGAATCGGCCCTACGGCAATAATACTAATGTAAATTTGCTACCATATGGCTTCCTATCTCACGTTAGTTCTGACGACTTCCCATCCCACGTCAGTTTTGTTAGGAAATGTCAAATTGGCAGTCTGACGCAGGCATATGGGGAAGTGAGTGGTTAAATTATCAAACAGTGATTAAAAGTGTTAATTTACAATTAATTTTATAGAAAATAGACAACTTCAAACTGCCCTCACACAAAAGGAGTGGAAATAAGTCTGGCAACCAACGTGCGACGGCTAGGACCTACGAGCAGAATAGCGGCAGTGGCCAAGCAGTGAAAAAGCTACAAGTGGGCCCAGAAGCCGCAACAAGATCATTAGCAGAACCGGAGAGACAAACAAATTGCCATTCCAGCTCAGGACATGACAAAATTCTGGGACGCTCTAACTGATCTTGTAGAAGAAAACGGAGCAAATGGTGGCGGATTTAAGAATTGAACAAAAATATAGAGGTATTGATATGCGTATCGATGAGATGAAATGTGCAGTTGCGGAGTCTCGGTTAAGCTAGTATGAGGTAAGGAAATCCCAACCAATTGCGATTTCCCAATTGGTTGGGCCGTCATTACAGTTGTTGGTATGTATTTGCTATATCAAAAAAATTTGATAGACCTACAGCGGTTATAGTATGCGAATAAGATATTGCATTAAAAAATCGAACCACGGTGAATACGAAGCAAGCACAAGGGATTTTGATTGATTAAATACTGATAAGCAAAGCATTGAAAGAAAATAAATTCGATGAATTCACGGTTTTCCTGTCTGTTAGTTTTGCTTGCTTTTAAAAAGCCACTTAGCGTTCATGATATACATACGTTCGTGATAAGACCTGATTTCATGCAAAAATTCTAAATTTTAAATCCAACTAAGGATTTTATTCCAACCTTTTCCTGATATAAATTAACAATTTGGTATGTGAATAGTAATTTTTAAACTGTTATTGTTTAGCATCATAGTGAAATACTGTGGAATAATCTCTTCGATTATTATCGTATACTTAAACAAGCCAAAACAAAAAAAAAGGAATGTAACGTTAGACTATTACTCTGAGGTTACTATCCAAAAGAATAATCCACTGTTACTACATGACAAACTTAGTTTGGATGTATGAATATCTTAAACAGCCATCTCATCAATTGTACATAGAAAGTTATAGTACAATTTAATTGCATTAGAGTGTTATTAGTGAGGAAAATATAAAACAAAATGAATTGTTAGGCTAACCAGCCTTTCCTTTCCAGCCTGCCCTTCTCTTTCAGCAGAAGTGATAGCGAACGGTAAGTATGCCGTTGAAAGGGTAGGGTTCTAGTGCAATACGCGGTACCATAATTCGATTTGCGTTTTCATTAGAGTAGAATCTTTGGAAATTTAAATTAACGTAGTATATTTTCCGGTACAGCGTCGGTGAAATTCGGGAACGCGAATTTGTACCTTGTTTTTTGTTGTGACTGAACTAAAAAACAAGAATACGGAATAAAGTAAAGTAGGTTTCTTTTCCGTATGTTTGAATTTTTGACGCGTTGAAAAAACGGGCAAGTCGACCGGTAGCTGAGTTGTTGTTTTTGGACTTAGTCTGCTCGCGTACGACCTGCGACCGAAGTCCTCTCTGAACTAGCTAGCTAGCCAGCAGCCACTTCGGAGTAGACTAAGTGTGTTCGCACTTGTTGACCTGTAAGGTAGAGTCCGTCGTCACGTCCAAAGACTTCACGTCTAGAGCCGATGAGAGGTCCGATTTCGTTCGAGCGATGTTAAGCGAAAAACATTATTATTTTCTGGCCAACTTATATGCTGCTACCCAGTTGCATGCCTCGCCACGTTTCCATGCCCATTGAGTCTGACCCCCAAGCTTATAACACTCCCTTCGCTTTTCAGTAACTTAAGTCGACCACAAGTACACGGGGGGTTCACTGTGCCGATATTTTCGACGTGGCATAGAAGCGCTGCAAGCAGTTGCGGTGATGCTCAGAGTTGAGTTCACCACGTCTTAAGCTGTCAATTCTTCTATCCCCTGCGAATCATCCTGGAGCGAAGTACCTGCCATGAACACCTCGACAAACCTCTCGACGTCCATCATTGTAGAATGTCGAGAGCATAGACATCAGGAGACAGCACCATGGATATCAAGCAGAATGTATTGATGATCACTGGCTGAGTAGTCCTCTAATACTCTCCAATTGTGTATCCTCCATAGTAAGGACTTTGAGATATATGTAACGTCCAGTATGTTTCGTTCACAGCCCATATGGCAGAGAATCCGCGTTTTTCCAGTGCTTAGTACGATGAGTGCCATCCTGGCTGACATTTGTAGGACTTGTTTTACGCACGAATCTGTTATTTTTTCGGGGTTTAAGACCCTTGTTTTCGTCGCTTCTATAGCGATCGGTGCAGAATCAATCAAATTCTTGATGCTCTTTACATTTTTCTCCTCTGCGCAAATATTTTTTCCTTATTAGGACGCTTAGCACTCACTTCATTTTCTTGCTGTGTCCAGATCGTGCAGGAATCTCAATCTGGACCAAAGATGTCACCATTTTTGTCCGCCTTTACTGTCATTGTTTTCTTCGTTGTTTTTGTCATCATTAGCATAGCTTTCAATGAGCTTTCAACATCGTTGCTACAGCTGCTAGTTGCGTCGTCGTTACTGAAATTTTTATTGGCTTTTTTCGGATGTTTTTTTATCCATTTTTAGGGTTTTTAATTGAAATCGTTCCAGTTTTATTGGCTCTCCCTTGGGGCCACTATCTACGTTTATGTGCGTAGTCACCTTTTTGGTCTGATGGTTATCTGTGCGGAGTAGGTAGGCCATGCAAGAATTGGCACAAGCGGTTATGGGGACATTTACTCAGATGCAGACCCATGCTAATCGGGAGTCCATCTCAACCGAACCCGCACGACCAACCCTTTGATCGTACTCTGAGGCCTGACAAGCTTTTCACGGTGCAAAGCAGTTAGGTCCAAACCATCATATCCATTTGCCCAAAGTATGAATTCCAGTTCGTTGTCCAAAGCGTAGTCCAGATTCAGTCAGAGTCGTTACTTGTCACCCCAGGAGAAACCTCACAGTGACCTCCATATCTTTGGGTCCTTGGGGGCAGCATTGTCCAAAGAATCCAAGCCTCCAAGAATATTCCTGTCGGCCGGCAATCCCCATGCGGGGATATGACTTAATACGTTACAGATCAAGTTGTAGAAACGGTGCCGTCTGACGATGTATCCACTTGAATTTAACCCCACCTCTAGTTGATAAAATTGTTTCGGGAAAAATACAGTATTTTTCTTTCAGAAACCTGATTATGAGGGCTTGGTACCCTATTGAAATCACGAACTGTATCCATCTATCTGTATATCATAGCAGATTTTCTCGGAAATTATAGAGGCTACAATTCACGCCAATACAGTATAGGAACTGTGGCAAACTTGGACAACCTTTTTTGTGAGGATAAAGCCCACAAGCGCTTGAAATGCGGATTGACAGAGTGTGAGTGCATGTGAAATCAAATTCATACTCTTTATAAGCAATGAACATGTGGCTGCTGATCAAAACTGCCCGAAGTGGTTAAAATATTGGAGTTATTGAGCAGTCAGTATATATGAGCTGCTTGCAAAGCTGCAAGAAAAAATATGAAAATCTTTCATTTTCACTCGAGTGCCTGAGATCTGGTAATAAATCGATTTGTCTGGTCCTAGAAGAAAACCAAGAGATTCCAACTGCAATGATGGCAAGTTAATTCATAGTGAAGGATTTAATTTGCTTGTGAAAACGCTTCTCAAACATATAAAGAAAAAACTCCAGTCAAAGCAGACAAATCAGCTCAGAGATAGTTAGAAGAGAAGAATTGAAACATTTACATTGACAAGCGTATTTGGCAGAAGTTACAAGACATCTTGAAGGGGTCCGAAGAGATATATTTGACCGAAAGATGCTACCAGATAAAAAGAAAAAAAAATACTGGTTTTGAAAAGCTATGTGACAAACCGGTGCTGGATTTAAGCAGTGAAATCAAACGAGTTTTAGTATAATGGTGCCGGTCTCTTAAATGAAAGAACCACTTATTCTTCACCCAGGCCATCTTGGCTATCAACATGATAGCAAATTTTCTTGGCCCGATCGAGACCAGCTGCCCTGTGGATGATGGCGTGTGGCAGCTCCTGATGAGTGTCCGTCATCCACGACAAAACCACAGTTTTGCTGGTACCAGCCCTCATATGCTGGAAACGGTGGTCTCCATCGGGTCAGGAAAATGTGCCATCATGTTGATAGCCAAGATGGCCCGGGTGAAGAATAAGTGGTTCTTTCACTTAGGAGACCGCCACCATTATACTTAAACTCGTTTGATTTGAGTTGATAACCACAATCTAGTGTGGAAACTTGCAGCTCTATATAAGTTGCATGTTGGACGTACTCTCACATGCATATAAAGGGTTCAATGTTCACCTTGGGACCACGCTGTCGAGCTGCCCTGTGGATGATGGCATGGAAAGCTCCTGATCCTGGTCATCCACTCCTGGTCATCCACGACGAAACCGCAGTTAATCAGTGAATTTCTTAAATGTATTCAAATTGCATCTGATATGTCCCGTTATGTACCAACGGTGGCTCTTTACTTGGAACGTCATGTCTTTCGATGCTTGGTGTAATGCACCTAAGAAAGTGCATGTTATGAACGCTGGCTTTAAAAAGCCTTTCAAATTTTGGGAGAAATTCTTCTTCAGCTTATTGTTCAAAGTCAAGTCGAAAGCACTTTATTCAATACTAATCGTTCTACATTTTCAAAAAATATAAAGCAAATTTCAAACAATAATAAATAAAAACTTAATGGCCCAAATGGCTCTCTAAATTTATACGTTATCAGTTAAATATATTTAATCAAAAAAACCATAGCGATCATTACATATTTTATGATTTGATTGGAAAAAAGAGAAAAAATCAACCAGCACTATTCAAAAATTATTTATAGTTTTCGCACAACAGTGAACTTTTATCCTTGACTTAATATGTCAAAATTTAATTCTAGTAAAATTCAACAAAAATCGTTATTTATGAAAAAATGCTATCATAATATTCCTAACCTAAATATCGAACCTTATCTCTCAACCTATTATCATCAAGAAAACATATACTCATCCTAAATATTTAAATCTGTCCCTAATTTTTAACACAAATAAGCAACAACACTAATTGCAAACAGAAAGTATACGACTAACTTAGACATTGTTAATCAGCCACCAATACCTAAATTGCTCTGTCTTAGCTCTATCAGCTTCAACGAATCTAGCAAATGAGTACCTCCATTGGAATCGTTGGTCTCGTGAACTCAAATTCGGAGACTATTTCATTTTCTTATCAGTGGCTCGTCCATATATGTGAAATATAATTGAGATGAAATCAGAATCAAAAACAAATCGATTCATGTCCAAATACACGAATGCTTCTGGAGGAACGAAGCCAGCAGCGAGGCAAGTTGCAATATACCCGTCTGAAGGGTGGAACGGCTGTGAAGTCCAGGAGTTTTCACGCACTGTTGAAGGTTTTGCGATATGATTTTAAAAAAGTTCTAATCTGAAGATACCGAATCTCATCACTTTAGCATTTTGAAAAATTTTTCTATTCGATACAAAGTGTTTCCAATCCATCTCAGGCTTTCTGTATAAACCAGTACATGCCCGAAGACATTTCTCTTAGAAAACTCTTTATTTTTCCATAGTACTAGCACTCTGGTTGTACCAGATCTGACATCAATATGTCAAAACTGGTCCAACTAGGGTCTTATGACAGATAACTTTCACGTTTTGATCAATGTATCTGGAATGAATGAGTCGTCGAAGGGCCATGACTACTTTTTATGCTTTACTGATCGTGATTTTGACATGTTCAGCATAGAACAGATATTGATCGAGATGAACACCAAGTTATCGAACCAAGGATTTATATGGAACCCGTTCTGAACTCACCGGCCATAATGTGGAAAACCTTCCAATTACGTTTCAGGTCTTGACTGGCCCCCTGCAGCGTTATTTCAAACAAAATTCTTTCGCACTTCTGTGCATTGATTCTCATTCGCCAATTGTCATTTCTATATAGCATAACATGTGTACAGCTGCACATCATTAAACATTTTTTGAAGAATACTCTAAACTATTGTAGTTTATCGGTCTGCCGTCAGATCATCAGCAAACGCGACCAATGATTGCGTTTGTGAGACGTTAAATTCAATGCCGTTCAAAAGCTTACCAATGAATATTGAGAAGAGCAGAGCCACAATATCGGTTTCCTAGTGAATTCAAGACCTTAAAGTCGCGCATGGTTGCCAGATTTCCATCATTTGCAGCAAACGATTCCCCATATAACATATTGCACATCACAGCAACAAGGTGTCTGGGGAACCTGTCCTGAAGGAGGTTAAAAACTAGTCCATCTTAGCACACCGTATCGGAGGCCTTCTCCATATCAATGAGACAGGCTCCAATATATTCTTTATCATTTAATTTCCAGCAACTGTCCGAGGTTACTTACGTGATCGCATGTAAGTTATCACTAGTTGCTCCGCGGTTTACAAAAAAAAAAAAAATAATTTGTAAATTTACAATTTGTTTTATTTAATACAAAAAGCGCTTCAATAACTTGACCCCTCAAATTTATAATGTTTCATTGCTAAGTAAACAAAATGCTACCTGGGTGCAATGAACTTAATTTAGCATACGCAGCGGCGTTTGCACAACGGTTGTCGCTACAGGTGAAACGATCAGCTTGGTCATCGATTAGTTTCAACTGCTATTTCAGGTCATAAAAAATGCGTCTGTTGCGTAATTACAAATATGAAGAGGGTAAAGGCCTTAATACAGTTTTGGGTCAAATGAAATGATAATGCGCGTGGAAAAATGATGAGTAAAGGAGGAAAGGTAAGTGTAAGGTAATATCTTAAATGCACGTGGGAAAATGATGAGGGAAGGAGTAAATGTAAGTGAAAGGTGATAACACTCCCCACCTTAAAAATCAGTGTCTCACAGATTAGGATGGTAAAACAATGGGCTCCATCCGAGATGCTGGAGCCGGGTTTGTAATAGGTACGGATGTTGAGCGCCGAAGGTAAAATACAAGGAAGATTCCAAATAGGGCTAAGATGAACAAAATTAAATCAGAGAAGATTGAACAGCATTATATACGGAAATCTCGTCTAATTTCTCTATATTATCCAAATGGCGTTTGTGCAAGAGCTGGAGATCTAATTTAGTGCCCCTGTCAGTTAAATTTGCGTTTGGGATTGATGGTAGAACTTGGAATGTTCTTATTTCCCTGCTGGTACATTTTATATTATCAAGCCAAATCGTATCATTCTGGAGGCTAATAAGATATGTCCCATTAAAGACTCGGGTAACGTTATTGTGTCTAAGGCTTTTATTGAAGTTCGTAAGATAGATCGTGTATCCTTCCAAGAGCTCAATGACTCGATTATTGCAATATTCCTAGTCGCATATTGCATCGGATCCAGTTAGTATTTAAACAATGCAATCAGAAGGAGGTAAGGCTATCAATTGATTTGGTCTGCAAATAGTAATATCCTGAATGTGCGTAATTGTTGGGTTGTGCGTAATTGTTATGTTGTGCTAGAAAGAAGTCAGAATGGCTAAGATGTATCATCTTGTTGTTCCTTATTGTTGCGCGGTTAGTTACACGATTAAGGTCAAGGTTACTAGTTTTGGGTAGACACAGGACATATAGGAGTAACGAGCTTTTAGAAATTACCATAGGTGTCACGAATTCGATAGCCTGAATTTCGTTCTCATAACGGAGCGTTCCAGTTTGGGCAAGCAGGTTACTGATTTTGGAACTGCTCATATGATTGGGATTGATTATACCCTCTTTAGCGAGTTGGCAGGTTAGAGCTATCTCGCGGATTTCGTCCTTAACCATTGACATTCTATTGAATAGGAATTGCTCAAATTTATCATTGTTAAATGTTTTAAGGCCAGCAAGGAGAAGGGAAATCCTGCATACCGCCCGTTATGCATGCTAGACATGGCTGGGAAAGTGCTAGAGAAACTCATCAAGGGAAGACTCACTGACGCGATTCGTGCTGCTGGGGACCTATCTCCTCGGCAGTACGGCTTTAGAGCAGGACGTTCTACCATTGATGCGATTGCAGAGGTGGTGAGTGCGGTCCAAAAGGCAATCGCATATAGTCGCACCAAGCGACGGATCGTCCTGTTGGGTGGATATTCTGGATAAGCTGGAAAACTCTTTTTAAGTTCCAGAATATCTAATGCGGCTTTTGAGGAACTACCTAAAGGACCGAAGCCTGCTCTACGACACGACACAGGGCCAACGAAAGATGGAAATTACATCGGGTGTTGCCCAGGGATCTATCCTTGGTCCGGACCTGTGGAACGTGACTTACGACGGACTACTGAGACTTGAGACGCTAGATGAGTCGCGCTTGGTCGGCTATGCGGATGTTGTTGCGGCTCTGGTCGCTGGACGCACTGTTGAACAAGCGCAACTTAGGCTAGGTATGCTAATGCGCCAAGTGAGGGACTGGATGGCTGCTCGCGGGCTGAGCTTAGCACTGGAGAAAACCGAAGGAGGTATAATGGAAACGTTTGGCACGGGTACAGAGAAGAGGAGCACTGAGAATTGCATCTTCGTATCCAACAGTCTCCGACTCAGCCGTGAGAGTTATTGCAGGCGTGATACCTATCGCCCTCCTAGCTGGGGAGCGCCGCGCTATTTACCTGCGCCGTAACGAGGATGCGAGGGAGATAGTTGTCCGCGAAGAGAGACAGCGCTCGCTCAACGATGGGCAGCATTCTTGGGTGAATTGCGCGAAGGGAGGGTGGACTGCGTGCCTCATCCCGGATGTGAGACCGTGGCTAAATCGAAGGCATGGTGAGACTGACTTCTATCTGACCCAGCTTTTGAGCGGGCACGGGTGTTTTCAGTCTTACCTTCATAAGATCCGTAAGTCACGGTCCCCCGATTGTCGGTTTTGCCCAGGAGAGGAGGACAATGCCTGTCACACATTTTTTGCGTATACAAAATGGGTCAGGCTGCGAACGGAACTTTACAGGGAAACGGGGGAGCTCACCCCGGATAATTTAGTTGCGGTTATGCTCGAATCGGTTGACAAATGGAACCAGGTGGCACATTATGCTCGGGCAGTCCTAAAATATAAAAGGAACTCACAGCAGCCGGGTGCGCTAGGGCTGGGGGATCGCTCTTCTGGCAATTCCTCCTCCCCTCTCCCCTCACGCTAGGAAAGGGATTCCCCAGCTCGAAGGCGCCCCACGGCGTAACAAAACGAGACCTGGCCCGAGGTAATGTGTCAAACGGTTCCAGGCTTGGTTCTCAGGTTGACAGGGGAGGTGTTTAGTGGGTAGTCTAGTCACACAGCGCATGGGAGTCCCACACTCGGTGCATAAATATCATTTACCTCCCTACCACAAAAAAAGGTGTTGCTTTGATGACTGGCTCCAGATTACTACTCCGTAATGTAGTTTCGACAGAACGAATGCATTTATCTCCATCTGCTTGATATTGCTTGGAAATCTTTCATATCCTCTCAGTAATCCAATAACAGGAGCTAATTGTTTTCTTAAGTTGTTTATATGCGACAACCATGTTAAACGTTGGTCGATGATGAGTCCAAGATATTTGAATTCCGCTACTCTCTCCAGTTTTTCGCTATTAATTCTTATATCAATGTTAATGTCTTCCTTGTTCTTCTGTTTGAAAATAATGTATTTGGTTTTAGAAGTATTTAGCGCTAGCTTATTATTACTTAACCACGAACGATATGTACTTAGATCCTCAATAATGGTATTCTCTAAGTAATATTTTTTGCATTCCGAGTAAAGTAGAACTATGTCATCAGCATATAGTGCATAGTGTCCCTTCAGTCCACATGTATTTAAATTGCTAGTGTATAAGAAGAATAAGGTAGGGCCAAGTATGGAGCCTTGGGGGACGCCTGACTTCAAACGTGCCAAGTCGCTCAATACATTATTGACTACTGTTTTCTGCGATCTTCCTTTTAAGTAATTCCTAAAAAGTTGATTTGGTTTCCCGTGAATGCCATATAATTCGAGTTTACGAAGTAAATGCTCATGATCCACCGTATCAAACGCCTTTTCAGATCCACAAAAATAGCAGCAACATAGTCACCCTTGTCAAGTCCTGTATTTATGAAACGCGTGACTGAGAAAAGAGCATCAAAAGTTCCTTTATTTTTCTGGAAGCCAAACTGTTGTAAATTTAAAATTGAATTTTCCTTAATGAATGATGATAGACGGATGTTTATTAATTTTTCGGATATTTTACTAAATCCTGTTAAAAGCACGATCGGGTGGTAATTATTTGGATCCATACGGTCTCCTCCCTTGAAGATTGGGACTATTTTTGCTAGTTTTCCTTCCTCAAGAAACGTTTCCTTCCTAATATGTTTGTTTAGACAATTGGCAACAAATTCTGCTATCAATTCCTTTATAAGTTTTATTTCATCCATGGTGATATTGTCTATACCTGGTGCTGTATTTTGCTTCAATTCATCAATAATTTTTATCACTTCAACTTTGTTAGTTAGATGCATGTGAAAGGAAGATTTGGGCGACGTCATTGTAGAAGTAAAATTGCTTGTTGGCGCAGGCTGGATTCCATTGGCAATTTTTTCACTTATAGTTGAAAAAAAGATATTGAGGTTACTTGCAGCTTCAAATGCATTTGCTGAAGATGAGTTCTCTATGGTGAAATCCTGGGCCGTAGAGTTACGCGATGAGTTTCTTTTAACTTCATTTATTATGTCCCATATTTCATGCGTGTTGTCGACCGCTGCATCTAGTCTTTTGGAGTAATACAAAAGTTTTGCTTCTTTCGCAACACGTTTAGATATATTATTGGCTTCGATGTATATAAACCTGAGCGATTGATCATTCATGTTCCGTTTGTAGTTCATATAAGCCTTCCGCTTGTTCTTACTTGCCTCAATAACTTTTTTGGTTATCCATGAATGTTGACGACATCTTATTTTTTGCTCCGTAGTCGAGGTGTCCTTAGCTTCCATTATGATGTTTGTGAGCTCCACTAAGTTTGAAGGTTTTTGGTTAATTAATAAACTCTTTAGATTTTCCAGGCAGGTATTAGATGCTAGTCGGGTAGGTTGAAGTGGGTTCACAATAGTGGCACCATTCGTTTCTAGTACGTTGTTGTACATCCTTGACTCATTAGATTCAACCATTAGATCTATATTCGTATCGGCAACTGTGATCAAATAATTTTCCATAGAATATAGTTCATCTAATGTCAAGCACAAGTCTTGCGCGTTAAATCGGGTGGGGTTGTAAAATGTGCCAATTTTTATTTTCTTTCCAGGGCATACTTATTCGATGACTATCATATTGTATTTATCCGGTATTACTCGCCTCGTTGCGAAATTAAGAGTTTTTTGAATATAAATTGCTGTTCCTCCACCTCTTCCGGGCCTGCAAGAAAATACAGAATCGTATCCCTGAATGTTGTAGTACTCCACTTCCTTGGAATATATCCAGACTTCATTAAGTATAATTAAATCTATATTCGAATGTTGCTTTACATAAATTTGAAGTTCGTTAAGTTTTTGTCTTAAACTTCTTATATTAGCATAGAAGATAGAAATTTGGGTGTCTTCAAATATCTTTGTATTATTGATGATTAGTTGTTAATGCTTCTCTTAGCAATCAAAATCCTACGTTTTAATTCTGGGCATTCCGTCGAATCTGCCCGGTGTGCATGGCCAATTTCCTTACCATTTTCCATACAATTACAACATTTTTCAACTGAGCTTTTACAGTCTCTTGTATCATGCTGTGATCCACATTTTGGACACCTCAGTTCCCCTTCACATTTTGATGTCTTGTGATTGAACTTTTGGCATTTGAAGCAACTCGTGACGTTAAAATCTTCGTTTATGTAGTATGGTCCATAGTCGATATTAACATATCTATTCGCTATCTTCTTGAACATTGTTTCATTCACCTCTAAAATATGTAACCATTTTCCGCTACGTATTCTTCTAGAGTGAACAAATTCCATTTTATCTTGATCATATTTAACTGTCGAAGCGACCGGACGTGCGCATATATTGTGCGGTATAAATTCATTAATTGTTTAAGATTTCCGACTTCATAGTTAAGTTTCAATAAGTTTAAATAGCCAACTTTGCGCAATTTGCAGTTCGAACTTTTATCGTGCCCCAGTTATTAAAATCGAAGATTTCAGTGATAGCTCTAAAACATCGAATAATGATCGAATATATTGAAGAAGCATTGAAAGTGGAAAATATAGATGGATAATTAAATATAATCATGAAATGTGTACGCGTAGTTACTAACTAAATGACCTAGATAACGCACGTGTGTTTACAGTTTACAGTTTTGCAAGTGCATCGATTGTTCAATTGTTCAATTTTTAAACGTTCAATTTTTAATTGGGTCACAGAATTATTTTATGAGACCTTGACCAATTTTTGTTTTGGTTTTGTTTGTGTGCGCAAGTGTAACATTGTAACATTTAGATTTGTTTTTTATACTGACCTTGACTGTGAAAAAAAACAAATTCTTTTGTGTGCATATAAGTAAAATTTGAACTTTTTATACTGATCTTGACTGTGGAAAAGAATTTTAACCCTGTAACAACAGCAATAAAAAGATATATAAAGCTCTTGAAATATTTGAAAATCAAATCGCGTCAATTCGCGAAAATATATCTACCATTCAACAACACAACAAGGATGAATATGTCGAGAAATCATCGTTATTTCAAGCAAGAGCGTTGAAGCTGTTAGAAAAACATGAGGCGATTTTCAATAATATCGCGACGTCAGTTGGAAGTTCGAAGAAGGAAGATTCTGTCTAAGGTGGGAAGGATTGAGGACAGTTTAAGCACAATGGCAGAAGGGATGCAGCGATTTAGTCAGCATAACACGATTGTTGGAAATTCACATAAAACGACATCAAGTGAACCGATCAGTGAAAACTTACCTGAAAAAACAACGACTAAATCGAAAGAGTCACTACAGGCACCTTCATACGCTCCAGAATCGAAATTTGTGTATAAACTGGGAACTTTCTGGTCGGAAGAAGATTGGAAGAAAAGAATTGAACGGCTAAATCGTGTGAACTCAAATAATGACCTATGTTCCACAAATGGTCAGTCACAATACAGCATTTTCTTCATGCAGAAAGCTCCGAAAAACTGGAATGCAACTAAAATTCAGGAGATCATTGAAAACGACCTTATGATCAAAGGTTGCAAAGTTGAAATGATGCCTCAGAAGAACAAACGTAAGCCCCGATTCAAAGTTTTCATTCCATCAAGATATGCCTGGTTTCTCTCCAACATGATGAAAAGAAGCGGTAGCTACTCCTGGAATGGTATGGTATTTAAGCAGTGGAGAACCATCGGCAGCTCAACATTGCCTTATTTTAGCTTTAAATACCAAAAAGTATGTACATCCACTAATCTTTCTGATTGTACTAACCAAACTTTACCCATGATTATTTCTGAACTATCCTTAGCACCTCACTCATTGCAAGGTACTGCTGTTATTACAAATAAGGTAGCATTGGCAACACAAGACGACTCTAACAATAGTAGCGTGTCACATAAAATAGTTAACTTAGAGTCGGACGATGACCAAAATGTCTCCGAATCCATTGAAACCCTCGCCATGGCGGAGAAATCCTCTCGACCACAATCGAAATATAAAAATTTCATCCGTGGCGAGGTTCAAGTACCATCTTCTTTGGGCTCAATACTCAATACCTTCCACAGTCTGTTCCCCAAGATAGCAATAAATCCTTTTTATACCCGCTTTGCCCACCGTCAGTAAAGGCCACGATCAGCTCTGGAGTTGATTTAGAAAAAAGGTATCTATTGTCGAGATTCAGAGATCACAAAATCTATGAATGTGTATGACTCTTTTTGGCATACATGCATAAAGCGCCCGATACAACATGTATTGATGGAAAAACAAAGACTAGTCTCAAGGTCATAATACAAAGAGAAGGTCTCCCTGTGCATTTTGATTCTCTTTGAGGAATGTATTTTGGCTTCGATGAAGAGCTGGGAGTCACGGCAGATCAAGCGAAAAAAGATTTTGAAACATTTGCGTCGCATGTAAGTTCGAACTACATCTCCTCACTTCAAAGGACTAGGGAACAACACAACAAATTTTTTCGTCCCCAATAAGAAGCCTGTTCAGCAAAGCCTTAAATTATTTTACCACAATTGCAGTGGTATCCGCTCGAAATTAAACCAATTATTCCTTGACGCAAAATCTTGCCATTTTAAAATTCTATCTCTGACAGAAACTTGGCTAAATGGTGCACATAAAAATGAAGAGATTCTTGACAGTGATTGGACCATCCTTAGAGACGATCGAGACTTTTGCAGTACTGGAAAATCAAGAGGAAGTGGTTTGTTAGTTGCAGTTCACAACTCCTAATCGAGTGAGCTCATAAGCACCACCTCATATACATTATTCCAGCATAGAGTGGTTCATATATCTACAAATAAGCTTAGTCTCTATCTTGGCGTGTACTATGTCCCTCCAAATTCTTCCGAAATCGTCTACAACGAAGTCATCGAAACCATTTCTTCTCTAACTGCATTTATTAAAGAAGATGATATAATAATTATTACTGGTGACTTTAATCGACCGAATCTGAAATTTGTAAATGACGAAGTCGATAATCGTCTTCTCCCAATCAATCTTCTTGACAGTCAGGACTTTAATTTGATGAGCACTTTTTATGGCACCGATTTGCAGGAAATCGCTCCGAAACCCAACCAAAATGGAAATTGGTGAGACCTAATTTTTACTAACGCATATGACGATGTAGTGGTCAATCAAACTGATGACAAAGAGAATCTTTTTTGTAACAGCCTTCATCACTCTGCACTTAATATTGATATTTCCACTCCTGACATTTCTAACCCTATTTCATACAATGAATCAATTGTATACGACTTTCGCAATGCTGATTATGAAATTATCAATAAACATCTTGTCGCTGTTGATTGGACTGGTACACTTTCGACGTTAGATCTTAAAGAAGCGTTATCCTATTTTTATCAAATAATTCTTGACGCCGTCGAAAAGTATATACCTAAAATTAAGAAAAAAGATAAACTGTCTGAACCTTGGTTAAATGGTGATCTTAAATATTTACGAAATCAAAGGAACAAATATTATAGAATGATCAAAAGCAAGAAAGATGTCAGCAATGATATTGAATCAGAATGTAATGAGGTTGCCAATGAATTTCAAACAAAATCTCGAGAAGCATATGAAGTATATGCTAATTTGATCGGTGAAAATATTATTAAAGACCCTAAAAAGTTCTTTGATTTTGTAAATATCAAGCGTAAGACTCAAGGCTACCCTTTGTCTATGTTTTTCAAGGATTCAGTTTCTTATTACCCAGAGCAAATTTGTGAGTTTTTTGCAAATTACTTTCAAGAAGTTTATCATAACCGTGAGAACCAATTAAATCCTGTTTCGGAAATGGCTCCAACGACATTGATTAACGAAGTTTCAATTTCTGAGGAAGAAATTGCTCATGCGATTGCCAATTTGGATGCCAATAAGGGACCTGGCCCCGATCTTATTCCTCCTAGTTTTCTTATCCAATGCAAAGACCAATTAACCAGGCCATTCTCCATCATTTTCAACAAATCACTCTCTAGTAGCATCTTTCCTTCTTACTGGAAATCTTCTTACTTAATACCAATACATAAGAAGAATGATAAACGGTGTATTAAAAATTATAGAGGTATTGCTATATTATCATCCATTCCAAAGCTTTTTGAACAAATGCTTTGCAACAAGATCTCCGCTATTATAGGGCCGCGGCTTAATGAAGAGCAGCATGGTTTCAGAAAAAATAGATCTACTACCACCAATCTCCTCATCATGACATCCAGTATTCTGTGTGAGATGGAAATGGGTCTCCAGATTCATGCAATATATTCAGATTTTAGCAAAGCATTTGATCGTGTAAATCATGAAGTTTTGATTAGCAAGCTCTGTAATTTTGGAATTACTGGTCGTTTACTCAGTTGGATCCATTCTTACCTTATAGACCGCACACAAGTTGTCAAATTTCAAGGACGATTATCGAAACAAATTCATGTCCTCTCTGGGGTTCCTCAAGGAAGTCATCTTGGGCCTCTTCTATTTAATGTTTTCATATCTGATCTCTCAGCAGTTTTACATGATGTATCTCATCTTTTTTATGCAGATGACCTTAAAGTTTACCAAGTCATATCATCTCTATCCGATATGATGTTTCTCCAGTCCAAGCTAAACATTCTCTCTGAATGGTGTTACAACAACCACCTCTCTTTAAACTTGGAAAAATGCCAGGTGATAAGTTTTGGAAGAAAACGGAGCCTTCTTCTGTTTGATTATCACATCAGCAACACAACACTTAATAGAGTCGATAACATTGCGGACCTTGGTGTTGTTCTGGACCAAAAGCTTCGTTTTAAACTTCAGTATGATGGAGTAGTATCCAGGGCTAATAAAATGCTAGGATTCATCAAACGAAGAGCTAAAGAATTCAAGAATATTTGGGTTACTAAATCACTATACGTCTCATTAGTACACCCTATTCTTGAATATGCCAGCCTGATTTGGAGCCCTGTTTTTGATATTCACGCTTACAGGTTAGAATCGGTCCAGAAACAATTTCTTCTTTTTACACTCAGATCCCTTTACGACCCTAGGAACTTCAACAGCCTACCATCATATAACTATCGGCTCGATGTGCTAAATATGGCATCACTAGATTCTATAATTGTGCGTAAAAATTAATGTATCATGAAAATGTATTGTTTACAAGGTTTTTCTTTTGTGTAGTAATTTTATATTATAAGGATATGTCTTGTTTGGCAAAATAAATAAATAAATAAAAATATATATATATATATATATATATATATATATATATATATATATATATATATATATATATATATATATATAAATGTTCGGGTTCAGACTTTGGATTTAAATTCTTAGCTCCTCGTTTGTGAATTGCTTCTCTAATCCATTTCTAACCAATCTTGGTTGACGAGACTTAGTTTCCATTATTTCGTATCCCTTTATATTTTCCTTAATAATATTGAGAGGCGTAGAGGAATTTTCATTCGAAGAAGTCTTAATAATTGCTCCACCATTTCGAATCGGACGGACTGGCTGGAGTGGAATCTTTAGATTTGAAATCGGAAAGAGTTTGATCGGAGCTTGAATGGGCTTTGGGCTTGATGATTATGCCTTTTTGTGATGTTGTGTTTGTGCGTTTTTCTTTCTGCAAACCAGTATCCAATTTGGTCACATCTGCATATGTAATTTTATTTACATGAGTGTTTTTTTCCATTAAGGCACTGACGGTAGACTTCAGTTCAATTAGCTGGTTGACTGTTTGCTTCATTTGTTCCATGAGACGATCATCTTTTAATTATTTGTTATAAGATTTACAAGCGGAGCACATCCAAAGAACAACTTGAGTAATCTCCATAATCTTTAGATATCTTTCTTCAGACATTTTAATACAGCTTATGTGGAACCACTTATTACATATTCCATCACACCCTATTCCTTGTTCCGAACTCTTAGCGGTCTTTTTGCATTTACCACATTTGTTGTATTCCACCGTCGACATTTTCCTTATTTATTATTTTAGGAACTCTTACCAATAATAGTTGAAAAGGATTCAATCGCTACTATTTTAATCTTATGATGATAATTATTATTTTATAAATTGTCTGCAATATTAATTTATCACGCGTAGAGGAAATAATATTAATACACCTTATAAAATTAATTTGAAAATTATCAATAATAATTAGTTGGAAAAATTGTTATTAAGTTTATTCTAAATTTTATAAATTTATTATAAAATTTCTAAATTTATTATAAATTTTCCAAATTATCTTCGAACTACACGAGAGTCCCTCTCCTCGTACAAAGAATTATTGGAAAATCATGCAGAATTTTTAAATGCAGAATTTCCTCTAAGATAATGTACTTATCCTTGATTTTCACTCTTGAAAATACCGAAATTCTAACACCAAATTCATCAAATCAAGAAACAGCTGATTTCACTTTAAAATTCCACTTTTTGAACGTTTTTTTTTCTATAGAGCTGATAAATTTCACGTCCCCACCTGACAGTTGTCACTAGTGATTTCATTGATTACCTCCAAAAGGGCCAGACCATCAACAGCGATTATTGTATAGCGTTATTGGATCGTTTAAAGGATGAAATCGTTAAAAAACGGCCCCATTTGAAGAAAAAAAAGTGCTGTTTCATCAAGACTATCCACTGTGTCACAAATCAATGAAAACAATGGCAAAATTGCATGAGTTGGGCTTCGAATTGCTTCTGCATCCACCGTATTCGCCAGATCTGACCCCCAGCGACTTTCTCCTATTATCAGACCTCAAAAGAATGCTCGCTGGAAAGAAATTTAGCGGCAATGAAGAAGTAATCGCCCATAACTGAGGCCTATTTTGAAGCGATAGACAAATTGTACTACAAAATTGGTATCGAAAAGGTGGAAGATCGCTGTAATCCCTGTATCATCCTCGAAGGCAAATATGTTGAATAATAAAATCGAATTTTGCCAGAAAAAATGTGTTTTACTGGGATAGACCGAGGACTTTTCAATTGACCTGTTATAAACAATGGACAACACACAAATCAAGATCTAAAAAATGAAGAAATCAAATTTATACTGGACAATAATATTTACTCCAAAAAAATTAAAAAACGAAATAAAATCATACTGTCAGAAGCATTAAGCCAGAAATTAATTAGAGATGTCCACGATACTTAGTGCCACATTGGAAGAACGCAGATGATAAATATAATAACACCATTCTACACGGCAAAGAATATCATCTCAAATATTAGGCGAATTTGTGATGAATGTGACATTTGTATTAAGAACAAATCAAAATGAAAATCAAAGTTTGGTTTGCTATCACATTTGGGTCCAGCAACACATCCATATGAAATTGTATCAATTGATACCATTGGAGACTTCGGAAGATCACGGCTTACAAAAAAGTACTTGCATCTTCTGGTTGACCATTTTACCATATATGCTTATATATTGACATAAAAAAATCAATGCTCCAGTTATTTCATTCAGCTAATAAAAAATGTGACACAAAATGTGATATGGTATTAACCATAGATATAGAGAGTACTGGATCCGCAACCGGTCGTGAGAGCCGAAGCAATTAGCAACCTTTGCTAAAGTTGTGTGAAGTTGAGGTTTGAAGTGATATGCCTTTGTTTTTGCACTTTATTCACTTCGAAACACGTTCACGTTTAAAAAGTTTATAATTTTAAAGATCGCGTGTACGAATTTGGCACTTTAGATCACTGTTTTTATTAAAAATTTACGAATTTCCATCCGCTTTGACATATGAGTTTTCCCGCGTGTTTCGCGCCTTTTTCTTTTTCTTTTGCGTTGACGTTCGAGTTTTCTGTGAGAGTCGTTTGTTGTGTTGTACTCAAACTGTTTTAGGAATGATAACGAAGGCGCGATTGTGTGCACGTGAAATGAAGTTTTGTCGGTGTGTGCGGGTGTCAGTGGGGGAAGTGATTCTTCTGAAGAGAGGAAAGAAAACCCTGTCTAGAAACAAAGGGGAAGGAGAAGCAGAGGGAATCATATAGTTTCGAGAGCGTAAGTTATTTATAACTTATTGATGTGGGAAATTTGCTTCTCACATGGACGAGTACACAGATTCTCGTTGCTCGTCCATATATTTATATGTCTTTGGTATTAACAGACTAATACCCTGGCATAAATTCCAAGGAATTTAAAGACTTCTTGAAAGAGAGAAACACAACAATAGTATTCACAGCTGTGGACGCACCATTTTCAAATGGGCTCAATGAGATACTGAATCAAACGTTGGTACATAGGATAAGGTGTAAAATAAATCAAGGCAACAGGAAAACAGCCTGGACAACAGTTGCACAAAAATGTGTAGCAAAATATAACGATGATATTATTGTGACTGGGTAATGAAAGTGACTAGTTGGTATGATGAGACAATAATAATACACACGTTAATTGATACATATTTGTATTGAACACAATAGACATGTTACATCGGGAAAGGCCGATACGAGACTGACTGTCAAAGGAACGGCACATAGAAAATAACGATTCACAATAGTCTCCCCCACTTAATTAAAACATATTGAAATATAATTTTAATTCTATTATTCGGTGACATAGTCTTTCAAGAAGTTTGGAGGACATCGTTGACGAGCAGATCTGCGTGGTGGTAGCGTCGGGTTGTTTGTGTTCCCGTCTGCTGGTGTCTGTTGGTCAGGAGTGCCAGTAAGTGTTTCTGGCTGATTGGCACCTGGCGCAGTCAATGGCGTAGGCTGTGTGTCCATTGGTGGTAACTCATCAGCTGGCATGTGTCGATATGGAACACCTGGGCTTGGGGCTGGTCTTTGCTGAGATGAAAAGGTGACTTGTTTCTTCGGGACCATTGTTGAAATTAGTTGGTCGATGTGCCTTTTTATAGTTCGGCCTGAGTCTAAGTCAATGATATAATGGTACTGATCCAGTTTTTGTTCGACAGTCGCAAATTGCCAGCTATCTTGATTGTTCAGGTGCATTCTTGCCTGAACTCTCTCTCCCATTTGGAATGAGCGGATGTGACAGTTGCTTCGGCTCGTTGGCATTACTGCTTTTCTGTTAGGCAGGAGAGCATCAAGGCGTATTCTAATTTTCCTTTTCAGGTAAAGTTCTGCTGGTGACCGTCCGGAGGCTAATGGTGTGGCACGGTATCGAAAAAGGATATTTTATACTTTTGTGGCTATTGGTGATGAGTCTTCAGCTGCAGCGTTCAATCTTCTTTTCAGGGTTTGTATATTACTTTCTGCAAGGCCATTAGTTGATGGGTGACCTGGCGCAATAAACTTCTGAAACATTCCCCCTTCTTTACAGTGTGTCTGGAACTATTCACTTTTAAATATGGCAGCATTATCTGATACTAGGACAGATGTGTAGCCATGCACAGAGAATATGGTTTCTAGGAGTGTGATAGTTGATGCTGATGCTTCTTTGAGTATTCGAACTTCAGCCCACTTGGATTTTGCATCGACACACATTAAGAAATAATGGTTGTCAAGGGGGTCTGCATAGTCAATATGTACCCTCTCCCAGTTGTCATCTGGTGGGTCCTATGGATGAATAGCGGCTTCAGTGGATTGTGCCGGACTTGGGCACAGGATTCACAGGTTATAACAATTTGCTCGATGTCGTTGTCTAAACGTTCCCAATGTACATATCGTCTGGAGAGTTGTTTCATTTTTGTAATGCCCAAGTGTGAGGCATGCAGTTCTTCCAGGATTTGGCGTTGTAGAAATTTTGGTATGACTAGGCGGTCCAATCTGAAAAACATACCGTTAAAGATGGTAAATGGTTCATCTCTTTGACTCGTTCTGAGGCTGGTCATCAGGGTTTGAAGGTTTTCATCTTTGGCTGTTTCTTCAATAATAGTTTCTGAAATTATAGCTGGGCTGGAGATTTGAAGTATAGTTTCAGCATACAACGCATTGACTTCTTCATTCATTGATGTTTCAGATGTTCTGAGCAGTTGGGGAATTGGAGCCCGAGAAAGACAATATCTACGTTCTCGTTGTCTTTTCCTTTTTTACAGCGTACCGTGAAGTCCAATCCACTTAGAAAGGAGGCATAGCGTAAAAGACGGGCAGATGTCATCTGAGGTAATGCTCGATGTGGATGAAAGATACGAGACAGCGGGTCGTTATCGGTGACAAGGGTGAAGTTTCTGGTATAAACATAGTTGTAGAAGTGTGTGGCTGCGTAAATGATAGCCAAGGCTTCTCTTTCAAATTGACTGTAATTGCATTCAGTTTGGGTCAAAGCTCGAGAGGCATAAGCAATAGGCTTTTCATGACCTTCCACTTCATGACTCAAAACAGCTGCAATACCGGTCAGGCTGGCGTCTGTTGTGAGGATCAAGGGTTTTGCTGGATCGAAAGGTGTTAATACCCTTTCGCTACACAACTCCGACTTTATGTTTAAGAAAGCAGCTTCAGTGGAGGTTGACCAAACGAATTTTCCATCTTTTTTGAGTAGGCGTCGTAGATGAAAAGATTTTGTGGCAAAATCAGGAATGAATTCTGCATAATATGTCACCATACCCAAGAATCGTCTTAATTCCTCTACATTTTTGGGACGTGGAGATCATTTTCCTTGAGTCGTTCTAAAGAAGCAATCAGGTTTCTTGTACATTCTTCCATTGATGAGCCATGGCAGATAATGTCATCAAAATATGCTTCAACGTTTGATAGGCCATTGAAAATTTGTGAGAGTATTCTATTGAATTCAGATGATGCTGTTTTGATACCAAAACTGAGACAATTCATTTGAAATATGCCCTTGTGTGTCGTGATTGGATTTTCTGTCCTTCCGCATCCACTTTGAAGTGTAAATATGCCTTGTACAGGTCGAGTTTGCAGAAGTACTTTGAATTTCTGAGGCTGTGCAAGACTTCATCAATGCGACGAATTGGATGATTAGCTGAGACTAATTTTGCGTTGACTCCATATTTGTAATCAACACATAAACGAACCCCTCCATCAGGTTTAGGTATTACGACGAGTGGTGATCCCCAGTCGCTTGAGGATACTGGAGTAATAATACCTTGTGACTCAAGAGTTGCAAGTTCTTCCTCAACTCGCTGGCGCAGTGCAAAAGGGACATCGCGTTCCCTGGTAAAGATGGGTTTTACTCCTTCCCTGAGCTGAAGTTTTATTTCTGGGTTTGGCACACAACCTATGCGTTCTTCGAAAATAGTTGCGTATTGTCTGAGTATGTCTTCAAGAGGAGTGACAGTGTTGATTGTAACTACATGATCCGAAGTGAGCCGTTCTTTATCGATTTCTTTGAGATCAATTCCGAGAGTGCGAATTCATATTCGACCCAGAAGTGCATCAAATCCTGCCGGAACAATGAATAGGTCCGCATCAATTTCTCTATTTTTATATTTTACCGACAGTGAGACTTTCCCTAAGGGCTTTATTATATGAGCTGAGTAAGAGCGGAATGATACCTGTGTTGGTTGTAGTGTAGCATTGAGACCAAGACGTTTGAATGCTGTCTCTGATAGAAGTGAGAATTTGGCTCCTGAATCGACTTCAAATGCCTGTGGCTTGCCATTGAGAAACACTTTGACGATAAATTAATCGGAACCTGGGCTGAGCTCGTATAAGTCTTCAGTGCAGTGAATGTGACCAATACCATATTCTGAGTCAGAGTTTTGATCATTCTGAGAAGACTGTGTTGCGATGGCATGTGTCCTTGAATTTCGAGGAATGGTGGTGATACAGACCTTGGACACATGACCAATTTTTTGCAGGAAGTGCATTTAAGCGCGTTGCGGTCGATTTCGCATTGATTTGCCTTGTGGTTTGTCCTACCACATTTGAGACAGAGTCCATCAAGGCCCAAGGAACGATAGTCAACCCGTGTCATGTGTTGGGACTGTGAGCGTTGGTGTGAACTAGGACTTGTATTTCGACTTTGGTTGGGTTGTGATTTCCTATGTGACCTGTTGACCCTTGAGACATTGTTTGTGTCACAACTGAGATTGGTGAAATTATCTGGGATTTTGGTAAACTGGTAAACGTGATGCTTCCAATGCTGTGGCTTTGTTGAGCAGCTCATCGAAATTTTTAAACGCATAGTGTTGTAAGAGCTGTTCTTGAATCCAGTTGTATTTTACTCCTCTAACAAATCGGGCACATAAAATGATGTTCGCAATGGAAATCACTGATTTGCATTTACATTCAACATTAAAAATTACAATCTTTCGATTTCTCCTTCGGGGATGCAACGAATTCTGAGATTGATTGTGTTGGCTGCTGCGTAACATTTAGGAAATAATGCTGAGCGACTACAGTTGAGACATGGAATATCTTTCATGGGTTTCTCAGGACCCAATAATGCAGCTAAGTTGTTATAATGCGTAGAGCCAATTGATGCACACAACAATTGAGACATTGTGATAGGGGAATCCACATTTTTGAGACTACAGTAATTGTCAAAACGTTCTAAATAAGAAGTAAATCTTTCCTTCTTGGCGTCATATGATTCGAAAGACTGAGAAAAATTGTTCGAATTGTTGTTGATCCATTTTCCCAGCTGGAGCTGTCTCGGAAACGATACGAAAATAATGGCGGCTAAAAACGTGGCGGCTACGCGGCGGAATCTAACTGTTTCACTGTGTCACACTGGTTTTCACTGGCAGTTGCAAACGTTTTAATCCTCGTCGCCAACTTATTGTGACTGGGTGATGAAAGTTACTAGTTGGTATGATGAGACAATAATAATACACACGTTAATTGATACATATTTGTATTGAGCACAATAGACATTTACATCGGGAAGGGCCGATGCGAGACTGATTGTCAAAGGAACGGCACATAGAAAACAACGATTCACAATAGATATTATATTAATTTAATTTTTAAAAACTTGTGACAGGAGCTTTTAAAAATACGTTTATACGCAACGAATGGTAGCCGTAGTATTCTGTGCGACAACGAAAGAGGAATGGCGAGAATGATAGAATACGGAGGTAATTACAAGAAAAATGGAAGTATCCTCTTCAGAAAAGACGATCGAGGAGGGTTGCGCTAAAGGAAGTGTTCTGCTTTACGCGATTACTGTTTCAGCTTCCTTTCATTCTTTTGTAATCCGATTTGCATATGTGAAGACTCCAGTGTGAGCTAAGCTCGGGAGTATTAATTTGGATAGACGAGTGGCGCCCATGCTCATCTCTAAAGGAGTGAACCGAGACCCAGCACCCCAGCTGGAGTTAGCGCTGGTTTTGAGGGTAATATAACTTGACTTGTCTGCTTAATAAATGAGCATTCTAATTCATTAGGATCAAAATTATTTCATCCTTAATAAATTCAAATGAATATACTCACATGAAAATGCCACCATTTCACAATAATCCTGATTAAAAACGAATTTAGCTAAATAAGTTTGTCATCAGTCAATTACTTATCAGAATATTTCATAGAGTTATTAGTAGAAACCATTAGGGCAATTCTTCAATAATTTTCCTAACATATGGGCGATTATACTATCGGTATGTCCGTCAATCAAAATAAATTCTTTTCGCAAACTGTAAAAACACTCTTTTGGACCGGAAGGTATTTCGGTCTCTTCCCCTATGAATATAATAAAATACAAAAGCGGTTCGAGCATTCCCAAGTCGGAGTTTTCTACTCTATGTGTACTATAATAGTTTTCGTTTGTTGTATTGTGTTCATTTCATACTTTGGGCCAAGTACTTTCCCGGAAAAGCTTCAAGATTTAATGAGTCAAATGGTATATGTTGACTCGATAATGTTACATTGGATGCTCCTTTTGACCTGTGTGAAGCGTCTGTTGACGAGGAATCGAATTCTAATTTTTACAAATAACATTTTAGCTACGGTCCAGCAATTAATAAAGGAATGCGGAGACTCAATACCTGTAAATTTGCTCATGAAATTCCTCTTGGTAAAGTTAGTGATTCCTGTGAACCAAGTTCTCGTTATTTATTACACCACCATAAATGTTCCAGCAGATGCGCGATATGAACTTGTTGCTGTTTTCGTGCTAATGCTTATTTCATATGCAACTATTGTGATTCTAACGAATGTATTCAGTTTGGGTTGTTTGATTCTTCGACATTATTTTGACATGCTGAATGCCCATTTGGAAAAAATTATATCCTGTGAAATTTGGACGAGACCCAGTTCGAACTCAAAGTGTGGATGCCTAAAAGGACTAATTGTGCAACATTTGTGTGATTTATGTGACGAAATTGATAAACTTGCAGAGATTCGTGCTCAAATCTTCTCCCATTGCAATACCATTAACGATTTGCTCCAGGTACAGATAATTACGTTTGTGTTTTTTGTATTTCTGAGCAATGTGGTTGCATTACATTCCTCGCTGACCATGGTACCACGACTCATAAGACATCAGGAGGTGGGTTCAGCAATATGCATCCTCTCTACAACTATATGGAATTTATTTGATGTGTTTTTACTATTTTACGGGGCATCATTGGTCAACGAAGGATCTGTTGGCGACAATCGGAATCAACTTTGGGAGAGAATTTATGTGAGATATGATGCAAAATGTTTGGATAGAAGTGTGAGTAAATATTTTTATTGATAATTTGGTTATAGAATAAGACTGTCTCTTCGACGCAAGTCATTTGGATCTCTCACGGAAATCAATATGATCTTATTCCAAAATTAAGTCATGGTAAACAAGTAAGGTACACAGACCTACGCGCATGTCAGAACAAAACGCAATCACCATCAACGAATAAAATGAAGAAACATGTCAAAGAGATTTGATCGTTTAAAAGAAAGTCCATTGTTTCTTCACTTTCAACTAATAAGAATCACTCAAACCATGAAACCCCAAAAGCATTTATGTCATCGATTTTATCTGAAAATTTTAAGGGGATCAAATCAAAACTGCAGCGTCTGGTTCGATGGAAAGTCTATAAAATGCCAAATTGAAATTTCAAATGGATATAACTTCCTTGAATATGATACAAATTTCATCAAACTTACAGAGTATTAGAACTTTGTGTAAGGCTATTAAATATCGAATTTAGTTGGGTTTGAAGGTATCCATACGATTTTATTGGAGAAAATGTGAAACTCAAAGATCATAGATTTATTAATAAAGTTTAACGAATTTTGGCTTCTGAGGAATTTGTTAGTGTTGCATTCATAAATATCTCCCATGCTAATTTTTCAGATTTTTTTGATCACAGGCGTCCAATCGCGAGGGAGAAAACCCACTTATCATGTATTGAATTTGACCAAGATTTCGGGTTTGTACAGTGAGTGGTTAGGTTTTCTTGGGATGTTCGAGAAATTGATCGACTCCAATACCCACTTATCGTCTTTGGAAAAATTCCAATATCTTCGTTCTGCACTAACCGGTACAGCTGCTTCAGTGATAGAGGGGATCGAGCTTACCGAAGAAAATTATTCTAAGGCAAAGGAGCTTATAAAAAGGAGATTCGACAACAAGCCATACAATTTCGCTTCGCATATCTACGACTTGCTTCAAGTGCAATCCATTCGGCATCCGTCTACTAAAGAATTGCGTCAGATGACTGATGCTATAAACAAGCATATGCGCTGTTTGCTGAGCCTCGGTACAAAGGAAAATATCGCAGATGGATTCTTGTTGCACATTCTCGTATCAAAGCTTGATGCTGAGTCCCAGCTCAAATGGCAAGAATTAATTACCAGCTGTTCTCGATCATCCAAAGAATCTAGCGCTCAATTTCCAACTTGGGAAAAGTTTACTGATTTCTTGAATCTACGATGCTCAGCGCTAGAATTCGTAGAAGAAACAAAATCCAACAACAGACCTCTTTCAATCGTCAATAAATCCAAGTGGACTAGCTTTATTATTTGTAATCGAATTCATTTTCGCCTTCACAAAATACTCCAACTGAAAATAGAAAAAGACAGCTTCCTTTTAATTTCGTGTATTATTTTTATTCTCGAAATCGATTTTCGACCGTAATCGTTCGGTCTTCTTCAGCGATCGCTTACGGTCGAAAATCGATTTCGAGAATAAAAATAATACACAAAATTAAAAGGAAGCTGTCTTTTTCTATTTTCAGCTAGTTTTATTGCTAGTAACTGTGATACGAGAGTGAAGTGCAATTTTCGTGATTCACGCAGCGGACACACATTATTCGACTGCAATGGGTTAAAGAGCATGCCACCCGACCAAATTTACCAAAGAGGTAAGCAATTGAATTTGTGTTACAATTTCCTTAGAAAGGGGCATTCATTGAAAAGTTGTTTATCGAGCAAGTGTCGTACATGTAACCGCAGCCAACTTACTCTACTCTACGGTAACGTAAAGAATTCAGGCATCTCTCAAAGATCTCATCAGTCGACTGAAATTGAAACTCCAACAACCGTCAAACATTCGTTGCTGATCGGTCAAACGAGATCTAGACATCAATTGTCCCGCCTGGAAGAAGATGCTCAACCAAACAACATTATTTTGGGTACTGCTATTATCAGAGTCAAATCACCTGATGGAGCTTCAATCGAATGCCGAGCGATATTGAACAGCGGTTCCCAGTTGCACTTCATGACAGAGAGACTCGCCCAGCAACTTCGTTTACGACGAGAAAAAACTGATGTGGCTATTAGTGGAATTTGTATGACGACATCCCGATGTATTTCGAAAACCGTTGCCACCGTGCAATCACTACAAAACGATTTCAGTTCATTGCTAGAGTTTTTCATCGTACCAAATTTCGTCGGATTGCAGCCATTGCAAACGATCAATACATCAGACTGAAATATTCCTAAGAACACTCCACTAGCGGACCCTCAATTCGATATACCTCGGAAAGTTGATATTTTGATTGGTGCTGCCTTGTTTATCAAATTACTTGCTGTTGGACAGATTGATTTAGGTGTTAACCGGCCTATCTAGCAGAAAACTCTTTTCGGCTGGGTGGTTGCCGACAGTAACAGTGAACCGTGTGAACAAAATTTAAATAATCTCGTCGCTAGGTTTTGGGAGCTAGACCACTGTAATAGTGAAATAGACAAAGGGTCAGCTGAGGAGATTGCTTGTGAAGAACATTTTCGTGTCAATACAATTCGTGATGCAAACGGTCGGTTCGTTGTGAGATTACTCGTAAGGCAAGATGCATCAGTGCTTGGTGACACATACGAAATCGCATTAAAACGATTTTAAAACCTTGAAAGAAAACTTGGGTAATGCCGAGAATTACGCGTCAGTTATACGATTTTATGAATCAATATTTATTATTAGGACATATGGAGGAAGTAATTGATTCACAGTGTTTGTTACACAAACCTCATTATGGTCTCCCCCATCATTGTGTTGTAAAGAATTATGGCAGCAGCACTAAATTACGCGTAGTCTTTGATGGTTCTGCGAAATCCTCCAGTGGTGTATCCTTAAACGATATTCTAATGGTAGGACCCACAGTTCAAGATGACCTTTTTTCGATCTTACTTCGATTTTGTTTCTATCTTTATGTAATATCAGCTGACATAGAAAAAATGTATCGGCAAGTCATGGTGCATCCCAGTGATAGAGACCTACAACTAATAGTTTTTCGTAATTCAAGTCATGATCGTGTGAAGCTCTATCGATTAAAAACAGTTACTTATGGCATTGGGTCTGCTCTATATCACGCAGTAGAATCTATTCGTCAAGCGGCAGAAGATGCTAGGAGTAAGTTTCCAGTAGGAGCATTGATTATCAAGCGAGATGCATATGTCGATAGCTTATTGACTGCAAGTGATGACTTGGATGAAGCTGCAAAGATCAGAAATGAAGTTACCGATATTCTACTATCAGGCGGCTTCCCCCTTAAAAAATGGGCATCAAATGAACCATCGTTGCTAGAAAAAATCGATGAAAATGACAAGGAAGAAATGACTCGACTAGATGACAAGGATTTCATCAAAACTCTTGACCTAGCCTGAAACCCAACTGCCGATGAATTTCTGATTACATATCACTCGCCAGAAATACGAAGTTCTGTGACCAAAAGAATAGTGTTGTCGGAAACTGCTCGATTCTTCGATCCATTAGGATTACTCAGCCCAGTGATTGTTACCGCCAAACTCTTTCTACAGGAGTTGTGGAAGCTTAATATGCATTGGGACGAAAGTTTACCCATCGAGATGCAAACAAGATGGCAGTCTTTTTGCTCAGATATGGCCAAGGTCAACAACTTTAGGATCCCACGACATGTTTGTTTGTCGAATTCTAGCCTTCAAATCCATGGATTCGCTGATGCCAGTCTACGCGCTTATGGAGCTTGTGTATATATTCGAAGTGAAACTCCTGTTAAGAAAGTATCGACGAACCTGCTTTGTTCGAAATCCCGTATAGCTCCATTGAAAACTACTACGATGCCGCGTCTAGAGCTCTGTGCAGCCCTAATACTTTGCGAGCTCATAGAACGTGCTACGAAGATTATCCCCCGTGACCTCACGGATGTCGTGTGTTGGAGTGACTCACCAATCGTGTTAGCTTAGCTAAGTGCACCTTCGTACCAATGGTCCACATTTGTAACCAATCGTGGGTCCAAAATTCAAGCTGTTATATCCGTTACATGGCGCGATGTTCCAATGCAGCATAACCCGGCAGATTTGATCTCGCGAGGCGCTAAATCAGAAAGTCTACAAGGGTCCAACTTATGGCTGCATGGTCCAAGCTTTTCATCCGCATCGTCATCACAATGGCCATATCATGGAAAGGTTTCAGATCAAATCGATGTTCCAGAATATCGCAAGCTGAACTTCACAGTCTTGTTGTCTTATGCAGTGAAGGCCTAGTTAAGGACACAAAATATATTAACTCATACTGGAAAACTCTTCGAGTATTTGGATACGTTAATCGATATCTCAAATCATTGCGGTTGCGAGCACGTAGTTCAACGAAACCTAGCTTTGCGTTACGAAGCTTTACGGTGTCAGAGTTAGAAGAAGCAGTCACGGTTATCGTTCGATGCATACAACGAGTATATTTTAATCGTGACTATACTGACCTCCTTAAGGGTGCATCCGTAAATGCGAGAAGTCGAATTTTACCTTTACGTCTTTTCCTTGATGGAAATGGAGTTATTCGAGTCGGTGGACGTATTACGAAATCTGATCTACCCTTTGATGCGCGCCATCAAATGCTTCTTCCGCAGGCGCATCCCTTTGCAAACGCATTGTTAACCTTCTTGCATGTTAACAACTCACATGCTGGCTGCCATACCTTGGTAAACATTTTTCGGCAAAGGTTTTGGTTGATCAACGTAAAGTCGGAGGCTAAACGAGTTATTCATCAGTGCACGATATGCTTTCGAGCGAAGCCTCGCTTCTTTCAGCAAATAATGGGATACCTCCCATCGGATAGGCTGAAAGTATCACATCCCTTTGCGGTTACCGGTGTAGATTTTTGTGGACCGTTTTTCATGCGAGCTCAACTACGAGGAAGATCTCCAATCAAAGGCTACTTATCGGTTTTTATATGTTTCGCTACCAAGGCTGTACATTTTGAACTCATTTCAGATTTATCGACAGCAGCATTCATTTTATGCCTTAAACGATTCTTCGCTCGCAGGTGAAAATGCAACAAGCTATACTCGGACAACGCTACTAGTTTTATCGGTGCCAATAACCAGTTGCGAGAGATAAGGAAACTTTTCTCAACTCAATCACATATTGACCAAGTCCAGCAAGCTCCCTATATTTTGGTGGCTTGTGGGAGGCGGCGGTGAAGAAGGCAAAATTTCACCTTACCAGAGCAGTCGCCAATGCATCGCTAACCTACGAACAAATGCTTACGGTTATCCATCAAGTGGAGGCGATCGTTAATTCTCGACCGATAACGGAGATGTCATCAGATCCAACTGGTTTGGAAGCCCTCACACCCGGACATTTCTTGATTGGACGACCAATTACAAGCTTATCCGAACCAATTATCACACAACTTAAATTCGATTCCTTGGACAATTTTCAAAAAATATCCTGCATCCAGCAATCCTTTTGGACTCAATGGCGCAACGACTATCTTCACATATTGCAGTCGCGATCTAAGTGGACCTCAGTCAATAGCAATGCCAAGGTTAACCAACGCGTATTAATGAAAGATGAAAATCTTCCACCTATGAAGTGGCCTCTAACCAGAATTATCGATGTGACCCGCGGCGAAGATGATAAGGTTCGAGTTGCTACAGTACGTACAGCTTCGGGAATCTTCAACCGGGCCATCGTGAAGCTATGTCCATTGCCTATCGAATAATTGGATGAAAACAGAAGTTTTCGTGGTGGGGAAGATGTTCAGTCTTCTCATGACAAAGCAGCGGCTAGCAATCTATTATAGTTCCAGCCTCATACACACACACATACATATAATTTTGCATCATGTACAAGCTACTCTCAGTACTGGGATCACCCCAGTACATACTTACGACAACAGTAAATCTTTTTTGTATCGGGAGTGATGCTAATACTGCGACTAGTCTTCCGCCTGTTCAAATTTGTCGTTATCATAGTGCGGACATTGGCAATTAACTCTTTTCGTTTGTAGCCTTTTTCTTGGCCTTTGTTCCGCTTGCATTATCGATTTAACTTTAAATAAATTCTCGAAACAAATTTCAAAAACGCTTGAAATTCCTACACTCTCATAAATACCTTTCATTTGATACTCATATCGGCTACCTTTGATGAATTTTTTTTTCAGGGGCCACTTCCCTGTACGGTCATCATCGATTCATAGCATCAGAAAATTTTTTCACGCCCTAGAAAGGTTACAAAGCCTTTCTGTTAGGAGCTTTCTCCTGCCTCCTCAGCTTGTTTCGCCTATGAGTATTTATTATAGGAACTCATCTTCAGCTGTTCATTAAATTGAATCAAGTGCATGCACCTTGAACGTTGAAGCTTGGGAAAAATAACTCAAAAGTATTCAATGTTCGCATTTAAAATAGCTACTATTTTGCTTTACGATTACTGATACTAATAGCTGAACCAATTCTCAAAGATATACATAATACCTATCATTCCTGAAACTTTCATGCGAATTCTAGCAAACCTATAGTGTCTGAGCCGGTAAAAAGCACATATTGTTCCATAGCCATATGTTTCCATAGTAATACATACAGCGCATATTGTTCCATAGTAATACAGGAAAACTCAATCTGCTATAACTTCGTTAAATACTATTTGATCTTTGTGAAACTTGCAGAACAGGTCAATGTTATTAATAGTCATTTAGTTTAAAGGTACCGTTAAGATTTTCTTCAAGAAAATGTAAAATTGATAAATTCTACTATTACGAACAAAGTTGAGTGAATTTCGACTTCTCACGTATTTGCTGTTGTTATACTTATAAAGGCCTACACTCATGATTTTTTTACAGATTTTTCGGATGAAAAGTCCACACATTCCCTCTTTCCTTGCCCCTCATGTTGCTGATAAGGCCATTTCAAAACTCGTTTTGAAAAGACCTCATGAAGACCTTTCCAATGACACCTTACTCAACGACCAACGGTATAGAATTTTTTTTGAAGGGTCGCCTCTCTATATGGGCGACCCCCTTTAAACCCCTTTGAAAAATGTTTCCACCTCAAAACTTGCAAGAAGTCACCACTTCTGACCTTTTCACAAAGTTTCATGGTTGTAGCTTCTGTAGCTTCGGACAAAAAGTGATGTGACATACAGACGGACGGACGGACTGACAGATGAACACTGGTTGTGATTGCAATAGTGTTTTGTATTTTAGTACAAAGTCCTAAAAAACGGTAGCTTTACGGTCAACTGTAGAGTTTCATAAAAGTTGATTCCTTTAGTAGTTGCTTGTATCTAGTTCAGTTTAGCACGGATAACGTATGGGAGCGTTCAAGTATTACGTAACGCAAATTTTTGAAGATTTTTGAACCCCCGCTCCTCCCCTTGTAACGCACCGTAATGTTTTTCTGCTTTTTTAAACTCTTAAAATAAAATAACATTTTTATTTTATCCTTTGGCAATGGAATTATAAACAGAAATTCAACTGAAACTAAGCATTTTACTCGAAATAAAATCGTATTCTTAAAAAAATGAAAAAATATTCAACTATTAACCAAGTATCTAAGTAAGTCTATAAAATCAATTCGATCGAAACTACTGCTCCTCTGTCCACGGATTTGCTAGCCACTCAGATTCTTTCATCACTGGCACCTGGAGTGCAGACGAAGACGGTTCTGGAACTGTTAAGCCACTTGCATCAGCTTCGTCTTCGTCGACCCAGTCAGCATCCTCAGACGATGTTTCATAACGACGCACAATGCAGAGAAGCTCATTTGCCCTTCTGGTAGCAAGGCGCTGTGGCCGTACTCTAGTTTCACAATGGTCTGGGGCAGTCTTGCCATGCACGTAACGACAGTGCATTTGAACACTTTTGTGAGATGTGAAATAGATCCCACAGGTTGGACATACTTTTTTCTTTAGGTCGGATTGTACAGATGGACAAAAGAAATCGTAAGGCATCTGCTTGAACCCTTCTAGAGGAGGTGACAGATCAACGGACAACCTCACAAGAAGTGACGAAAACTTGGATGTTCCTTTGTCTAGCAAACTGGGTAGTACGAGCTTGCTTGGGGTTTGAAGTATTGGGCAAGGTGGCGGCATGAAAGTATCTGCAAACACAGATTTCAATGCACTTCTTGGTGATGAACAGCAGGATTCATCCACGAATTTTATAACCTGTAAGAAATATTGCGATTCACAGACGTGAACGCCGTACCACGCCAGATTTGGTTCTGCTGGATCCTGCATGCTATCTTCGGGCTGTCTATACTCCGCCGAAACGTCGTAATTATCAATTTTCATTTCTCTCTACAATTCAGCAAGTGTTTCTCCAGTGTGCTGAAAATTGCGTTTTTCCAAATCATCATCCGTAGTCATTCCTTTGCCATCGAGATGAGAACCAAAATGTTCATGAGGCAGAATGACGCCTGCCAGTCGTTTGCTGAGGGGAGCCATCCGACGCTCAACTCGGTTATATGCGCTCCACCCAGGAGCATTAGTCGCTATAAACAAGGCGTCCAGGTTGTATTTTTTAAAGTGTCCAATCGCAAAGTTCTTGACTTTGCGATAACGCGGGTTTTCGTCCGGCCCACCATCTACAAAGATGATGATCACTGGCTTCACGGTGTTCAATTCTGTCATCATTAAGGGTTTGAATGACGGTATTGATAAAAGTGATTCGAAATCATAAGCATGGGTGTTCGCTGTGGAGGATGTGTGTTTCCCGCTCCTTATGGATATGTGTGTCGGCCCGCTGTACCCAACAGCTTCTTCCTTACCAAAACTGTTAGGTTCCGCATTGACGCCGGCGTATACAGAACGAATAAGTTTGTGCCGCTCTGCCACGACCCAGTCATGCTCAGGTAAAAGTATTCTGTACTCCATATGCATTAAAAGAGGGCTCTGATTTTTCACTGCTGGTAAACGTATTGGTACACGTGCCTTATCGTCTTGTGAGAGAACGAATACTTGCTGCGGTCCCAGAAGCGACGCGAGAGATTCTAATGACCTGATTGTAGCAGTGCAAAATTTCCCGTCCTCGTGCTTTTTATGCATCTCGGTCTGTGGGCTTGCTAACTTTACGGGTACAGTACGTACGTGCCTTCTTCCCTCTTGAGTGTTAGAAACGCGTGGGAGTAAATGAAGATATGTGCCGCTTCGAGAAATTTGGAATCCCATTAACAACAGCCTCTCATGCAGGTCAGACAGAGTGAGACAACTCCTAATCATCTCAGTTCGGCGGCGTTCATCAGCAGCGCTGCCATGAATGGCAATATTAACTATGGACTCTGGGAGAGAAGATTGCGAGTCAATTAAAAGGGGCTGTCCAGGGCTAGTTCGAGGTTGTCTTGCAGCAGGATTGTTTCTCTGACGTTCAGTTTTCTCCAGTTTTTCTTTAGCTCGGAATTTTTTTGCACGCTTAGCAGAGTCCCTTTCTTCCTTTAAACATTTCTCTTCTTGTTTCAACTCTTTGCGTAGCTTTTTTATTATGTCGTGTACATCATCTTTGGCTATACCAGTGTCCCTTGATTCAGTAAGAACATTTATTCTCTGTTGCATTAGATCAATTTTCTTCATAAGAGTTTCTTGAGCCGGTTCGCTTGGAACATTTTTGGTGATGTCTGAATCAATCAAAGTCATGTGTGGTTCCGTAGACAGTGTCTCCACAGTTTCCTCATCAGTATTCTGACTTTGCTCATCATGGGTATCGCTCATCTTTTGTTTGACAGCAGTGCTTACTTGTCCAGTGACTGCGACAATCGATTCCCTAAAAGATGAAGAGCACGCGAAGTCGAAGGAACATTGGGCCTTAGTGTTGCTGGCGTGCTTGATGTTTTCATAGGTAGCTAGAAATATATAATAATTATGACCAGTTCTTTAATGAAAAATCAAGGTTGGGATTACATATTATAATACTTCTGTCATTATGACATTTAAGCGGTAAAATTTCCTGTGTAAAATAACTAAGCATTGTTGCTTTCTTCTTCGTGTCATTCACCTTCAAATCTCGTATAACATCATTTATATGTTCTTTAAACTTTCCTTTGTTTTTTAGTTTTTCTTTAGCCGTTTTCCAAATTGCGTCGGCTTTTTTTTTGACACAGTTGCGCTGGCAAGTCAGCATAAGCGCCTCTATAGGCCAAGAACAGCTGATGATACAAATCTCCCTCTTTTGAAGACATTACAGTTTGAACACTATGAACTCACTCATTACAGTATGAACACTATGAACTTTAATAACACCGACTACAGCAACGTGCTTCTGCATAAACACTGACGAATACTGACAACGAAAACAACATTAAATGCCGTATAACGCAATCTAATAACACCGACTTCAGCAATGTGCTTCTGCATAAACACTGACGAATACTGGTAACGAAAACAACATTAAATGCTGTAAAACACAATCTAGGGATTCCCCGTGATGACGACCAGACAACACAATCGAGAGATCCCCCGTAAAACGTGAATGAAAAGGGTTGCCAATTTGGGAGTTTTTATTCCCTAATTTTTTATTTAAGAAAAACAATGTTACGTAACGTGTTGTAAGAAAGACCCCCTCTCGCCCCTGTAACGCACCGTAACGTTTTACGAGACCCCCCCTCCCCCCAAATTGCGTTACGTAATACTTGAACGCCCCCTATCACACATTGGACTTAATATGTTACATATCAAGTTGTAGAAACGTTTGTAGTGAAAGTATGTTTAGATACATGGCCGTAAAGGGCTGTAACCATGGTCTGCTACCTCAGCGGTAAAGGATCGTAGTATCCGCCGAGATTTGGCCTCGTCTAAGGACGCGTGAATGCGCTGGCAGGCTAGCGTTGCGGTGTTGTGGGGCGGGTTCTTTTCCCTAGCACAAGGACCCACTACCAAAACTTTCACATTCACGAATTCAAAATGTTGGATGCCGATCGACTGGTGTTGAGGCTGAGGTAACCTACTAAGGGTCGAAATTGCTTGTTCAAATAACAAATTGGGCCGGGAAAAAACAGACGGACTTGAGAGACTTCGTCGTTACCGACGATTTCTATGGCCCACAAATAAGAGTGGTACATCTAGGTAGAAGTGGTGCCCCCTCGTTCCAAACGTAGACGTAGCCATATATTTCTCTTTTTTTTTTAATACCTGCATTCCCTACCATTCTCTCCGTTACTCTTTCATTGTCACACAACGCTCGTGCGATCTGCATTTCACACGTCGTCAATTCCTACGTGTACCTCCAGGCAATGCTATAATATCGGTGTAAGGGGCACACAAAATGCTGTGAGTCACTCGTTTCCTGTTAGTCTAGTCCGATTCGTGAAATGTTCTCAGAGATAAAAAATAATAAAATATTGTAATACGACGCAGTAAAAAAAACTCTGGATTAATAAAAACTAGCTGTCTTTAAGTATCTCGACGTTAAGGTCTAAAATGCCCTAAGATACTGCATTTTCAATGCTTGGGACTTATCGTTAATTTGATCTTATTAGATGTTCCTAAAGTCTCTTCTTAAAAACCAGTAATGAGTTTACGTTTTTCACTGTTTCTGGAAGATTTTTGTAATATATATACGCAAAGCATCATTCGTTGCATCTTTCTTTAGTCAATCAGTTCTAGCGTAAGGTATTACAAAATTATTGGCATTTCTTGAATTATATGAATTTATTTGTAATACTTTTATAAAGGGATTCGTTCCAATTCACTGGAAATTAGACATTTGAACATAAATTTAGCTTTTTCCATAGTAATGATTTGACTGAAGGCGAGTTCATTGGTCCGTTGATACAATAGTCTTGTTGGAGTGAGAACTGGAATGTTTAGAATATTTTCATAGAATATTTTTATAGTTCTCTCTTCTCTCGCTCTCTCTTCTTAGCACTACAGCCCCTCTCGCGCCTCCAACTGGCTTGGTCCATTGACCGCGTCTTTCAATTCCGAAATCCAAGCAGCGATGAACTGTCTCCGTCGACCGAGTCAGACCAGCGTTTCCTCGGTTTCCCCACTGGCCTCCGGCCTTCAGTTCTCCCAACAAATACCTTCTTGGGTAGCCGTTGCTCATCCATACGATTCATGTGTCCAGCCCCTGGTAGCTTCCCCAGTCCTACAATCGTTGAAACCTCTGGTTCATCAAAAATTTCATACAGCTCATGGTTGTTTCGGATTTGCCATTGGTCGCCGTCAAACTTCGCTCTGATTATTCAATTCAGGACGCGTTGCTCAAAGGCGTTCAATATATTTGCGGATGCTTGGGTTAGGGTCCATGTTTCACACCCATAGCATAACACAGGTCTTATCACAGATTTGTATACTTGGAGCTTTGTTTTCCTGTGCATACAGTTGGTCTTCAAGATCGTCAACACTGAATAGAATATTTTATTTGCGAGCTGTATTCTTTGGCGTATTTTGTCTTTTTCATTGCCTGTTTTCGTTATTTTGGTGCTTAAATACACAAATTTGCTAAGATTCTCGATTCAGTATGTGCCAAGTGTGATATTTTGTGTACTTGGGGTATTTTCCCTCGACTGTGTCGTGAAGTTTGTTTTATTTTCATTGATTTGTAGCCCTACTAGTTTTGCTTCGCTGTCGAGTTTCAAGAAAAGTTCTTTGGCAGTTGTTAATGACCGTGACAGAATGTTGATGTCTTCCGCATAGGCTACTACTTGGCTCGACTTGTATAGTAATGTACCTCGCGTATCGACAGGTAGCTACTGTATGACGTACTCCAGAGCCAAATTGAATAGCAATGGGGCCAGCCCATCTCCCTGCTTTAGTCCGATATTTGTGTTGTGTGAGTTGGTTATTGATGCGAACTTGGGAGGTTGTCGACGTCATTGTCATTTTGGTAAGATGGACTAATTTCGCTGGGATGCCAAAACCAAGCATTATTTGGTACAGTACGTTACGATCAATACTGTCGTATGCTTGCTTGACGCCAACAAAAATTCGGTGTACGTCTATGTTGAACTCCCATCATTTTTTAAGTACCTGCTTGACTGTGAACAATTGGTCTACTGTTGATCTATCTGCCCTAAAACCACCTTGATACTCCCCAATAATACTGTTGGCGTATGATCCGATTTTATTTTCTAAGATTTTAGAAAATATTTTGTAAGCCGTACACAGTAGTGATATGCCTCTATAATTTTCGCACTGTAGCTTGTCACCTTTTTCGTGGAAAGGGAATATAATTGATTGACTCCACTCTTCTGGCATATGTTCTTGTTGCGAAATGTACTGGATGACTTTGTAAGTAGCTTGATGAACACTACTGCCACCTTATTTGATGAGCTCCACTGGAATCTCATCAATGCCCCGCGCTTTATTATTCTTTTGGGCTTTGATGGAGGAACAAACTTCATCCAAAGTTGGTGGAGCTAATGGAAGCTCTCCACCGACATCTATAGGCTCCAATGTTTTGGAGCTGTGCGGAGGATTAAGAAGGTTCTTGCAATATGATGCCCATCTTTCCTCAATCTTGATTTCATCAGCGATTATATTGCCGCTATCATCACGACAGAGCGTGATTTTGGGCTGATAACCACGTTCCAGGCTTTTCACTACTTTGTATGCTTGTCTTGTGTTATTGCTTGCTGAACTTATATCTATACTTCTCAATTAGTCGTCATAGTATTTCCTTTTCTTAATCCTAATTATCTTATTCGCTACATTTCTGAGATTTTCATAGTGTTCTCTCTTCGTCCTGGTTTTCCTACCTACATATTCTTCGTACGCCTGATTCTTTTTATGTAACGCATTCTGGCACTCATCATCAAACCAATCATTCCACTTGTGCCGGGCTTGATTGTTTCTTCTTTTTTATTTGAAGGTTTCAATTCTGACGAAATATCATGACCCAAAAATATTAATTTGGGAACACCGAAAATACATTTGAAAGTTTAATTTTTAAGTCATATTTTGTTAAACGTTCAAATACTTTTCTAATGTGGTGCTTATGCTCTTCTTTTTGAAAATATGCTACAACCACTCAAATTTATTAAAAATCCTGGATATAAGGAATTGGATATCTCTCTGGTTCTGTTACGGCATTTAGTCTACGATAATCACCACAAGGGCGCCAATCTGATGAATCTTGTTTTGGAATCATATGTAGAGATGATGAACAAGAAGATGAAGAAGGTCGACATACGAGTATTACAATTTTCATCATATATTCAAATTCAGTTTGAGTTATTTTTAATTAAGAAGCGTTAAGTCGTCTTACTTTAGAAATAGGTAATTGTCTTTTGTCATTATTTTATTTACTACAAAATGTTTAACTGGTTGATTAAAATCTGGTTCCTTAAGCAATTCTGGAAATTCTTAAACAATACCTCCAAACTCAGATTCAATTGCATAAAATATTAATGATGAAACATTTCCTATTGAGACATTCCCTTGAAAAGCGATATTAGTCTTTGGATCAATAATTTTGTTTCCTTTTATATGCCTTCAACTCCGCTAGATGGGTGGATATTCTGGACACGCTGGAAAACTCTTTTCAAGTTTGAGAATATCTAATGCGACTTTTGAGTAACTACCTAAAGGACCGAAGCCTGCTCTACAACACGACACAGGGCCAACGAAGGATGGAAATTACATCGGGTGTTGCCCAGGGATCTATCCTTGGTCCGGACCTGTGGAACGTGTCTTACGACGGGCTACTGAGACTTGAGATGCCAGATGAGTCGCGCTTGGTCGGCTATGCGGATAATGTTGCGGCTCTGGTTGCTGGACGCACCGTTAAACAAGCGCAACTTAGGCTAGGTATGCTAATGCGCCGAGTGAGGGACTGGATGACTGCTCGCGGGCTGAGTTGAGCACTGGAGAAAACCGAAGTGGTCATCTTGACAAAAAAGAGAATCCCTAGAGTAAGGATGATCAGTATTGGAGACATACAAATCGAATCGAAGCCAGTGGTAAAGTACCTGGGGCTACTGATCGACTCGAAGATGAGTTTCTCTGAGCAAATCAGGGCAACGGCTGAGGTAGCTGCTTCGGGAATATCGGCTCTGAGTCGACTTATGGCCAACGTAGGGGGACCCATTCCATCAAGAAGACGCCTCTTGATGAGTGCTGTAGGGTCAGTGCTGCTGTATGGAGCAGAGGTGTGGGGCGACGCTCTCAACAAGGAGGTATACCGAAAACGTGTCCCTGATTCGGCGGTGAGAGTTATTGCAGGCGTGATACCTGTCGCCCTCCTTGCTAGAGAGCGCCGCGCTATTGACCTGCGCCGAAACGAGGATGCGAGGCAGATAGTTGTGTGCGAGGAGAGACAGCGCTCGCTCTACAATTGGCAGCAGTCTTTGGTGAATTGCGCGAAAGGAAGGTGGACTGCGCGCCTCATCCCGGATGTGAGACCGTGGCTAAATTGAAGGCATGGTAAGACTGACTTCTATCTGACCCAGCTTTTGAGCGGGCACGGGTGTTTTCAGTCTTACCTGCACAAGATCGGTAAGTCACGGTCCCCCGATTGTCGGTTTTGCCCAGGAGAGGTGGACAATGCCTGTCACACATTTTTTGCGTGCACAAAATGGGTCAGGCTGCGAAGGGAACCCTACAGGGAGACGGGAGAGCTCGCCGCGGATAATATAGTTGCGGTGATGCTCGACTCGGTTGACATATGGAACCAGGTGGCACATTATGCTCGGGCAGTCCTAAAATATAAAAGGAACTCACAACAGCCGGGGTCGCTGGGGCTGGGGGATCGCTCTTCTTGCATTTCCTCTTCCCCTCTCCCCTCCCACTAGGATAGGAGACTCCTCAGCTTAAAGGCGCCCCACGGCGTAACAAAACGAGACCTGGGCCGAAGTAATGTGTCAAACGGATCCAGGCTGGGTTCTCAGGTTAACAGGGGAGGTGTTTAGTGGGTAGTCCAGTCACGCATGGGAGTCCCACACTCTGTGCATAAATAGCATTCAGCTCCCTACCACAAAAAAATATCTATTATTAACTTGAATTTCTCAAGAAAATCAGCTCCAATGATTGGTTTGGAAACTGATGCTATCATAAAATCATGATGAAAGGATCTCCGAAGACCTAAACTGAGTTTTAACACTTTGGAACCATAAACGTTAATGTTTGATCCATTTGCAGTCGAAATAATTTGAGTTGGTCTTTTGAATTTTGAGAATGTTGTTGAAATGGGTTAAACGGAAACATCAGATCCAGAATCAATTAAAAATGTTAACTTAGTTAAAGGATTTTTTATTAATAAGCGACTAGATTTAATTTTTATTAATCCGTTATCTGCCGCTTGGATAACAGATGGTTTTAGTTTAACTGATTTGACCCATATTTACATGGTGATATGCATTTGCTAGCTTTTTCACCAAATTCATAATGATACCAAAAAAATTCATGTTTAATTTTATCACTTTTATTGTTATGGTAGCTACGATTTCTACTTCTACTTCTGCTTCTAGAGTTAAAACGATTATTTTTTTTATAATTGTAAGATTTCTGTAAATTTAAACTCAGATCTTTGATCATATTTTTTAATTCAGCAATTTCGTTTTTCATTTGCTGATTTTCTGTTGTTATTCTAGCCATTGTGATATCGGTTGGGCTAGATGTACTAGGAGAGATTGCATTAATTGAAGAATTTTGAAAAGGGTGGATTTCTAAGATATCATCTGCCAATTTTGTTAAAACTTCTGGGTTTGTATTTGGTTGTGATTTAAGAATCGCCTGAATAAATGTAGGCAATTTTCTCAACCAAAGTTTTAAAATTAATTGAAGAAGGGGTTAAAGTCAAAGTGGTGTAAGTCAATTGTCGGTAGAAGTTGACTTAGGCACAGAAATGCGATGTAGAAATAAAAAACTGTTTATAGAAAAAGTGGAGTAAGTCAGAGCTTCACTCATGTCGTCGTTAGGATGGCAGCACAAGCTAGACTGATAATGGATCATCTGTTTTGTTGATAACTGAAGTGGCATGATCCAGACTTACACCAGTGTGGTTGTAATTTCATTGAGTGTTGAATGCATGCGTAAATACTCAAAGAAACGATGGATTCTGAAATAAGTTTAAGGGATCCGTTGGATGAGCTGGAGTCCAGTGATGAATGGGAGCGTGAACAAGGAGAAAACAAGTACTATTCACCTTCTCACCTCTCAGTTACTCACCGACTAACCTATTTTGTAGCAACTTTTTTAGCAAGTACTTACATTAGATTATGCCTTAGGTCCTTTTGGTCTATTATTCTCTGAATAATACACCTTTGTAATCGGTTCGGAAAAAAAGAAAGGAAAAATAGAGAAAAAATGCATGGAAAGTGATGTTTTTAGTGAATTTTCTATGATTATTGAAAACGGTCGTGTTGAGTATCGTTTTTCACGTAATTTTGGATGCTGAATCGAGGCTTCCCCTGCAGTTTTTTATTTCGGTAGTAAGTGTAACAAGATGTTTGTTGTTTCAGAATCAGAAAGAGATGAAGAGGTCGACGGCGGACGCCAGCGCAACCATTCCAGCAAATTTCCTACTGCTGGAACTTCTGAGAATCAAGAAAACGCTCACCCGAGAACGAGGAAAAGGCAAAAACACGAAAGTAAAGCTCAAAAGCCAAAGCGAGCACAAAATTCAGGGCTCCCGTACGTGTCCTCTAGAGGAAAAGAAATGGCCGGTAAGCTGTATCAGAACTTTGATTGTAAATGTAAAAAATGTGTGGAGAACGTACCTGAAGTGGCGAGGTGAGAAATTGTCGACACCTTTTGGAAGCAGAGCAGTTTTTCTGAACAAAACGTATTTTTATGTGGTTTGATTGTGCAACAGAAACCTAATGTAAGACGCCCACGAAATTCAACGAGAAATGCAAAGTCTGTTTCAAACAGCTTCAGATTCCAAGTCAGAGGCAATAGCGTTACTGTGTGCAAGCGTTTTTTCTTACAAACACTTCAAGTTTCAGATGGGCGAATGAAAAGGGCAATACAAAAAGAACGAGAGGGTCTACAACCGGGAAGTGATAGCCGAGGACGCCATCCCCCCAAAAATAAAACACCGAAGGCTGCCATGAGTGGTGTGCGTAAGCACATAGCATCTTTCCCACCGTATCAATCGCACTACAGTACATCAGAGAACCCTAACAGGAAATACCTTCCTCCTGACATGAATGTACGTCCAATGTATAAACTGTACAAAGAAAAGTGCACGGAAAAATGTGATATTCCTGTTTCTGAAGTCATCTACCGTCGAACCTTTAGCAATGAGTTCAATTTGCATTTCCACCGGCCTCTCAAAGATACGTGCACCAGATGCGATGTGCTTGACAAGAAGATTGAAGTGTGTGAAGATGAAGACGAATCTACAAAGCTGAAGGCTGAAAAAGAATTACACCTCAGAAAAGCCGAAAAGGTGAGAGAGGCTAGAGATCGGGACACAGTGTAAGCACGGGAAGACGAATCTTTCTATGGTCTGACATTCGACCTCGAAAAGACTGCTATTTCCTGTTTTGACGACGTCCGTGGCTTACTATAAGCGGAATATGTATTGTTCTAACGTTGGCTGCCATGAACTTGGAACAGGTCTAGGCTTCATGTTCTGCTGGGATGAAACGATCGCTTCTCGTAGGTCTCAAGAGATTGGTTCCTGTATCATCAAACATCTTGCAGCAAGAGCGTCATCTGCTAAGCACATAGTGTTGTACAGTGACGCATGTACGGGCCGAAACCGTAATATTAAGTTTTCTTTGTACCTCATGAAGTACATACAGGGCCCTCAAAGCAATGCAGAAATTATCGATCGCAAATTTATGGTAAGTGGCCACTCTTTTCTACCCAACGACTCTGAATTTGGATCAATTGAATTGTACGCCAAGAACAAGTTGATTTATACTGCAGACGACTGGTACAGTATCATACTGAAGTGCCGAAGGAACAATCCATTCATGTTCACGAAAATGGGCCGAGAGGATTTCAAATCTATTGCAAAGTTGGAAAATTGTATCACGCGAAGAAAGAAAAATGAGAACAATATTGCTGTCAATTGGTTGAAAATTCAATAGATACGAATTTTGAAAGATCAACCTTACACTCTCTTATACAAAGAAACTGTGAATGAGGATTTCCCATTTTCTAAACTAAATGTAAAAGCAGCAAGGCCCGGTAGGCAACATTCTCTGGCCAACGTTTCTCAACATGTTTTGTACCCAAGGGGAAGGCCTGTTACCGAGGCTAAAAAGAAAGATATGCTTGATCTTCTGCGATGCATTCCACCAGTGAAACATGATTTCTTCGTTTCCTTGCGAACCACTATTGAAGAAGGTGAGGAGCTTGTAGATATTGGACCTCTGGAAATTGTGGAAACCACAAATCCTGATGAAATAGACTGAATCCGTTTTGCCATGATAAAAAAATTAAGAATCCATTCGTGATAAAAAATTAAATTGTTTGTATTATTCTTATACGTTGTGTAATGTTCAATAAAAATGTTTTTGAGAAGTGCAAGTCAACTTTACACCATTTTGTTGATGTCCACAGTGGTGTAAGTCTTTGGTTTTAGGTCATACAGTGGTGTGTGTCACAGGCTTTGGTAAGGCACAGTGGTGCAAGTGACTTTGGTTAGTGTGTGAGGTACAACTTTTGAGCAAAAAAAATTTCAAATCAAGCCTTATCACTAAGTTTGGACCTACGTAAAACCTCTAAAACAATACCATCTCAAAAACTTGTCTACTGAATTTACCACAATACCTTTTGCATTATGCTAATTTCCTAAAAACGATGATAAAGTGACTTACACCACTTTGACTTTAACCCCTTCAATTCATCGGATACGATTGCGGATTCTCCAGCTAATTGTTTCAATTTCCTATAAAATTCTGATGGCTTTAAATCCCCAATCTCAGTTCCAGAAAGAAGTTTTTCAAGCTGTTCATTTTTTGCAAGAGAATGCCTATCAATCAACGTTTTTTTAGTCACGGTAAATGGAAAAGTAAAATTAGTAGACGCATTTCGAATAATATCGTCTACATAATCTATCATTTCAGGAGGAAGAGATGAAATTAAATATTCAAATTTAGTCATCTCCTGAGTTATATTCCTGATTGAAAAATGAGATTCAACATATGTAAACCATTGGGCCGGCGAATTCTACGTCTTGCCCTCGTTGCGTGCAGACGTGTTTTTAATCGCTCCTGTCATTAATTTTAAAAATTAATTAATTTTTCTATAAAGTCAGTTTTAAATAATTGCAATATTTTTTTACGAGCAAATTTTGATGTTATTGGGAAAACCATCACCGTCGAATTATTCGAGCATTTATCGAATACCAGAAAATCCTTTCCTGAAGAAATATCAAATGTGGAAATACATTCAAGGGAAGTCCCGGTCTGAGAACATTCCCTCTAGTCTCGCTGCAAAAGCAAAGTAAATGAAGAGAATCATTAGAAGCATTTGTTGGAAGATTAACATTCAACAAACCTAAAGAAACCAAGAAAGGCCAAGGAGCAAATTCAAAAACCGAAGATAAGAAAACTAAGAAACCAAAGCAAGAAGCTGATCAAGAGGATGCCCTCAGCGCAGGCGGAGCAAGCGGCAGCAGGAAATACTATGCAGCGCTGGCTGGACTTGAAAATACGATGAGCATTGAAGAGGATCCAGATAAAACTTCTTAGTTAGATAATGAGTTCATAGAATACCTTAAAAATTACAGATAGGGAGAAAAAACTAAAAGTTTTGTCTGCTAGTTCGTCCGTCAAGATTAATGAAAAGAAAGAGAAAGTCCGACCAATCAATGTATTTGGGCAAACGGGCAAAGATATGGTTCGGCTTTCGGCAGCCGGAAATAGGCTAAATAATTTTGAGATTAGAAGGGTCAATGCCGATAAATTGACAATTAGGACTTAGTCGTTGGTTGATTTCCAGGCAACAAAAAGTGCGTTAAATTCTGGAGATGTTCCGCATTTTAAATACACCCCCAAAAGCGAAAGAAACCAAATCTTTTTATTGAAGGGTCTGGACTGTGGTGAGGACACAGTTGATCTCCTTCAAGTGCTTCAAGAAGTTGCACCAGAAATACATCTTATTTCCGTTAAAAACTTTGCAACGAGGAGATCGATTGTGGAGCGCAAAAACTTGCCTCACTACTGAGTCCAGACTTTCAGCAAAAGCAGTTCAAGTGCCCTGCAAAAAAAAAACTTGAACTTCCGTGTGGTCAAGTGGGAACGCCTCCAGAAAGTTAGGTCAACCAGTGCTACGGGTGTCAAAGATTTGGGCATTCAGCTGCCAATTGCGCCATGAAATAAAGGTGTGTTACATGCAAAGATATTCATGCTCCCGGCGTGTACAAATTGGCTCAGGCGGAGCCAAAAGAAAAATTATATTGTGTGAACGGCGGTGCCTTTGGTCATCCAGTATCATATCGAGGACGCCCCCGGTATCAAGACGCAAAGGTAAAATTCACTCCGAAACAAAGTCAAGCACATCGCAGTGTGATTCCTACCAATTTCGTCAAGCCCGGGGTGTCATTTGCACTTCCTGCGAGAGGACCAGCAGACAATGTAAATGAATAAATAATGTAAGTGGCAATAATGAGCTGCTCCTAAAAATTTACCAGCAATTAAATTCTTTATAGGAGAGGATCGATAAACAAGATTCGAAAATAAATATTGTTTTTCAGCGTTTAGGGCTTTCAATTGCCTCAAAAAGCGTTGTTAGCTATTCGGGTCAAGATGATCTCCACCCTTAAATATAGGAAATTTTTTTCCAAGTTTTTCTTCTTCCGGAAAAGTCCCATTCCTAATATGCACGTTTATAAAATTTGCCATAATCTGGGCTATGTCCTCCTTTATTATACTAATCTCATTCATCGTGATGCTATCAATGCCCTTATATTTGTTTGATGAATGTGAAGGATGGAATTTATTGCGATGTTTGTAGTATTTACATTGCCTGCTGAACTGGCAACAATTTCTTTAGTGATTCTTCCACCAATTGTTGAAAAAAAGTTATTCAATGAGTTCGCCGCGTTACGTGGACACGATGTGTTAGAGGGCCCATCAGGATTCAGTTGAAATTTTTGTGATATACCCTGGGTTGAAGAGTTATCCTTTACCTCATTTATTATTTTCCATATTTCGCGGGAGTTGTTAGCCGCTGTTTCCATTCTTCTTGAGAAATATAAGAATTTAGCCTCTTTCACCAGTCGTTTCGATTCTTTTTGTCGCTTGCATATACACAAACTTGAAAGCCTGGTTTCCACTGTTCTTCCTGTAGTCCATGTATGCCTTCCTTTTTTAGGGTTTTGTACTAAAATACAAAACCCTATTGCAATCACGACCTGTGTCCGTCTGTCCGTCCGTCCGTCCGTCTGTATGTCACAGCACTTTTTCTCCGAAACTATAGAGGCTACAGCCATGAAACTTTGTAGAAAGGTCAGAAGTGGTGACCTCTTGAAAGTTCAAGGGTGGATAAATTTTTCAAAGGCGTTTAAGGGGGGGTCTCCCCATATAGGGAGGTGACCCCTCAAAAAAAATTTTTCACCATTCGTAGTCGAGTAGGGTGTCGTTGGAAAGGTTTCAATGAGATCTTTTCCCAACAAGTTTTAAAATTGCCTTATAAGTACCGAGGGGGGCAGGGGAAGGGGAAATGTACGAACTTTTCGCGTACCCCCCTCTCGCGATTGGACACCTTCCATCCGAAAAATCTGAAAAAAATCATAAATGTAGGCCTTCATGAGTACAACAACAACAAATACATGAGAAGTCGAAATTCACTCAACTTTGTTAGTAATAGTATGATCTATCGATTTTTTATTTTCTTGAATAAAATTTAAACGGTACCTTTAAACTCAATAAAATTTAGCAAAGAGATGACTATTTATAGGATTGATCTTTTCTGAAAGTTTCATAAAGATCGAATGGTATTTACCGAAGTTATAGCGATTTGAATTTCCCTGTATTACTATGGAGCAATATGCCCTGTATTACTATGGAAACATATGGCTATGGAGCCATATGCGCTTTTTACCGACTTAGACACTACAGCTTTGCTAGAATTTGCATGAAAATTTCAGGAGGGATAGATATCATGAAGATGAGTACAAACAATTGAAACAAGTCGAAGAGGCAGGAGAGAGCTCCTAGCTAAAGGGCTTTGTAGCCATTTTAGGATTCGAAAAAATAGGCCATGAATCGATGATTACAGTACAGAAGAGTGGCCCCTGAAAAAAAATTTCATGAAAGGTAGCCGATATGAGTATCAATTGAAAGTTCTCTATTAGAGCTTTTCAAAACAGTTCTTAAACTGACAGTTTTTGCTTCAGTGGGGGCATAGGGGGGAAATACATGAAAAATGTGTTTGCTTCTTCGCGAATGGACACCCGTTTTCTAAAAAAATCTGAAAAAATTATCAAAGGAGATATTTATGGGTATAACTATAACAAATACCTCAGAAGTCAAAATTCGTTCAACTTTGTTAATAATAGTATGATCCTTGAATTTCACATTTTCTCCAATAAAATCGTCTTTGACATGTTTCATGATTTTATTCGTTGCTGGTTACTGCATTTTGTAAGTTGAGTACAAAACCCTTCTGACATGAGCATAGGTCTGTCTACCCAACTTGTTAATACTTGCATCAATTACTTTTTTTGTTATCCAAGTCCGTTGTCGACACCTGATTTTTTTCTCAATTGTAGAACTTTGCTTAGCAGATATGATGATATTTTTGAGTTCAATAATACTATTTGGTTTCCGCTTTTAAAGTAACTCTCGTATGTTTGATTTAAAGAGCTCATTGTCTAGAAATCTGAACGTTTTGTATGTCGGCTTCTGTTTGCTCCGGGTTTGGTCTTGAATAGCAATTTTTAACACACGATGATCCAGTTCCGGCTAGTCCTCAAATATGTATGTCATGTTTTCAGCGACTTTTAAATCATTGGTAACTATATGATCCAGACAGGTATTTGACACTGGGCGAGTAATTTGGTTGTTGTTTATGATTACCGTTCCATTCGTTTCTAGCGTATCCTTATAAGTCCGTGTTTCTGGTGATTCTGTTAGTACATCAATGTTTGTGTTCGCTACTGTGATTAAATTTTTTTCAGTTGAGAATAATGTATCTATTACTGTGCAAAAATCTTGCGCATTCATACGATTGGGATTGTAGTACGTCCTTAATTTTATTTTTTTACCTGCATGGTGTACTTCAATTATTATAACGTTATACTTATCAGGCGTCACTCTCTTGGTAATGAAATTGATTGTATTTTTTACGTACATTGCTGTACCTCCACCTCTTCCAGGTCTGCAGGAGAATACCGCATTATATCCTTCAATATTGTATAACCGTGCTTCTTCCGGGTAAATCCAGATTTCATTGAGAATAATCAAATCTATGTCAGGATTTTCCTGCAGGTAAATCTGAATATCACTTAGCTTATATCTTAAGCTTCTTATATAAGCATACATAAGTGTTAAATTTGTTCCACTTGATTGATTAGAAAGATTAGCCATCATCAAAGTTGTAGTCGGTGCTCCTCCTGGCGATCAATATTCTGCGTTGAAACTCCGGACACTCTAAAGAGTCAGCTCTGTGAGAATGATCAGCATTATTATTGTTACCAATAGAGTTCAAGCACTTCTCAATCGTGCTTTGGCAGTCCTTTAGGTCATGCTTTCCTCCACATTTTACACATATTTGCTCCCCTTCACATTTTGATGTTTTGTGGTTGTATTTTTGACACTTATAACACCTCGTTACGTTGAAGTCCTCCTTCACAAAATACGATCCATAATCTATATTAATGTATCTATTTGCAAGCCTCTGATACGTGCTCCCATTTACCTGGATGATGTGAAACCACCTTCCATTTCTTGTCCGCCTAGCATGTACAAGTTCCATAGAATCTCGCTCCTCTATATTGGGATTTAATGACTGGTTCTCGTTTCTTAATTCATTTTTTGCGTATTGTTTTTCTAGTCCATAGATGACAAGTCTAGGCTGTCGCAATCTGGTCTCAGCAACATCATACTCCTCTTTCATTGCATCCATTGCTATATTAAAAAGCGAAGTAGCATTTTCATTTGTCGATGTTTTGATAATCGCCCCACCATTACGAATAGGCCTCATTAGCTGTAGAGGAATTTTACATTTTGATGGCTTGATCCTCGACTTAAAATCAATCAGTGTTTTTTCTGATGAAGAGTGATTTCTAGGCTTAATTATAATCCCTTTTTGCGCTATTGTATTTGATCGATGCTCTGTTGGAGAAGTAGAATTTTTAATAATTTCGGCATATGAGGGCTTGCTCGCAGACGTAGATTTATCTATTGATAAGGAGACATTTGAGCTCATCTCTTCGACTTGGCTTTGCAAATTTTTCATTTGTTGGAAGAGTTGGTCTTCTTTAGACTTACGGTGCTGAGCTTTTTATCCGGCACACATCCAAATCAGATCTTCAGTGATGTCCATAATAGCTCGATATCTCTCCTCCGACATTTTGATACACCTCAAATGAAACAACTTGAGGCAGAAGCCATCACACCCCATAGCCGAGTGGAGAGTATTACACTGAACATTTGAAAATCATGCTCAGTAAGGCACTAAAAGTAGTCATGGCCCTACGAAAACTCTTTCATTCCAAAAACATTGATCAAAAGGTCAAAATTATTTGTTACAAGACCCTGGTTAGACCAGTTTTGACATATAGTTGTCAGATCTGGTACAACCAGAGTGCTAGTACTATGGAAAAATTAAGAGTTTTCGAAAGGAAATGTTTTCGTGCATGTACTGGTTTGTACAGAAAGCCTGAGACGGATTGGAAACATTATAAATCGAATAGAAGAATTTATTAAACTGCTGAAGTGACTACAGTCGATATCTCCATATTGAAACTTCTTCGGAATCATATCGCAAGATCTGTGACTGTGAGTGAAAATCCTTGGATTTCACAGCCGTTCCACCCTTCAGACGGGTGTATTGTGACTTGCCTTGCTACTGGCTTCATTCCTCCAGATGCATTCGTGTATTTGGACATGAATCGATACGTTTTTGATTCTGACGGAGTTCCAGTCATACATCACATATATCGACGGGCCACCGATAAGATGATAAAATATCCTGCGAGTTTGAGTTCACGAGACCAACAATTCCAATGGAGATACTCATTTGCTAGATTCGTTGAAGCTGATCGAATTGAGACGGCGCAATTTAGGTATTGGTGGCTGAATAACAATGTCTAAATTATTCGTGTTTATTTCCAGTTTTTGTGTTTTTCGTTATTTAGTTTTTTGAGTTTCAGCTCATTATTGCTACATTTGGTGTAGTTATTAATTTTTGTTAAAAATTAGGTTAAAAATTAGGTATAGGTTAGGTATGTGTTATTTTTATTATATTAGGTTAGAGAAAAGGTTAAACGCTTATGTTAGGAACATTGTCATAGAATTTTTTAAGCATAAGATAAAGTTTTTTGATTGCATTTTATTAGAATTAAGATAAAACATATTAGGTGTAGGATCAAAGTTCACTGTTGTGCTTAGATTATAAAATAATTTTAGGGAAAGTGTTGGTTGGTTTTTTCTCCTTTTTCCAATTGAATTCTGAAAATATGTAATAATCTTAATTAATTCAATTTGCTATCGTTTGTTTTGATGAAAGGTGTTAATGATAACTTATAAATTTAGAGAGCCATTTGGGCCATTAAGTTTTTGTATTATTATTGTTTTGAATTTGCTTTATGTTCTTTGAAAATTTATATCGATTAGTATTAAATAAAGCGCTTTTGACTTTGACCTTGACTTTGACCATTGGGCCGGCAATTGACTCCAAAGTGGTGGTAATTTTAAGAAAACTGCACTAATAGAATTTTGAATTAGATGGTTTGAAAGGGAAAAATCACCATTACCAAGTTCAAAGTTAATAACAAAAGCTGGTACATTCACCATTTTAAACAAGATTAAAATTATTAATAATTACCAAAGGGGAAAAGACTTGTGTGTGAAGTTTTTATATAGCAAATATATTATTGAAAATTGAATTAATTTATTTGAACCATATATCATGGATTCAAATTTTCAATTTTTGTTTTTTTTATTGTTTTTTTGCTGAAAAGGAATGTTATTTTTGATTATATATAATTAAAATAAAAATAAATTATAATTTTTTATCGAAAACCACACAAGTAGAATTAGAATTTAATATTTTTAATAATAATTTACTATATAATTGTTGGTTGTGGTGTTATCGCCTACTTATTTCTTTTTTTTTTGTTGCACCGGTGGAGCGTCTTTTTCTATTAGGAGTTCCTTTTCATTGCTAACTTTCTTTTCAGGGGTAGGCTTGGTTTCGGCTTTTTGCTTGGGTTCAACTTGCTTATAACTTTCACTATCGTTACTATTGAATAGTTTATCAAATACTTCATTTGGGATATCATTTAAGTGTGTATCATCTGTAAGGAGTTCTTCAACAGGAATCCTTTTAATGGGTTTCTTTGATCTTAAATATTGCGGTTTAGTTGTAGCTGGTATTTTTTCATGTACCCATCGATTTGTGTCCAAGTCGGCACTAAAATTGTAGACCCGCCACGAATATTCTGAAATGATCGAGACAAATTGCAACTGAAGCTATTTATGCGTTTCTTAATGCGATCCTGACTACTTTTAGCATCCAAATTTCCTGGACCTAATATTAAAACTTTATTGCAATCAACCACGGATTTACCAACTTCGCCAATGATTCGTATGCCTGCATTCGTCGATAAAAGGCTTTAACACATTTTGGATCTATTTATATAGTTGCATTACAATCTTCGATGCATTCGCTAACTTTTTCTAATCACAGATAGCATAAAACTCGATATTTTAACCCTTTACTACAGTAAATTATGAATCCATAATAATTTAAAATTATAATTATTTTCGTCTGTTTCGCCGACTGCTAACTCTTGTCGATGGACTGAAGCACGCCAAGTACCTTAGCTAAGGTTTAATCTTATGCGCGTTAGTTTTCGAAGGCCTCTTGCAACTTGCTTGGGGCTCGGCTCTTGAGTTAATGCTTGCTTAGGTTTTATTTATTTGATTTTTTCTTATTGGACTTCTCTCACTACAGAGTTCACGGTGAGTGGCAACACACTTGCTTTTGTTATTTTAACGAACATTTCGAGCACTGTGTCAGGGAAATAAAGTTCGTAACAGCTTAACATTTTCCCCACTTTCTTTAACTATCGTTCGCGGTCAACAATAGTTTCTTTTTCAAGCAATTTTGCGAACTTATCCGCACTTTCATTGGAATGTTTCCAAATCTACACTTTCCACGAGATTATGAAAATTCACTTAAAATTTCTATATCGGGAAATGAAACTCAATATACGACTTTACTGTTTAACGCTGTTTTATTATTTATTTATTTTGCCTAACAAGACATATCCTTATAATATAAAATTACTACACAAAAAAAACCTTGTAAACAATACATTTTCATGATACATTAATTTTTACGCACAATTATACAAATTATATTGAGGAATGAAAGGATTTTAGAATATTATTTTTATATGAGGTTTTGGAAATGGATGGGGAGTAATATTTACTAAACTTGTTGAATGCCTTACAACATCTGTTTATTGGCTCATTGTCCGCATAAGTAGTGTGATGGCGACCTACGGTAAGCATTGGTGAAAGTCTTGTGATTCTTAGGGTTTCATTCAGAGTAATTTTTTTTTGTTATATACTGAACCTTAATATTGTCTCTAAGGACATCGAATGCTAGACATGCATACATCATCATTCTCCTAGAATCGAGTGATGCCATATTTAGCACATCGAGCCGATAGTTATATGATGGTAGGCTGTTGAAGTTCCTAGGGTCGTAAAGGGATCTGAGGGCAAAAAGAAGAAATTGTTTCTGGACCGATTCTAACCTGTCAGCGTGAATATAAAAAACAGGGCTCCAAATCAGGCTGGCATATTCAAGAATAGGGTGTACTTATGAGACGTATAGTGATTTAGTAACCCAAATATTCTTGAATTCTTTAGCTCTTCGTTTGATGAATCCTAGCATTTTATTAGCCCTGGATACTACTCCATCATACTGAAGTTTAAAACGAAGCTTTTGGTCCAGAACAACACCAAGGTCCGCAATGTTATCGACTCTATTAAGTGTTGTGTTGTTGATGTGATAATCAAACAGAAGAAGGCTCCGGTTTCTTGGAAAACTTATCACCTGGCATTTTTCCAAGTTTAAAGAGAGGTGGTTGTTGTAACATCATCATCATATAGGATAGAGAGGATATGACTTGGTAAACTTTAAGGGCATCTGCATAAAAAAGATGAGGTACATCATGTAAAACCGCTGAGAGACAGATATGAAAACATTAAATAGAAGAGGTCCAAGATGACTTCCTTGAGAAACCCCAGAGAGGACATGAATTTGTTTCGATAATCGTCCTTGAAATTTGACAACTTGAGTGCGGTCTTTAAGGTCAGAATGGATCCAACTGAGTAAATGACCAGTAATTCCAAAATTACGGAGCTTGCTAATCAAAATATCATGATTTACACGATCAAATGCTTTGCTAAAATCTGTATATATTGCATCAATTTGGAGACCCATTTCCATCTCACACAGAATACTTGATGTCATGATGAGGAGATTGGTGGTAGTAGATCTATTTTTTCTGAACCCATGCTGCTCTTCATCAAGCCGCGGCTCTATAATAGGGGAGATCTTGTTGCAAAGTATTTGTTCAAAAAGCTTTGGAATGGATGATAATATAGCAATACCTCTATAATTTTGAATACACCGTTTATCATTCTTCTTATGTATTGGTATTAAGTAAGAAGGTTTCCAGTAAGAAGGGAAGATGCCACTAGAGAGTGATTTGTTGGAAATGATGGAGAATGGCCTGGTTAATTGGTCTTTGCATTGGATAAGAAAACTAGGAGGAATAAGATCGGGGCCAGGTCCCTTATTGGCATCCAAATTGGCAATCGCATGAGCAATTTCTTCCTCAGAAATTGAAACTACGCTTGATATTTACAAAATCAAAGAACTTTTTTGGGTCTTCAATAATATTTTCACCGATCAAGTTAACATACACTTCATATGCTTCTCGAGATTTTGTTTGAAATTCATTGGCAAGCTCATTATATTTTGATTTAATATCATTGCTGACATCTTTCTTGCTTTTGATCATTCTATAATATTTGTTCCTTTGATTTCGTAAATATCTACGATCACTATTTAACCAAGGTTCAGACAGTTTATCTTTTTTCTTAATTTTAGGTAGCTTAGACGATTGACGACGTTGTATATAGCATAACATTTCGACGGCGTCAAGAGTTATTTGATAAAAACAGGATAACGCTTCTTCAAGATCTAACGTCGAAAGTGTACCAGTCCAATCAACAGCGACAAGATGTTTATTTATACTTTCATAATCAGCATTGCGAAAGTCGTATACAATTGATTCATTGTATAAAATAGGGTTAAAAATGTCAAGAGTGGAAATATTAATATTAAGTGCAGAGTGATGAAGCCTGTTACAAAAAAGGTTCTCTTTACATCGTCATATGCGTTAGTAAAAATTAGGTCTAACCAATTTCCATTTTGGTTGGGTTTCGGAGCAGTTTGCTGCAAATCGTTGCCATGAAAAGTGCTCATCAAATTAAAATCTTAACTGTCAAGAAGATTGATTGGGAGAAGACGATTATCGACTTCATCATTTATGAATTTCAAATTCGGTCGATTAAAGTCACCAGTGATAATTATTATATCATCTTCTTTAATAGATGCAGTTAGAGAAGGAATGGTTTCGATGACTTCGTTGTAGACGATTTCGGAAGAATTTGTAGGGACATATTACATGCCAAGATAGAGGCTAAGCTTATTTGTAGATATATGAACCACTCTATGCTGGAATAATGTATATGAGGTGGTGCTTATGAGCTCACTTGATAGGGAGTTGTGAAGTGCAACTAACACACCACCTCCTTTTGATTTTCCAGTGCTGCGAAAGTCTCGATCCTCTCTAAAGATGGTCCAATCACTGTCAAGAATCTCTTCATTTTTATGTGCACCATTTAGCCAAGTTTCTGTCAGAGATAGAATTTTAAAATGGCAAGATCTTGCGTCAAGGAATAATTGGTTTAATTTCGATCGGATACCACTGCAATTGTGGTATAATAATTTAAGGCTTTGCTGAACAGGCTTCTTATTGGAGACGAAAAAATTTGTTGTGTTGTTCCCTAGTCCTTTGAAGTGAGGAGATGTAGTTCGAACTTACATGCGACGCAAATGTTTCAAGATATTTTTTCGCTTGATCTGCCGTGACTCCCAGCTCTTCATGGAAGCGAAAATACATTCCTCGAAGAGAATCAAAATGCACAGGGAGACCTTCTCTTTGTATTATGACCTTGAGACTAGTCTTTGTTTTTCCATCAATATATGTTGTATCAGGCGCTTTATGCATGCATGCCAAAAAGAGTCGTACACATTCATAGATTTTGTGATCCCTGAATCTCGACAATAGATACCTGTTTTCTAAATAAACTCCAGAGCTGATTGTGGCCTTTACTGATGGTGGGCAAAGCGGGTCTAAAAAGGATTTATTGCTATCTTGGGGAACAGACTGTGGAAGGTGTATTGAGCCCAAAGAAGATGGTACTTGAACCTTGCCACGGATGAAATTTTTATATTTCGATTGTGGTTGAGAGGATTTCTCCGTCATGGCGAGGGTTTCAGTGGATTTGGAGACATTTTGGTCATCGTCCGACTCTAAGTTAACTATTTTATGTGACACGCTACTATTGTTAGAGTCGTCTTGTGTTGCCAATGCTACCTTATTTGTAATAACAGCAGTACCTTGCAATGAGTTAGGTGTTAAGCATAGTTCAGAAATAATCATGGGTAAAGTTTAGTTAGTACAATTAGAAAGATTAGTGGGTGTACATACTTTTTGGTATTTAAAGCTAAAATTAGGCGATGTTGAGCTGCCGATGGTTCTCCACTGCTTAAATACCATACCATTCCAGGAGTAGCTACCGCTTCTTCTCATCATGTTGGAGAGCAACCAGGCATATCTCGATGGAATGAAAACTTTGAATCGGGGCTTACGTTTGTTCTTCTGAGGCATAATTTCAACTTTGCAACCTTGAATCATAAGGTCATTTTCAATGATCTCCTGAATTTTAGTTGCATTCCAGTTTTTCAGAGCTTTCTGCATGAAGAAAATTCTGTACAGTGACTGACCATTTGTGGAACATAGGTCATTATTTGAGTTCACACGATTTAGCCGTTCAATTCTTTTCTTCCAAACTTCTTCCGACCAGAAAGTTCCGAGTTTATGCACAAATCCCGATTCTGGAGCGTATGAAGATGCCTGTAGTGATTCTTTCGATTTGGTCGTTGTTTTTTCAGGTAAGTTTTCACTGATCGGTTCACTTGATGTCGTGTTATGTAAATTTCCCACAATCGTGTTATGCTGACTAAATCGCTGCATCCCTTCTGCCATTGTGCTTAAACTGTCCTCAATCCTTCCGACCTTAAGCAGAATCTCCGAATCTTCCTTCTTCGAACTTTCAACTGATGTCGCGATATTGTTGAGAATTGCCTCATGTTTTTCTAACAGCTTCAACCCTCTTGCTTGAAAAAACGATGATTTCTCAACATATTCATCCTTGTTGTGTTGTTGAATGGTAGATATATTTTCCCGAATTGATGCAATTTGATTTTCAAATATTTCAACAGCTTTATATACCTTTTTATTGCTGTTCGATAATGTAGTCACTAAATCATCGAAGCTGCTGGCCATTTCTACGAAACTCTCGTCATTGGCTCGAGACTGAGAGCACTGCCGTGAAATCAATTGATTTATTAACTCGAATAAACGATGAAAATCATTTAACTTTTTAGTTTAAGTAAATAAAGTATAATTATTGAAATTAGTACATTTTTATCAGTAATTATGAACGCTCTGATTGACATAGTTTTATGAACCAAAAAAATATTTTAATTTTTCTTACTTGACAATTCATCTACGCCTACTATTTTTATATGTGTGGATTTTATGTAAATGTGGAATTTGATTTATAAGTAATGTAGAATACGCTACAGTATCCCCTTAATTTACTGGTGACAAGCCTTAAAAATGAAGACATGATTGATTTCACAATTCGAAAAACCTCTTTCGCGTTTCTGAACTTCATTTTCAAAATTTACCGTTTGAGATTCAATCTGGATCTCCTCACACGATCCACTCTGTCAGTGCAAATCGACAAACGCAAACAGAACACGAAAGCAGCCCGAATATGACTGTTCGATTTAGACTTTTGTGAACACTTAGACAGATGGACACACTCACTGCACTTCTTTTTCCTGCCAGCTGCCCAAACGCAGTTCAGTGACAGCGAGTGGTTAAAGGGAGCGTTCCGAACCTTCGACGTCAATAACGACTGGCAGATTATTGTCAATGGCGTAGGGCTGCTTCATTACAACCATGGAAGCCGTTTAGTCTAGCTGTCTCAACAATGTACCTAATTTCCTTTTCCTTAGCTTCTTTGCTTAGTGGCAAATCGAGCATCCTGTGGATCATTGCTCTGTGCGGACCTAAAATGTAAAAAAGTCAATGTTTGTGGTGTTGTAAATAAAGCAAGCAAGTATCTGCCTGCCTTTGGTAAAAATATCAAAAATTGAAGAGAATATCAATCATTTGTAAGTGATACGGGAATACAAAGTGGATGGATAACAAGGAAGTCATGATTCTTTCAAATATTCATAATCCTGAACAATACTCCACAGTACAAAGAAAAAATCCTTGCGGTTCACAGTACCAAAAATATGAAGTTCGTACATCATGGTCATAAGTTTAATGTTATTATATTATTTCCGTGCTTTGTTTAAAAAAAAATCAAATTTGATAATTTTGAAAATTAAAAAATTCTGTGCCAACCGGGGATTTTTTCCTAAAATCTCGTGCTTCAAAGAGTTAATAGGTGTCGCTTTCAAAACTTTTCAACCAACCTGTATTAGGTAAATTTCTCGAGAGAAATTTACCTATTGCGGAGAGCATATATATATATATATATATATATATATATATATATATATATATATATATATATATATATATATATATATATATATATATATATATATATATATATATATATATATATATATATATATATATATATATATATATATATATATATATATATATATATGTATATATTTATATATATATATATATATATATATATATATATATATATATATATATATATATATATATATATATATATATATATATATACATATATATGGGATATAACGAAATTTGTGACCACGCTAGAGGTTGCAATTTCGCTGCGATTTTCACCAAATTTTCAGAAAAGGTGTATTGAGTTAATATCTTGGTTAAGTTTGTGAACCAGCTATAGCGTCCGTTTTAGACGAAAAGTCGTGAATTCTGTTCTGACCAAAGGATAGCTCCGATTTGGATGAAATTTGGTAAAAAGGTTCACGGATGTATGTGATAAATCTCACAATAAAAAATCCAAAGTCGAATGGAATGGAGGCCGCTCAAAGGTCGAAAAACGTGCAAAATTTTGTTGTTGTAATAGTGGTCAAAGCTTTCAACAGATTTTCATGAAATTCGGCATTTAGATAGAAACTATAAGTATCTAAAGAATTGCATGAACAAACTGGATGTCAGGTCACAAAAAATAAAATGGCGGCCAGTTGAAACTCAAAACTTCAAAGGCTTCTAAAAGTCGCAATTTTGATTCGACATATATGAAATTTGGTTTCAAGATAGCCATTACTTACTTAAATCTACAGTTTTCGATATTTTGGTGATCATGCATGGGCAAATTTCGAAATGCCGGCGTTTTAAATATGCGTTTTTTTTCAGCTTTTTGTAGCCCTCTAGAGGTCACATTTTCCAGCGGATTTTGATGAAACTTGAGATAATGGATCTCTGTACAATGTTCTTGTATTGTGCAGAAAATTATTAAATTTGAATGAAAAATAAATAAGTCGAAAATTTAAAACCCAATATTTTTAAGCTGCCATTTTCACTAAAAATTGAATTATTTTGCCCTGTCTAGAGTGAAACTCCGATTTGAACAAGATTTGGCACATTAATTGATGAGGTCGTAGCCCACAAAGATTTAAAATTGTCCAAAATCAAATGCATGCACTCAAAATGGCGGCCCCCAAAGGTCAGGAGGCAAGCGCAATTCGCTATTTTAGTAGCAATTGAAATAATGAATTTTTTTTCATGGAAACGTTTTAAATGACTTATCTTGAACGTATTTATACATCAGAATATTTTTTAAATATTGTGAAATATTTTTAACAATACCCTTAAAAAATTATAAAATCGCAACTTGTCTGTCTGTCCGTCCGTCCGTTTTTTCGTGTGTCACAAGTTTTCTCGCAAACCACATGAAATTTTCTACGTAGGTCAAAAGTGGTACCTCTTGAAATTTGCTGTTTAAGAACATATTTTAAAGTGTTTAAGGGAGTCTCCCCATACCGGGGGGTGACATAAACATTTTTTTATTTCTGTAGCCCTCTAGCAGCCAAGTTTCCTACAGATTCCGATAAAACTTGAAATTATAAGTTATTAAGACAAGTTAATTTAATTTAACTATGCAAATCGGATGACAAATAAAAAAGTCGAAAATTTATAGCTTAATAATTTTAGCAGCCGATTTCAATAAAAATTCAAAATAACGGCCCATAATGGTTCAGAAAAGAATCGAAAATGTATATATTAATGGCAATGCAAGTGCTGATTAAACTTTTATGGAAATCTTTTGAAATTAACTATTTGAGCTATTTAAGTCAAAAAGTTATCACCTTTGTTCGATAACCACTGTCACATGTATAAACAGCAAATGTGAGAAGGGCGAAACGAGTATAAATATGTTTATAACAATTTATTACCCGCCGATTTTCAATATGTGATCCATACGTGTGCAACTCAATTTAATTAGCAAAATATTTGCGCCTCTATGAAGGGTCTACAAATACGAACGGCGGCAGATCCTTTCTGTTAATAAATACCCATGTAGTGCTACAAAAATTGCAGAAAGAAGTCCAGTAGTAGATAAGCCAATTTCTTTTTCGAAACCTTACGCTACATACGAGAAATTTACCTTTCCGGCTGGTGCTGCCAACGGGGATTTTTATACTTGGTGAATACAATACCGAAAATATGGGTGAATTTGCATATTTTAGACCCAAAATAACGTGAAACGGTAATGAAAGTGATTAACTACAATGGCAAATACTATTCGCAAATAAAATATTTTAAATTATTCAGTTTTGATGATCTTGAAGCACAGCTGCATACACAGGAAAACAGAACTTCAAGTATACAAACTTGTGATAAAATCTGTGCCATACTATGGGTGTAAAACAATACCCTTAAACCAAGTTTCCGCAAATATATTGAACGCCTTTAAGCGACGGGTTTTGAGGTGGATAATCGGAGCGAAACTAGAGCTGTATGAAAGTTTTGATAAGCCGGAGATCTCAACGATTGTAAGAGTACGGAAGCTGCAATGAGTAGGCCACATGAATCGTATGGACGAATATTGGGTATTTGTTGGAAGAACCGAAGGCCCAGTGGTGAAGCCGAGGAAACGCTGGTCTGACTTTGCCGACGAAAACAGTTCCTCGTATCTCGAATTTCGAAATTGGTGGACGCGGTCAATGGACCGAGACAGTTAGAGGTGCTTGTTGCAGTAAATGAAGGCCCGAAGAAGAAGTAGAAGAATTGAATAGATTAATTACGTTGCATATGAAAAATTTCGCAAAGCAATGACTTCGGCTCGGAAAGGTTTTTTTATTTATTCTAAGATAAACCTCATTGGGAGCCTGCCCTAAAAAGGTTTCTTGTGCGAGTAGTATGTTAATGTCCTGTTGTTGCAAATTTTATTACCACCTGCAAACCATACCCCCTGGTGTAAATGCTTCTGCTTCTGCAAGCAGTACATGCATTGAATGTCTTAAAAGCTGCTGTTTAACTATTGATTTTTATCTAACTCGCACCTAAAATGGAAATTAATGCTGGTAATTAGATTTCGTTCATTATAGTAATTGCAGTTATTTATTTCTCAATCTCCTAAATTGTAGTCATCGTCATTTATTTCTCTACCTCAAAAGTACTATAGCCTTACTTGCAGTGGTCAGTATTTCATTCGCTGCGTTATTACATAGTTGAAGTTAAACTCATTCCAGTTAAAAAGAGTGCATTGATAATGAGCTTCCTGCTGAAAAACCTTCTCACGTGTTATTTCATCTACTCTAAATTAATGGGATTAGTACCATTTAGTTATGATCGAAAAAGAAACGCTTTTTATCTCAGCCATGTTGGCTTCGGCTACTCGATATTAATTTCTGTAATCTCTCTTGTTGCAATGCCTATTGCAAGCTTTTATGCTTTTCACTATTTTCCTTTTCAATTGAGTGCTTTTGCCTTTGCGGTCATTTACGCCGACACATCCTTATTGTATATAATTCTCCTTCTTGCTTTCATTGTAAGATTTTTCCACCGAAAACGTGCAATGAAACTGGTCAATGAATTAATCCTACTTCTACGCAAGATTAACAATGGAAAAAACCTGTACTGGACCAAGCGGCCTATCTTCAAGTTCATTGTGTTGAAATCTATCCTTCCATTCAATTATTTAGCAGCCGCGCATAATTTATCGACATATGCCAGCAATTATAGGATGATTGCAGGCTACTTGATGATATCCTATGCATATGGCAATCTATGTTTGGTGTTGAATACATTCTCAATGGCAGCGCTAATAGGCGAAGCATTTTTCGAAAGGATTAACGATCGACTCGAATGTGTTTTTCTGCGACTTAAAAAGATGCGCGCTTCCCATGTGCAACGATTGGTTTTCTATTCGAATGATAAATTCCAGCTTGAGAGTGAATTAAGTGAAGGAATCCGCGAATTAGCTGGATATCATTCAAAGATGTGTTGGTACGTAGAGCAGGTCACTGAAATTCTCCAGTACCAATTAGTGACTATTTTGACGTATTCATTTATGAGCAATATTTTCAATATCTTCGAAACATATACTATTATTAATAATGTCAAAGACCCTGCGACTTCGACGTTTTTTTGGAATGTTGTCTCACTTGTTTCATCATGTTTGGACATTTTTTTGATGGTGTACAGTGCATCGCTTCTTAGAAAAAGTTCCATTAGCAGAGCTTGGAGTTGTTTGTTTCAACAGTTCGACACCATGTTCCTGAACATTCATTTGGATAGAAGTGTAAGTAAATACTAAATATCTAGATAATAATAAGAAACTTTAGATTTATTTCAACGTAACTCATAAAGGAAATACATCAATTTTTAAGGGGTTTTGTACTAAAATACAAAACCTTATTGCAATCCGTCCGTCCGTCTTTATGCCACAGCACTTTTTCTCCGAAACTCTAGAAGCTACAGCCGTGAAACTTTGTGGAAAGCTCAGAGGTGGTGACTTCTTGAAAGTTTTGGGGTGGCAAAATTTTTCAAAGGGGTTTGAAGGGGGTCTCCCCATGTAAGCAGTCGACCCTTTAAAAATTTTTTCACCGTTGGTAGTCGGGTAGGTTGTCGTTGGAAAGGTATTCATGAGATCTTTTCAAAACAAGTCTTAAAATTGCCATATCTGAACCGTGGGGGGCAGGGGAAATGTACGAAATTTTCGCGTACCCTCTCCCCTCACGATCGGACACTGTTCGGCCCATTAGCAGACCATTCCTCGCATTCAATCGCCGCCACCGCAATTAACTGGTTAAAAAAAAACGATACGAAATCATGATTAAATTTATTAAATTACAAATGTAATTACCTAATGAATATTATAGTTGAATTTGTATTATACTTATATTATAATGTTGACCCGAGACCATAGATGGAGCTAAAATCGAATTATGTAGCAGAATAAGTAATCACTAGTACTTAATTAATGATTTTTGACTAGTTTCCGCCTTATGGTTGAATTGGCTGTCGGCGAGTAAAGTTGAATGTGTATTCGCTCCCACATTTTTAGTTAGAATCGCCATGTGTGCTCGGTCACCCATTACGGATGAATATATTATTTATAAAAAATTTAACCATTGTTTATTTTACGTACATTCCAGTCAAAACATTTTCTGTGGTCCGTCAAGATAATTTGTGCGAAACAGACACCTTTCGTCCGAAAATTATGAAAAAAAATCATGAATGTTGGCCTTTATGAGCACAATAACAACAACTACATGAGAAGTCGAAATTCACTCAAATTTATTTATTCGCCATACAAGGCACAATTAAATATATACGAGTATACACAAAATTAAGTAACATCATATCTAATTCATACAAACATACAAGAATATCGTCTATCTTATGAATCAATTGAGGACTTTTAATATTTTTGACTTAAAGCAGGGCTTGGAGGTGGTTGGGGAGTAATGATCGCTAAACTTATTGAATATTTTGCAGCACCCGTTAACCGGCTCATTGTCTGCATAATTGGTGTGATGCGTATTCGTGGTTAACATGGGACTATGTCTAGTGACTCTAATAGCATCACGCAAGTGTATCTTGTCTGACAGAAAAGGAACTTGAATATTACCCCTTAAGACGTCAAATCGTAGACATGCAGAAAAAGCGACTTTCCTGGAGGCGACTGATGTCAGGTTTAATGTTTGAAGTCGATCCTCATAAGATGGTAGGTTATGAAAAGAAGTGGGGTCATGCAGGGATCTTCATGCGAAGAGTAGAAATTTTTTTTGTACAGACTCAAGTCTCCGGCTATAGATATCGTATATAGCATGTCAGATTATGCAGCCGTATCCGTGAATAGGGCGGACTAGTGAAGTGTATAGTGATTTTGTTGCCCAAATATTCATAAATTCTTTTGCTCTCCGTTTAATAAAACCTAGCATCTTATTGGCTTTACACACAACTTGATTATAATGAAGGTTGAATCTGAGTTTCGTGTCTAAGACTACGCCAAGGTCTACAATTTTTTCAACTCGTCTCAGATGTACTTTATTGATTTCATAATTATATATGATGACATTCATTCTTCTTGTAAATCTTATTACCTGACATTTTTCCAAATTGAGTTCAAGATGATTCTCAATGCACCATTGATGGAGGATGGTTAATTTGGATTGGAGAAAAGAAACATCGGTTGAAGATTGAATTTTATGATACGTTTGAGGTCGTGTGCGTTAAAAAGGTGCGAAATATCAGACAGCTTTTTGATAGATTTGAGATAAAGATATATATTGAAGAGAAGTGGACCGAGATGACTGCCTTGAGGAACCCCAGAGATAACATTGATCTCACGTGATAACCGACCTTGAAATTTAACAAATTGTATTCAGTTTTTCAAATAGGACTAAACCCAGCGGAGCAGTGAACCAAATATGCCAAAGTTACGGAGTTTCTTTAACAATATTCCATGGTTCACTCTATCGAACGCTTTGCTAAAATCGGTGTATATGGCATCCATTTGGTTTCCTTGCTCCATGCTGCAAAGAACATCAAACGTCAAACTGATTAGATTGTGGTAGTAGATCTATTTTTACGGAACCCATGTTGCTCTTCATTAAGAAATGGTTCAATAAGAGGAGAAATTTTACTACATGTAGTTTTTTCAAACAATTAAGGTTTAGTAGATAAGAATGCAATACCCCCATAGTTCACTACAAGCTATTTCTCACCTTTTTTATGCATTGGTGTTTTAAAGGATGGCTTCCAAAGCTTAGGAAATTTACCACTAGATAGTGATTTATTGAAAATAATGAAGAGGAGTCTAATCAGTCCATTTTTGCAGAGGGCCAGAAAGCAAGGAAGAATAAGATCCAGGCCAGGCCCTTTATTCAAATCAAGATCTTCGATAGCTTGGAGAGTTTCATCTTCAGAAATTAAAGTACTGTTTATAAGAGTCCTTGACTTTATTTCCAATGACTCGAGGTTTGGTAAAGTAGCAGGATTGGAGTAAACATGCTGAAAATGGTCGGCAAAAAACTCACAGATCTGTTCTATACATGTAACATTGAGTCTTTGTATGCCGTTACCGTAGGATTACCATTGGTTTTACGCTTAACGTTTACAAAATCAAAAAACTTTTTAGGATTGGAAATAGTTTCTTGTGCTATGACGTTAACATACGATTGATATGCCTCTTGAGATTTAAGCTTAAATTCAAGAGCAAGGTCGTTATACTTACTCTTTATCGCGTTGCTAGCATCATTCCTTCTTTTTAGGAGCTTGTAAATGTCTGAGGTCACTCCCCAGCCATGGTTCCGAAATCTTGTCTCTTTTCTTTATTTTATGATTTGATTTTATTATGGTATGAATGATTCAACGGCGTCAAAGATTATGCGGTAAAAGGTGGGTAGAGTCGTATCTAAGCCTAACGTTGGCAGGGTATCATTCCAATTCACTCGCGATAAAAGTTTATTAATGTTATTATAATCCCCATTGCGAAAATCATATACAATAGTGGAATTTTACGATGTAGAATTAAAATTATCATGAGTGGACAACTCATCAGTAAAAGCTGAGTGATGAACTGAATGAGAAAACAGATGCGCGTTGTCTCAGTTAAAGTGACCATTACCTCGGCATATGCGTTAGAAAAAATAATGTCAAACCATCTGCCATTTTGGTTGGGTTTAAGAGCTATTTGCTGCAAATCGTTACTCTAAAAGGTGCTTATAAGATTGAAATCAATACAATCTAGGGGTGTTTAAGTTGAAGACAACAACTGTTTGAGGTGAACGCAACTCGTAAAACTGGAGTGATTTCTTTATTGTCTTACAATCTATATATACAATTTTTAATTTACAAGTAAGCATAATCATGAGGTGATTGATTTAAAGTTTGTTAACATTTGTGTTGTGCAATTTCAATTGGAATTTTGCGTGATTGCAGAACGATTGAATTGAACTTTGAAAAGTTTAATTGGTTACAAGCTTGGACGGAATTTTTTTAATAAATATTTTTAGCGGAATTTGCTTACAGTGAATGAATTTATTGAACTGCAGTTGAATGACTTTAACTTAATGGAATAAAGGTAAAATTTATGATGCTTAAGCTATAGTAGTTCACTGACATGAATTTGTGGGTTTATGATGCTTAAGCTATAATAGTTCACTGACATGAACATTGCCGGGCCCCTCGAGTTGTTTCCGGTTTATAATTGGTGTTCATCAAACCAGTTCGATTTCGATGACGTTTTTCGTGTCTGGATGTTGGTGCTCGTTGGGATGTTTGATGCGTTGATGGTTCGAGATGATCGCTTCCGGATTAGATAGATCATCAGAGCGGAGCCTAGAACTAAACAAGTGGTTGTGACAGTGATGCCAGCGGTTATCCCATGGTGTTGTATCGTCTTCCAATGAGAACTTTCGAAGGACGAGAGAAGATTTTCTTGTTCGTTGATAAGTGCAGTAAATTCATTCGCTGTCGGGACCATAGACGAGGTGTTTAGGTGAAATTTAATCGTTGAGTGTTCGGTCACATTGCGGGTTGGGATGAATGGTGTAACATAGACTGGAAACTCGACATCTTTGTATAATTGGGGAGCGAGGATGTACTCTGCTGCTGATATAGTACAATCAGGTGTTGCTCGCAGGATTCCAGTGCCGTTCAGGATAATATTACTTCTCGTGCCGTGACAGACAGTTTGTGCAGGTTCAGGGTGTGGAGTAGCGAAGAGCCAAGAATTAGGACTTGTAAGTTGCTTCCACACAGGTTTATGTAGTTGAAACGTTTTTGTAGGACACCGTGTACCTGCATAAGAATTATAAACTTCTCGAATTATACAATTAGGTCGCATTTTCATATCGATAAGTGTAGTCATCCCAAGCAAGTATTGGTGGGTATTGATTTTTTGTGCGTTGAATACCTCATTTTCATTTGTTACAAAGTAGAGCTCGTCGTCATAATTGATGCCGAGCAGGGATGAATTGATTTCGAATATAGTGAAAATATCATTATTTTCTTGAATGGGAATCGCAGATGCCTTGACTAGATCGTATCTGCGATTGTCGATTATCGGTAGTTGACCACTAATTTGTAGGTGATCTCCTTCATAAGAGGTTGTGACTCTTGATGTTGTGGCGTGTAAAATTTCAAGATGAGCGGGTAACAGAGGTTGAAGGTTATAGATGGCTGACTCCAATTCCGCTAGTTTTATGCATTCCCATAGTCCAGATTTCGTGTAGATGGTTCGCAAGATGCTGTCGTATTTGTGGAATAAGTCATTTATATAGTTTCTGGCATGTTGATAAAGTGCCAAAAACCGAATGTTCAGCTGATTATGGTCAATTTTCGAAAACCATTCCTTTGATTTTTGGATCTCACTCAATCCTCGGTGGAGTTGTTCTGAAAAGCGTGTAAGTTGGTTGTTGATTCTTGAAGCAGTTGTATTTAGGGTACTTGTTGCTTTAAGCACAATTTTTCCTTGTCTTAGTACCAGCTGTTTCAGTTTTTCCTGATTTTCACCAAGGTTGTTGACGTCCATAATAACCTCATCGTTCACACCGAATAATGATGTTAGCATTTGCCCAAGAATCCCTCGTGTTTTTCGAGAATGCAAAAAATGTATTGTATTGATGCGCTCTAAGGATTCGTGGCACAGCTCGGAAAGATGTTCGTATGCTTTCATTGACCTTTCTAATATTTTGCTCGTCAAGCTTCAGATCCTCCAGAGGTAGTTTGAAATGAAGTTGCAAAGCTCCTCGAAGCAGGTTAGCCACTCCAATGTGCTCAATGTATAGTCCACCTTTTAATGGGGAAATGCTGACTGTAGCTGAACTTGGAGATACACACGTTCCTAGCGTTAGTAGGGTTGAAAGTAGTACGGTCGCAAGGGTGCCTGGGTTTGATCTTGCTTTCTTTTGCTTTGGTTCAACTCGACACTCCTCTTGTGAATTTCGCTTATTTGGGGTGTTGGTTGCCTTCCCGTTTGGAGAATTAGTCGATGTGGTAGTGGCTTTTAAATGAAGTTGTGAGGGTGTTTTAGCTGCTACTGGAGTCAATGTTTGGTTATTATCGTGATTAAAGGGAAGACTGCACACCTTGGCTATTGCACGTTTAGTTAAGTACCCATTGAGGTTCAAGGTTACCACTCTCACTAAACCGTCTTCTCCAGGATGAGTTGCAACTACTTTTGCCAGAGGCCATCGCATGGATGGCATGTTAGCAGTTTTTACTAACACAACGTCGCCTTCTTTGATATTTGGTTGTGGAGCGAGCCATTTCGGTCGTTGTTGTAGACGGTTCAAATAGTCGCGTGACCATCTATGCCAAAACGAATGTTTCATGTATTGAACCAGCTTCCATCTTCGCTTTTAATTTCAAAAAGGTTGCTTCCAGTAAGAAAATGTCCTGGTGTTAAGGCGCTCAAATCAGACGGATCAGAACTTATGTCAGTCAGAGGTCTAGAATTCAAGCAGGCTTCTATTTGTGCAAGAAGCGTGTTGAATTCTTCCATTGTTAAAATTTGCTGGCCAATTGTTTTATAGAGGTGTCGTTTCATCGACTTGACACCGGCTTCCCAGAGACCCCCAAAATGTGGGCTGCCAGGAGGGATGAACTTCCATTCGATACCTTCTTGCGCCAGCTCTGCTCCTGCCTTTCGTGTTACGTTGACATATTCATCTTGCAGGTGTTTTTGTGCTCCACGGAAGTTTGTGCCACAGTCGCTGTAGAGTGTACGACATATCCCTCGTCTGGCGATAAATCTCCGGATTGCCGCTAAGCAAGTTGGTGTTGACAAATCCGATGCCAGCTCGAGGTGAAAAGCTTTGGTAGCCATGCAGACGAATACGGCCACATACGCTTTAATGGTCTTCGATCCACGTCCTGAACTCCAACGTAGGTTGAGTGGGCCTGCGTAATCGACACCTGTCTCCATGAAGGGTTTCTCAAACCGTACTCGAGATGGTGGTAAATTACCCATAAGCTGTTCAACTGGTTTGGCCGTCATCTTGAAGCACGGTAAGCAATTCTTAAGAATACCACGTGTCAACGTGTAGCCAGAGAGAATCCAATATTTTAAACGTAGGGTACTTAACGTTAGCTGGACTCCTCCATGAAGTGTTTGCTGATGGGCGTTTTTTATGAGAAGCTCTGCTAAGGTCCCTTTTGGGATTATGGCTGGATGTTTGGCTTCTTCGCCAATAAGTGCATGGTAGATTCGTCCACCTTCTCGTAGAACACCGTCTGTGTCGATCCATGGCGCCAATGCTCGTAGACTACTTGTAGCTAATACACTGTTCGATCGTTGTAGATGTCGGATATCTTCGTGAAATGTGTGGCCTTGGGCTAGTCGAATGCAGAGTGTTTCTGCATTTTCCAATTCTTCTTTAGTAAGGTCTCCGGTTCGTTTGAGGGATGGTTTTTGTGTATTGTGCTTAAAACGTAGTGATAAAGCAACAAATCGTTTCAATTTTTTAATGCATGAGAACCGTCGTAGAATCTCTGGCTCCGCTGTAGTTTTGTCAATTGATAATGTGACGACGTGGGCTTTTACGGGACTAGAAGAATTTACAGTAAAGGCTTTGAGCCAGCTGGGCCCATTCCACCATTGAGTTAAGTTTAGTAGGTCCTTTGGAAAGACACCCCGAGACGCAAAATCTGCAGGATTATCTTTGGTTGCAACATGATGCCATTGTTCCATGTTGCTCTTTTGTTGAATACGTCCAACTCGATTGGCAACAAAAACCTTCCACTTAGACGCGGGACTCCAAATCCAATCTAGTACAATTGATGAGTCGGTCCAATAAAATTTCGGAACGTGTTTCCAACCGTGTGCTTGAACAACTTGATCCATAAGATCTACAAGTAATTCGGCTCCGCACAACTCAAGACGGGGAATGGTTGACGTTTTAACGGGTGCCACCTTTGCCTTGGATGTGACAAGCGTGACAGTAGTAGTTGAGGATTTAGCCTTGATGTAGATGACAGCGGCGTATGCTTGTGACGATGCGTCGCAGAAACCATGTAGCTCAATTTGGGTTTGGTTAGAGCAGCCGATCCACCGTGGAATCTTCAGTTTGTTTAAAGCTGGTAGTTGTTTATGTCCGGTGAGCCAGTCCTGTATGTCTTCTTCGCGTATTGTCTCATCCCAGTCGACCTTCATAAGCCATAACTTCTGTACTATGATCTTCCCAATGATTATGGATGGTTGAATCCAGCCTAATGGGTCAAAAAGTTTAAATACTTCGGAAAGCACGTTACGTTTTGTGATTTCCTGAGGAATGCTTCTATTGATTGAGAAGGTAAACTGGTCTTCTTCAGGATGCCATTGCAGTCCCAGTGTTTTCACGGCTCCTTTGAGGCTGATGTCAAATGCTGTTTGTGTTTTTCGGTCTTCAAGTGGAACATGTTTTAACAGGTCAGGATGATTTGATATCCATTTGCGGAGATGAAAGCCTCCAGTTTGCATGACATGTCGCAAATCACTCTGTAACTTCATAAGTGTGTCTAGCTCCCCTGCACCTGTCAGTACGTCGTCAACGTAAAAATCCCTTAGAATGACTTCAGTAGCTTCAGGATACCTTGCCTGTTCGTCCTTTGCCAACTGATGGAGTGTTCTGATGGCTAAGAATGGTGCACTCGATATTCCATATGTGACAGTCTTTAATTGATAGTGCTGAATAGGATCTTCTGGCTTGAAACGCCAGAGTATGCGCTGGAAGTCCATATCTTCTTCCCTGATCCATACTTGGCGGTACATTTTTTCGATGTCTGCAGCCATGACGTAGCGGTGCTGCCTCCATCGCATGAGTACATGAAGAATGTTTTGTTGAATGGATGGTCCTGTTAGCAATATGTCATTTAAAGACTTCCCTCCTAATCCTGTCTGTGATGCATTAAAAACAACCCTCAGTTTGGTAGTGGAACTACTGCTTTTCATGACTGCATGATGTGGTAAGTAGTAGGAAGGCTTTGAATGAATATTCCCTGGCGGTACGACTTGCATATGGCCCAGCTTTGGGTATTCTGCCATAAACTCCTTATATTGACTGTACAAATCAGGATTTCGAATCAGTGCTTGCTCCAATCTTCGAAACTGCGTGTAAGCAATTTTAGTTGTTTCACAGAGAGACAAATCTTCCCGGGCTTTAAACGGAAGACTGACTACGTATCGTCCACAATCTGTACGCTTTGTATGCTCAGCGAAATGTTTCTCGGCTCGTAACTCATCAGTAGTTACCGATTTTTCCTCTGCTACATCCTCGATCTCCCAGAACTGCTTCAAGTGGTTGTCAAACTCTTCAAATGAAACCAAAGCATTAACAGACTTTGTTGAGGATGAAGAGGCAGTTGGATCAAAAAGAACCCAGCCAAACTTTGTTCTTTGCGCACTTGGGTTTCCTGGACGGAAGTTTGGTAACAAAATGCGACCATACACGTCCGCACCGATTAATACATCGATCTCAGATGGAATGTTAAACGATGAATCTGCCAAATCTGATTGCTGCACCCCGTCTGGCAGTATATGAGCCACTCGAACTGAAGGAATTGACGCTGTGATCTTTTCCAATACAAGTGGCTTGAATTTTATGTTTTCTGGTATCCCATCTTCGTTCTCTACCACTGCAATGACCGATGCCATCCCGTTAGTTGGAATTTTCTGATTTCCTCCTACGCCAAGAATTGAACCATTCACTTTTTTAGTCTGGATCCCAAGATACCTTACCGCTGAGTCGGTGATGAACGATCGTTGTGCTCCAGTGTCGAGAAGAGCACGTAATGTCACTATCTCACCAGAACGTCTTTGTACGCGAATAATTGCCGTTGATAACAGAACATTCGTATGCTTGTGCGCATGATTGGCTTGCGCACATTGTGCCTTAACTTCGACGGTGTTACTTGCTGTTTTCTTAACCTCTTCGCTGTGGAGCAATGTATGATTGCACTTTCCACACACCTTGCATTTGTGTTTGGATGTGCAACTAGTGACTTTGTGCTTATCACTAAGACAGTTGAAACACAGTTGTTTCGCTGAAACAAGATTTCGCTTAGCCGAAAGTTCCAGCTTTTTGAAAGATTCGCAACTCAAAAGTCGATGTCCTGCCTTGCATTTTGGGCAGCACTGCCTGGCCTCTACTGGTGCCGTATGCAAGGTAACCACTCTTTTGCCTGTTGACTTTCAGCTGCCCGATAGAGCTTCAAGCATTATAAGGCGTTTCTGTATGAAGTCCAAAAACGTTGAAAGAGTTGGCATACTCGTGATTCCACTAATCTCTTTATGCCATTCTTTTCGGGTGTCTTCATCTAACTTCTGATTTAGTATGAAGATCGTAATGATATCAAACGATTCCCCTTCTATTGCTTGTAAACATGCCTCCAGTTGATGTGTTACGTCCAGCACCCGTTTGAAGCCATTGATGTCGTTGGTACCACACCTTTGTATATCCCAGAACCGTTGCAATACCTCCTGTGCAATGGCTCGATGATTATCATAGCGTTCACACAACAACTTCCATGCAACGCTATAATTAGCCTCGGTAACACTAAGATGGCTAATCAGCTTTTCTGCGTCGTCTGTGACTGCGTTCCGGAGATACTGTAGCTTTTGCACTGAAGTCAGTTGAGAATTCTCGTGCACCATAATTTTGTACAGATCCCGGAACCCAAACCATGACGAATACTGCCCGTTGAACGTTGGGATTCGAATCCGTTCCAACTTCACTGAATCTACTGACGTTGATTCTCTCGTTCCCTTGTACTCGTAAATCTTGCTTCGAAATAGCGTTATATATTCCAGTACCAAGTTTTCCAACACTTCGTATTCTTCGATGTACAATGCCAATGTTTTCTTATCCTTCTCCAATGTTTGGTGTACTTCAGCATGCTTCTCTTCACAAATTCTCCATTGTTCCCGCAGCTTCTCCAATCTCGTCTCGAAGTACGCCAAACCATGCCTGCTTTCGCTATCTTTCCTGTAGTTTGAAATTATCCGCTTTGTTGCTGCCAAATTCAAGCTTTGTACTTTATCTGCTTTATTTGCCATCTTGTCTGCTTGTAAATCTGAAAATAATTCTGTTAATTTAGGTAATATTTTTGCTCGACGGACCAAATGTTTAAGTTGAAGACAACAACTGTTTGAGGTGAACGCAACTCGTAAAACTGGAGTGATTTCTTTATTGTCTTACAATCTATATATACAATTTTTAATTCACAAGTAAGCATAATCATGAGGTGATTGATTTAAAGTTTGTTAACATTTGTGTTGTGCAATTTCAATTGGAATTTTGCGTGATTGCAGAACGATTGAATTGAACTTTGAAAAGTTTAATTGGTTACAAGCTTGGACGGAATTTTTTTAATAAATATTTTTAGCGGAATTTGCTTACAGTGAATGAATTTATGGAACTGCAGTTGAATGACTTTAACTTAATGGAATAAAGGTAAAATTTATGATGCTTAAGCTATAGTAGTTCACTGACATGAATTTGTGGATTTATGATGCTTAAGCTATAATAGTTCACTGACATGAACAAGGGGATTGATAGGAAGAAGGAGACCGTCTTCTTCATCGACCACAAATGATTTTAGCTATTATTTGACAGACGTCGATTCTGGGGGAACAGAGAACACGCTAATATATATACGGTCGATATTCCCATCTTTATTTTAAACCACTTTATGCTGAAATAATTTGTATTGCGTGGAGCTTACTAGTTCACTCATAAAGAAGTTGTGTACTGCGATTAATACACCACCTTATCAAGACTGTCCGGTGCTGTGATGGTCCCTATCATCTCTGTAAATATTCCAATTACTATCAAGATCTCTTCGTTAATGTGAGAATCGTTCAACCATGTTTCAGAAAGGTTGAGGATATTAAAATGGCACGATTTTGCGTCTCAAAAAAATGTGTTTAACGTACTGCACATACCACCACACCTATGGTAAAATAACTTAAAATTTGTCTGTTTATTGGGGACGAAAAAACTTATGATGTTGTTCTCTAGCCCTTTGCGATGAAGAGATATGATTAGAGCTAACATGGGATGCGTAAACTTTAAGATCTTTTTTTGCCTGATATAAGGTAATACCAAGCTCTTCATGGTAGGAGAAATACACAAGACGAAGTTCCTTAAGATCAATTGGAAGATCTTCTCTTTGAATCATGATTTTTAGGCTGGTTTTCGATTTCCCGTCAATGCAAGTTGTATCTAGAGCCATGTGCATATGTGACAGGCAAAGCCGAACGGAATCGTAAATTTTATTATCTCTGAGTCGAGATAATAGATATCTTTTTTCTAGGTCAACACCCGAAAACATAGTAGCCTTGACAGTAGGTGGCGACAGCGGGTCTTAAAAGGACTGGTTGGTGTTGGTTGAGGCAAGTGACACGGGTTGTAAAATTGATCCAGACGATATTGAGACATAAGTCTTCTCCGCGCACAAAGTTATTGTGGGTACCTTATACAGAAGAATTTAGGCAGGAATCTACTTTCGGTTGTTTTGCACAAGTGTCTCTGAGTCTAAGACTGTTTCTAGTGGACCATCACTGTCACTATAAGAGCGCAGTTTAGGGTCGGCTGACGAAGTGCTGCAGTCATTCAATCGTTTAGAAAAATAAAGTGGAGATTGAGGTTTGGGATTTATGTTAGTAGTAGGGGGTGAATTCTTAGTAATGATAACGGAATCTCATACATTCTTAGAGCTTTTTATTTTTCCGCTGTTCTTCTTCTTGGAATTCTTGAAAAGCCAGGCATATCGTGTTGGAATGAATATCTTGAATCCACATCTTTGTTGGTTGCGGGAGGGTAGCTTCTCAATTTTGCATCCACTGATTAGAAGGTCATCTTCAATTGTTTTCCGAACTGTGGCTTCTTTAAAGTTTTTTTCTGTTTCCTCCTGCAAAGAAAATGCAGAAGTTTGCTTCATAATTTGAATCCGAAAGTCTTTTTATACGATTACCCCACTCTTCAGCTGACCAAAAAGTTCCAAGTTTGTAGATGTATTTAGGGGTTTTTGGGTTTAGTTGTGGTAGATAACTGAGCTGAGTGTCAATTGAGCAAGGAATCGGTGGCACGTTGTGAAGATTATGTTGTTCACTATGAATCTTTTGTTGCCCTTCAATGATGCTGCTGCACTTCTTTTCAAGCTTATCGAGTTTGGCTAAAAGCTGAGACACATCATCATTGTCACTTGGCTTATTTAAAGATGAGGCTAGTTTCTCTATGTTTTTGTCATATTTTTCTTTAGTTTTCACGATGGCGCTATGAAGAGATGTTGAATTCTTGCAGCATTCACTATCTTTCAACGAATTTATTTATTTATTTATTGATTTATTTACATCAATATCAACAGAGTACATGATAAGTGATAAGATGCGACAGAAAAAGAAGGGAAGCAAATAAAAATTAGTATTATTATATAATTAGAAGTAAGTTAAATTCCGTAATTCACAATAAATTCAAAATTCAAGCTAAGTCGCTAATCAAGATAAACTAATTATTAGGTAGTTCAAGTATATCTCTTAATATAGATTTAAAAACAAAAAATGACTGTGGCAAAGGATCAAGATGCAATTCATTATGAACACGTTGTAGGCGTACAAGCGAAGATTTAGGGTTCTAAGGCGTTCACTGTATGGGCTATAGACCATAGAGAATTTGTGGTATAATATTCGGGTGAATCTTCGTTGGACAGATTCAACAGCATCAATCAAATATTTGTAATGGGGATTCCATACTTGGGGGCAGTATTTAAGTATACTTCGAACTAGGGAAACAAAGAGTTTGACCGAGGTCGAAACATGGTGAAAGGATTTAAATGATCTTAGAATAAATCCAGCGAGGCGGGAGGCTTTTGAGACTACCATCATAACGTGTTGTTTGAATTTCAGTTTAACATCGAACACTACCCCCAGATTTTTAAAACTTGAAACACTTTCTAAGGTCTCACAAAGAATGGAATAGCGAAATAACAGAGGAGTCTTTTTGTACGTATAAGTCATTTGGTGACACTTAGAAATATTCAGATTAAGAGAGTTGGAGCTGCACCATAGAGCTAAAGAAGAAAGATCTTTTTGCAGTATGTCGCAGTCTTCGAAACTTACGATTACTCTCAATATTTTAAGATCATCAGCATATAATAGACAAGGGGAGGATAAGGTCAATGTAAGATCATTAATGAACAGCAAAAAAAAGAGGACCCAAGATTGAGCCTTGCGGATGACCAGACTTCGGCTCAAAAGGAGATGAAAGGCAGGATTTGACTGTAACAACACACGAATGATTGGAGACGTAAGAAGAAAACCAGGATATTAAATAATCTGGAAGATGAAAGCTTCTGAGCTTTTAAGGAGGAGATTGTGATCAACAGAATCGAAAGCTTTAGAAAAATCTGTATAAATAACATCGACCTGTTTTTGCTTTTCTAAAGCCGATGCTACTATATTGTTAAACGACAGTAGGTTGGTCAGAGTCGATCTGCCTTTGATGAAACCATGTTGTTCGTTGGCTAATAGAGGAAGGACTAAAGGATAAACTCGGTTGTATACCACACGCTCAAGTATCTTACTAAAACACGAGAGGAGCGAGATTGGTCTGTAATTTGCGACACAAGTAATATCTCCAGCTTTAAAAATAGGAAAAACAAAAGCATTTTTCCATTCTGCGGGGAAAGTGGTATTGTAAAGACTGATATTGAAGATGATGGAAAAGGGAACACATAGCGAAGAGGACAAGGATTTAGCGATAATATTCGGGATGCCATCTGGCCCACAACCGATGCTTGCATCAAGATTATGCATGATTAACTCCACTTCCAATGGAGTGATGGTAAAGATATTAGAAGTAATAAATGAGGGAGGCAAAGATGCATGAGGATTAGAAGAGGGAATGAGAGTTGAGGAAGAGAAAAAAGATGAGAAATAATTAGCAAAGAGATCACAAGAGCCTTGTTGAGAGGAGGATGAAAGGTGTTGATAGCGCATATGCCCGGGCATAGCTCTAGAATTTTTGAGAGAGCGGATGTAGGACCAAAAAGGCTTGGTTTGGTTAGCATTTAGAGAGTTTTCTAAGTGCTCCATATAGCTTTTTTGAGCACCATGAGCGATATTTTTAGCATGTTTACGACACTTCTTATATGCTCCTAAATCGCTTTGCAGGCGCGATTTCAGGAGCTTCTTCCGAGCGATCTCTTTCGCTTTAAGAGCATATGCCAAATCAGAGTTCAACCACGGAACATCGCTGACTTTTTTCGGTCGGTAGGTAGGCGTATACTTATCTATGATTTCAGCTAGAATGGTATTGAATTTACAGAGTGCTTCATTGGCATCTAAATTCCTAAGCAGTGAGTACCAGTTCTTCGAATTGATTTCCTGCTCGATTTCAGAGTAGATAGCCTTAAAAAAGTTGTACCGAATCGGCAGTGCATTTTTGCAAGAGGAACTAATGCCAATAGTGAGTTGAAAAGAGAGAGGTGAATGGTGAAGATCTGGTTTCAAATAAGGTGTGACAGAAGGAATTAAGCCAAATGAAGATGAAGGAAGGTTGGATAAAATTAGATCAAGAACTTTATTATTGTTATTGGGAACACTATTGAACTGAGAGAATGAGGAAAGAGAAAGGAAAGAAGATAGAGCAAAGGACAAACTACCACTGGAGAGAACTGATGAAACTGATTCATCCCATTTGACATTCGAAAAATTGAAATCGCCACAAACTAGGAAATAAGACGTAGGAAGATCAATGTTAATGCAGTTCAACAATTCAGAAAAGAACTGCTCATATACTGAGGTTGGACTATTACATGGAATATAAACTGCATAGACGACTAAAGTATTGTAAGGGGCAAAACAAACACGCACAGCAACACATTCCACAGGAAGCGAGATTAAGAGGCCAGCGCACAGTGAACAGCTGAGAGACTTATGAACGCCCACCAAAACGCCTCCGCCATCGTGTTTGCTGCTTGCCTCACGATCGCGATCTTTGCGGGAGACAAAATGATTGGATAAAATTTCATTGTCTAAGATTTCACTCGAAAGCCACGTTTCTGTCAAACATATAATTTTATCTGAAAAAACAGTTGAAGACAATTGGAATTCATTTGTCTTAGTCCTTAAGCCACGGACATTTTGATAATAACACTGAATACAATGAATACAATTGAATGGTATGAAACAGTCTCTTTAATAGATGTAAGTTATGATGCAAACATTTCCAGTGTTCTATTCACATTTGTGTTGCTTTCTGAAATTCTGGCAGCTTGCTCATTGAAACTGCATGCCATTACAATGAAGCTTTCGTCGTTGGCTCGAGATTGAGTTTGCTGCCGCGAGATCAGGTAATTTTTCTCACCAGTCAATTTATCGATGTAGCTTATCAGCCTGTCGTACATGTTTTTCAGGGTGTTTTCGAACCCCCTGGCAATCAGTGCATATGAAGTGATTGTCCATATCCGGATGGTATATGGAAATGTAAAATCGATAAATCATACTGTTACTATTTGTTAGTAATGGTATGATTTACCGATTTTACATTTTCTTGAATGATTTCTTAATGTCACACCACTAAATTCAACCAAATTTGGTATACAGGATTTACTTAGCTAAACCCTTTTCACATCAATTTAATGTAAATCCATACGATCATTTTTGCTCTACATTTGAAGCTTTCATTACGTCGTATGGATATTCGATCTCTTTTTCATGTAGCTGCAAAAAATTCCATAAGTAATTTAAAAAGCTATCGGAGCCATCCAAAAAACGAGATCGCATTTCCGCACGACGTAATGAAAGCTTCAAGTGTAGAGCAAAAATGATCGTATGGATTTACATTAAATTGATGTGAAAAGAGTGAAATGGTCCATTTAAAAGTTTAGCTAAGAAAAGTACTTACAAGAGGAAATTTAACTTGAATATAATTCGTGGTTACAAAAACATATTGAGTTCGCATAAGTAGGAAAATTAAAATTAACTCTCTCACCTCTTAGCATGGTGGTCGCCATCACCGGTGTGTATCTAAAAGTGATGGCCTGATGAGAATTAGTTCACACGTCGAAACCACCTTCTTCTAACATTTTTCTTCTCTAATAATTTTTCAGAAAAAATTATTAAAAAAATATGCAACTCATTCATGTAGCTACAAAAAATTCCATAAGTAATACAGGATTGACTTGTCCTGCAAGTTTCAGAAAGATCGAATGGTACTTAACAAAGTTATAGCGATTTGAATTACATATGGCTATGGAACCATATGCACTTTTTACCGACTCAGACACTACAGGTTTGCTATGATTTGCATGAAAATTTCAGGAATGATACGTATTTTGTGAATTGGTTCAGCTATTGGTATCAGTAATCGTGAAACAAAATAGTGGCTGTTTTAATGTGAAGATTGAATAATATTGACTTATTTTTCCCAACTTCAACGTTTAAGGATCATGCTTTTAACACTTGATTCAATTTAATGAAAGACTGAAGATGAGCACCTTCAATTAATACTCATAGGTAAAATAAGTCGAGGTTGCAAGAGAGAGCTCCTAACAGAACGGCTTTGTGACGACTCTAGGGTTCGAGAAAAAGATTCGGATGCCATGAATCAATGATTACAGCACAGGGGAGTGCCCTCTGAAATAAGAAATGAAAAGTCTGAATGAGAGCTTTTCAAAACAGTTCTTAAACTGACAGTTTTTGCTTCATTGGTAGCACGAAAAATGTGTTTCCCCCTCGCGTCCAATCTTAAAAACCGGAAAAAAAATTATTGAGGGAGATATTTATGAGTACAACAATAACAAACACCTCAAAAGTTAAAATTCGTTCAACTTTGTTAATAATAGTATGATTTTCGAATTTCACATTTTCTCCAATAAAATCGTATCGATGCCTTCAAACCCAACCTTCCACAAGATGCTAATACTCTGTTAGTTGGATTTAATTCATATCATATTCACGGAAGTTATATCCATTTGAAATTTCTTCAATTACAACAACAATAACACACTATTCTGGTATTTTATGGACTTTCCATCGAACCAGACACTGCAGTTTTCATTTGACATTCTTAAAATTTTTGGATAAGATCGAGGCCATAAATGGTTTCTGGATTTCATGATTTTTGTTAGTTGAAAATGAAGAACCAATCGATTTTCTTTTAAAGGAGCAAATCTCTTTGACATTTTTCTTGATTTTATTCGTTGCTGATGATTGCATTTTGTAAGTTGAGTACAAAACCCGTCTGACATGAGTACAGGTCTGTCTACCCAACTTCTTCAGGTCTATAACTGACCACCATCACTGCTATCTCTGTTCCATATGAGTAAATCTGATCTGTGCCTAAAAGAAAAGGAACCACATTCAATTGGTTTTTGGGCCCTCCTAAGAAAAATAAAATGTTCCAATGGTCCGCAATCCTGTGTAGCGATAGTATTAGGTATGTAAATGTCCGTAAAGGACTGCAGCCATGGTCTGCTGCCTCGGTGAAAGAGGATGGTAGGATTCGCCGAGATTGGCCTTGCCTGGGGACGCGTGAATGCGCTAGCAGGCTAGCGTTGCGGCGTCTTGGGGCGGGCTCATTCCCCCAGCACAAGGAACCACTACAAAAGAATTTTGCATTAACGAATTCATGGGTCACAAGAAATTACAATGGATAAATAACACATGAGGCTCTTTGGGAAAATTTCAGAATGAGGTACAATTTTAAAATTCAACATTGGTCAAAAATTTTAATATATAGGATCATGGTAAGACTTTCTTTTATTCACAAGCTTCTAGTAATGATTCGTGTGGTGGTTGTTATATGAAACAAATCCTTACAGTTATCGTATACTTCGACATTTAAATATTTACCTATTCTTGGGACACTTTTGATATATGTCATAATCCTACCACAAAAAGGTCGCACTATATTAAAGAGCTACGAGGACTATATATGTAATATATCGGAGGGGATGAAAAGATGTCTTTACTCCTTGGTGGTCGCAAGCAGAAGAGGCCGAGCACACGTTTATTACAATTGACACTACAAATGTCATTATGTCAAATATAATAGATAATTGACAATAGTAATACATGGTTCAATAATATACAATATTATAGTACAATAAAATAATATAATAATATCCAACAACCTCTTCCTTAAATTGTTTACATCAATCCATACACTATTTTCAGAGTGATGAGGAAATATACAAAGTTTACAAAATAAATTTCAAAGTGTAAATTAATCTCCATACATACATTTTACCATAATTACTTTAACTGATTTCAATTCTAATTGCATGTTTCATTTCAATAATAAAAGTTTAGATCTATTTCATTTATTCAAAAATCATAACTAGTATTTTATTTTTGACCTTTCATTTTCTCTATGGCTTCTAATAATGCTACTCTACGGGCTCTATCATCTCCCTCTCTTACGTCTATTTCGGCATTTGTGGTTGCCATCGAGTGACCCACCTGCTGTTCTTCGCCATCGTAGGAAATCTCGGAAATGTTGGGTGAATTTGAAGGATTATTTGAAGAATCATTGGATTCCTCGATCGGCACATCGTTTTCATTGGCTGGTCGAATTTGATTTATATGTCTTTTTATAGGACGATTATTATTATTAATCAGTAGACAAGTGTACTTTCGCGGGCCAATTTTATTTTTGACAACAGCAGACGACCAACTCGGTTTATTGGGGTCGCTATAATTTCGAATATGGACTTTTTGTCCAACTGAAAATTGTACATTTCGATTGCCTCGAAATTTTTTAATTGCAACATGTTGAGCTTTTTGAATGTTTTGCTTTAATAGTAGCGGTTTCAGCAAACTAAACCGAGACGTGAGTTCTCTATTAAAAAGTAGTTTTGCAGGAGACTTCCCTGTTGTACAGTGCTTCATGATGCGATAGTCAAATTAAAAATCGGTTTAAAGTCACTTGAAAATCGGATTGATCATGTTGGAGTGCTGCATATAAAGATTTCTTCAAAGTTTTAACAAAGTTTTCAGCCTGATCATTCGTTGCAGGATGACCAGGAGCTCTGAAAACATGCCTTATCCCGTTCATATTAACAAAACATGAAGTCTTGTGATGTAAATTATCTACCGTTATCGGTTACCAAGGATTCCACTAAGCCAAATCGACAAAAAACTTCCCTAAGCTTATCTATAGTGAATGCAGACGTAATGTCTTTGGTTTTGAATGCTTCTGTCCATTTCGAAAAAGAGTCCACTATTAATAAAATATAATAACCTTTGATTGGACCGGCAAAGTGAACATGAATTCTTTGCCATGGAGAGAATATTGGCGCCCACGGAATTAACGTTGCCTTTTCTGGGCTAGCCTGATATTTTTGACATGGACTACAATTTCTTACCAAATTTTCAATTTCGTGATCCATTTTTGGCCACCAAATGTATGAGCGCGCCAAAGATTTAGTTTTTACTATACCGAAGTGTGACTGGTGTAGTAAATCTAAGACACCACTCCTTAATTTAGTAGGAATCACTGTGCGATATCCCCACAAAATGCAATCTCTCTCTACTGTTAGCTCTGAATGCTCGGTTCTAAATGGCTCAAAATCTTTGCCATCCAATTTTCCCAAAGTTCCATCTTGAATACAACTCAATACCTTTGACAGAATTCTATCCCTTTTTGTTTCAATTCCTATGGTTTTATAATTTAAATTTAACGGATTAATAAACCTTACATAATCTATGTAATTTGGTTCTGGTTTTTCTTCAGTAATTTCTGATTGAGGCATCCTAGACAAACTGTCCGCCTTATTTGAGGAGCCCTTTACATATTTAATATTGTAATCGAATCCCGAAAGTGTAAAGGCCCATCGTTGCATTCGTGATGCAGCCATTACAGGAATGCCCTTATGTTGACCGGAAATAGCCAAAAGTGGCCTGTGATCGGTTTTTAATACAAAATGCATGCCCAATAAATATTGTTTCAACGTCGTTACGCTAAATATTATTGCGAGTGCTTCTTTTTCAATTGCACTGTATCTTTTTTCAGCGCTGTTTAATGCTCTTGATACAAAGGCAACGGGCTTTTCACTTCCGTCATCAAACACATGCAATAAAACTCCAGCGATCGCTAAATTAGATGCGTCAGTCGACAAAACTGTCGGTAGTTTAGGATCAAAGTGAACAAGCGTTTTACTCGAACAGATATCCATCTCCATTTGTTCATAAGCTTTCTGACGCTGATTCGTCCAGTTAATAAACTCAACACCCTTTTTTAATAAGTCGTACCAAGGAGTCATTTAATCAGCAAAATTCTGAATAAAATTTGAATGGTGGTTAACCAGACCAATAAAAGCCCTCAATTCGGAAACATTGCATGGTTTGGGTGCATTCAAAATAACTTTAAAGCGTTCCTTATTATTGGAAAGACCTGTTGCGTCAATATCAAAACCTAAGTACAATATATTCTTTTTAAAAAATTCGCACTTATCAGAATTTAACCTCAATCCAGCTTCTCTGAGACGTTGCAGTACATCTCTTAATGTTTTGAGATGGACTGACAAGTTTTTTCCAGTGATGACAATATCTTCCTGGTAGCAAAATGCGTTTTCAAATTGTGATAAAAGACAGAAATCATCTTTTGAAATATTGCAGCCGCTGTTTTGACTCCAAAAGGTAACCTGGTCATTGAAAAAATTCCTTTGTGAGTGCTCCAGGTACAAATTTTCTGAGATTGTTTGTTCAAAACAAGCTGATTATAAGCGTTGGACATATCGAGCTTTGTAAAGAGCTTGCCACCTTGCATTGAAGCAAATATTTGTAAAATACGTGGCAGAGGAAATTTAAAGTCCTGAAGAAATTTATTTATGGTTGTCTTATAGTCACCACAAATTCGAAGCTTGCCGTTTGGCTTCAAGATTGGAACAAGAGGTGTGCCCCATTCAGTATCATTAGTTGGAACAAGCATCCCGGAACTCACTAGCTGGTCCAATTGGTTTTCAGTTTCCTCTTTCCACGCAAAAGGAATAGGGCACGGCTTACAAAATATAGGTTGGAAATCAGGCATGATTGCTATATTGATTTCGGCTAACTTGTATTTACCCAAGCCACTCTTAAAAACATCCGAAAACTCACTTTTAAGCGACTCACTAATTTCGCTATAATCATCCGAGATTTGAGAAGTTTCGTTAATAACCAAGTTAACTGTAGATTTTTGGACTAACTCAAAATTAAATCCGTGCAAAAAATCCCGACCCAATAATGTTGGTCTGTTTGTGTCAGTTACGATTATGTTACCTCTTATTTTCTGGCCGTTGAAGTTTACAGTTGCCTCGAATTATCCATACAATTTCAAAGTCTCGCCTCCATGTGCATGATCGCAGAATCCGTCTGTCGTAATTGCGATCAAATACATTGATAGACATCAGTGAACATGGCGCTACTGTATCACACATTGCCAACATAGATTGGCCTTCGATTCCCACCAATAACTCGTAACAATGCGATGCACTACTTCGACCGTCGATGGCAAAAACCGAGAAGTCCGAACAAACATCTTCAATTACACTGTAAATGGAAAAATTATTGTTAGCACCATCACCATTCTGAATGTATTTAACTACATCATCTTCTCTACGACTTCCCTTGTTTCGGCATATACTCGCTAAATGCCCCTGCTTTCCACATGAATGACACTTCGCTGGGCGGAACTTCCATTTATCTGACAAGTGGTTCTACCAACCACAATGTCGACACGCTTTCTAAGGTTGAGAATTGTTCGTTGAACTATTGTTTCCCTCGTTGTTCGTCTTTTTCAGCTTATTTCTGAACTTTTGAACAAAATTCACTTGTTGACACTTTTCGGCATATTTCGTCTCGTATATTAACGCTTTCTTTAGCGCACTGCTGAGGGACAGAGTTTCATCTTCCTCGCATAATTTCTCAAAAATTTTCGTTGGTAGTTCTGTGATGAACTTATCTAGAACTTTCTGCTCCATTCCACTTTCGAATTTGCAGTTCATAGACAGTTTCTTAACCCGAGCAAACCACGCGGCCACCGTTCCACTGTCCAACTTTTTCGCAGAATAAAAATTCTTTCGTTCCCGAAATACGATTACTGGTGGCTGGTTAATATGTCCACCAGTTCCTTATACGTTTTCGCGCTTGGTAAAGTTTGGGCTGCATATACTATGTATAATGCTGTATGCTTCCAATCCAATCATTTTCAACAATGTTGAAACTTTCCCCTCTGATGTGGTGCAGCCGACTTCGATGAAGTGCATCTCGAGTCGTTTGTTCCACAATTGAAAATTTTCATGAACGGAAAATTCCGGTATATTCGATGCCCTGACCACTGGGCTAATTACCTGGCTGATATTTAAATCGTCGTTCGGCATTGTTAAATGTTATAATATAACACAACCCGTTAACCTTGAGATCCTCGTCGCCAATTTGTAATATATCGGAGGGGATGAAAAGACGTCTTTACTCCTTGGTGGCCGCAAGCGGAAGAGGCCGAGCACACGTTTATTACAATTGACATTACAAATGTCATTATGTCAAATATAATAGATAATTCACAATAGTAATACATGTTAAAATAATATCCAATATTATAGTACAATAAAATAATATAATAAAATCCAACAATATATATCAAAGCTTTGGTTTAAATGTTCGTTAATTACTAAAAATGGTCACCATTTTTTGTTTCTTTGTTTTTCTCAAATTGATTTGATTAATAAATGTGTATGTTCATAGAATCTTTACATTTATTTGTTGTTACTCTTGTTTTAATTTCAGTCCCCCTACGCTCAAACGTGGAAATTTTTATTCATTTGATCTTAGAATTCAATTTTCTGGAAATGGCAAAGAAACTTTCAAAATAGTTTGTATACATTCGTAAACTTTATTTCAAGTTCTTCTGATTAAAAATAAGACACCGTTCAAATCCCTTTCCGTACCATGTTACGTAAAACTACAAGCGGTTAAGCTTATTTTCGCAAAAGTGCCTCTTGTATACAAATTGTTTTTGTTGTTTTCATTACCCCATGGTACCGTTTTGACGATTTCTAAATAAAAATTCTATCATAAATTTCGCTACCGTTCATATTAAAATTTGTCATCCTTGTCTGGGTTTTAATCTGCTGTCATTTTGCAGCAGTAACATAGTTGCTAAGTTTATATGAACTCGTGTTTGATATATATATATATATATATATATATATATATATATATATATATATATATATATATATATATATATATATATATATATATATATATATATATATATTCACACACTGCTTGTCTTTTTCCATCAATTTTTTCTTTTTACAAAATTTAGTACTTACGACCAACCCCCGGATTAAGGAACCGACAGAAATGTGGTGAAGTCACACGACAATCAACTTGAATATTGTGTCGTGGTTGACGCTGGGGTCATTAATGAGTTGCCGCCGAATTTATGAATTCCTCGTGGTTACGAACAACATCAACGACAGTGGGCTCGTCGATTCCTAGCAAATGGCGCAAGCATTTTGGGCCAAGTGGTAGCGATATAATAGGTGCTCTTTGTCTTGATGTAGTACACTTGTCCAAATTTGCACTTGACACATTCCCCGTTCACGTCAAGACTCACCAAATTTGAAGAGCTATTTACAAAGGAACGTAAAAGGGTTCCGTCCATAGTTTTCAATGAGTTGGCCCGTAGTGCTGTATACTCAGACACTGCAATTTCGGTATCCCTGTCTTAATCGTGGCAACCAACACGGCACTCCGTTCATTATAAGGTAAAATGTAGTTTTCAAATTCACTAAGGAATTAATTTCGATTCGCTTGTTAATTACTGTACGTGTTCACAAAAGGAATTTAACAATTCCGATAAAAAATAACGGCACGGTAGTTAAATTTTAGTACACTCGTGTTGAAAACGGGCGAGAAACGTTTCGTCGTTGGTTGTGCCTCGAAATCGTACAATCGCGAATGTCATTGTTCTTGGAAGCACAATTCCGCATGGGGATGGTAATGTATCGAAGTTAAAAGGGTGTATCTTTGTTTTTAATTAATATTTTTGAATTTACTACTCGATTTAAACGATTTTGACGGCACTTTTACCAACAATTTTCGTACCGCATGTATTTTTTCAAGGCGGCCGTTATCGTCCGTGCTTCCCGGGTCGCGGTCGTAAGTCAACTCCCCGCTAAACCTTCTCAAATTCACGGCCCGTCCCGTGTGGCGATTCAAAGCTGACTCCTATCTTATCTGCATCCCACAACGGTGGTTTTCTTGTGCCCAAGTAGGTTTTTCTCCTGGCTTGCCCATCGTCTACCGTAAGTCACGCTGTTACGATGCATGAAGACGAGCCCCTTGTGGATTGCATTTAGTAATGCAATCCGTGGAATGCTGTATTATATCAGTGTTCCCACACTCGAAATTTCATTTGGCAGATTTAAATATTTATTATTATTGTTATTATTATTATTATTTATTTTTTATTTTTTTAAAACAAAATTTAACTGAAGTAACGAAAAATGAAGAAAATTTTAAATAGTAATAAAAATTAAATTTCATGAAAAATATAATTAAAGGGTTATCCATTTAACGCTTGGGAAAGTACAGCTAAAGAAAACACATAAAATGTTCAGATGGAAACTAAATTTTTTATTCAATATAAAGATTGAATTATTATACGTAAAACACAACATCATTCAAATGCTCTCCACGGGACCTCTTACAGACCACAATCCTTTTGAAGTAATTTTCAATGACTTTTCGGCACATTTCCGGCAATATCTCGGCCATAACTTCACGAGTATTGGTTTCCAATTGCTCAAGATTTTGAGGATTGTTTGCGTAAACATGATCTTCCGCATAGCCCCATAAAAAGAAATCCAAAGGTGTTAGGTCGCAGGATCTTGCGGGCCAATTGACATCACTCTATCTCGAAATTACTCGTCCTGGAAATTTCTCTTGGAAAAGTGCTCGATTAGCCTGTGTTGTGTGGCTTGTTCTCCAGATCAAAATCTCAATTTCTCTCCAAAAATAATCGGTTAACATCCGTCTTTAGCGGCCAGACTTGACTGTAATGGTTCTTCCTTGATCGTTTTCAAAAAAATACGGGCCAATAACACTACCAGACCATAATGCACACCAAACGGTCACTTTTTCCGGATGCAAAGGCTTTTCTGCGATCACCTGAGGATTTTGAGAGCCCCATAAGCAGCAATTTTGTTTATTTACGTAACTGAGCGAAAAATGAGCCTCATCACTGAAGAAAATTTTGTTCGAAAAATCGTTATCAATGGCTTGTTGTTCAATCATCCAATTCGCATACATTCTGCGTTGTGTATGGTCTTGAGGCTTAAGTTCTTGAGTGAGTTGGATTTTGTACAGATGGAGATGCAAATCCAAATACAAAATCGTCGAGGAATCGACAAATTCGGGTTTTCCTCCACACTTTGAGCAACGACAGCGATATTTTCAGCAGAACGAATGTTGCGATGATGCACAGGCCTTACAATATCAATAACCAATCCAGTCTCTTCAAATTTTCTCACTGTGCTCGAAATTGTTTGCTGTGTACGTCGATTATGTCGATCGCAATCGGCTCGTAAAGCCCTAAATGTTGATACAGCAGAATCACCATTTTTATAATAAAATTTAATAATTTTAATGCGTTCTCCGACTGCTGAACGACCCATATTTCTAAATGGCAAACCTTCAACTAAAAAAAACATGCTTTGAATGACATTTAGTTTTGACAGATGTCAAATAGCAGGGTTATACTTTCCCAAACACGAAATGGATAACCCTGTACTATAGAGAAAAATTGATGTAAAGTTACATCTGATAATAAAAATAAGAAAGAAAACTTTTTTGCAAAGAACGATTATGAATAGAAATTAGTAATGATTTTCTAAATCTGCCATTGAAATTTCGAATAGGAAATAGGAAGGTTTTCGAGCAGTTTGCTTATGTGACTGCTCGATTACTACACCTGTATTAGGATATATATTGTTGTTAATGTTGCAGCACCACAGCCCCTTTGCTTAGAGATAGAGAATCTCATTCGAACAATTCTGAATGAAAGCAGTAACGTCACTTTCAGATGTTGCTCATGCTTGATCGATTTTTGTGCTTTAGAGTACATTCGTTTGTTGATTATGATGTCATTGATAGTTGCGACAGTAGCTCGCAGGAATGTTTGGACATGTAACACTGCCCCCATCTCAGTTCTTTTCGCCCCGAAAAGATGTGTCGCCAGTTGTAGTTAAGTCTTTCTGGGTGTGTCGTTTTGGCTCTCGGCTGGCGGTGTTCCTGTATGCGATATACGACGTCATTGATTTGCTTTGCAGCTCGGTATGGTCCCTGCCAATTGCGCTGCAACTTCGGAGACCTACCCTTCCGCCGTTGTGGGTTTTATAGCCACACCAAGTCATCTTGCTGGAAGGCAGTAGAATTTGCCTTTAGATTATATCTGGACTTCATGCGGTCAGTGGCCAATTGGAAGTGTTTTCGCACTGTCCGATGTATCTGGTTCAACCGTTGCCTTAGTTCACTTGCGTACTCCGAGATCATTTCGGGCTTCTCAGGGGGTGTTCCAAACTTTATATCAGCCGGCAGACAAATAGGCTTTCGAAAAATGACTTTGGCTGTGGTGTGGCCCGTCGATGCATGTTCGGCAGCTCTACATGCCATCAAGAATATTGGGATGTGCCGGTCCCAGCCCCGTTGGTTCTCGTCAACCATCTTGGTGAGGTGTTTATTGAGCGTGCCGTTGAAACGTTCGATCATTCCATTGGATTGGGGATGCAGCGGTGTCATCCTCATTTTCCGTATTCCCAGCAGCTCGCACATTTCGCTTAAAACTAGTGACTCAAATTACCGGCCTTGATCTAAATGTAGTTCCCAAGGTACGCCGTACCTACTGACTCAATTTAACACTAGCTGTTCGGCTACAGTAGTTGCTTCCTGGTTGAGAATGGGGTAGACCGCGGGCCACTTGCTGAAATAATCGGCCACAATCAGTGTGTATCGATTTCCCCATTCGGATTCAGGACACGGTCCTGCGATGTCAACAGCAATCCTTTCAAATGATACCCCCACGTTATATGTTTGCATTTGTCCTCTCAGTCGTCGCTTTGGACCTTTGACCGAAGCACAAATCGTGCATCGGCGACACCAGTCCTCTACATCTTCTCAAGCGTGGAGCCAGTAGAATCTTTCCCGCAATTTTGTGAAGGTTTTTTTAATACCAAGGTGGCCTCCCGAGGATCCTTCGTGCATCTCCTTAACCACATCGTGGATTCGGCTTTTTGGAAGTATAGTTTGCATCCTTTCGGCGCCATCCTACCCATGAAGGGAGTTTTATTGTGCCCAATACCTTTTCAGGGTGGCGCCATGCATCAAAACGTCCTTCCACTCAGGTCGCCCAGTTGTCTCCTTCCAAACGAGTAATGGTCCGATGTCTTCATTGGCTAGCTGGGCATTTCAAACCTCCTCCAATTATCAACCTTCATCGGATTCGGCCATTATCACTCGCAGATCAACGGTCGGCTCCTTTTACTCAATCCGTCGGCAATGCTTGCAGTTAGCTGGACATGGACGACGAGATAGGGCATCACCTTTTTAATCTACTCCGCCCTTTCGATGAACGATTTCGTAGTCGTATGACTGCAATCTTTCGATCCATCTCACAACTTGTCCCTCGGGGTTTTTGAAGTTAAGTAGCCATCTCAGCGATGCATGGTCCATTCGAAAAACAAATTTCTGGCCATATAGGTACTTGTGGAGCTGCTTAGTGGCCTCTATAATAGACAATAGCTCCTTCCTGGTCACGCAGTAGTTCCTCTCACTTTTTGAGAGAACTCTACTGTAATACGAGAGGACTTCTTCTTCGCCATTGATCTGCTGGGAGAGCACAGCTCCAATACCGCCGTTGCTCGCATCGGCGTCAACCACAAACATTTTTCCGGGTTTCGGGTATGCCAGGACGGGTGATTCACACAGCTTTTCCTTCAAGGTCTCAAAGGCAACCTGGCATAGTTCATTCCAGACATACGGACGATTTTCCTCGGTAAGCTGATGGAGACACTCAGCTATTTTGGCAAAGTCTTTGACGAATCTCGGATAGTAGGTTGCCAGACCCAGGAAACTTCGTAGTTGGCGCTTGTTGTTTGGTGTTGGCCAGTTTTTCACGGCTTTAATTTTCTCAGGGTCTGTTTTGACCCCGTCTGCTGATAAGACGTGTCCCAGGTTTTTTACTTCAGCTGCAAAAAGGGTACACTTGTCGGGACTAAGTTTCAGATTTGCCAGGTGCAATCGGGAGAAAACCTCTTCTAAGTTCCGCACATGCTCTTCGAACGTCCTTCCGATAACAATGATGTCATCTAGGTACACCAAGCAGGTGTTCCCGGTTAGGCCACGTAGCACGTATTCCATCAGACGTTCGAAAGTGGCTGGAGCATTGCAAAGCCCAAATGGCATCACCACGAATTGCTGAAAATGCGGTCTTCTCTCTGTCCTTCTTGTTGATTTCTACCTACCAGTAGCCACTCTTGAGATTGAGTGTAGAAAACCATTTTGCGTCGAAAAAAGTGTCCATGATGTCATCGATGCGTGGAAGTGGGTAACTATCTTTCTTAGTGACGTCGTTAAGCTGCCTATAGTCGAGACAAAATGATACAAAACGAGTGCTACTATCCTTTTTCTTTACTAGAGCTACTGGAGCGGCCCATGGACTGACAGAATGTTTAATAACACCTTGTTTTTCCATGTCCAAGATCAGTGCGCTCACTTCTCCTTGCTTGGCTCTAGGAAGACGTCTCGGTACTTGTCAAATTGGCTTGGCTCCCTGTGTATCTATGACGTGAGTTACCATACTCGTTTGGCCTTGGTCATCCGGGCTTGTTGAGAAGATGTAACTATACCTGGTGACCAGATCAGAGGCTCGCTTGAATAGCTGCACTGGCAATTTGACCTGCTTCAATATTGTAGACGAGGATTCTCGGGGTTTGTCTGCATCTTCCCTCCTGTTCCAATGACAGTCATGAGTGGCTTCCAAAGACGTAATGGTTGAAACAGGCTGGCAGCTGCCCATGACTTCTCCCGCTTTGATGTTCGTGGTTGAGTATGTGGTGTTAAGGAATCTGACCGGCACGTATCTCTTCCTTATAGATCTTACAAGGCTTCGTCCCACAATCAAACTGCGCAATTTGGACGTCTTCGTTGGCTCTATCAGATAAGATCGGTGGTCTCCAGAATCAGCATCAAGCTTGGCCCATACAATCCCTTCGGAAGAATTAGGTACGTAAGCGTCTCCATATACTACCGCATTCATCCTGGGAATTCGGGCACTGGGATCCTCCATCAATACTTCGACATTCTGCCACTTCAATACCCGTTTGCCCAAATCCAACGTGATTCCATGTGGTTGCAAAAAATCCATTCCGAGAATGCAGTCATCCATAATGTTCGCGACCAGAAAATTATGTCGGGACGCAAGGTCTCCCAACTGTATCTGGAGGTTGACCTCTCCAAGGACAGGTGCAGTTTCTCCCGTAGCTATCCGTAGTGAGAAAATCCTACCCTTATGATGTACTTGTTGCCTTACATGGCCCGGTCGGATGATTCATCGGGTTGCAACAGCGTCGATTGTTATGGTGCAATGTTCTCCGTTAACTTGACCCGGAAGGCATAAGTCCGCTTCTCCCCGATGTAATCTTGACACGGTGATGGTGGTGCTGGGAACGTCGATCCTCCTAGCCAACCTCTGCCCCACGAAGTTGGCTCTTACATGTTTCCCGACCCCTCTGTTTGAAGGGCTTCCATTCTGGGCTCCTGACTCAGTCTGGATCTCCTCCTAGCTGCACACCCTGGACAAAAGCTCGGGTTTCTTCGCTTCTTGCAGTCTCTTTGCAGGTGCCTCTTCTCTCCGCAATTCCAGCATCTAGGCGCACCATTTACCTGTGTCTCTCGTTCAATTTCCACGCGTTCACACCTGCACTCGTCTGTCACTACCTCGCGAACTCGGGCGGTGGTACGAGCCACATTTTTCGCTGCCTCAAAGATCAGACTATATGCCAATGCGTCCTTAACCGTTTGCTTTTGGGCTAAACAAACGGCTTGTTGCAATCCTGGGTCCTCTAAGGCGCTGATGAATGCTTCTGTTGCTGCGTCATCTTGATGTCCTGGATCGTACGCTGGGTAAGCCAAAAGTGCCGGTCGCTCAATGTCTTGGGCTAGCTGCTGTAAGGTTTCGCCAGACTTTTGCATCCGATGCCGTAGCTGTGCCCGATAAATCTGCTTCAGATGGTCGCCTCCATAACGCATGTCGAGCGCATTCAATAAAGCAGCCGGGTTTGAGTGTAAATCAACGGGGATAGTCTGCAAAAGCTCGCCAGCTGGGCCTCTTAGAGCAAGAATTAATGCAGTTGCTCGTTCCTGCTCATTCCAGTGATTTATCCTAGTGGCGGCCCATCGAATATTGGTGCTTCCACATTTCTGGATATGCTTTGCGCTGCGGTTATAAGCGGCGCTGGTGAGGTGGTTACTACTGCCTTCACTGCTTCCAATCCCTTTTTCATGTTCCCCATCTCATGGTTGATTCTCTCCTCGACCTGGCTGATATGATGGTTAATTCTCTCTTCGATCTGGCTGATCTCATGGTTGATTCTCTCCTCGACCTGGTAAACCTTTTCTTCGACGTTTTTAATTTGTTTGTTCAGACTACCGAGCTCCGTTTTAATTCGGTTGACTGTTTTTGAAAATCCGCCTTGATTTCGATCGCTTGTTGATCCAGCTTGATTGTTCATTTAACTTCGCCGATGTTCATTTAGCTTCGCAGTTAAAATGGATGTTAAATTGAAAAAATGTTGTCACTGCTCTTGCTGCATCAGCATTAACATTTACATTAGCGAACTTTCTGGCTCCTTTGATTTCGGTCTTTCTACTTCTCCACCTTCTGCGCTTTTTTCCGCATCTGAGAGTTTACCCGTATCTAGATTCCCGCGTTCCGGCTCAATCGCGTCACGCAAGCGTTCAACCAGTATGGCCTTTGTACCTTGTGTGGCCAGATTTCGCTGTTCCAACTCCTCCTTGAGCTCCAATATGGTCAATTAATCAATTTTTAGATGTAAATTTCCTGGCATTTTTATTGTTTCGGCTATTTTTCCACCAGTTTCCACATTAATTTTCACTGTTGTGCGCTTTAAAAAATGTTTAAACGTTTTCACTTCCAAAAGCTACTTTCTCACTTCTTGACACCACTGTCGCGTGTTATGCTTCGCGGCCAATAATTTTAATGTTCCGAGAAAGTGAAAACGCAATGTCTTTTTCAATTAATTTTAAAGGAGTTTATTCAAAAGAATGCACAATTATTAATTTCACTATTAAAAGTCTAACTTCCACTTGTCAATAAATTTCTATTGCAATTGTCTTCTAAAATCACTTCACAATCACTCGATCAATATCGCCTTTACCTCGCACTCCACTCTATCGCAGTTTTTATGATCGCGGTTGTAATGAATGATCCCCCCATTCATTCAGCTTGTCTTTATATAGGGTCGCTAGCCATTCAACCCATTTCTCGTGCATTGGCGAATATTCTGCCGAGAGGTACCTAGTATATTCGTCACTTTCAGATGTTGATCATGCTTGGTGGGTTCTCGTGGTCTCGAGTAAATTCACATACTGCAACAGTAGCTCGCAGAATTCTTCGTGCATGTAACACTGCCCCCACTTCAGCTCTTTTCGCCCCGAAAAGATGTGTCGCCAGTTGTAGTCAATTCTCCCTGGGTGTAATATGGGGCAAGAAGGTGCAGATGCACGATTTTCATTTTGGCTCTCGGCTTACGTTGCTCCTGTATGCGATATACGACGTCGTTGATTCGCTTTGTAACTCGGTATGGTCCCTCCCAATTATGTTGCAACTTTGGAGACCTACCCTTTCGCCATTGCAGATTATATAGCCACACCAAGTCATCTTGCTGGAAGCCAGTAGAATTAGCCTTTAGATCATACGTAGTCTTCATGCGGTCAGTAGCCGATTCGAGGTGATTTCGCACTATCTGATGTATCTGGTTCAACCGTTGGCTTAGCTCACTTGCGTACTCCGAGATCGTTTAGGGTTTCTCAGGGGGTGTTCCGAACTTTATATCAGCCGGCAGACGAAAAGTCTTTCCAAAAATGACTTTGGCTGGAGCTTGACCCGTCGATGCATGTTCGGCAGCTCTGTACGCCATTAAAAACAGTGGGATGTGTCGGTCTCAGTCCCTTTGGTTCTCGTCAACCATCTTGGCCAGGTGTTTATTGAGAGTGCCATTGAAACGTTCGATCATTCCATTGGATTGGGGATGCAGTAGTGTTGTCCTCGTTTTCCGTATTCCCAGCAGCTCGCACATTTCGCTTAAAAACTAGTGACTCAAAGTTTCGGCCTTGATCCGAATGTAGTTCACATGGTACGCCGTACCTACTGACCCAATTTAACACTATCTGTTCGGCTACGGTAGTTGCTTCCTGGTTGGGAATGGGGTAGACCTCGGGCCACTTGCTGAAATAATCGGCCACAACCAGTGTGTATCGATCCCCCACTAGGATTCAAGAAAGGGTCCTGCGATGTCAACAGCAATCATTTGACATGACACCCCCACGTTATAGGTTTGCATTTGTCCTCTCAGTCGACGCTTTGGACCTTTGACGGAAGCGCAAATCGTGCAGCTACGGCACCAGTCCTCTACGTCTTCTCGAGCGTGGAGCCAGTAGAATCTTTCCCGCAATTTTGCTAAGGTCTTGTTAACACCAAGGTGGCCTCCCGAGGATCCTTCATGCATTTCCTTAATCACATCGTGGATTCGGTTTTTGGGTAGTATAGTTTGCATCCTATAAAAGCTGCCATCCACCGTTTCCCATTTCCGCTTGAGTACGCCACCCTTCACCTGAAGGGAGTTCCATTGTGCCCAATAGCTTTTCAGGGTTGCGCCATGCATTGAAACGTCTTTCCACTCAGGTCGCCCGGTTGTCTCCTTCCGTACGAGCAATGGTCCGCTGTCTTCATCGACTAGCTGGACGTTTCGAATCTCCTCCAATGACCAACCTTCATCAAATTCGGCCGTTATCACTTGCAGATCTACGGTCGGTTCCTTTTCCTCAATCCGTCGGCAATGCTTGCAGTTAGCTGGACATGGATGACGAGATAGGGCGTCAGCATTTCCATGAACTCTGCCCTTACGAAGTAGTTGGGGCCTCATTCGGTCTGGTCGGATAGTCAATCGGGTTGCACCAGTGTTGCTTGTTATGGTGCAATGTTCTTCATCAACTTGACCCAGAAGGCATAAGTCTGCTTCTCCAGGATGTTGCCTTGACACGGCGTTGGGGGTGCTGGGAATGTCGGTCCTCCTAGCCAACTTCCGCCCAATGAAGTTGGCCCTGACACGGTCTGGATCTCCACCAACCTGGACAATAGCTCCATTTTCTTCGCTTCTTGCAGTCTCTTTGCAGGTGCGCCTTCTCATCGCATTCCCAGCATCTAGGCACGCCATTTACCTGTGGCGCTCGCTCATTTTCCACGCGCTCACACCTGCACTCGCCTGCCACTACCTCACGGAACCGGGCGGTGGTACGAGTCGCATTTTTTGCTGCCTCTAAGTTCAGACTATAAGCCAATGCGCCCTTAACCGTTTGCTTTTGGGCTAAACGCACGGCTTGTTGCAATTCCTGGCCCTTTAATCCGCTTTTATTTCGGTAGACTGTTTTTGCAAATCTGACTTCAAATCAGTTAAATGTTTCTCCAGCTTCTGTGTGATGTCTGCCTGGATTTCGAATGCTTGTTGTTCAGCTTCTGGTGCACTTTTGATGATTGTTGTCGCTGGTCTTGCTGCATCAGCATCAACATTTGCATCAGTGCATTTTCAGGTTCCTTTGATTTTGGTGTTTCTGCTTCCCCACTTTTTGCGCCTTTTTCCGCATCTGAGGACGCACCCGAATTCAGATACGTGTCCTTCGACTCGATCGCGTCACGCAAGGGTGCATTCAGTATGGCCTTTGTACCAGATTTCGCTGTTCCAATTCCTCCTCAAGCTCCGATATGGTTAATTCATTAATTTTTATATGTAAGCTTCCTGGCATTTTTATTGCTTCGGCTATTTTTCCACGTTAAATTTCACTATTGTGCACTTTAATAATGTTTAAATGTTTTTACTTTCAAAATTTTCTTTCTCATTTCTTGACACCGCTTTCGCGTGTTATGGTTCGAGGTCAATAATTTTAATGTTCCGGGGAAGTGAAAACGCAATGTCTTTTAAATTAAATTAAAAGAGTTTATTTATTCACTAAAAATGTACAATCAGTCATTTAACTATTTCACAATTTTAATTAGAATCTTACTTTCACTTGTCAATTAAATCTCTCTAACAATTGTCTTCACTTAACAATCAACGAAAATCACTCCACTATTACTCGATCAATATCGCTTTTCAATTCGCTATCGCAGTTTTTACTATATCGCGGTTCTAATGAATGATCCCCCCCATTCATTCAGCTCGCCTTAATGTAGGGTCTCTACCCATTCAACTCATTTCTCGTACATTGGCGAATGTTCTGCCGAGAGGTACCTGGTATATTCGAGCAGCTTAATGAATGGGGTGACGTCATTTTCAGATGTTGATCATGCTTGGTGGGTTCTCGTGGTTTCGAATAAATTCACTTTGTTGATCATGAGGTTCTTAATGGTTGTGAAAACAATTGTAACAGTAGTTTGCAGAACTATTCGTGCATGTAACAATTTATATATAATTGCCCTTATTTTAAAAACTTTACAAACTCGGCTTTTAGAAAAAACCGTTTAGTTAGCTCAGCGGTTGTATTTCGAATATTCTTGTCAGTTTTTCTCCGGCTCCTCTTGTTTCCATTACCTATCCCTGTCCAATTCAATTGGGATTCCATGCACTGATTAATAGTTCTTATACTTAACTTAACTAGTGGTTTTTATACAATTTAAATTTTCTTCACAGCTCGGCTAACCTGACTAGTTAGTCGACCTTGACCAATTGTCAAAATACGAAAAGCAAATGTGAAGTGAAAATTTGGCTTTTATCTCTCCTTTCTAAGGTTACATTATGAAAAGCAAATTTAAATTGACAATTCGGTTTCAAAAGGGTTTGTGTTGCAAGGGTTTGTCCCTGCAAAAGTCACCTACGTATTCACGAAGATTTTACAATTCCGTCATAAGGCAACTGAGTCAGTTGACAATTTTCGATGTCTTCAACAATATATCGGTCATTTGGTAATATTCGTACTTCGTGTATGAAATACGGTCCGCGGTACTTAGAGATTAGTTTCTTATTCTCACCAATGGTGGTGTTCACGTGACGAATGACAATATATTCTCCTACATTATAAGTTCGGGGCGGATTGCTGTGTTTGTGGAAGTACTGGAGGTTGTAGTCCTGTAACTTCTGAATGGCGGAGGCAGCGCGTGCCCAGAGATTATCAAGGTAGCGATCTAAGTCCTCATCTGTCTTCTTGCTTAAGTATTCAGTTAATTCGTCCAAAATTTTACCTCTCTGCTCTATCCCGAACAGAAGTTTATTAGGAGACTGTTCAGATGTACTGCGGATGGTATTGTTAATACCATAAGGTTAGACCAATCGGCATTATTAATGGACTCACTAAGTTTGACAAGCATAGGTTTTAAAACTCTTTTTACCCTTTCCACTTGGCAGTTGGCTTGTGGAGAGGCGACGACAACTTCCACATGAACATGTTCTATTTAGTCAAATATGTGCTAAAATCCAAAAAGGTGAAACAAGTTCCTCGCTCAGTTATTATGCATCTATGACGACTGTAGTAACTGAAATATTTATCAAAGCTATTGATAACTTCTTGTGTACTTGTCGAGTTAACTGGATACAATTTAACATATTTAGTGAATCCATTTACAACTAACAATATGTGTTTTTTCTTTGAGTTAATAGTAGGTAAAGACCCGACGTGTTCCAAGTGTACAGTATCAAATGGAATTGATTCCTTCGGTATGTTATAGAGATTATGTTCATTGGAACGATGCGGTAGCGAGTACATAATGCATTTTACGCAGTTTCTTATGAATTTTGTGACTTTTCTTTTCAGTTTCAGAGACCAATAGTGTTTCTTCAGTTGCTCATACATTTTTTATATTCCTTGGTGACCAATCTTTTCATGCGTCAAACGAATCAAATTAAATAAAAGACACCATAATCAATCGTGCCACGACGAGTTTCTTTAAATGTAAACAGCTTTATATTTAAATTAAGGAATTGGGTTAAGAGTTCAAAAAAGGGTTTCATGTAAGTAGTGAAAGACTGTCAGAAGTAAGAAGGAATGAATTATTCCGCTGATCATTAACGGAAACTTGCACGGTGAAGCATATACCACCCACCAATCTTACACAGGAAGACACAGGAAGGCAAAAAAATGTTTTAACCAAAAAGTTGGATGATGCTTGGAAATTATGTCATCATTTCGACAAAAAGCAACAACGTATTTCCGCCAACTCAGCTCCATTAGTGATTCAAGAGATGGAGGAAGACATTCAGCTGTCCTTAGTTTGCGAAAAGTAGATAATGGCGCTTTCATTATAAAGTATTTTGAAGGGCAAATGGATAGTGAGTTCTCTCCAGGTCCAGGAATATACCACGGAGAGGAACCCAATGAGCTTCCGGATTGTGACATATCCTGACACCCAACAGGAACACTCACCATAAAAGCAGTTTGTACGGGCCCAGATCTAAATTATATTTAAGCGTTTGGTCTGGTATTGATTTCATTGATACAAACTAGGAACCGGAATCGGAAGTTCGAGAAAGCTCAGTAAATCATCATAAGACTAAATCCTGTACCACTAAGTATAGCTGATAGCTGAGTGGGTAGCGTGGATGGAAAAAGAGAAAAGCGTGCGTCAATACATGTTGTTGTGAGTATAGTAAGAGCAAAATGTAACCAGGATATTGAATTGGAAATAATTTGGCCGAGATAAAAACACCAAAATGAAATTAAACCAATTTAGCTGAAAGGACAGCACCAATGCATATCAAGATCCTACGAATTACTTATGCTAAAACGCACTCACTGGACTTTGTTTCTTTGTTTCACAAATATTTTAATTTGGACTGCAAAATGAAAACACTCCGTGGAGTAGAGAAACAACCAACTGTCATTTGGACGTTGCACTTTCCAATGATACGACAATGGTCATAAGATGGCGGATCATGAAGACTCTCCACAATGATAACGTAGAAGTGCCAACTGGAAACGTTTCAGCCCGGGATTCCCAAAAACTTCTTTTCGCCGCGGACAACTTTTCCAAGACAAGTGCATTAACCGCCGTCCAATGAAACCGGTGCTCCGTTAAGGAGAATTTATTTAAGGACGGTCAGTGGTCTCTATTTTTCATCAACGTGAATTCTAAGAGGAAGCAGAAGGCGACCAGAGCAGCGATACCAAAGAAGTAATTGTTAAGCGGAACGTAGGAGTGCGCTGCAACAAGTGATTTCGCAACGGAGTTTTTAAAGTGACATTTCAGCGGAGTAGAGGTGAAAGGGAGCTTATACTTCTGGCGGAAGCAATGCGCAAAAAAAGGTGGCCCCCCAGACTCGAGAAGAAATTTAAGTGAAGTATTTTTCTTGATTCTGCTTAATTGTACTATTTCATTTTAGCGATAAGTGTTTTCGTGAAGCATGTCAATATATATTTTGTTAGTGTTATCAAAAAGCAAATTGTATTTCCTTTTATTTGGCTCCTAAAAGTATGAGCGTGGCTCAAGTGGTTACAGGTGTAACAGTTTTGTGTTTTTCTTTTGTTGAAATGAACTAGAAAAATTCCTTTATTTGGCTCCAAGGAGTGTGCGCGTGGCTTGAGTGGTTACGGGTTATCCTTTTTGCTAGATTGAAGTGACACACGCGAGTACGCTGAATGCAAGTTGCCTCAGACATCTAGGCCTTCTCGCGAGTTGTGGAAGTTGAGGTAAGGTTGCTCAGCAGTAAGTGAACCGAAATTTGGTGGAAGAGATGGAGTTTATTTTTCATGTGGTGAATTTAGAAGTGCTATGTAGGCTCAGGAAGAAATCATACTCTCACTAGGCGGCCATACGGGGGTGTTTAGGGAGTGAGTGGTGCCCACGCCCGTCCTTCGACGAGCGACTCTAGGATTAGAACCCCCAGTTGGAGTAACCTCAGTGAATGGGTCAATGATGGTCATGCCATGATTTTTTGGTGTCAGCCTCGCTTTGATACTGCCCGAACTAGGGAGCTCAATTTGAATGGCCTCTTCTACCTCAACCGGATTGGGTTTTGTAAATCTATTTTTAAGGGGTTCTAATTGAAATTGCTCCAGTTTGATTGGGTCCCCCCTCAGAGTCGCTATCTCCGTTCGTGTGTGTAGTCGACTTTTTGTACCCATGGTTATCTTTAGCCATGCAAAGGTTGGCACACCCAATGCTGTGAACTTCGAACGTACTTCAAAGACTGCCAAGGTTTTACCAGGACGGAGACGGTATAATAGTTAAGTTAGAGCCGTTCACGCACGAGTGTCACCTTGGTGATACGGTGCAAAGCAACTATGGCCAACCATCATTTCCATCAGCCCAAAGCATCGCCTCATGGCAGCCTCCATATCTTCGGGTTTGGAGAGGTGGAGTGTTACTCCCCAAAGAATGCTAGCCTCCAAGAGTATTCCTGTCGACTGGCATTCCCCCTGCGGAATATCAAGGATATTAGTAGTTATCGAAAGGTCCTGCAGTGAATATTAACATACAAGTGGGAAACTAAATTAGCTGAATCTTCAGTTGGCGAGTCGGGAAATTCAGTGAAAAATCAAGCAGCTAATCAGGAGCGTCCTTTAAGAGTAATAGCCTAGTAAGTAGATGTATCAAGTTTGTAAGAATATTTGAATATTGTGACATTTAAATTGGAATTATTTTTGTTTATCGAGTTGAACGAACGAAAAATTGTGATGATTGATTTGGAAGGTGCGTTACCTGGAATAGGAATCGAAATCATTGATCTAATAGTGATTTGTGAATTTAATTCAGGTGCAAATAAGTTAAATCGGTAAGTAAGCTCTGTATTTTTTTCTTCTTTTGTTCCAGCTCTTTCGATCATTCGAAAAGTGTGGAGACCCTGAGCGAATGATGAGTGGAAGGTAGTTGGATACGGGTTTTGGTGATATTTATCTCGTGTCTAGGCAGATGAGTTGTTGATTTATTTATCCTTTTCTGTATTTGTCGGGGAAGAGTTACATAGGTGGTGCTGGTGATTGTTTCCTTTTACTGGCAGACCTAGCGTTGCTTTTCTTTTTCTTTTCTCCTTGCTTGAACTGCCGCATAGCAAAAGAAATAGTGAGTAGGATTCTGGGGAATTGTACTCTCACTTGACAGCTCATGGAACTTCATATGGAGTGAGTGGAGCCCCAGGCTCTGATGAGCACCCCGATTCTGGGAAGCCTCGCCGGAACTATCCGCGTTTACGTGCGGAATGATTTTGTGGGTAACAGCAGATGTTGGGAATTGAAAGCACTTCATCCATGCAGAGACTTGGACAGCAACAGTTTATTTATTTGTTTTTTTTAGGGTTTTATAAAATAATTGCACAAAACCCTACGAAAATCGCAACCTGTCTGTCCGTCCTTCCGTCCGTCGTTTTCCTCGCAAAGTACTTAAGCTAGAAACACGAAATTTTACATGTAGGTGCAAAGTGGTGCTCTTTTGATAGATCAATTACAAAAAATTGTATGAGGTATTTAAGGTGGGTCTCCCATATAGGGGATTGACCCCCGAAAAAAAAAATCATCAAAGGTAGTCAATATGGGTATCATATGGAAGGTCATAATAAGAACTTTTCAAAAGAGGTTTTAAATTGACACTTTTTGCTTCAGGGGGCGCACAGGAAGGGGAAATACACGATGAATGTATCCCCCCTCTCGCGATTGGACACCAGTGATCCGAAAAATCTGAAAAAATCATAGTACACCAACAACAAATACCTTAGAAGTCGAAATTCGCTCAACTTTGATGATAATAGTATGATATTCGAATTTCACATATCCCTCAATAAAATCGTTTAGGTACCCTTAAACTCAACAAAATTCGACATTTAAGTAATAACACATAAGGGTCTAATACTCTGCAAGTCGAATCATATTTGCGGAGGTTATAGCCATTTGAAATTTCTGCAATTACAACACTAACAACACACGGTTTCGGTATTTTGTGGACTTCCCATCGGTTCAGACACTGCAATTTGATTTGATCTTCTTAAAATTTCCAGGTAAGATTTATAACAATACATATTTTTTGGAATTCATGATTTGAGTGATTTTTTTTACTTTGGAACAAAATGGTGACCGTTGAAAATGGAGAAACAATGGATTTTCCTTTAAACGTGCACATCTCTTTGGCATGTTTCTTGACTTTATTTGTTGCTGGTGACTGTATTTCGGAGATTGTTAGGTACAAAATCCTTCTGACATGAGCGTAGGTCTGCTTGCCCAACTTGTTAAGTCTAATTAATATACACTTGCAAAAAAAAAGTATCCCTACAACACCAAAAGAAAGCAACATGTTAGGAAATTCATACTAAAGAAAGCTGCTATATATAAATATTTAAGCAAAAAATTTATTCATTAATGAAACTATCTTTTCTATAAATTTTTCCTGTGGTATTCCTTTAAAAACTAGATTCTACAAAATAAAAAGAAAAAAGCCTCACTTAAACGAACCAGAAAAAGTATCCGTACATGACAATATTAATTTGAAAAATTCAAATATTTTATTATATATCAGGGCTTAATAACTTATCGCATAACCTTTTCTCTTAAGGACCTCCTACAGGTGATTTGGCATGGTGTGAACCGATTTGGTGGTGTCCTGCGTGGTAATTTTGCCCTCTCCATCGATGATGACGTTTTCCAGCATTTCCTTCGAGGTTATGCTGTTTTGACGAATTCTGCGCTCCAACAAGTCCCACAAATGCTCAATGGGATTAAGGCCCGGAGATTTGGGTGGCGTACACAGTTGATGTTTTGTGTTGTAGAGTAACTAAAGTTTCACATTGTCTTGCTGGAACCAGAAATGGTCACCAAGCCTTAACTGCTGAACGATTTATTTTAAATTTGCCTTCAAAATATGAAGGTAACCGTATTGATACATATTTGATTCTATAAACACAAGTTGGCCAACTCTTTCTGCCGCCATACACCCCCAGACCATCACACTACCTCCACCATGTTTCACAGTTGGTACGAGATTTGCTTTTTCGAAGACAGTACCGCTCTTCCGCCTCACTAACTTTCTTCCTTTAATGCCAAATATGCAAAATTTGCTTTCGTCAGAAAATAGTACCTGTTCCCAAAACTCTAGTGGCATGTTTATATATTTTTTGCAAGTCCACGCGTTTCTTCCTGTTCACATCCGAAATGTATGGCTTCTTACGTGCTATGCGTGAGCGAGATCTATCTCTCTTTAGTATTTTCCGTATGGTATCTGCGTGGAGAACCTTGCCAAAAGGGTTTTTTATATTTGTAACAATTTGGGAAGCAGTTCCTCGAGAACTCTTTTTAACTGGTTGCAAAACGTTTCCTTTTTCGCGTTTAGGTAGTATTGAGGGTCGAAAATGGCGAGGCTTTGACATAATCGAACCAGTTGTATTAAATGTTTTCACCACATACTGGACAGGCGAGTCAGTTTTGCCTACCATTTGACCAGTTTCGCGGCAAGTTCCTTCACTCTTAAGTTTCAGCATAACTTTCCTCTCCTCAGCACTGACTTCGCGAATTTTGGGCGTCATCATGTATTCCAGTGCACAAAAAATTTAAAAAAACTGCACTCACTTTTAAACTTATCCCAACTTAAAGTAGAACTATTATCGGACCTAAAAACATTAACCCTGGAGGGCTAATCATATTTTTTCAGCGTAGAGGCTATAGATTAGTCAATTCGACTAACATCAACTGAGGTTTACGCCTCAAAATCAGATAACATGCACACTTTTAAGAACTATGATTTGTACTCTATGCTGTAAAATAAAAAAACCGTGTTTGAATTCCATATTTTTATTGAAAGTTACAAAACAGGTTGCTTCTTAGTTTTTTGTGCGATTGAGTAAAGCCAGCTTAATAACCTTAAATGTTCGAAAAAAAGACATGTTGTTTTACTTATTCTAACTAAATAAACCTTATAAACTATACACTGAACAAAATTCAATAATTCAAATTTGTTTGAAGCAGCCTACACACATTTCAACTTTGTGTTCTCTGCACACACTTTTTGGCACTTTTCACACCGAGATTTCGTCATGCGATGCTTTTTATAGGAACAGAGGGCACAAATTTTCCTTTTTTTGCCTTGATCTTGATTCTCGTGGTAGGGGCAGTCTGCAGCATCTCTTTAGCTACCTGCCTGAACAACCTGGTTAATATTTTCTCGCAGGTTTCTTTTCAAGGTGGGTATTGCGCAGCGTCTTTCCAAAAAAGGAGAAATCAATAGGCAATGCAAATCCCGCATAAATGCTTTTCTATTCTTTGGCTTTTCTTTAGCTTCTATTATGTTACAGCAATAAATAATAAAGCTTTTTATAAATGCCATATTAAGCATTCCATAAAATAGACACAAAGGCCATCTATTGGTTTTACGGCTGCAAGACATGATTGCGCACATTTCGTCAAACGTTTCCACGCCTCCCTTTGTCTGATTATAAAATTCTACCATTGATGGCTTTTTGGTTGATTCGTTTATAGTCCCCTTTTCAGAACAGGAAGATAACAGGTATACCATCTTGTTTGGTTTAGGTTGGTAAGACAACAATGTCAACGAATTATCGTAAGCAAACATTGCTGTACCTGTCTTTCTGCTTCTCGAATTGGCCATTTCTATGGGAATTTCTCTTTTGCTTGAGCGTAATGTCCCGACCATAGTAAATTTGTAAGGTTCGCAAAGAAGAGATTTTGCCAGTCCGACGGAGCTAAAGCAGTTGCCGGTAGTGACGTTTCTGTTGGAGCCGTAAATGAGTTTTGTGTTTTCTTTGACGAAGTATTCGCCTAGCGGTAATCCCCCGGTGCCTGTATTCTTACCAAGGAAAGGAATTGCATTAACCATGTATTTTGTTGAAATGTCGCACATCATGACAATCTTGATGCCATATTTAGTTGGCTTGTTAGGAATATATATCCTAAATGGACACCTACCCCTAAATGCTAACAGTTGCTCATCAATAGTCAGGTAAGGTCCAGGATTATAGTCGTCTCGACAATCCTTTATGAATGATTCCCATACGTTGCGAATAGGCACAAAACTGTCGCGTTGTCGTGTTTGTGGTCTTAGAGATTTGTCATCGAATCTAAGACAGCGTATTAAAAATTTAAATCTCTCTTTGCTCATTATCGATGCATACCGTTGCCCAGAATACGATACGTCAAACAGCTCATCTCTAGACAAGTGATTGTCCTTCATAACAGCAGTCAAAACAAACAGACCGATAAAGGCTTTTATCTCTATCAAATTGGTTAATTTTGTGTGCTTTGTATATTCTGATATGTTTGCTGTTTTATTATTATCTCTGCATTTGTCCATTTCACTACTTCATTTAGTACATCTTCAGTAAGGAACATTTCGAAGCAACTCAATGCATCCGTTTTGCACTTTGCTTGACGTTTAGGGCCTTTCGATGTATGGACAATGTTTATTGCTGCAGTCCTATGTGTGAAAGTTTTCTTTGAAGACCAAACATGGTTATTTTTGCCACGCAAAACTGCTTGACTACACGAAATGATGGAAGAACGACCTGGCTGTTGTGGACTATCCTGTTAGATGTTTTGAGTTCTTCTTCCGGTAGTTGGTACACCGGAAGTTGAAGAAGAACCAGCATTTTGATTCGGGTCTTCCGGCAATAAGTCCTCATCCGTTTCGCTGCTTTCTGCTACCTCTAAACAATCTTCATCTTCACTGCACGCAGAATCCTCGTCACTATCAGTCTGGTTGCCTTCTTCATTTAAAACATGTTCTATAGTCTCCATTTTGTTTAACTGCTTTTTGGACATTTTTATTTCTAAAACTATAAATAATTACCTTCAAGTATATGAAAACAGCTACACATCACAACTTACAGTTCCGAAAAAAAAAGTTACGTTATGGCTATATGTTAGTCGATATGACTAACAAGAACTTTATACAGAAAAAAACTATTAAACCCATCCGCACGATGCAAACGACTCTTCAGACTGCACATTGACGACTGAGTTGGCATAGAATATCAAAGCGCTATCTCTACTACTAAGAGAGATATAGCAAAAAAAGTCCCATATGTTAGTCAAAAAGAATGCATCTGCAGATGTCATCGCATTACACGGGGAATCCCCCGGTTCGTTCTGTACGAATACTTTTTCTGGTCTATTGTGTTGCCGTAAATTGGTTTTGTTTGAGTTTCAAGTCTTTTTAAATAGTAATTATTAAGAAACATACTGGGAATCATGCAAAAGTGTAATTTTTTTGATATTATAAAAGAAAGAATTCAAATAAAGTGGACATATCCTATTTATTACAACGATAACATTGTTATCTTGCATGTACATACGGATACTTTTCTGACAAGTGTACTTTACAATCACATATGTATGTAGATACAATCCATTCAACACCAGTTTTTAAGGTTCTTAAACAAAGCATTTGGTCATTAAGGGATGCATCAGACTACGACTATATAGTCGCACTTCTGTCGCAAGTTACACATGGTTAAATGGAAGCCCGCTCACTGCGATTTTCGACAATTTTGTCCAGGTCGGCAGTCGCATGAATTTGCGATTTTTCCTAGAACCAGTTTAGTAAGTAGTTTTTGTGATACTCGCGCAGGTGCACATCATTTGGACATTTGACGCTGATGCGCACGGAAGTTTCTTGTATAGCGCACAAATGAGTTAGCGCGTGTGTTCCTGGCAAAGACATACCTCCAAATGAGCATATTAGTTCTGCGCATGCCTGAAGTTCTTTTGCAAATCTTGTCGCAGTGTGTTCGTATTTGCGTTTAAAAATCGCTGGTTACGACAGGAAAAACGCAATGTGGCCCTTAGTTTCGCAAATGTTTTGCCTCAAGGCCAAATCTTGCTCCTTTACACGGTCAACATGGTCTGTTTGCACCAAACTCAGGTTTTCTGGCTACTTTGTAGCATAGTATACTCAAATAGTAACCACACTCCATCAACCCTCCGGAAAAATTCGAACACAAGCCGAACAGCGAGCCATAAATCTTCGGTAGCAGGTAGATGGTAAACGCTGATGCGAGGAATGGCGCGAATATAAACATATGCTTCGATGAGAGATTTCAGGGCTACCAGAGCTAAAAAAAACAATAACATTGCAGAAAAACAAATTCGTTCCATGCAATCTTTTAGTTTTTTATTAGGATCTGGCAGCACTCCTATGTTCTAAAATGCGTAAAAGAACACGTGCATCGGAAATTTTATTTGCATTTTGCTTTGTTTCTTGAGCGCGCCAAACATGGGATCAGCTGTCATGCCCCGGTAAGCTGACGTGCCCCTGGGAAAATTCAAAAAGTGTGCAACACAGGGTAAATGAAAGGTGTGGCTACTATTTGAGTATACTATGCTTTGTAGCATACAACAATCCTCCTCGAGTTGAGAGTTCTGCTGACATCCGAAATTGCACTTGCAGGCTTGTGGGGTCATTTACGGGTGAGTGTAATTAAATCTTTGTTTATTTAAGGGAACAAATTGGTTGCGCTCGTATCGTAGGGTGGGATGCGTAGGTTGGCAAGTGCTATATTGGCAACTTGAATGGCGTTGGAGACAATGTTTTCATTTTTGTGGTTTGAAATGAGCCAAAGCAAGTTGGGTAAGCAGACTTACGGTCTTGGCAACAGAATTTTGTTCCCAATGCGTGAAATGCAATCACCAGCAACGAATAAAGCAAACAATTCATCAAAAAGATGTGCCCGTTTATTAGAGAATCCATTGCTTCTGTATTTTCAACGGTCGTCGTGTTGTTGCAAACTTACAAAAATCATTCAAATCATGAATTCCTAAAAAATGTATATTATTGATCATATTCGAAAATTTCAAGAAGATCAAATCAATACTGCAGTGACAGATTGAATGGACAGTCCGTAAAATACCAAAATCGTGTGTTATTATTGTTGTATTTGGAGAAATTCAGATGACTATAACTTCCGTGGATGTGGTTGGATTTTCATCAAACTTGCAGAGTATTAGGATTCTACGTTTTTGATTAAATTTAAGGGTATCCATACGATTTTATTGGGGAAAATGTGAAATTCAAATGTCATACTAATTTTTCGTGTGATTCCCCTTCCTGTGCGCCCTCTGAAGTAAGAAACCAGTTTAAGCCCTGTTCTGAAAAGTTCTAATTAAGACTTTTCATTTGATACCCATATTGGCTACCTTTAATGAACTTTTTTTTTCAGGGGCCACTCCCCTATATGGGGAGACCCCCCCTTAAGCATCATGTAATTTTTTTTGTACTGAAACTTTGAAGAAGGCATCATTTTATACCTACGTACAAAATTTTATGTTTGTAGCTTATACGGTTTGCGAGAAAATGTGCTGTGACACACGGACGGACAGACAGGCGCGATTTTAGTAGGGTTTTGCAAAATTATTTGGCAAAACCCTAAAAATTGACAATCGATGCCTTGAGTAAGCTGGTAGTATCTGTTCATACCATGATCACGATAGTTGCTCACATATGTCAAATTCTTCGAAAATTTTAAATATTTTTCTATTGTTTGTATACATCAACAACAATCATGCGTGCGTTACTCAGCTTTTATTCTTTTTCTTTTCAAAAACCAGCCAAGGCAAAAAGTCCTAACGTCAACACCCCGTCGTACCGTCTTCGAAAGTCTTACCCTCATTTCCCTACTCTTGTAAAACAATGACGGCCGCTTAAAATTGGTTTGATATGGATATTTTAAAACAGACTTTAGATGTACATGTCAATAAAGTCCTTCCTGAGTTAATTCACTATTGGCGGTTCCATATTATTAATTGAGTACAAAATCGTTCTGACAGGAGCGTATTTCTGTCTACTTAACATGTTTGTGAATGAAAGTTTTTATCATACGAAAAGTACGTAAATTTACCAAGCAGCCACCATATATTTTTTCAGCTCACCAAAACCATCATGACCATGTCCTTATTACTATTTCAAGTGCATTAATTATTTAAGATGATTTGAAAGTGATAATTAATTTGGTAATCAATATGTGTTAGTGTCACTTTTTAACGTTGGAGGAATTAAGTGCTGACGAAACACATGTTTTAGTACATATAGTCTACACTTTATCAAATTAAATGAGTTTCCTTGTGAACATTGAAGAAATTTTTTAATGTTTACATAGTACCCCGACTTTTTTATATCTAATCAATAATACAATGTTTGCAACTGCGACTGTTTCAATGTTCAGTTTTCCAGCATGGCTTCTTGCCGTGTAAAACAACATAAAAAATCCTCTTCGGTGTTAACCATACAATTGATTTACTTCTGTGCTAAATTGTTAGGACTAGGTCCTTTTTATTATTCAAGGATTGAAGGATGTTTTCTAACTTCTAAAAGTGGAGTAATTTATTCAGTTCTTCTAAACAGCTTTATCGTAGTTGTGCTAATTTTAGATACAATTGCGAAGGTGGCAAATTCACAGAAAATATCAAATGTGATGGCTAAGGTTACTTACGATATATTTTTATTTCTGATCCTCCTGAATGTTATATCCGTTTGTATAACGCAAATAACCAGGCACCAGTGCATTTTGAAATTCATCAATGATTTACTATTTTATTGGCGAAAATTATACAGCAACAGCAATGATCAGCCACCATTAACAACAACACACAAATTCGTTTTGATCAAAGCATTTTTTCCAATGAACTTATTTGGATTTTTTGCCCTTTTATCTATACCATCTTTATCTTTCTGGCCAAGAATTGTGCTATTCGCCATGTTTTTAGCATATTCGTACTCCAAGTACATCGCGCTAATGTATAACCTTGCGAACTTGTTCTTTATGCAATTCAATGAAACACTAAATAGGCGATTTGTCGCATCCTTTCTTCTGAATTCGAAGCAATCAGCAACTAACAGAAGGGTTTCTATGAACTCAAATTTGCCAATGTTCGATTCATTTAAGCACAGTATTCAAATCAACCAAATCACGAGGTTGCATTCAGAACTTCATTCGCTGATATGCCATGTTCACAGTTTAGTGCAAATCCAAGTGATATTGGCCATAAGTGTAACATTCATTGTCAATGTTGTAAGCTTTTATTCCCTGTTTGTTACACTATCGACCATGCCTGCATACAAAGCGCAGGTTATGCAGTTCATTATGCTTTTCTTCATTTTGTGGAATTTTTTGGACGCGCTTGTTCTACTCTTAGTTTCGTCTCTGCTAATTGAAAAATCTCGATATGCACCATGGAACTCGATCTTCACCGAGCTGAAAAATATGCAGAGCAATGTATTTTTGGACAGAAGTGTAAGTAAATTATTTTTAAAATTATTTAATTCTTAGTTCCTTTGCAAAATGGCTAAATATATTGTTTCATGTTCACATATACTCGCATGTTATTGTTGTCATGTTGAAGAAAAAGTACTAATGACGTCGGTGGCCCTTACGTTACTCCAAATTTAACTGGCGAGCTAAAGGGGTGGCAGGGGCGGTCCGCCCCGGACCTCCAGTCCTAGGGGCCTCCAAATCTTGAGTTCTTTAAATCATATTCGAAACAAGATTCAAAATATGTTCAGTAACTTAGTAAGAGGCAGCTCAAAGTTTCGGGCCTCGTAGATACAAATGAAAAACAGCTTAGTCCGGTTATTTCCAATTTTTAAATTTTAACATCTGGTGTAAAATTGGAATTTCTTCACTGCCTATCTATTGTTCTTTATGGTATCTACATTTCGCCGATAGACCTTTAGGCTTCTACATTACTACACCCCACAGTAAATTCGGTTTCACCGTCACTAACTTGGCACTTTTTCAATTTTTCTACGATCCTTTACAAAAGGTTACAGAAGAGTATTTGTCTAAGCAACCTACATAGGTATATTCATTTGTGTAAAACCTAAATCTTTTAAATTTAAATTTAATCTTGTCATTCATATCGAAAATCATTCATAACTCATTTATTAACATTTGTAAATTCAATCTCTATTGCACATTCTTCAAAAAAAGGAAACTAAAATCATTGCACTGATGAGGCTTTTTCACACGGGAATGGTAAACAAGTTGGGTAAACAGACCTACGCTCATGTCAGAAGGGTTTTGTATTCAATTTACAAAATGCAGTCACCAGATTGAATGAAACCAAGAAACATGTCAAAGTCGATTTTATTGGAGAAAATATGAAATTCGAAGATCATACTATTGTTAACAAAGTTGAACGAATTTCGACTTCTGAGGTTTTTGTTATTGTTAAACTCATAAACATCTCCCTTGATAATTATTTCAGATGTCCATTCGCGAGGAAAGAAACACATTTTTCATGTATTTCCCCCCTGTGCCCCCACTGAAGCAAAAACTGACAGTTTAAGAACTGTTTTGAAATGCTCCTATGAAAACTTTCATTTCATATTCATATCGGCCACTCTTCTGTACTGTTATCATCGATTAATGGTAAATTTTTTCGAACCCTAGAGTGGTTACAAAGCCCAGTTGCTAGGAGCTCTCTCCCGCCTCCTTCACTTGTTTCACTTATGAGTATTAATTGTAGGTACTCATCTTCTTCAGTCATTCATTAAATTGAATCAAGTGTTCAAAGTATGCACCTTAAACGTTGAAGTTGGGAAAAAATAACTCAAAATTATTCAATCTTCGCATTTAAAACAGCCACTATTTTGTTTTACGATTACTGATACCACTAGCTGAACCGATTCTCAAAGATATTCATGACACCTATCATTCCAGAAATTTTCATGCAAATCCTAGCAAAATTGTAGTGTCTCAGTCGGTAAAAAGCGCATGTTGTTCCATAGCCATATGTTGCCATAGTAATAAATGCAGCGCATATTGTTCCATAGTAATACAGGAAAATTCAAACCAAAATAACTTCGCTAGCTATAGTTCAATCTTTATGAAACTTTCAGGATAGATCAATTTTATAAATAGTCATCTGTGTATATCGGCTACCTTCAATGAAATTTTTTTTCGGGGGGTCACTCTCCTATATGGGGAGACCCCCCTTAAATACCTTATAAAATTTTTTTGTAGTTGAACTTTGAAGAGATCACCACTTTACACCTACGCACAAAATTTTATGTTTCTAGCTTAAGTAGTTTCGGAGAGAAACTGCTGTGACACACGGACGGACGGACGGACGGACGGACGGACAGACGGACAAACTGGTCGCGAAACTAGTAGGGTTTTGTAAAATTATTTTAAAAACCCTAAAAAGACTATGAAGGACGCATGAAGAAATCAATATCTGAGCATAAATTTACGGTCTATTCTTGTCCTCTCAATAAAATGGTGAAAGATGCTAAGTCCATCATAGATACCTTACACTCTGTTTTCAACGTGAATAAACATCATTTACGAGTACCTAATCCTCAAGTTCCATTGATGTATGGCCTCCCGAAGATCCATAAGACAGGAGATGTGTCAACTCACCCTCCTCTAAATTGACAAAATGGATAGTCAACATCTCCGCCGAACATATGGACGCATACATACGCTGCATCGAGGTATGTATGAAATATAATTGCTTTGAATTTAGAGGAAAATATTATTCGAGTGACTTTGGATGTAGTATGGGGAACAGTTTGTCACCATTCATAGCCGAAGCCTTCATGTCCAGATTTGAAAAAGAAATGAAATCTGAAGGCATCTGACCAAGGATTTAGTGGCGCTATGTAGATGATGTTTTCACCGTTGTTAAGGAATCAAGAGTAAATCATCTCTTAGATTTGCTCAATGGTCGTTACCCAACCATAAAGTTTACCATCGAACCAGAAAATGAAGAACAAACGCTGCCCTTTCTGGATCTTAATATTACACGGGACGGCCGAAAAATTAAATTTTCGATAAATAGAAAATCAACAACAACAGATAGATATATCACCAAAGATTCATTTTGTTCACATCAGAACAAGATCGCAGCGTTTAGATCGATGATATATCGTATGTGTCGATTGCCCTTATCACTGGCAGACTATAGGCACGAATATGAGCATATCGTACATTGAGCTTAAATTAATGGATACGAAAAAGCGCTAATGGACAAATTGATTGCCAAATACATGCAAAAAATAAAAAGAGAAAGAGCTTCAACCCTTTTCAACCAAAACAGTACAGCAAACAAAAATGAATTGCCTGTAACCTTGGCATATGTCCCTATGATTTCCAACCCTCTTAAAAAGGAATTGAGCAAAGCGAATCTGAAGATTGTGCATAACAACACCCGCAAGCTTTGCTCATTACTTGGTTCTACGAAATATCCTTTTTCGCCAAAACAAAAAAGCGGAATCTACCAAGTTAATTGCACAGAATGTGATAAAAAATATATTGGACAAACCAAACGTGCTGTTGAAGTTCGCCTGAAGGAACATGAACGATACATCAAAAACAAAGACATTAACAAAGGGATTGCCGCACATGCATTCGATTTAAACAATACAGGAAGACACTACACGGGATCACTTATAAATAATTTTAAATTGCTAAAAACAGTAGCTAATCCGCGAAAACTCGACGCGTATGAATCGCTATTCATGTATATAACGGATAATCTAGTTAATATCGACGATAGCCCAATAAATTCAAGTTTATTTCAATTGGCTAAATAATGTGTTAACGGTTACTTTTATTTTGCATAGATTATTATACATTATATGTGGTTAACATATAACAGTACAGTAATTTTATATTGACGATAGTCTGATAACAGAATTTTTCATTTTTATTTAATCCGACTAAATTATATAGAATCAATAAGCCGTTAATTGTTAATGTACTTCAATTTTTTTATTCGGTAGTTTCATTAGAAGTTTCGCGCATAGCGCTGAAGATGCTCGGCAATACCGTCCAAAATGCATTCGTATGTGTTTTAGAATAAAAAATCGCGTCCTGTCCGTCCGTCTGTCTGTCCGTCCGTCCGTGTGTCACAGCAGTTTCTCTCGGAAACTAATAAAGCTAGAAACATCAAATTTTGTGAATAGGTGTAAAGTGGTGATCTCTTCAAAGTTCGACAACAATAAGGTTTATTAGGTGTTTAAGGGGGGTCTCCCCATATAGGAGAGTGACCCCCGAAAAAAAATTTCATTGAAGGTAGCCAATATGGGCATCAAATGAAAGATCTTGCTGAGAACTTTTCAAAACAGGTCTTAGTTTGGCAAAGTTTGCATCAAGGGGCGCACAGGGAGGGTAAATACACAAAAATTGTGTCCCCTCCCCCTCGCGATTGGACACCTATGATCTGAAAAATCTAAAAAAAAATCAGGGATGTAGGCCTTGGTGAGTACAACAACAACAAATACCTTAGAAGTCGCAATTCACTCAACTTTGTTAGTAATAGTATGATATATCGATTTTATGTTTTCTTGAATAAACCCCCGACGGTACCCTTAAATTTAATGAATTACGTAGATGTCTATTAATAAGATTGATCTATCCTGAAAGTTTCATAAAGATTGAATCATATTTAGCGAAGTTATAGCGGTTTGAATTTTCCTGTATTACTATGGAGCAATATGCGCTGCATTTATTACTATGGCAACATATCTCTCACTCCTTTCAATAACGACATTTCTCAAAAATGGGCAATTTTGAGTTATGACTATTGTCGAAATGCCCGTTAAGAGTAGTACATACCTGCAAAATCGTCATAGCTGTAACTCAATATTTAGCTGCTTGAGCCCACTAGTGTCGTTTCTCCATTTAAAAAAGTTTAAGAGTGATCTTTTCAAGAGTGTCACAATTCAGTTGCTCTCGAACCATTGAGCAGGAAGTACATAGGTCTATTAGTGCAAGAGAGTATTATTTTTTTATAACGCGTTATTCAACTCAAGGTATGTGTAGTTTTTATATGAAGTTTTGTATCAAGAATGCACTATTTGGTTCTATGTCAGTATTGTAAGGAAAATATATAGCTTACTCTTGTGTATTATTTTTATTTATAACGTTCTTGCACAGTAATTGGGAGAGATCAATTGTACTATTTTGAATTAGGACACTGTTGTTAGTAAAAAATTCTTCCTAATACAGAGTAGTTTTGGATCAATTTGTTTTATGACAATCTTCCACTAAAAATTCGACCCCTTATCAGGGATATTTGCAGTCTCATTCCGGAATTTGTCATTATTGTCAGTATAAGATTAGCTGTTTGCAAATAGTCACAAGTTGCAGCATGTTCCTGCCAGTCTTTTCTTCAATAGGTAATGAACCTCTTGCTCTTTCAGGTGGATCATTATGTCTTCTCGAGGAGAAAAAAGGTTAAAACTAGCATTAAGTATTACTTAAAAGAAAACTCAGGAAGAAACTGCTTGTAGAAATTCGCCCGCCAGTGGAGGTAAACAAAAATTGATGACGCTTAACACTAAATATGCATGAAACGGTACTAAATTGTTTTGATGACTGTTTCCTCAACTCAATTAGTACATTTATTTCGTACATTTTTGTTGTCTAAATCTAATTGAACTAAAAAAGCAGCAACATGAATAGATTTTGAGGACAAACTGTATCAGTATCATGATTTGACTCGATTTGTAAGTCGGGAAGTTAGCAAGCTACATGCTAACTTCCCAACCTAGAATTATGCTTACTATTTCATTTGCACTTCTGTCTGCTGCAGGAACCCGTCATTCTTCATCGGAGTCTAGCAGTTCCAGAGATTCAAGTGATGGAAGTGAATCTGAGGTTTATATACTGATGCGGACAAAAATTGGGATCCTTCATCTCATTATGAAAGCAGTGAAGATGAAAACCAGAAACACGTTAACCGTGTTGCTATTATGACCAAAAAAACTTCAAGTAGTGATGCTCATAAAGCTAGTAAGATAAATGCAACAAACAGCGCTCCAGATTTAATGCATTCAGTGCTACTAGATAGCACTGTTAGCCACACTCCCGACCTACCTATAAGTAGAACTCCTACTTCAACAAGTGATGCAGAAACCACCGTTGCTACTATCATTGATGATCTGACGCCAGTCAAAATAGGAAAGAGGAAAAGAAATGAATCCAGCTGGAAACGGAACATCTTGAAAGCAGCTAGAAATAGTGGAAAAGAATATGAAACTCATTCAAAGACAAATCGTGTGAGAGAAGCGAGGAAAATGAAAACTTCATGTACAAATAAATGCCGATTACAGTGCTCTGAAAAACTCAGTGAAGATGAAAGGAAGATTATTTTTGCTGCCTATTGGAACCTAGGAGACGTTGCCAAACAGAGGGAGTTTATTCTTAACTGCACATTGGAAATTAAGCCATAATACCGCTACGTGCGTGAGGGTGGACAAAGACCTCGACGAAATAATAATTCTGCGTTGTTTTTTAATCTCCGTGACCGACGCATTCGTGTATGTAAGTTATTTTTTTAGCAAAAGGGGTTTGCAACCATTCTAGGATTCGAAAAAATTGACTATTAATCGAGGATAAGAGTACAGGAGAGTGGCCCCTGAAAAAAAAATTCATCAAACATAGCCGATATGAGTATAAAATGAAAGTTTTCATGGGAGCTTTTCAAAACAGTTGTTAAACTGTCAGTTTTTGCTTCAGTGGGGGCACAGGGGGGAGACACATGAAATTTCTGAAATAATTATAAAGGGAGATAATTATGAGTATAACAATACCAAAAACCTCAGAAGTCGAAATTCGTTCAACTGTGTTAATAATAGTATGATCTTCGTATTTCATATTTTCTCCAATAAAATCGTCTTTGACATATTACTTGATTTGATTCGATCTGGTGACAGCATTTTGTAAATTAAATACAAAACCTTTCTTACATGAGCGTAGGTCTGTTTACCCAACTTGTTTTTTTTACCATCAAACTCTTGGTTTGTTTTTATTCTAAATCAGTATTTGTGGTCAATAAGGGAATTTTAATTTTATTTCATTAATTTAGTAAAACAATGTTCCGAATTTTTGCTACCCTTGTCCTCTTCAATGTTTATGGAGACGTCTAGCCCAGCTAGCACTGCGTAATAGTTTGTACTGACGTTTGCTCCGCCTGTGCTGAGGACATCTTCTTGATCAAATTCCTGTTGCAGTTTCATCTGTTTTTTGTCTTCGGTCGCCTTTGATTTTACTTCTTTTTCCTTCTTGATGGTTTCTCTTCGTTTGTTGAACGTTAATTTACCAACTAGCTCTTCTAGCGACTGGATCCTAAGACAAAGCTCCTCATTTTCTTGCTCATGCTTTTCCACGTTGTCGTTTTGACGGCTAATAAAAATTTCGGTTTGCCTTTAATACTATCGAATTTTCGTTTCAGCTTTTTCTTGCCCGACATCGTTGGTAATGTACGCGATCATTCTGTTTAACGACTAAAGCCATGCAGCTCCTCCATCTCGTTGCTTGCAGCGAGATTAGAGGGAATGTTCATAAACCAGGACTTCCCTTGAATGTCTTTCCACTTTTTGAGACTTCTTCAGGAAAGAAACTTCAGGTATTCGATAATTGTTTGAATAATTTGACGAAATTAGTTTCAACTGACTGTTGTAAGAAATCTATTAATTTTTAGGGTTTTGTACTGAAATACAAAACCCTATTGCAATCACGACCTGTGTCCGTCTGTCCGTCTGTCCGTCCGTCCGTCCGTCCGTCCGTCCGTCCGTCCGTCCGTCCGTCTGTATGTCACAGCACTTTTTCTCCGAAACTATAGAAGCTACAGTCACGCAACTTTGTGAAAAGGTCAGAAGTGGTGACCTCTTGAAAGTTCAATGGTGAAAAAAATTTTCAAAGGGGTTTAAGGGGGGTCTCCCCATATAGGGAAGTGACCCCCCAAAAAAAAAATTTCACCATTGGTAGTCGAGTAGGGTGTCATTGGAAAGGTCTCAATGAGATCTTTTCAAAACAAGTCTTAAAATTGCTTTATGAGTACCGAGGGGGGCAGGGGAAGGGGAAATGTACGAACTTTTCGCGTACCCCCCCCTCGCGATTGGACACCTTCCATCCGAAAAATCTGAAAAAAATCATGGATGTAGGCCTTAATGAGTACAACAACAACAAATACATGAGAAGTCGAAATTCACTCAACTTTGTTAGTAATAGTATGATTTATTGATTTTATGTTTTCTTGAATAAAATCTAGACGGTACCCTTAAATTCAATAAAATTTAGCACACAGATGACTATTTAAAAGGTTGATCTTTCCTGAAAGTTTCATAAAGATCGAATAATATTTAACGAAGTTATAGCGATTTGAATTTTCCTGCATTACTATGGAACAATATGCCCTGTATTACTATGGAAACATATGGCTATGGAGCCATATGCGCTTTTTACCGACTTAGAAACTACAGCTTTGCTAGGATTTGCATGAAAATTTCAGGAATGATAGGTATCATGAAGATGAGTACATACAATTGAAACAAGTCGGAAAGGCAGGAGAAAGCTCCTAGCAAAAGGGCTTTGTAACCATTCTAAGATTCTAAAAAACAGGCCATGAATCGATGATTACAGTACAGAGGAGTGGCCCCTGAAAAAAAAATTTCATGAAAGGTAGCTGATATGAGTATCAACTGAAAGTTCTCTATGAGAGCTTTTCAAAACAGTTCTTAAACTCACATATTTTGCTTCTGTGGGAACATGGGGGGCGGGGAAATACATGAAAAATGTGTTTCCTCCCTCGCGAATGGACACCCGTGATCTTAAAAAATCTGAAATAATTATCAAGGGAGATATTTGTGGGTATAACTATAACAAATACCTCAGAAGTCAAAATTCTTTTAACTTCGCTAATAATAGTATGATCCTCGAACATGACATGTTTCTTGATTTTATTCATTACTGGTTACTGCATTGTGTAAGTTGAGTACAAAACCCTTCTGACATGAGCATAGGTCTGTCTACCCAACTTGTTAAAATTATTGACAGGACTGAATTAAAAACACGTTCATACGCAACGAAGACTAGACGTAGAATCTGTGCTTCAATATATTCACTTATTCAATGTTTTGGTCATCTTATGTCAAAAATGGCATTATATTCCTTGTTTCAATGGTTAATAGGGGTTGACTATATAAAGTTCAATTCAATTATGTTTGTGCACACAAATAGAAGAATTAAAAACGTGTTAGTCCAATAAACATTATTGCATTAGATTTAATTATCATTTTATCAGTAAATAACACATTCAATTAATCATTGAGTCACATTATTCCGTGGGTTTGACGCAAGGGGATGATTGATAGAAAAATTGTCCCAAGCAAGTTTAAAATAAATGTAAGTACTGCTCAATACTTTAGTTATCAATCACTTTAAATGTTTTCAAAGCAGAAATATTCGTTGTTACCTTCAGTTCGTTTATTACTTACTTTTATGAAATTTTTGGGATTCTTCCCGTACTCTTTCGATAAGTGCATTGGATGCTTCAAAACATCTAGGCAATGGTCAATTTATTCCATTTCAATTAATACAGTGATTATCACCGCGCTTCCATTGGTATATCACTCAATAGTTTCAAGTGTTAAGTATTTGCCACCAAGTTCTTTCAAAGCAGCAGTTTATGTTGACGCGTTCCTTATTTCTCTTATATCAATAGCAGCTTTTATCGGAAGGATAACGACCGGTAATTGTAAACTGAATATAGTCAATGAGCTCATCAAAATACATGAGATAATCCAGAATGATTTAAATACACCAGTGAAAAGTGGTATTTTATTGGAACTTCTATCTTTAAAAACTATATTTCCTATAAGTCAATTTCTGACGCTTTATATTTCGGTTTCACTGCACGTTAATTTAACATTTTGGCAACTCATCGTTAGCGTTTTGCCAACTATAACCTTAGGCTTTGTTTTCATTGCATTTAATGCTTGGAATTTCGGAAGCCTTTGCTTTACATATCTTTACAATGCCATCAACTACAAATTTGAGCGACATTTGAACAATTTGATTGGGAACCCGTACACCTCCAAACAGAGCAGCAGAATTTCAAAAAGGACACTGACTACTCCTATCAACGACCTTGCTGCTATACATAGTACAATTTTCATCCAGGCGTGCAAGTATAACAACTTGCTGGCAATACAGCTTTTAGGCAGCATCACATTTTTGTTCTTCAATAATGTTATAGAGTTTTACAAGCTTTATTTTATTTTTCAAAATAACAACTTCCAATTATCTCCTAATATTTTGGTCACATACTGTGTAACGACAATCTGGAATTTCGTCGATGTGTTCCTAATATTTTACTTAGCATCTTTAGTCAACGCAGGATCTAGTAGCGATATTTGGTCAACTTTGTACCAGGAATTTGACTTAAAGTTCCAAAACACTCAACTGGATAGAACTGTAAGTTTTATTAAGCTTGCTCCAATATATTATTACACTGATAGGAATGCAATGAATAATGCTAAATTTAACGGTTATACTCGTATATTGAATTCTAGTGTAGAAATATGTTTCCTCCCTTTAAGTTTCTATATTAAATTTGGTGTTTCAAGAGCAAGTTACTGTAGTATTTTGTTTGACGACCTTCTATCCTTAATCTGCTTAATCATTTCCATATGAAACACAAATCAATGAAGAAAAATTATTCATCATTTATTGCTTCATCGGTTTCATTTGTGATGGATCAATGCTATATTATGATGAAGCAATGGTATATTATTTATTAAACGAAGCTACATACAATAAACAACCGGTGATTATTCTGTAAAACTAAATCTGAATTCATTAATAAGACCTGAGCTCCTAATGCGTGTGCACTGTACGCATGTTACGTTCAGATTGAGTCGCGCTCGACTCTTTCTCGTTCTTCTAAGCGAACGCGTGTTTTCGGTGGCTGCACCACATGCCCAGCACCCTCTTCAGAGGTTTGTTAAATATACTGCAACTCTCCCTCTACTTAACCAGACTAATAATAATAATATGATTGTCTAAGCAACCTACATATATTCATTTGTGTAAAACCTAAATCTTTTAAATCTAAATTTAACTTTGTCATTCATATCGAAAATCATTCATCACTCATTTATTAACATTTGTAAATTTATCCTCTATTTCACATTCTTCAAAAATAGCAAACTAAAATCATTGCACTGATGTAATTCTATCATTCACTTCCTTTGTATGCAAACTCCGTCTGCACGCGCAAATCAATTATTAAACTTTGCTGATATTTTTGCTGACTACAGTGTGCGTGCAGTTCTTTGTATGAAGAAAAATTCGAATACTATTAGAGGAACAATTTGCTGTGTTAAGCTAAAATTAAGTATTTAAGGCTTAAGATCAATGTTAATTATCCATTAAAGTTATCGTTACAAAGTAAAGAACACCTAGTTCTTATTCCACGAGGTAACATTTTTGGTGAGCTCTAATATATCTTCTATATTATAGAGAGTTAGGATCATGGAGAAGCTGTTGTTAGAACAATCTACTGCTGGGAAGAGCCTGGAACGAATGCTTGTAAACTTTTACAAGGATTCTAAGTCAAGAAAAATAGTGCGATACTCTGAAAACCGCCTGAAGAAGCTGACAGCGGAGTGAAATCAATTTTCGAAACGAGATGCTGAGCTGCAAGGTTTTCGACTGAAGCAACTGTACCACCAATACTTCGAAGAAGACTAATTTGGGCAGGTGCGAGAGACCTACGAGAAACTTAAAGGTAAATTCGAAGATGGTCTCAGCGAGCTCAAGGCTATCGATGGTTCAAATGTGGGACAAAGCTCAACTTCACTGGCACAACCTGAAACTAAGGAAGAAGACCAGCATGTAAATAAAAGGCTCATTGTTCAAGAGTCTTTGATGTCATCATTGAACATGGTCATGGCCACTGTTACAGGGGAACTGGAAGAATGCCCGTCACACTCCCATGTGTTTTACTAACAGCATATCAACAGCATGTGAGATTACTGGACATCAAAATCAATGAATCACCGTTCGCTTGTAGCCAAAAACACCAGTTACGACACTTCGATGCCTAGAACTCATTCGTGGTTAAACTTAAAGAGTTGGACGAGCAGAATTCACCATCAGCAGCTAACGTTGGAACACACGGCTCATCAACTGTGAGATTGCCGAAAGTCGTCATACCAACATTCGATGGGGACTACCACAAATGGACTTCATTTGCAGAACTGTTCAAACAATTAGTGGATAGCCAAGATATTCCAAGTGTTCAAAAGATGTTCTACCTGAAATCCAATTTGGCGGGGGAAGCTGGTCGGTTGATCTAGCACCTACAAGCATCCGAACAAAATTACGCAACAGCATGGAAGATATTACGAACACGCCATGACAACCAACGACTAATAGTAGCAGCTTTTCTCAATAGCCTATTGAGCATCCCCATTGCTACTCGAGAGTCTTCTAGTCATCTAAAGAAACTCCACAATACAATCAACGAGTCACTACTTGGAATCAGGAAACTTGGCATTGACACCAGCAGTTGGGACCCATTAATGGTTCATATACTCCTGCAGAAAGTAGATGAGGAGACTCATTGTGTCTTTGAGCAATCTCTTTCCGATACTTAAAAAGTGCAGCCACTTGCTACGCTTATACGCTTTATCGCAGCAAGATTTCAGCTACTAGAAAGCTTAGGAGAGGGCCTAGTAAAATCCAAGGCGGAAAAAAGATCATCATCCCTCTTCACCGCAAAGGAAAAGCAGCCATACCCAGTCTGTAAGCAGGAATGTAATGTCAGAAATTCTTACAGATGACCGTAAAAGAAAGGTGAATTACAGTTAAAAGCTGCAGCACTGCATTAACTGTCTACAAAAGGGACACGCTCGAAACGACTGCAGTTCAGACTCCTGCATGAAGTGCAAAAAAAGACATCATACTTTGATTCATTTCGAGAAGAACATCGAACCAATTCAAACGACTAGTCAACCAATCATGGAAAATAGTGTCAGCAACTCAGCATCAAGTCCCCAGAAAGCACAACATTATGTGTTTCTTAGTACAGCGTCAATCAATCTTGGCCAATTTTTAATTTGCCGAGCAATTCTTGATTCCGGATCTCAACTAAATTTCATTTCAGGGTGCCTCTTTTTGAAAAACTTGAATTCCGAGGATTCCAAAAGCCAATCGACATATGTGAAATAGACACCTCAAAACTACCCAGCAAAGGTAGAATCAACAATAACCATCCAGTCTCGAGTCAATAAGTTTTCGACAGTGCTAGAATTCGTAATCTTGCCTGAAATAACGTCATACCAACCAGATCAAATTTGTAATATAAAGTCATGGCCAGGAAATATTCACTTGGCTGACCCCGATTTCAATACTCCGGAATGGGTTGACATCTTAATAGGAGCCGAGATCTACGCTGATTTGATGTCACCTGAGAAAATAAAGCTTTCATCAGATCTGCGAACTTTACAGAACTCTATTCCAGGCAAGATTGTTTTGGGAAAAGTAAACACAGCCTATCAAAATCTCTCAACCGTGTGCAACATAGCTACCAGCTCAATTGAAGATCAGCTAATGCGATTTTGGGAAATCGAGAATGTGGAATCCAATTCATCAGCCATGACAAAAATGAGAGAAAATGCGAACAACACTTTGTCAATACAATTCGGAAGAGTCCAGAAGGAAAGTATGAAGTCAGGCTGCCATTTGCTGAATCGCCAAATTCTTTTGGAGAATCTAAACTGATAGCAATCGGACGATTGCTATGCCAAGAACGGCGCATGGACAGGAATTTCGAACTTAAACAGCAATATAAACAATTCATGGACGAATTACTAGCTCTCAATCACATGGAATTGATTGATCCAGCCTTGATTCCAAAAAGCCATTATTTTCTGCCACATCACTACGTGCTTAAACTAGATAGCACAACCACAAAATCGCGAGTCAATTTCGATGGATCTTGCAAAACTTCGACGAACCTCTCCCTCAACAACTTACTCCTAATCGGTCCGATAGTACAAGATGAGCTGTTCTCAATTTTGGTTCGGTTTAGGATACACCGATACGTTTTCTCTGCAGATATAGAGAAGATGTATAGGCAAATTCTAGTACCCGAAGAAGACCGCAACTTCCAGTTGGTTACATATGGCACCGCCAGCGCACCTTACTTAGCTACGAGAACTCTTCAGTATTTGACCGAAACTAAACATAAGGAGTTTCTCTCGGATCCAAGGCTGCATTAAGAGATTTTTATGTGGAAGACATTTTACCCGGATCGTGACGTGAACGTGAATTACGTGCCTTGCTTTCAGAATGTGGATTTCAGCTTCGGAAATGGTGTGCAAACCACTCTAAACTGGTCGAACATATTCCTACGGAAGACCTCCAAACGATGACTACGTCAACAATGGAGAATGACTACTACACTAAATCTCTCGGTATTGCATGGCATCCCAATACCGACACTTATAGGATCAAAGTGAATCTATCATCAGTGGACAAAATCACAAAACGGAGTGTTTGCAGTGACATAATGCGCATCTACGATCCTTTGGGCCTCATAAACCCTATCGTTTCCAAAGGGAAAATATTCATTCAAGAACTCTAGCAGTTTTAACTAGATTGGGACTGTCAAATTCCTGAAGAACTATCAACCAAATGGCGCAAGTTTCGTGAGGAGCTTAGTAATCTGAACTCACTCGTTATTCCCCGACGTGCGGTATCAGACGATATCTCCAGTATTGAACTACACGCCTTCTCCGATGCTAGTGATCCAACAGGACGCTACGTAACACACCTTCTATGTGCACGTTCTGGAGTTGCACCACGCCGCTCACCTGATGGTTAAATTCGTTATGAAGCTTCAAAAGGCGTTGTGTACACCAATGGAAAATATTTATTATTGGACAGATTCAACAATCACATTGTCCTGGATAAAGGGAACTTCTTCAAATTGGAAAACATTTGTGGCAAACCGAGTAGCTTTCATTCAAGAAAATACAAAGGCAACTCAATGGAAGTATGTACCAACAGCAGACAACCCAACAGATATCCTATCGAGGGGTGCAACTCCAAAAGACTTATCCACATCCAAAATCTGGTTTTGTGGACCCAAATTCTCAGAATTGCCCAATAGTAAATGGCCAAAACCCCCAGTAAAACGTCTTGAAATGGATGAGGAAAAGAAAGGCAATACCTTGGTGTCAGTACAACCATCAACGTCAATACTGAGTATGATAAATAATAGAAATTCATTTAAATATCTTCAATGAACGACAGCTTACATTATGCGCTTTGTACAAAATTTAAAGCCAGATCAAGGCTTAAAAACTTGACTCATAACTCCTGTAGAGCTTCACGATGCGCTTCTTTATATTATTGGGGAAGTCCAACACACGGTATTCAAGGAAGATTTAAAATATCTGACGAAGCATGCTCTCAGCTATCTCAAGCCATTTGTTGGCGACAAGAGACTACTTTGAGTAGGAGGTAGAATCGACAATTCAAACTTACCATATGAAGCAAAACACCAGCTTCTTCTGCCACATGTAAACGAGATAGTCAGCCTGTTGATTCAATATCTTCATGAGAAACATCTTCATGCAGGTCCTCAAGCATTACTTGCAATTGTACGACAAGAATTTTAGCCTATACGTGAGAAAACCTTAGCGCAAAGTGCTGTACAGAAGTGTATGCGATGCTGTAAGGCAAAACCAAAGCTATACACTCAGATCATGGGAAATCTATCAAACGAAAGAGGTCACACAGGGCGGGATTTCTGCGGTCCAATTCAGATAAACTACAAGATCAGAGGAAAGAAACCTACAAAAGCATATATCTCTGGTTTTAACTGTTTCAGTAGCAAGGCTGTACATCTGGAATTGGTTTCAGACCTGACAAAAGATGCTTTTCTGGGCGCTTTAAAGCGATTTCTAGCACGTAGAGGTCGTCCCCGCAAGATCTTCTGTGATAACGCCACTAATTTCGTAGGAACAAAAAATGAAATGAAGGAGATACGGGAGCTATTTTTAAATAAACCAATCCAGAACGAGCTACAAACTTACTGTGCAGATGAAAGAATTGAATGGTGCTTTATTCCTCCAAGATCTCCTCATATTGGAGGGTTATGGGAGGCTGCCGTAAAGTCCGCAAAATGCCACATAACAAGAGTTGTAGCCGGTGTTTCACTAACGTATGAAGAACTCCACACAACCGTTACCGAAATCGAAGCCATTCTCAAATCGCGTCCATTGACTCCTCTATCAAGTAATCCGAACGACCTGCAAGCTCTAACGCTAGGTCATTTTTTGATTGCAGAACCACTCAGCACATTACCTAATCCAGAATACTTAGAAAGCAACATTAAATTATTACAACGATGGAAACTTGTTCAGGGCTGTCAAATGGATTTCTGGAAACGGTGGTCAAAAGAGTATCTTCAGGAGCTTCAAACCAGAGGTAAATGGAAAACAGGGAAAACGATAATATCCCTGGGAACATTAGTCCCCCCCTCCAAATGGGCACTTGAAAGAATCATTAAGCTATACGAGGGATCAGACGAAGTCACTAGGGTAGTTGACGTGAAAACCGAGCAGGCCACACTTAAGAGAGCTGTTCATAACTTATGCTCTCTTCCAATTGATTCGACGAGTGAAGACTAACAGCACAATGTAGAGTCCAATGGCAACACACCAGACTATACGGCCACGAAACTACTAAGTTCATCAGAATCCAGAACTCCAAAATTGGACAAAAATCCATCACTACCTGATTGAACATCAATCCTTATAGTCAGCCAGAATTATGGAACTCCTCTCCTGGTGAAACTCCCTAATAAGCTCAAAAAACTAAACAAATTTCATCTAATAAACTCAAACTGGTTAACTAGTCATGGATTCCGCTACCAGTGTAGCGACTTGAAGAAAACCCAGGAATGAAAAGATCCACAGGCCTCTCCAACGTCAACTGCAAACCTGCCATCAAAGCAACTGCAGGCTAAAAGATCACAAGCACCACCAATCATACGGATGGAAAAAGTAGCAAAGCTAGCACTGGCACTCCTTGTATTATTTTTACCCAACGTTGAGGCAGATAATCCACCAATTCAAAAAACTTTCTGATAAAGCCCTCCACAAAGGAAATACTAATATATTTTGAAGATATAGGCAAAATTCCCTTGGTAATGGATCACTGGAACATAATTGCATACTAAAATATGACAGAATATTGGAAAGATATGCATAATCTACGAAACAATCACAAAAAGCTAAAAGAAATCTGCCAAGTGGTTGAGCCCGATAAGCAAGGACGCTGCAATCTCCTTTTGACGCAGTTCCAATCTAAATTGGATACAGTAGAGGCTAATAATAACTTGCTTCTGGAAAGAACCGCTGGAATTTGAAAAAAGCGATCCCCATTTGATTTTATTGGAACGCTAAGTAATAAACTGTTTGGAATCCTAGACCAAACTTACGCAGAAGATATGGCAGAAACAATAGAAAAAATTAATTCGAACGAACATCATATAATATCATTAATACAAAATCAAGCTTCTGTTGGAGATTCTACTTTGAACCTCCTAAATAAAGATCGAGGTTTCATACTAAATAAAGATCGAAGGAGCAAATGAAGTATATTTTCGTAAGGTTATTAATGCAACAAATCAAGTTCTTGAAAATCAAGCCTCTCTACAAGCACTCAATACATTATCTATTCACTTCACGTTATTGCTGATGGCCTATCAAAGAATGCAGCCAATTTTAATTGACGTTAATATCGATATCATAATGGGAATGGCTTCATCAGGGAAAATATACCAGCATCATTAACAGTTCCGGGCCAAACAGGACATATATCTTTGCTACAGCTGTACTCTATCATGACTGTTCAATCAGTAGTAATGAAGGACAAGGCCATCTTCGAAATTAATGTTCCATTGTTAAACGTTGAAACCTTTCAGTTGTTCAAGGTAATTTCAGTCACTTTCAAACTGAATGCACAATTTGTTCGCATCCTCACTAACACGTCATTTTTGGCAGCATCACTTCACAAAGATCAAAACATCATTATGTCTGAAGATGACATTAATACCTGCCTATTACTGAATGAAAATAATGAAAATAAAATAAACAACATCAGATATACCAGAGCGATACTGGATTGGCACAATGCGAACTGAAATTGCTGAATCAGGCCAACGAATTACCTCACACTTGCAAACCAACGATCGTCCCAAATTTTTCAGAAAATTGGATTCAGCTTCACGATAAAAGCACCTGGATATACAATCTTAAAGAAGACACTCCTATCAACATAGTTTGTGGCGAAAGCAACTATCAGACCAAGCTACTCGGCTTAGGATCACTGAAATTCAAATCCAACTGCAATATGAAGCAGGGCGCTCTAACGCTCATGGCACATTATCAATTCTCGAACAGCATTGATTCGTCCTACTTACCATCTGTGGTCTTAAATTCAACCATCATCGCTCATCATCTGGATAGCCACGATAACATGCAAAACTTGCACAGTATACGACTTGCGAATAACTTTGATGACATTATGCGACTCAAAGCCAGCCTTTTAGAAATAAAACAGCAGAGCAACCTTCCTCATGATGTCGACCCCAAAATTTACCATGTATCAGCAGGATAATTGGCTCTGTTTCTGATTACTGGACTCCTACTTCTTCATGCAGTAGTCAAATTCAAGCGGCTACCCAAGGAACATGGACTTCAGACTTCAAACACGAAAAAATACACTTTCTTGAAACCTCAGCGCTTTCAACGGTGATAATATTTTTTATTTTCAAAGCGGAAAATACTCGGGAAATACCAGTCTTTGAAACTATAAATTTCATTCCGTCATTCAGCTAGGTTCAATTTCTATGACTTGAACAGATTTTATGCGTTCCGAAACGTAAAATTTGGGTTAAAAATGTTTGTTCGCTGCAAATTGGCTTGAATGTCTTGCTAGAAATCAGCTGCATATATTAAACCAGTGGAATTGTTCCAGAATGCAGAATCCTTCCCAAGAACATAAAATTTGAGGTTTCCCGGCCACCGCAATCTGTGAAGTTTAAAATTTATAAACCTTCCGCTTCATTACGTTACTTACCCTTGCATGAGTTCTACCGTTGCCTTCTTACTCAGGCCCATAAGGAAATCAATTAACATACCAAATTCCTTAATGTATGGCCGGTTAACAGCTACACGCCCACATAAGAGAAGAAGAAAGCAGTCAAATGGAAATTTTACAGCACCCTGGAACGTACTGTCAAATTACATTGAAATTGCCTGCGTGACTTCAATGCAAAAATTGACCGAGAAGCGGCACATAGAGGAGCAATTGGAAGACACAGCCTTCAAGCAGACACCAGCAACAACGAACAGTACCTGAAAGACTTCACTACTTGTAGAGACTTCATAGCATACTCCACATACTTCCAGACAGTCACACCATTAACCAGGTTGATAATTTTTTCATGCAGTAACGAGCAGCCACTAGCATTCTTGACATGCACTCGTTCCATAGCACATTTTGTGATTTGGACCACTACCTTTTAAGGGTCAAGTTCCGATGCTGCATTTTCGAAAGCTATGAACAAGGAAAGTCAGTTGCCTCAAGCTACCAAATATACAAGCTAAACGATAGATGAGTAGCGTTTGCATACATGTCAACCCTGGAAAATCATATGACCATATTCCTACAGGAGGGAGAAAGTAATGATGACATCGAAACCGTGAGAAATGTGGTAACCGATGTGCCGGAAGAGGCATTGAGGCATCAGCTTTACAATAGTTGGAACGATTGGTTCAACGAAGAATACAAGGAAACGGTACAAAAAATACATCCAGTGAACAACTCGGGCCAAAGAAGAACAACAGAACAGCCTCCACCGACAAGCTGAGAAATGTCCTAAAGAAAGAAACAACTGATCATCAACACCAAAAACCAACAAATAAACAAAAAGGAGACCTTTCATGAAGTCAGATCGGCGTATATCTCTATCAAACAACTAAGAAGAAAGGAGAATCATAGGAAATTCAGTCAAAATCAAAAGCAGATGGGTACAATATTTTTAAGAACTCATCAGTGTGCCCCAAATCAATACTCAGGTGTGAGCATTCCAGAGGCAGAGAAAGGGGTTCTAGTTTTATGATCAACCACAGACAAAGTTCAGGCAGCATCACATGACTGTACAAAAAATAGGGCTCCTGGACTGGATGGAATACCAGCGGAACTGCTGCAGAGGAGGTTTTCGACCTAACTAACTTTCTGCATCGACTTATATGCAGAATATAACAGAGGGCTGGCGTAAAATTATAATGTGTCTTGCACACAAAAAGGGAGACAAGTTATGATGTGAACACTTTAGAAGTATCGCCCTACTGTGTTCGTCTTATATAGTTCTCTCCAAAATCATAGAACGAAAATTAAAGCCATACAGTGATGCTAAACACAGAGTCCTAAGTTAAGGTAAACGGTGAACCAACGAACAGTTTCAAAATTAAGTCAGGCTCAAAGCAAGAGGGTGGACTTGCTCGAATGCTCTTCAATATTTTGCTGGATCATGTCATCAAGAAAACATTGGTTGAAATCTCTGGTATTCTAATGATCAAGTCCACACACTTAGTAGCATATGCTGAAGTCATCAATGTTGTGGCACAATCCATCTCAGGTGCCAAAAGAACATTTGTAAGCCTAAAATCCGAAGCACACCAAATTGGCCTATAAGTGTCTGAAAACAAAGCAAAATTTTTGACTTAAACAAGAAAAATAACTCCAGCTCCACAAAACTTGACTGTGAGAGACTTTCACCTTGAAAGTTTGGATAAATACATTTATCTTGGAGCCTACCTGAATAGACGAGGCTTGAAAAATGATGAAATTCGAAAGGTTTTACTTCGTACTTCTCACGCTAAGGTCCAGAGTTGTGCATAGGCAAAATAATCTCCGTATTTACAAAGCACTAGTCAAACCTGTCCTGTTGAATGGACGTGAAACATGGACCCTGACTTCTGAGTCCAAAACGGTGATGGACATATGTGAACGTAAAGTGATGTGGAAAGATTACAGCCTAATCAAACATGGAACAAGGTGATGACAACGTTACAATAATGAGTGGTATGATACTTTTGACGAATCACCTATATCAGCTTGGGTAAAGTTATGCAAATTGCAATGAGTAGGCCATGTAGAATGAATGGAAGAAGCCTGGCTATCCAAAAAAACACAAGAAAGCACAAAAAAGCATTACGTAGACGTCCAGCGGAAAGACCGAGGACTCGATGGGAAGACACGATCAAAGCCGACAGCAGCTCCATGCTAGGAGTGATCAACTGGCGGACGACTTCGCAGAACCGTGATAATTGGTTGATGTTAATCCTGGAGGCCATAGATGATACAATAAAAACGTATCTAATCTGATTCGACAACAAATTCAATCACAGTATTTGAACACCAAATACACTGTGCAGACCTCCTGTAAAGATAATCTAACCAATAACCAGATCATGCCAAACATCATTTTTTATCTGCTGGATCAACAGAATCGACATCAGCAATTACGCTTGGGGAATAGTTTTGACAATAGAAATTCGCAAGTATTGTTCGAGATTCTTTTTAATTTTATACATTGCACTCACTAAATGAAAACAATAACCTACATGGCTCGTTTCATGCCTATGAATTTGGAACTTTTGCGAAAATATACAAACAGTAGCGCATATTATAAATGATGATTTTATAACTACATTTTTCATATGCTCAATTTGGTTTGCAGAATAGCTCCACGATATACTATAGATCTAGTAACACGTATGCTTGAGTGTAGTTGTACAAGTTTCGGGTAAAACTAGCAGCAAGTCAAGTTATTGGAAGAATTTTCCCCCCTTTCGATAAAGTGTGTCTTTTACAGGAGGCTTCAGTTACTGAGAAAGGATATCTTTAATTTACTTTGAAGGATTATGCCTTTTATAGGAAGCAACAATATTTGCCAGGATTGTCTTCTAGTTTTTTTAAAAAGTACTCTTCTTGGAGGAACATGGTGATTTTATAAAAGTTTGTGGTAGAAACTCGTATTCTCGCTTTTTTTGTGGTAGGGAGGTGAATGCCATTTATGCACAGAGTGTGGGACTCCCATGCGCGACTGGACTTCCCACTAAACACCTCCCCTGTCAACGTGAGAACCCAGCCTGGAACCGTTTGACACATTACTTCGGGCCAGGTCTCGTTTTGTTACGCCGTGGGGCGCCTTCAAGCTGGGGAGTCCCTTTCCTAGTGGGTGGGGAGAGGGGAAGAGGAAATGCTAGAACGGCGATGCCCCAGCCCCAGCGCCCTCAGCTGCTGTAAGTCCTTTTTATATTTTAGGACTGCCCGAGTATAATATGCCACCTGGTTCCATTTGTCAACCGATTCGAGCATCACCGCAACTATATTATCCGGGATGAGCCCTCCAGTCTCCCTGTAGAGCTCTCTTCGCAGCCTGACCCGTTTTGTACACAAAAAAAATGTGTGACAGGCGTTGTCCTCCTCTCCTGGGCAAAACCGACAATCGTGGGACCATGACTTAGCGATCATGTGCAGGTAAGAATGAAAACACTAATGCCCGCTTAAAAGTTGGTTCAGATAGAAGTCAGTCTCATCATGCCTTCGATTTAGCCACGGTCTCACATCCAGGATGAGGCGTGCAGTTCACCTTCCCTTCGTGCGATTGACCCAAGACTGCTGCCAATCGCTGAGCGAGCGCTGCCTCTCTTCACGGACAACCATCTCCCTCGCACCCTCGTTTTGGCACAGGTAAACATCGTGGCACTCTATAGCAAGGAGGGCGACAGGTATCACGTCTTCAATCACTCTCACTGTTGGATACGGAGATGCAATCTTCAGTGCTCCTCTTCTCTGTACCTCTGCCAAATGTTTTCGGTATACCTCCTTGCTGAGTGCGTCGCCCATACCTCTGCTCCGTACAGTAGCACTGACCCTACAGCATTCATCAAGAGGCGTCTTCTTGATGGGCTGGGCCCCCCTACGTTGGCCATAAGTCGACTCAGAGCCGATATTCCTGAAGCAGCCTTCTCAGCCATTGCCCTGATTTGCTCAAGGAAACTCATTTTCGAGTCGATCCGCAACCCCAAGTACTTCACCGCTGGCTTCGCTTCGATTCGTGAATCACCAATACTGATCATCCTTACTCTAGGGATTCTCTTTTTTGTCAAGATGACCACTTCGGTTTTCTCCAATGCTAAACTGAGCCCGCGAGCAGTTAGCTAGACCCTCATTCAGCGCACTAGCATACCTAGCCTAAGTTGCGCTTGTTCAACGGTGCGTCCAACGAACAGAGCCGCAACATCAGCCGCAACATCAGCCGCAAAGCTGGCCAAGCGCGACTCGTCTGGCATTTTAAGTTTCAGTAGCCCGTCGTAAGACACGTTCCACTGGTCCGGACCAAGGATAGATCCCTGGGCAACACCCGATGTAATTTCCATCCTTCGTTGGCCCTGTGTCGTGTCGTAGAACAGGCTTCAGTCCTTTAGGTAGTTCCTTAAAAGCCGCATTAGATATTCTGGAACTTGAAAAGGGTTTACCAGCGTATCCAGAATATCCACCCATCTAACGGAGCTGAAGGCATTCCTGACGTAAAGTGTCACCAACAGGACGGCCCGTCGCTGGTGCGACTATATGTATGCAGACGGCTTGCTGATCAGCACGAGCCTCGCCACCTTCCATCGTACCGGAAAAACCCCGTCCCAACGTCAAGCGTTGAATGTGCTGAACAGCATGTCAGGACAATTGTGATAGACGAGTTGCAACACCTCAGCTGGAACACCATCTAGACTTGGAGCCTTCCTCGTTTTCAATGAGAGGACTGTATCCTCCAGTTCCAGCTGTGTGAAAAGTGGGCACTCGACTACTGTTTCACCATGGACAGCGTCGACACCGACGGGATGAGCGGGAAGAGTCCCCGCACAATCGCGTCCATCTTTTCCGCGTCAAGGCCAGTCGATCTTATCGAGAGCATCTTCGCTGATTGATGGTAATAAGTATTGTGTCCAAGTTCAGATCCATCTCCACTGACCGACAGGAATACTCTTGGAGGCTTGCAATCTTTGGAGAGTGCCACCCCACGTACCCAAGGAAATATCTCCGCGAATGACGACCATCAGGAATATTCTTTGAGGCAAGCATTCTTTGAGGAACGGCACCATCATGTGTCTGAGGATATGGGGATGGTCGTGAGGTTCCTTCTGGGATATCAGGTTAGGGATATTGACTGAAGCTAGACAATGAACTAGGCAACGAACTTGAATTGATGCTTTTGGTTAGCCGTCATGATGGTTTAGAACCAGTTGCCTTGCACAATACCACCAAGATGACACGTGTGCGCAAACGGCTCGCATCAACCTATCACATCGTCTCCGTTACGGTGAAATCTTGGCTGACCTCAGAGTGCACACTTTTGGATTGTAAGTGTACGCACGGTTCAAACGGACACCCAAGTAGCGCCGGTTTGTTTCTGAGCATCTATTCTCAGAGGGCTTGTGCCAAACCTTGCGTAGCCTCTCTAACATACTCTGCTAAGATAACCATAGGACCAAAATGGTGAATACGCACACGAATGGAGATAGCGGTTCCTACGAAGGACTCAACCAAACTGGATTCTACTCAATTAAAAAACATAAAGAGAAACCAACAAAATGAACATACCAATAATGACGACGGAACCAACGGTTACAGTCATTACGTTAACGGCATACCAAGTATGTTACCAACGACGACAAAAATGACGATGACGATAGTAAAAATGCACAAAAAATAGAGAGCAACGCAAAGCCTTGTTCAAACAGAGATTCTTGTGGCATTCGGGCGCAGTGAAAAAACAATGTGACCGCTAGACCATCCCAAAAAAGAAGAGCGAGGAGTTCTGCAAGACGCGCCACATGCGCAAGTGGTAGAAGAAAATGCATTATGTTTCAGTAGCCCGGGGTGCCATATTGAGGTCGGCTAGAATTCAGTCGTGTCGTGGGACTTCCGGGACACCCGCTGCTTATGCTGAGCCCACTATACATAAAAAAACTGACACGAAGGGAAAAGGACGGGAAAGGGGGAGGTCATTTTAGGAAATGAAACTCTAATATGTTAAGTGTTCGGTTGCCGTTTTTTATTTAAAAATTTTAATTATGCTCTAACATTATCACTTGAATCAAGTATGGAACAAAAGAATTATAATTAGTAATGAACACACATTAAATTCTGTAAATTAGTTTAAACCTCCTCTTTGCTGAAATTAGTTCAAAATAATTTAGTACCAAGAAACAAAATAAAAAAACTCGCCAAAAGAGAAAGAAACATTCAATTTCACGCGGATAAATCAAAAAAAGAAATAACTACTCACCCTTTCCTTTGAAACTGTGGAGCGCGCTGCAACTGGAAGGAGGGGACTATTAAAACTTAAAAAAAACCAAATTGACTTTACTTCAGCAAAAATAATAAAACAATAAAAAATAACCAAACGGCCACCAATCCGCGTGTCAGCTCCTTGAAATTGTTCAATAATCCAATGAAAAAAGTTTTTAAAACAATTACTGTCACTTCCACCCTTTTTTAGGTTTTCATAGATTATGGCTTAGAAATAGAAAAAAAAATAATTCACCAGAGAAAAATAAACGGTTCGTCAGGTTACGAAATAAATTACTTCTTATAGAAAGCAAACAATGGCTCCCTTTAGCACGACTACAACCGCTGATGGACTCTATATCATATAATTCAAATAATGCCAGAATCACTAGTTCCTCACATCACACGTTTCTTTTTTTTCACTTTATTTGTCTAAAATCGTCTCAGACTATTTGGTCTTTACTTCACTCGTCTAAAATTCAATTTTCATTCACTTTTATTTATTCCCTATATTTTCTTGTCTTCACGCTTTTTTCCATCACCTCCCCTTAAAAACTGGTTGTTACCACCCTAACAGTCAAAAATTGACCGAAAAAAGAACTTCGAGCCCAAACTCCATAATCAAAAACTTCTTTTCCCCGAATCAAAAATTCACTTCCCGAATCTTAAACCAAGACTTTTTCTCATGAACTCCACTCCAAACTCTCACGGAAACCGCAAAAGAACTATTCTCTCTCTAAAAGCCAAACACTCAATCCTCAAGCCCAAGAACCTAATCCCTCAACCGTTTCATTCCCAACTACCGTTGCCGCATCTGGGTAACGTAATCAAAGTTCATTACATTTCGTTTCGCTACCCACACATCTTTTCCATATCGACAACCGCAACAATTTCCATTTTGCATATAGGGCTATTTGCATAACCATGAGCGTTTGATTGGATACAAATCGTCATATGTATATACGGAAACAATTGCTTTTGCCAATATTCCAAAAGAGTGTTTTTCTGCGATCAGGGAACAGGAACCCAGGGTCCCAGTCGACCCCTGATCGAGAATCCACGACACTAACAACGGAGCCACCTTCTGTTAATTTCCCATTCATTGAATTAGCAACTTTAACTATGCACCTTTTTTAATGGGCATTGAGATGAAATTTGTCATTAGGGGAAACGTGGATGAATTTTGGTTAGTATGAAAAATAAAATTTGTTAGTGGGAGCTAATGAAAAAGAAAATTAAATTAAATGTATAGAATGAAATTTCGTTAATAGGAAGTAATGAATGGAGCGTTGTTAGTCGGAAAATTAAAATCATTATTAAATTACTGCTTTTGTAATTAAAAATAAAATAAAAGGTAAGGATTGATATGGTGGAGAATTAAAAATTATAGAGAAATTGCTAATGGTAATAAAAATTAATAAATATATCGAGGAAAGGGGTTTATGTGCCCAAAAGAAGGTGGAGAGATTATAGTTGGAAGTTGCGAATGAGAGTTTTTTAAGACTGTCAGAAGATGTGTTTAGTGGGTAGTCTAGGCATCTTATTACAGGACATAAATAGCCTCCACCCTTCAACCACAAAGGAAATTAGTCTTACATTTAGGTAGTGTTAGAGAGATGTATGATAACTGATTACGTTTAATACTGTTTGTGTCATCCAGTCAGATTTAGCTGACAGGCATATAACAAGATGCGTAATTAGTGGCCCACTTCCGGAAAGGGTAGCATTATTTCCGCTTAGGTTCTTGTGGCGGATCATATTCTGGTAGTACTAGACAGGAAGGGCTGAGGCGTATACCGGCAACTTGGTAGTCCTGGTGTCAGTTATGCTCCTTTTCGTGATCAGTGAATTCACAGAATATACCCTGACAAATAAGACTAACTATGATTTTTAGCCTGAGCATAATCTCTATAACAAGTTGGGTAGACAGACCTATGCTCATGTCAGAAGGGTTTTGTACTCAACTTACACAATGCAGTAACCAGTAATGAATAAAATCAAGAAACATGTCATGTTCGAGGATCATACTATTATTAGCGAAGTTAAAAGAATTTTGACTTCTGAGGTATTTGTTATAGTTATACCCACAAATATCTCCCTTGATAATTATTTCAGATTTTTTAAGATCACGGGTGTCCATTCGCGAGGGAGGAAACACATTTTTCATGTATTTCCCCGCCCCCCATGTTCCCACAGAAGCAAAATATGTGAGTTTAAGAACTGTTTTGAAAAGCTCTCATAGAGAACTTTCAGTTGATACTCATATCAGCTACCTTTCATGAAATTTTTTTTTCAGGGGCCACTCCTCTGTACTGTAATCATCGATTCATGGCCTGTTTTTTAGAATCTTAGAATGGTTACAAAGCCCTTTTGCTAGGAGCTTTCTCCTGCCTTTCCGACTTGTTTCAATTGTATGTACTCATCTTCATGATACCTATCATTCCTGAAATTTTCATGCAAATCCTAGCAAAGCTGTAGTTTCTAAGTCGGTAAAAAGCGCATATGGCTCCATAGCCATATGTTTCCATAGTAATACAGGGCATATTGTTCCATAGTAATGCAGGAAAATTCAAATCGCTATAACTTCGTTAAATATTATTCGATCTTTATGAAACTTTCAGGAAAGATCAACCTTTTAAATAGTCATCTGTGTGCTAAATTTTATTGAATTTAAGGGTACCGTCTAGATTTTATTCAAGAAAACATAAAATCAATAAATCATACTATTACTAACAAAGTTGAGTGAATTTCGACTTCTCATGTATTTGTTGTTGTTGTACTCATTAAGGCCTACATCCATGATTTTTTTCAGATTTTTCGGATGGAAGGTGTCCAATCGCGAGGGGGGGGTACGCGAAAAGTTCGTACATTTCCCCTTCCCCTGCCCCCCTCGGTACTCATAAAGCAATTTTAAGACTTGTTTTGAAAAGATCTCATTGAGACCTTTCCAATGACACCCTACTCGACTACCAATGGTGAAATTTTTTTTTTGGGGGGTCACTTCCCTATATGGGGAGACCCCCCTTAAACCCCTTTGAAAATTTTTTTCACCATTGAACTTTCAAGAGGTCACCACTTCTGACCTTTTCACAAAGTTGCGTGACTGTAGCTTCTATAGTTTCGGAGAAAAAGTGCTGTGACATACAGACGGACGGACGGACGGACGGACGGACGGACGGACGGACGGACGGACAGACGGACAGACGGACACAGGTCGTGATTGCAATAGGGTTTTGTATTTCAGTACAAAACCCTAAAAAGGGGAATAATGCTCTTTACTGTGAAAATCAAAATCTTCGACTTTTGTCCGCCATGGCATGATGGCCATTGACTCTCTTTATCCTTTAATGCCTGGTAACTTGAAAAGATGCTCAACTGAAGGATGAATAGAGAAGAACTTATCAAGAAGGCGTATGTTGCTTTCTGGGCTTGAAGTGAAACCTTTGGTGGAAGTGAAGTGTTGAGCGAAAAATATTGTATCGGATGTACAAACAATAAGTGTGTCCAATCATCACCCATAGATCACTTGTTTGGTGGCCTGGTTCCTACAAGAGCTACATAACAAGAAACCTCGCTAGGGTGCAGAGCGCTACAGCTTTACGAGTAACTTGTACTCTGTGCTCAACTCCTATAGATGCTCCTTGCCATTGACTACATTATAGCATTGCATGCAAAGTGGATTCAAGCTGAAAACAACTAACTACTCAAACTCTAACATGAGCCGCATACGGCATTTAAGGGTGTGCTTTTCATGTAGGCCTGACTGAAGGAATTCCTGAATTATGAAGGATTCACCGATGGCTAGAAAATATAATGGGAAATTTCGATATGGGTCTTATCGAAAATGAAGCTCAAACCTTTTGCCTCCTTAACTGTGCCAGTTTCTTCCATTTGCAGGTACTGGTGCCATTCAGCAAGCATACCGTAAACTGAAAAATTAGCCATGCACATATTGGTTATATTGCCACATGTCCGCACAATTCTGCGAACTACTGCCGCAATTGTTGTCGCAACTGTTAATAACACCATGATCAGCATTAATGAAAAAGAAGCAACCAGAAAAAGTAAACAAATGACATCAAAAGCTTGTACTCGAAAGCATAAGAATGCACCAAGTAGATCCATGATCAATATCTGAAAGTAAACAAGTGACTTATACTTAGGATTTCTCAAATATCCCAGGTGGTTCTCGTCGAAAAATTCGCCAATATACGAGTAATGGGTTGAATATCTAGAGACTCTGTTACATCAAGATTCCATAGTGTTGCTCACCCCGAACAATACCATACGCGATTTTATAAGGGTTAAACCTAGGCAATAAGCCGCACTTTATTAATTAACCTCATGATGTAGCCAACAGCAAGTAATTTTAATTTTCATGCATAAAATGACTCCTTGTTAGATTACGAAAAGGAAGCCACATAATAATTTTTGCTTTGTAACTTTTTGTTAATAAACTTAAGGAGCTAATCCAAATTTGAATCGTCGCTCCCGTCACGCGACAAGAGGTGTTTGTGATATGCGCCGTAATCTGCGGGCATTTACATCATTTCCTCTCAAGGTTTCATACTGCTATTGTTTTTATTGATTCTACTTACCAGCAAAGACTCGACTAATTCAAATTCGAACCTGAGTGCTGTCGGAATTTACAGGAAAATGATTTTGAGTGCGGATTTAAACGTGAGGCTGTCATCAAACCCGACATTCCTATCAGGTGTGCAGCCACTGAGCTTCCGGCCAAGGACACAAACTTAACAATCCCGCTAAAAACATCTTCACACTCACGCAAATCCACCAGAGGTGCATACATGCCACCAAAGAGGAACGAGCCAAGTAACGAAGCCAGAGATGCTACTGAAGCAGCGATGGCACGTATTCCGAAGGAAGACACTCGCGTATTTAAGACTTCATTAGTGGCAAGCACAGGACGAGTAAGGCGCAAACTCGAGGTGTAATGTAAATTAAAAGTAGCAGCAACACGAAAACAAAAGTGCTTAAGAGGACGTGTAAGGAATACTTCAAGCTCAAGAAGAATTGACTGTTGACTACGATCAAAAATCACCACTGAGACAAAAAACAAAGATATTGATACTATGAGCGAAGAATTGCAACAGAAACAGACCACATTGAATGTCGTTACATCGGAGTTGCAACAATTGAAAGTTATGTCAGCGCATTACAAGGTCCAATTTCTGGAATGCTCACAAATCTTTTGCGTGATCTGTCGAAAGTTGGATAAGCCTTATGCACGGTTAGTATCAGTGAGATGGAAATGAGTAGCACCTGATCCAGGTAGCAAGGTTGAAGAGGAATTCATTGCAGTTCAACTATATTGTAGCAAAATTAAACCGGAAGCTAAAAATATCGCACAAGATGTCAGAATCTGGAGGCGTCAGAAACAGACCCAAATAGAAAGGTTCTCGAGTATGGAAAGCACCAAGGCGAATGCCGTTTGTTGAGCTCATAACATAAAGCCAGAATGAAGTCATTGTAGGAATTTTCAGCCAAACCAGAGGCTATGAATGAGTCTGAAACCAAACTCACTTTGGCACACCAACAAATGATCGCCGATTACGCCAAGCTCGAACAAAAGGAAGCTGATAAATCCACTAAACTGCACGAAAGAAACACGAATACAATGCTGAATCTCTTACTTCCTCTCCTAACTGACTATCGACATCGTCCCGAAGCTACTATTCACTAATTCGTACTAAACTCATTATATTCCACCACAGAAATCTAAATGAAATAAATCGAGACATTCCCGAGAAGAGATTTGACGGCCGACATTAGTGGAAACTTGTGCATAAATATACAAACACGACACTCCACGCGAGGAAAAACGAGAATTATTGCGAAATCCTTATCTCGCGTCGCGATATAAATTAACATTACTGACAGTACAAACTGTCAATCAAATGCGTTCAGCGCGTGATACACTTAATTCCCACTAGGAACTACTCAAACCAACGGAAAACAAGTTGGGTAGACAGACCTATGCTCATGTCAGAAGGGTTTTGTACTCAACTTACAAAATGCAGTAACCAGCAACGGTTAAAATCAAGAAACATGTCAAAGACGATTTAATTGGAGAAAATGTGAAATTCGAGGATCATACTATTATTAACAAAGTTGAACGAATTTTGACTTCTGAGGTATTTGTTATAGTTATACCCATAAATATCTCCTTTGATATTTTTTTCAGATTTTTTAGATCACTGGTGTCCATTCGCGAGGGAGGAAACACATTTTTCATGTATTTCCCCCCCTGTGCTCCCACTGAAGCAAAAACTGTCAGTTTAAGAACTGTTTTGAAAAGCTCTCATAGAGAACTTTCAGTGGATACTCATATCGGCTACCTTTCATGAAATTTTTTTTCAGGGGCCACTCCTCTGTACTGTAATCATCGATTCATGGCCTATTTTTTCGAATCCTAGAATGGTTACAAAACCCTTTTGCTAGGAGCTCTCTCCTGCCTCTTTGACTTGTTTCAATTGTATGTACTCATCTTCATGATACCTATCACTCCTGAAATTTTCATGCAAATTCTAGCAAAGCTGTAGTGTCTAAGTCGGTAAAAAGCGCATATGGCTCCATAGCAATATGTTTCCATAGTAATACAGGGCATATTGCTCCATAGTAATACACGAAAATTCAAATCGCTATAACTTCGGTAAATACTATTCGATCTTTATGAAACTTTCTGAAAAGATCAATCTTATGAATAGTCATCTCTTTGCTAAATTTTATTGAGTTTAAGGGTACCGTTTAGATTTTATTCAAGAAAACACAAAATCGATAAATCATACTATTACTAACAAAGTTGAGTGAATTTCGACTTCTCATGTATTTGTTGTTGTTGTACTCATTAAGGCCTACATTCATGATTTTTTCAGATTTTTCGGATGGAAGGTGTCCAATCGCAAGGGGGGGTACGCGAAAAGTTCGTACATTTCCCCTTCCCCTGCCCCCCTCGGTACTTATAAGACAATTTTAAAACTTGTTTTGAAAAGATCTCATTGAGACCTTACCAATGACACCCTACTCGACTACCAATGGTGAAATTTTTTTTTGAGGGGTCACCCCCTTATATGGGGAGACCCCCCTTAAACGCCTTTGAAAAATTTTTCCACCCTTGAACTTTCAAGAGGTCACCACTTCTGACCTTTCTACAAAGTTTCATTGTTGTAGCCTCTATAGTTTCGGAGAAAAAGTGCTGTGACATACAGACGGACGGACGGGCGGACGGACGGACGGACAGACGGACCGACGGACACAGGTCGTGATTGCAATAGGGTTTTGTATTTTAGTACAAAACCCTAAAAAGCACTCCAAAACATGATTTTCCCGGTGGATGGGAGGAAAAAACGTTAACCCGAAGGTTATTTAAGCCCGGGAAGAATGGCTCGCTTTCTCTTACCTTTTGGTGAGCTTTTGGAGCAACCGATGAAGATGTAATGGAACTTTGATCAGCAACAGCATCTTCTGACGAGGGATTGGAGACGCACACTAGATACTGGAACATTATATTGGAGATAAACCTAGGATATTCGAACATTAGATGGGGACGAGACAACTGTGCGGTGGCGATAATCACGAAGACGGAAGAAAGGGGTCTTTTACTAGAGTAAAGAATAAATGTAAGTGGCTTTGGTTTTATCTCATATTGGTCAAATTTTCTAATGAAGTAAAGATAGACTTTAATAAAGAAAATTGTAGATTTTTCTTTCCTTGCTACAATTCGACATATAAACTTTCCTTTTCAGCTGTGAAAGATGTGGCTCGGGAATTCTTTCCCCGGGACGTTGACCCAGAAGGAAGACCTGAAGAGATTAATTGAAGTGGTAGTGTTCGTGGGTGCAGTGAAAGTTATTGGGGTTCTGGGTAATTTCGGTTGCCCTGTTGTTTAAAACTACGGTGTTTGTGTGGTGGCGAAACACACAAAACTTGTTCCGCGTGGTAGAGTTTCTGTTGTAGGTGATTTTCGCGGCTAAGTGGTAGCGGGTCCCAAAACTTGTATATTTGTGATTTCGCTCCGGACGGTCGTCTTCTTGTTCGGACGACCTCTTGAAAGGCTCGAAGAATCGAACGAGTGGCGCCTACGCCCGTCTTTGGGTGAGTTAGTTTGGGTCGGTGGAGCCTCCGCGGTGGAGCAGCTAGGTGGTGCAGCTAGGGCATTGGTAATAACCCTATAGAAAGGCGAGCTCAATGAATTGGAGATATAGTAAAATAACAATATTAAAACTGCGATAGTAAAACTGCAATAGTAAGAACTGCGGTAAGACTAGAGCGCCAATTGAAGGCGATATTGGTTGATAGTGAAGTGAAAAAGTTTTTCGTGATATATAGGATTTTCCAATTAGAGGTGTTATTTTGTATGGATCTTGCGACTTCTCCCTTTAGGGCCACGTGAAAGAAAAGGTCTACACCAACAGCCCAGCGTCGATTTAAGACCTCAAAGATGGAAACCGTGAGGCTATCGAGAACATAGGGCAGGTACTTTGGGATTTGGTTATGGAAAATTTCATGAAAAGGATATGGCTCTGTAAGCGTGGTTGTGGTGATTATTTGCCTGATGTTATTTTTACTACTGACAACATACCGCCTTCTTTATAATGAAATAAACATCCGATCATTTATATTAAAAAATGGTATTTTTCTTTTAATATCAAAATAACACCTCTTATTGGAAAATCCTATATTTGAAGACAGTTGAAACATAAATTGATAGTACAAGTGAAAAGTAAATTGTAAAATAAGGAAATTAATTCTTGGGCATTCTTAGCAAATAAACTCTTTTAACTTAATTTAAAAGACAGCGCGTATTCACTTTCCCGTAACATTAAACATATTGGCAGCGAACCGTAACACGCGACAATATATTGGTAAGTCCAAAAAGTATTGAGCCTTCCTTGTAATTTTTCGATTGAATATTTCTTTCATTAAAATGGAGTTTATTTGAGTACATATTGTCCATTATTATCTATGACCTTTTGCATTCTTTTGGTTAGAGTAATTATTCCATCGATTGAGCAGGCTCGAGGAGATGTGCACCAGTATTCTGAACCAGCAACATAAAACTTCATGGGCTCCCCAAACATTGCGCTCAATGGAAACACAACATGCCAATTCAATATCATCACCTGATCCAACTCCTAACTACATCTATAAGCTTGGAACCTTCTGGACGGAAGAAGAATGGGAGGATCGCATCAAAAGATTACAAAAGTCAATAATTAATCCTAGCCCATCTCTGGTAAAAGTCGCAGATGAAACTTACAGCATCTTCTTTACGAAGGGGAAAAATTAGAATGCAACCGCTGTCAGGAAAAATATTGAAAACATACTCCACATCAATAGCTGCAAGGTTGAAGAACTATCTTCTCAGAACACTCGAAGGAAAAGCTTCACAGTGTTCATGCCATCACGGTATTTTTGGCTCTTCACAAACTACAGAAAAAAGAACGGCAACTACATGTGGAACGGTATGAGCTTTAAATTATGGAAGGAGCGTAATGGAGTCACAGAATCCAAGGCCAGCCGTGACAAAAGTAATTATAAGAAAGTATGTATTCCTAACTCCATAACTAACACTTCAATTTCATCCAACATCTCTTATAACGCACCTCCATCCTTACCGCCTCCTATTTTATTGAATAGTGATACATCAAATGAGCCAGAAGTCAACACAACTAAGGAGATTTGTGGCCAACCACGAAAAATTTCTGGGAAAGAGCGATCGAGTGTCGATGAGATGACTAAAAGTCCGTCCTCGGTACCTGAAACATCCATCTCAACAACTAGGCACAGTAATTTCGTGCGTGGTGAAGACCAAATACCACCAGCCACGAGCTCATCCGGACTGCCAACTTTATCAACGACTTCAAACAAGAGCAAATCATTTCTAGATCCACTCTTGCCACCCACTGTTAAGGCCACTATTGTCTCCAGTAACAATCTGGAGAAAAGGTACCTTATTTCAAGGATCAGAGAGCACAAAATTTATGAATGTGTTCGCTTTTATCTCTCCTACATGCATAAAGCACCGGAAACAACCTGTATTGAACGTAAAACGAGGACTAGTCTCAACATCATTATTCAAGGAGAAGGCCTTCCGGTCGATCTTAACGCCCTTTGGAACTAGACCAGGCGAAAAAAGATCTTGAGACCTATGCTTCCTTTGTTAGTTCCAGTTATATCTCTTCACTACAAAGGACAAGAGAAAACCAACACAAATTTTTTCGTCCCCTTTCATAAGTCTATTCAACATAGTCTTAAACCGTTTTACCACAACTGTAGTGGTATCCGTAATAAACTGCCACAACTGTTTCTTGACGCAGAACCTTGCCATTTTAACATACTTACCCTGACGGAAACATGGTTAAATGACTCTTACAAAAATGAGGAGATTCTGGACAATAATTGGTCCATTTACAGAGACGACAGAGATTTCCTTAGTACTGGACAAAGACGCGGAGGTGGTGTATTGATTGCTGTACATAACTCTCTCCTTAGTGAGCCCGTCAAGACGCTATCAAATTCATTATTCCAGCATAAAATTAATGAAGAAGACAGAGTCATTATAACTGGTGACTTTAATCGGCCAAACATTAAATTCTTAACCGATGAACTTGGTAATCTTCTTCCCGTCAATCTTCTAGACAGTAATGACTTTAACTTAGTGAGCACCCTATATGGCAATGATTTGCAGCAAACCGCTCCTATCCCCAACCAAAACGGAAATTGGTTAGACCTCATTTTCACAAATGCACATGACGAAGTAGTGGTCAATCCAACTGATGAGAGCGAGCTCCTGTTTTCCAACACAATTCATCACTCCGCCTTTTCTGGTGAACTTTCCACTCATGATTTAGTAAAACCTATTTCTTACAACAACGAGATTGTATATGACTTTCGTAATGGCGATTATAACAATATTAACAGCCTTCTATCAACTTTCAACTGGACTGGTACTTTGTCAACATTAGACTTTGATCAACCCTTATCCACCTTTTATCAAATCATTCTTGACGCTGTTAATTCATTTGTACCTAAAATTAAGAAAAAAGACAAGGTTTCTGAACTCTGGCTGGGAAGTGACCTCAGGCGTTTACGAAACCAACGAAACAAGCTTTATAAAATATTAAAAAATGGTAACAATCTTGGCAAAGACGAGCTCGCTAATGAGTTTAAAATTAAATCTCAAGAAGCATATAAATCCTACATAAATGTTTTAGGCGAAGAAATCCTAGAAAATTTTTCGAATTCGTCAACGTAAAACGTAAGATACATGGTTACCCTTCAGCAATGAAATACAATGATTCTATCTCTTCTTCTTCAGAGCGAATCTGTGAGTTTTTTACTGATTTTTTCCAAGGAATCTACTGTGATCCTGGGAACTCTCAAAACCTTCCGTCCTCTGAAATAGCACCAAGAGCACAGATCGATAGTATTTCGATATCTGAAGAGAAAATTCGTCAAGCCATCGAAGCTCTTGATTTGAACAAAGGATCTGGCCCCGATCTTTTTCCCCCCTCGTTTTTGGCCCTCTCTAAAGATAATTTGTCCCTCTTTTCCTCATTTTTAATAAATCGCTTTTGAGCAGTGTTTTCCCCTCACATTGGAAACCATCTTATATAATACCAATCCATAAAAAAGGCGAAAAGCGGTCTGTTGAAAATTACAGCGGAATCGCTACGTTTTCTTCCATACCGAAGCTTTTTGAAAAGATTGTATGCGATAAAATTTCACCTCTTATTGAACCTTATCTCAACGACGAGCAACATGGTTTCCGGACGTTAGACATTCTATGTGCGGTGGAAAAAGGTAACCAAATCGACGCCATATACACCGATTTCAGCAAGGCGTTTGACCGCGTGAATCATGAAATATTGATAAAAAAACTGCATAGCTTTGTAATCACTGGCCCACCGCTTAACTGGGTTCATTCATATTTGGCAAACCGCATCCAATATGTCAAGTTCCAAGGTCACTTATCGAAGAAAATTAATGTCCTCTCTGGGGTTCCTCAGGGTAGTCATCTGGGTCCATTACTTTTCAATATCTTCATATCTGACCTTTCAGCGGCACTATCCGATATACCTCACCTTTTTTATGCCGATGATCTGAAGGTATATCACATTATAAAATCGCATATTGACGCTTCCTTTCTTCAATCCAAATTAAATATTTTGCTCCAATGGTGCAACGATAATCAACTTGCACTCAATGTGGATAAATGCCATGTCATGAGTTTTTCCAGAAAAAAAAAATCATCCTTAACGATTATCAAATCAAAAGCACGAGTTTGAGCAGAGTTGAGAGCATAGTAGATCTAGACGTAATCTTAGACACCCAGCTTCGGTTCAATCTTTTTTTTTTTTTTTAAATACCTCCTTCCCTTCCACTCTCTCCAACACACTTTCTTCGTCGCACAACGCTCGTGCGATCTGCACTTCACATTTCGTCGTTTCTACAGGTGTATCACCCAGACAATGTTTAAAACATCGGTATAAGGGGCCCACGAAAAAATATGTGAAGTCATCCTGTTAATCTTTTCATGTCCGATTCGTTAACAGCTCTCAGAGGTAAAAAAAAATATTAATTCGACGCAGTAAAAAAAACTCTGAGTTAAAAGAATGGCTGTTTCTTCAAGTATCTCGACGATAGGGTCAACAATGCCCTAAGATGCTTTTTTGAAGTTACTGGACAGATAATAATAAATCATAAGGCTAGCTGTGTCTTGAGGCATCTCGTTGATAGGATTAAAAAAATTGCCCTAAGATGCAATGTTGAAAGTTTCTGCGCTGAGATTCAATCGCTATTCATTAAATAGTTCCTGAGTCTTTTCTTGAAGATCATAAGTGAATTCGCTTCTTTTACTGATTCCGGAAGATATTGTATATACGAAGGGCATCATTTGTAGGATCGTTCTTTAGACGATCTGTTCTTGCAAATGGTATAACAAATTGGTCTGCGTTCCTAGCATTGTATTGATTCTTTTGTGATACCCTAACAAATGGCACTTGTGGGGACAAGTTGAGGTTTAAGCATTTGAAGATAAACTTAGCTTTCTCCATTATAATGATTTGGCTAAAAGTTAATGCGTTACCCGATTGGTACACTAATTTTGTTGACGTGAGCCTTGGGAGATTATGCATATTTTTATATGCCTTAGTTAACATCCTGGAGATGATATTAATGATCCGTAATGTAATTTCGACAATACGAATGCATTTAGAACCAGTTGTTTGATGTTCCTCGGGAATCCCTCGTACCTACGTAATAAGCCGATTATGGGGGCTAATTGCCTTCTTAAGCTGTTTATATGTGGGAACCAAGTTAAACGGTGGTCAATGATTAGGCCAAGATATTTAAATTCAAATACCCTTTGCAGATTTTTGCCGTTAATTTTTATATCAATATCAATGTCTTCCTTGTTCTTTTGTTTAAAAATAACAAACTTAGTCTTTGTTACATTCAGCGCTAGTTTATTTTCGTTTAACCACAAACTATATGTTTTCAGATCCTCATTGATGGAGTCTTCAATGGCATTCTTGTTACATCCCGAGTACAGGAGTACTGTATCATCAGCATATAATGTGTAATGCCCATTTAGTCTACATGTAATCAAATTATTCGTGTATAATAGGAACAAAGTGGGGCCTAGTATGGAACCTTGTGGAACTCCTGATTTCATTGGTGCTGGGTCACTCAAAAAATTATTGACTTCTGTTATCTGCAATCTACCTTTTAGATAACTGTGAAATAACTGATTCGCTTTGCCTTGTACACCATATGATTCTAATTTACGAAGCAGAAGGTCATGGTCGACCGTATCAAACGCTTTCTTCAGATCCACAAAAATGGCAACAGCATAGTCTCCATTGTCAAGCCTTTCATTGATGAAATGGGTTACTGAGATCAAAGCATCAAGTGTTCCTTTGGTTTTTTGAAAACCATATTGATGGGAATTTAGGATAGAATTATCCACAATGAACGATGTTAAACGGGTGTTAATTATTTTTTCAAAAATTTTACTGAATCCTGTAAGAAGCGCAATCGGGCGATAGTTATTCGGGTCCGAACGATCACCTCCCTTAAATATAGGAATTATTTTCGCTAGCTTCCCCTCCTCAGGAAACGTCCCGTTTTTGATGTGCTCATTGTAAAAGTCAGCAAGGAGACCTGCTATTTCGTCTCTGACGAGCATAATTTCATTCATTGTTATGTTATCACTGCCTGGAGCAGTGTTCTTCTTCATTGCCTCGATGGTTTTATGCACCTCGTCTTTGTTGGTTGGATGGATGTGAAATGTGGATCTAGGCGAGGTATTTGTATCATTCCTTATACTTGTTGGAGAAGCACCGAGTTCGCTCGTTATTTTTTCACCAATAGTTGAGAAGAAGTTATTTAGAATTGTTGCAGCTTCATTTTGTTGCGAAGAATCAGGCAGAGAGACTGGAATGATCTGCAAATCAGGTGAAAAAGTCCGGGGAAGAGAGTTATGTTTTACTTCGTTTATTATTTTCCATATTTTGCGATTATTATCAGCCGCTGCCTCCAATCTTTTGGAAAAATATGAAAATTTTGCTTCCTTTACGAGACGCTTCTTCAACATGACGAAGCCCTCTCTAAAGCAAATAGGATGCTAGGTTTCATCAAAAGGAGAGCCAAAGAATTCGAGAATATTTGGGCAACAAAATCGCTATACACTTCACTTGTTCGTCCCATTCTCGAATACGCTTGTTTGATCTGGGATCCAATTTACAACATTATTAAAACTAGATTTGAGTCGGTACAAAAACAATTTTTACTCTTTGCCCTAAGGTCCCTCTATGACCCCAAAGATTTCTATAGCCTTCCATCCTACGATAACCGACTCCAAATATTTAATATGGCATCACTAGCTTCTAAGCGAACTGCGTTGTCTTCAAGCCTAATTTTCGATGTGCTTAGGGGTAATATTAACGTGCAATTTATTTCCGAGAAGGTACGGCTGAATAACCCTTCTAGAGTTACCAGAAATTATCCTATGTTCACCACAAGAACACATCGGACCATATATGCGGATAACGCGCCAATAAATAGATGTTGTAAAGCATTTAACAAATTCAGCAATCATTATTCCCCAACCATTTCCAAGTCCCTTTTCAAGTCCATAATTACACAATCCTGCTCTTCCCGGATACAGTAGATCATTAAGTAACCTAATGTATAAATTGTAATATCTTTGTGTTTTGTTAAATGATGCCTTGTTTGGCAATAAATAAATAAAATAAATAAAATAAAATAAATAAAAACTTGGCCAAGTGATTTTCACAGTCCCTTTACGAAGTAAATTTCTTTTCATTAAGGAAGTTTTGCAAAGACCGAAACAAATGGTAGTCAGATGGTACAAGGTCTAAACTATATGGTGGATGCATCAAAACTTCCCAGTCAAGCTCTGTCAATTTTCGCGGGGTCATCACAGATGTTTGTGGTCTGGCATTGTCATGATGGAAGACAAAGCCCCTCTATTGATCAATTCTGTCCGGTTTTTTTGAATTGCTTGTTGCAACCTGATTAATTGCTAATAGTACAGAGCCAATTGAAATTGAATTTGACTAGGTTCAAGCACCTCATGAAAAACAATTCCCTTCCAATCCCACCATACACAGAGCATAACCTTATTTGGTGTCAATCCTGGGTTTGAAGTCGTTTGTGATGTTTCACCGTTTTTCTGACCAGGATCCTTTTTGAACGACATTCTTGTATCTTACCCATTTTTCATCGCCCGTAATGATTTGCTTCAAAAATGGCTCGAATTCGTTGCGTTTTATTATGATTACCACGTCGAGCTCCTTTGTGTATCCAGCGTTACGCAAATGGTTCAAAACTATTTGATGATGGATATTCAGTTCCTTAGCAAGGGCATGCTTATGTGTCGGTCTTCTTCAATTTTTTGTAAAATTTCTTTGACTTTTTCAGTGATTGGTCGACCTGAGCGAAGTGTATCTTTGACATCAAAATTTCCAGAACGAAATCGAGCAAACCATCTCTTGGCTGTGTCTTTTGATAAACTATCTTGGTCGTAGACAACACAAATTATTTCACGAGCCTGCGATGCATTCTCACCTTTTTTTGTGGCAGGGAGGTGAATGCTATTTATGGACAGAGTGTGGGACTCCCATGCACGATTGGACTACCCACTAAACACCTCCCCTGTCAACCTGAGAACCCAGCCTGGAACCGTTTGACACATTACTTCGGGCCAGGTCTCGTTTTGTTACGCCGTGGGGTGCCTTCAAGCTGGGGAGTCACTTTCCTAGCGGGACAGGAGAGGGGAAGAGGAAATGCCAGAAGAGCGATCACCCAGCCCCAATGCCCCCGGCTGCTGCGAATCCCTTTTATATTTTAGGACTGCCCGAGCCTAATGCGCAACCTGGTTCCATTTGTCAACTGATTATAGCATCACCGCAACTATATTATCCGGCGTGAGCCCTCCCGTCTCCCTGTAGAGTTCCCTTCGTAGCCTGGCCCATTTGGTACACGCAAAAAATGTGTGGCAGGCATTGTCCTCCTCTCGTGGGCAAAACTGACAATCGGGGGCCCGTGACTTACCGATCTTGTGCAGGTAAAACTGAAAACTCCCATGCCCGCTCAAAAGCTGGGTCAGATAGAAGTCAGTCTCACCAAACCTTCGACTTAGCCACGGTCTCACATCCGGGATGAGGCGCGCAGTCCACCTTCCCTTCGTGCAATTCACCCTAGACATCGTTGAGCGAGCGCTGTCTCTCCTCGCGGACAACCATCTCCCTTGCATCCTCGTTTCGGCGCAGGTAAATGGCGCGGCGCTCTCTAGCAAGGAGGGCGACAGGTATCAGGATACGAAGATGCAATTCTCAGTGCTCCCCTTCCCTGTACCTGTGCCAAACGTTTTCCCCCATACCTCTGCTCCGTGCAGTAGCACTGACCCTACCGCACTTATCAAGAGGCGTCTTCTTGATGGGCTGGGTCCCCCTACGTTGGCCATAAGTCGACTCAAGGCCGATATTCCCGAAGCAGCTACCTCAGCCGTTGCCCTGATTTGCTCAGAGAAACTCATCTTTGAGTCGATCAGTAGCCCCAGGTACTTCACCGCTGGCTTCGATTCGATTTGTATATCTCCAATACTGATCATCCTTACTCTAGGGATTCTCTTTTTTGTCAAGATGACCACTTCGGTTTTCTCCAGTGCTAAACTCAGCCCGCGAGCAGTCATCCAGTCCCTCACTCGGCGCAATAGCATACCTAGCCTAAGTTGCGCTTGTTCAACGGTGCGTCCAGCGACCAGAGCCGCAACATCATCCGCATAGCCGACCAAGCGTGACTCATCTGGCATCTCAAGTCTCAGTAATCCGTCGTAAGACACGTTCTACAGGTCCGCACCAAGGATAGATCCCTGGGCAACACCCGATGTAATTTTCATCCTTCGTTGGCCCTGTGTCGTGTCATAGAGCAGGCTTTGGTCCTTTAGGTAGTTCCTCAAAAGCCGCATTAGATATTCTGGAACTTGAAAAGAGTTTCCCAGCGTGTCCAGAATATCCACCCATCTAGCGGAGTTGAAGGCATTCCTGACGTCGAGTGTCACCAACAGGACGATCCGTCGCTTGGTGCGACTATATGCCTCTGCCTTTTGGACCGCGTTCACCACCTCTGCAATCGCATCAATAGTAATACGTCCTGCTCTAAAGCCGTACTGCCGAGGATATAGGTCCCCAGCAGCACGAATCGCGTCAGTGCGTCTTCCCTTGATCTGTTTCTCTAGCACTTTCCCAGCCATGTCTAGCATGCATAACGGGCGGTATGCAGATGGCGATCCGGGATTTCCCTTCCCCTTGCTGATCAGTACGAGCCTCGCCACCTTCCATCGTACCAGGAAAACCCCATCCCGTAGGCAAGCGTTGAACGTGCTAAGCAGCAAGTCAAGCTTCCCCATGACCAGCTTGTAGCCAAGGCCCCACGGATCCTTGTTCACATTTTGCACTTGGTCTTGCCAGCAGCAAGCCTTTTTACTGTTGATCAGTTTGCGAAGGCATTTCCTGGCCGACTTATATGCTGCCACCTGGTTGCATGCCTTGTCATGGTTCCGCGCCCGTTAAGCCCCACGCCGAAGCTTGTGACACTCCCTCCGCTTTTCAGCGATTTCAGTAGACCACCAGTACACTGGGGACTTGCCGTGCCGAGGTCTTCAACGGGGCATAGAAGCATAGCAAGCAGTCGTAATGATGCTTATAGTAGAGTTTACCACGTCTTGAGCTGCCAGTTCTTCCGTGCCCTCCAAAGCTCCCTGCAGCGGCTCACCTGCTGTGAGAACCTTGACGAACCTCTCGACGTCCATTCTTCCAATGTTCTATCCAGTTGTAGAAGGCCGAGAGCACGGACGTCGGGAGACAGTATCACTTATCTCAAGCAGAATGCACTGGTGATCACTGGCTGAGTAGTCTTCTAATACTTTCCAGTTGTGTTTCCTCCATACTAAGACTCCGAGGCGAATGTCACGTCCGGTATGATTCCCTCACAGCCAAAACGGCGGTAAGTCGCCGTTTTTCCGGAGTTTAGTACGGCGAAGGCCGTCCTAGCCGCCATTTCCAGGATTTCTTTTCCCCGCGGATCCATCTGAGGCATGCCCCATTCGATTGTTTTAGCATTGAAGTCGCCCCCAACGAGCACTTTACCCTCTGCGTTCGAGACAGCGCCCTCCAAAGCATTAAGCTTGGCTTGGAAAGATGATATCGACTCGTTAGGCGTTAGGTACACACTTAAGAAGGTGATCCCTGAGCACCGAACCCACACGAAATCATCCCCCCGTCCACAGCTCTCCGCTTGAAAGTCACTGTTCTGAACCCAGATAGCGGCAGTCCCAGTTTCATCAGAGTACCATAATGCAGGACTTTTATTATGGTGTTGCTCACTCAGCAGCAAGGAGTCGGCTTTTATATCCCTCGCAAACTGCTCAAGCAGATTTTGGGCGGTTGAACTGCAGTGTAGGTTTAGCTGCAGGATGCGGGTAATCGAAGCTCTCATTTTGCCTTGGCTAGGGCTTCCTGGAACACCCGGCATTTTCCTGATCCCAAGACGTGTCCAAAATCAAGTTTTGGATCAGCATCCTTGCAAAGAATACAGTGTGCCTCCTTCGTACACTCTTTTCTTTTATGTCGCATTTCACCGCATTTGTAACATAGGGAACTCCTATCGGGTCCTTTGCATACTTGTGTGGTGTGACCATAACCAAGGCATTTGAAACATTGAAGAGGCGTTGCTCTTCACCGTATCCTACAGACAACCCACCCAATTCGTACTTTGCCCTTGTTCAGGAATTGTTCGGCGTCCTTTTCGGTCAAGTCAACTATAGCCATGCGTTGTCCCCTGTTGTTTTCTGGTGTCTGTCTCGCTTTGATCCTTCCCACGCTAGAGAACTCCCTTTTGATGGCCTCTTCTACCTTGGCCAGATCCGTCACGCAGTCTTTGGCTCGTATTTCGATCGTTGCCATCGGCTCGAGCGGGGCTATAGTTGCGCTTTTGCCGAGGACTTTCTTTACTGCGTCACAGAATGCATCTTTATTGCCGTCCTCTGCTCCGAATTCGACCAGTATGTGGCCCAACCGCGTTGGTCGTACTACTTTAATGGTAGTATAGGTGTCTTAGGGCCTTACGTTTCCCTTGATGTCCCGCAGTACCTCCGCATAGGATCGGCCATCTTGGGGCTTTACAAGCAGTGCCTGCTGCCGGGGTCTTCGTCGGGGCTTCTGCCTCTCCTGTTTTGCATCAGGTCCTTTTTGTGATTGGGCGTCCGTACGAACTTTACTTTCTGGCTTTTTTTGAAGAAGTTTCTTTGCAGCTTTCTTCGCTCCTTTTGTAGGCACTGTCTGGAACGCCTGATCTAGTGCTCCACATCCTTAAAGTGCCTCTTCTTAAGAGCTCCTCTAGTTCAAGGAGCCCTTCCTTTGCTGCTTTGGTGATTTTTGGGGAGTGCCATGCAGCTTGTATTCTTTTCAGAACATCTCCCGCTTTTCGGAGTAGTCTTTCTTCTTCATATCGCTGGGCCGCAATTGTACCTTGCAACCATCCTTGGGAGAGGTTGTCGCGTTCCGTTTCCGAGTGCAGTACTTCCGCCACATTTTCAACTATGGCGGTGCATCCACGCGGTGTCTGGTCACTCTTTGCTTTTAGTGCCGTAATCTCCTCGTTGGCTTCTGGATTTTCCGTTGCAAGGTCGGGATTTGTGATCCTTGCATCGGTCGCTTCGGTAACGATTGCAGCAGTGACAATCGAATTTTCGGTGCTCTTTATGTTATCTCCCACCGCTCGAACACCTGAAGTGTCCTGCAGAGTTTCCCGTTTCTCCGTAATAGGACGCTCTGGCGTTCGCATCATTTTTTTGCTGCGCCCGAACGCCGCAGGAATCTCAGTCTTTATTCTCCGTTTTTCATCCGTCTTCACTGTCATTGTGTTAGTCTTTGTTTTTGTCGTTGTTAGTACCGTTCGCGATGTACTGTTCACATCGTGGCTGCAACCGCTGGTTGCGTCGTCGTTATTATTCTTCGTTTCTTTTTCTGGGTATTTGTGGTCTTTTGATTTTGTTTGCTTCAGTTTTGTCGGGTCCCCCCTCGGAGCCGCTATCTCCGTTCGTGTGTGTAGTCGCCTTTTTGATCCCATGGTTATCTTTGCAGAGCAGGGAGGCCATGCGAGGGTTGGCACAAGCCCTTATGGTGACAAGTGCTCAGAGTCAGACCAGCGCTGATCGGGAGTCCGTCTCAACCGAACCTACACCACCAACCCAATGGTGCGAACTTTGAACGTACTCCGAGGCTGCCAAGGTTTGACCGGGACGGAGACGGTATGATAGTTGAATTGGAGCCATTCACACACGAGTGTCGTCTCGGCGCTACTGTGGAAAGCAACTAGGTCCAAACCATCACATCCGCCAGCCCAAAGCGTAATTTCTAGTTCGTTGTCCAAAGCGTAGTCCAGATCCAATCAGAGTCGTTACCTGTCATCCCAGGAGGAAACCTCACGGCGCCCCCCATATCCTCGGGTCCGTGGGGGCGGCGCTCCCCAAAGAACGCTAGCCTCTAAGAGTGCTCTTGTCGACCGGCATTCTCCCTGCGGGAATTTCCTCGGGTACGTGGGGGCGGAACTCCCCAAAGAATGCTAGCCTCCAAAAGTGCTCTTGTCGAGCGGCATTCCCCCTGCGGGCATGCATTCTCACCTTGATCACAGTGATATTGTAAAATATAACGATTTTTTTCAGAAATTTCACTAATTTTTAAATGAATACAACTTTTGACATGGAATGTCACCTTTCAAACGCATGTCAGTTTGACTCAATCTGATTAGTATTGCCCGATATATGGCAACGAACACCATCTAGTGACAAAAAGTCTCAATGCTTTTTAGACTATCCAATATATCACTATAGTAAATTTTTTAAGCTGGTATCGGGTCAAGTGTTTTCCTTGGAGTTGCGGAAATATAATTGGGTTTATTTTATATTATAGGGAAAGTCTATTTAAATTGAATAGCCTTACATAAGCGGCGAGGCCGCAGATATTGTTGGCCACATACTCGTGCTAATGAGTGAGTACTTGCCGTGCTGAAACTAATCCTGTGCAAGGATAATCTTGCGAGGATTGAAATTTAAAGGGTAAACGGTTTAAATGATAGAGGCGCCACCAGACTGCAGCGAAATCACTCTATTGAATTCCAGTTTAGAATTGATTCTTTATTTTCGAAAACATTTCTTTTATATCATTCTTACAACCTAACTTTCACAATTTGCTTACATTCTAAAAGTGCATTCATTTACACACTCAGCATGCATTCCCATACCCAACGCGCCACACGCATCGAGGAATGCTTTGTCGCGTGCCGCTAGTTCACATGTTCATTTTCCCATGATGCAATTGCATACTTGGTGAAAGTGAAAGTGCACATGTGTAACTTGATATGTTTTGGGTCGAATGTGTGTCAACTCGATTATGGGTTTTGTATGCTAGGTGAGTGTGTTGCAAAATAATAGATCTTATTGTTTAATTTTACATATGATAGGTGAGTGTGTTGTGAAGTTAATTTATAGGAAAAATGGTAATATTATTTAATATACATTACAGTTAATTTATAGGGAAAATGGTAATATTATTTAATATACATTACACGGGGAGAGTTGTCCCAGTTTGCACACAGGATTTTTGGGTTTCCCAGACACAAGAGCGTAGAAGGGAATGAACAAATGGCGATCTTACCAAACTGGACTCAAACCTTAATGTTTCCTTCCCGGGAGTAGTTAGTATAATGTTAGGAGTTGTGTAAGGAGCAACATTCTCACACTAACTTCCTGATCTGAATTTCAAATTTATCATTTGCGCTCTAAGAAGCAAGATATGGCCAAGTTACTACATCACCTGGACCGGTGAACTCTTTAATAAATCTCGCGAAGTAGTACTCAGGAATTGGATTCCATGCAGCTAAGATGTTTACTGACGAAACCCATGTTGTCGTAGTTGTAATGACGTGAATGAAGAAGATACGATTGTTCACTTTCTCTGCAATTGTCTGGCCCTACTTTTAGGCAACGATGACTAGTCAAAACCTTCTTTGAAAGTCCTGAAAGTATCTCCGGAAATAAACTTGGACAGATAAGGAAATATATTCGAAGAAAATATAATTATAGCACTTAAGATGATTCAGAGGAGTTGAAACGCATCTGCTCACTGAAAGAAAAAGGCCCGACGACTTTTCAAGAAAAAATAAGAAATAGTGTCCTAAATGTCCTTACCTTTTGGCAGACTAGTCACCCTCTAATGGACTGGGTAAGTTACATGCAGAAATTTTCATTTTCTAATGAGATTGATGACCAATTTCAATCATGTAATATTTGTGATGAATCAGCACTCGTGCTAATCATGTATAGTAGCTTTCCTAAAGTAAGACGTTTCAAGAACGCTGTTCAAATTAAACATGTATTTGGTGTAAGGATTATGGTGTGTATCATTACTGAAAGGTGTTATATGTGCTCTCATATTTACAAAACATATTTGCTGCAATATATTATGAGTGGCAATCAATTAGGAAAATACGGTTGTTAAGAAGCACGTTTTACGTGTATGCTCGTTTATTAGACTAAAGCGGTTACACTATCGGTCACACACATTTGATGTTGATTTCACAATTTAATTAAATGGAATTTATTTCTTAGCTGCTTGAGATGCTTCAATGTTAGTTCACTACAATGACTTTCCCGGGATCAAGTCGGCCTGAAAGTACATCGTCGGTTTTAAATGTAAAAATAATTTTCTACTACGCTAAGTTGTTAGGGTTGTGCCCATTTTATTACTCAACCAATAAAGGATACTTTCTGACATCTTGGCCAGATATCCTTTATTCTTTTTTTGCGAATGGTTCCATTGTTATTTCATTAACACTGATTACAATAATGCAAGTGAAAGTAGCACGAGATGAGCTAAAAATGCCGCTCAAGGCTGTTTATTATATATCTTCCGTTGCGCTTTTCTTGAATGGATTATTTGTTTGTGTAACACAAATATCCTGGCATCACAAAACAGTGGATTACATCAATAAAATTATTTTCTTATCGCAAAAAATTTTCAGTGAAAATAATGACCAACCACCATTTAGTGGTACTTACAAATTTGTTTTGGCAAAAGCGTTTCTACCAGTCAATTTGATTGTTCTTCTGGGGATAATATTCTTGACATTACCTCAATCAACATTAGTATCAAGAACAGTACTTATTTTTGTATATATCGCTTACGCACATTCAAAATGCTTAGCACTTATGTATAATATGGCTAATTTGTACTTTATTCAGCTATACAAAGCTCTGAACAGACGAGTTATTTCATCGTTAACTTTTATGAAACCGAAAAAGCCAGTTAAAAAAATTAGAACTTCTGAATCCTCGGCCAATAAGATGGAAAGTTTAAAGAATCGCAGTGTTCAAATTATTTGTATCACAAAATTGTATTCAGAATTGCATGTCCTTGTATGCGAAATTCACAATTCGCTACAAATTCAATTGACATGGATAATAAGTTTTTTGTTTGTTGGCAACGTTGTAAGTCTTTATTTTGTATTCGTGGCACTTCAAGCCATTTCAATACAACAGTGGCCATTAATACAGTGGCTGGTGCTTTTCGTCACATTATGGAATATTTCGGACGTATTTATTGTATTTTTTGTATCCTGCTTGCTAAGTGAACAATCAGTGAATGCTCCCTGGAATAATATACTTTCGCAACAGGAGGCTATGAAAGACAATTTGTTTTTGGATAAAAGTGTAAGTAAATAAGTTTTTTTTATAGCTCAATGATTTATACGCGTTCTGAATATATTATATTCATTTTTGATGAGCTTGAATGTGTGGTCGATTAATAATTATTAATTTTTTTTCTTCTTCTTCTTTTAGCACTACAGCCCCTCTCGGGCCTTCGCTTAGAGATAGTTAGAGTATCTCATTTTCGATGCCGTATTGATTTTTTCGGAAGTTGGTATGGTCAGTACCATGCTCCCGTATGCCTGCTCAGCTATGATATGACCTGATTAGATCAGTACATATCACCACTGAGTGAACACTCATAGTCTGTCCGAAAAATCCCCTGAACTAAATCACGTTGCTCCCAACGAGACTTGAACCTGGGACCTTCAGCTTATGCGTTCATGCTCTATTCACTAGGCCACACAGACTATTTAATTTTTCTATTTGCACCTTATTTGACCACCCTTGAGTCGTTACAAATTATTAATTATTGCACTTACCTTGAATGCATTTTGATGTGATTACGCATCAGCATCAGCTAGGGTTTCTGAATTTCCGGCCTTTTCTTCTTCCCGGGAAAGTAAAAGTCATTCCAGAGATTCCCGGGATTCCCGGGAAAGTAAAAAATTTGAAAATAATAGCTACGAGTAACCCGGAAACCGGAAATATATCGAAATTGAAAAACAAAGTCATTCCTTTTCATAAATTTAATTTTCTGAAGATTATAAAACCACAATATTATATTATGTACATATGTATGTGTGTATATTCATGCATAAAATTATGAAAAATTAAATTAAAATAAGCTATACACAGTGCTATGAAGATAATATTTTAAATAAAAATATTTAAAAAATGTAATGTTTTTCATATGTATGTATATTGAATGACGTTAAAGCAAACAAAATGAAAATAATTAGACATTTTGCAAATACGACTTCAGGAAACATAAGCGATCTATACATTTATCACTAAGTCTCGTTCTAAGTTTTGATACAAACAATCCTGCCGCAGAAAAGGCTCTTTCAGCTTCTATTGATGTTGGCGGTATAGTTTTCAGAGCTTCACCCAATTTAATTATGTTAGAGGATTGATTTTCGAAAGCATCAAACAACAGAAATTCTTGCTTTATAATCTTGCTGAAGCTGGAGCTACTTTTGATATTGCCAGAACGTTGAATTCTTGTTTTTGACTGAAAAGCCTTCTCCAATCTTTCGCTCAGAGTTAGTGTTACTTCATTTTCTGAGCTCTCTTCTTCGGAAAATGAAGAGTTTGACGATGGTTCACCCTCCACGCAAAAAAGCCTCGTTATTATTTTTTTACCTTGTTGAATCAACGCGCTTTTAGTTGGTAAATATGGCAGATCAACAATTGCAGTAGCATTGTATTTTTTGCTACAATTTAGATACTGCATTAACCCAACTAAGCTTTTCGGGCGCCTTTCATTTATTCGTTGGATCAGAGAGCATTTCATGTGCTTGGAAAATTCTATATTTTGTTGATTTAACTCATCAAAAATGAAAGAAAACACTCCTTCCGCAGTTAACAAAGTTGCACTTCGATTACCCAGTTTTTCTAACCCAATTTTGAAAGGCTTTAAGCAAGCTGCAATGGCACTCAAGTTTCTAATTCTTCATGAGTCAAAGTCATGGGCACTTTGATATCAATTAACGCCTTAGAAATTGCTGATTTTATATCTAAAAATCGTTGAAACATATCTAACAAGCTATTCCAACGTGTTTTAGTATCTAAGTAAACCATCTTTTCATGCCCAAACTGTGCTTTGACATAATTTTGTAAAATATCATTCTTCAGAGGCGATTTTCGAAAGAATTTTACAATAACTCTTACTTTATTTACAGCTTCATTAATATCAATTTTAGGAGTTATTTCTTTATAAGCTATATTACATATGCCTTCCATTGATAGACCCGCGTCAAATTCTATATTAATGGCCTTATCTAAATCTTCAATTAGCTCATCGCTTTCATCCCTATCTTCTTCTATCTGTGATATATTTATTTCATTAGGAGTCTCTTCAAAATCTACTCTTTTTTTATAAAGAACATCACACACAGCCAGATGTATAGCGTGAGCATAGCATAAGTGATACTCGCAGTTCATAATTTTTCCGAGCTTCACCATCATGCTTGCACCATCAGTAACACATGCAACTATATGGGTTTCAATAGAAATTTTGAATTCCTTCAACTTATTCCTCACCATATCAACACAATTTTCCGACGAAAAGGATCCACTTATTCTCATCATTCCCAAATTAAAGAACTTTAGTTCATTAAAATGGACGTTTAAATTTAAATATCGTCGGTTTTTGAGCGATGTATATTCGTCCAGCGTCAAACTACAACGTTGTCCTGCGTTTAATTTTGAACAAATTTCGATTATTACTTGACTTTTCATTAAGTCATATTGTTTGTATATAAGCTTCATTACGTCGCCAGGGTTTTGAGGTAATGCAAATCCTTTGTCACGTAACAAATCCCTTATGAAGTTACTTTTTGTAATTGCATTCACCGTGAATCCATCGAGGTAAACGAGCTTACTAACTATTTCCCCCAGTGTTTCTCTATGAGCGGGAAGGAAATATGTAACGAGTAACTTTTTTTGTTTAGTGCATTCAGTTTTATCATCACTATCTTTCTTTCTTTTGTTGGTTTCACTACAACCTGATGTTGACAAATCAGATTGAGTACCTTTTGTTACATTATGTTTTACATGTATGTAAATGTCGAAGCAAGCCACTTGTTGACCAACCTCTACACTTTAATATGCAGAGTGCGTTGTGCAACCTGGCATCATTGCGGCCTTTGGGCGCAGTAGAAGGACTATGCGCACCCCGGAGCGCCCAGTGCAAGACGTACACAATCCGGATCAAGCTGCGACACCAACAGAGGCCAGTGTAAGACTGGGGGAGGGAGAAGTTTTGCCGTTGGCCGACGCCACTTCAAACGCGACCCAAGCGATAGAAGCAAAAGGGCTAGGAAAAGGGGGTCTCTCCCAAGAGGTGGCGCCAAATAACACAATCGCCCTTGACCGCGCCGAAGAGGAGTGGCTTACTCGGAAAGCGGGGAATATCGTCAAACAACTGAGGGCTGCCTGCGAAGTGCAGAAAAACATAGGCAAGAGTGTCAAGAATGGCATTCTTGAACTGGAGGAGCTTTTTGGCCGCATAACGCACTACAGGCGGAGGTGGCTTGCAACCGAAAAGCACCAAAAAGACACGCTCTCCCTCGAGGCATCAGTGGGTCCTAGCAGCAGCAAAAGAATGGCCGGTAGCCCAATTGAAGGCGACCGTGAGAAAACGAGGAAGGACGAGACCATAAACGAAGTTGACACTCCAGGCGAGGAGTTTCATGTGGTGCGAAACAAGGCAGCGAAAAAAGCGGCCAAAAAGCTACTCCTAGAAAAAACAGACAAAGAGCTCAACCACAAAAAGAACAAAGAACCCCCGATATACCGCAGAAAACAAAAAGCAAACCACGGCGCAAACCCTTGCGAGAGGCACTGCTTATTAAACCAACTAAGGGCCGAACTTACGCAGATATCCTCCGTGAAATTAAAGGAGCGGTCATGCCAGACGACACCAACACTGCCATCAAAGCAGTTCGACCAACCCGGACCGGTGGCTTGCTGGTGGAATTCGGGCCAGAGGCCACAAACAAAGATGCATTCCGTGACGCGGTTCAAAAGGTTCTTGGAGATGCGGTAACGGTTGCCTCGCTCGAACCAATTGCCACCCTGGAAATCAGGGACCTCGACTGCGTTACGGACAAAGCTGAAGTAGAGGATGCCATTAGGAGGGAGTTTCCCAGCTTAAGTGAAGTCAAGGCAAGATTGACACGTGAAAACACAAGGGGGCAACGCATGGCTATTGTCGAACTAGCTGATAAAAACGCCCAGCAAATCCTGGCGAAGGGCAAAATTAAGATAGGTTGGGTGATCTGCAGGATACGGAGAAGAGCGATCCCTATCCGCTGCTTCAGATGCTTCGAATACGGACACATCGCGTATGGCTGTAGGGGACCCGACAGGAGATCTCTGTGCTACAAATGTGGTGAAACGGGGCACAAAAGGAAGGAGTGAACGAACGAGGCAAAATGCATTCTTTGCAAGGATGCTAAGCTAGCACCCGGCGACCTCAAACATGAGCCGGGGACAGGGAGATGCTGGGTTTTCAAGGAGGCCCTAACTAAAGCCAAATCGATACTCAAATGATCCGTATCCTGCAGGTCAATTTGCACCGAAGCACAAACGCCCAGGACCTACTTGAGCAGTTTGCGAGGGATAAGAAAGCTGACCTCCTGTTGCTGAGCGAGCAACATCATAACAAGGACTCGCAAGCGTGGTACCCTGACAAATCTGGTACCTCGGCCATCTGGGTTCGAGGCAGCGCCCGCCTTCAGGTGCAGGGCCTTGGACGTGGGGATGGTTTTGTGTGGGTGCGGTGTTCAGGGATAACATATTTCAGTGTTTATCTGACGCCTAACGAGGCAATGCGATCTTTTCGAACCAAACTCGATGCCCGGAGGACGCTGTCTCGAACACAGAGGGCCACATGTTGGTCGGGGGAGATTTCAACGCTAGAGCCATTGAATGGGGTATGCCACAGTCCGACCCAACGGGAAAGCAAATCTTGGACATGGCGGCCAGAACAGCGCTTTTTGTCCTAAATACTGGTAACACCCCTACTTTCCGCCGCTGGGGTTGCGTAGGAACCATACTCGATGTGACACTCGCTTCGGAGTCCCTTGTACCCAGAGTACACAACTGGCGAGTACTAGAGGACTACTCAGCTAGTGATCACCAGTATATAGCTGTTGAGGACTGGGAGGATGGACGTTGAGAGGTTTGCTGACGCGCTTATGGCAGGCCCACCGTTGCTGGGAGCTCCGCCAGGGAGTGGAGGCCTACAGCCAAGGACTTGGTGAGCTCAACTATGAGTACCATCATAGCTGCTTGCGAGTCTTCCATGCCCCGTCGGAGACCCCGACATGGTAAGCCTCCAGTATACTGGTGGTCAAACGAGATCGCCGAACAAAGAAGCGAGTGTCACAAACTTCGGCGAGAGGCCCAGCGGGCGCGAACACGGGAGGAGGCAGACACTAGGCTAGCAGCATACAGGTCCGGCAGGAAATATCTTCGCAGGCTTATTAACAAGAGCAAGGCCCGATGCTGGCAAGACCTCGTGGATGATCTAAATAGGGATCCGTGGGGCCTTGGCTACAAGCTGGTTATGGGGAAACTTGGTGCCCTACGGAAGCCTTGTATACATGACGCGGAAAAGATGGACGCGATAGTGCGGGGACTCTTCCTCGCCCATCCCGTCCGTGTTGACGCTGTCCATGGTGAAACAGCAGTCGAGTGCCCACTCTTCACACAGCTGGAACTGGAGGAGGCAGTCCTCTCCCTGAAAGCGAGGAAGGCTCCAGGTCCAGATGGTGTTCCAGCTGAGGCTTTGCAGCTCGTCTATCACCATTGTCCTGACTTGCTGCTCAGCACATTCAACGCTTGCCTACGGGACGGGGTTTTCCCGGTACGATGGAAGGTGGCGAGGCCCGTGCTGGTCAGCAAGGGGAAGGGAAATCCCGAATCGCCATCTGCATACCACCCGTTATGCATGCTAGACACGGCTGGGAAAGTGCTAGAGAAACTCATCAAGGGAAGACTCACTGACGCGATTCGTGCTGCTGGGGACCTATCTCCCCGGCAGTACGGCTTTAGAGCAGGACGTTCTACCATTGATGCGATTGCAGAGGTGGTGAACGCGGTCCAAAAGGCAGAGGCATATAGTCGCACCGAGCGACGGATCGTCCTGTTGGCGAAACTCGACGTCAGGAATGCCTTCAACTCCGCTAGATGGGTGGATATTCTGGACACGCTGGAAAACTCTTTTCAAGTTCCAGAATATCTAATGCGGCTTTTGAGGAACTACCTAAAGGACCGAAGCCTGCTCTACAACACGACACAGGGCCAACGAAGGATGGGAATTACATCGGGTGTTGCCCAGGGATCTATCCTTGGTCCGGACCTGTGGAACGTGTCTTACGATGGGCTACTGAGACTTGAGATGCCAGATGAGTCACGCTTGGTCGGCTATGCGGATGATGTTGCGGCTCTGGTCGCCGGACGCACCGTTGAACAAGCGCAACTTAGGCTAGGTATGCTGATGCGCCGAGTGAGGGACAGTTTAGCACTGGAGAAAACCGAAGTGGTCATCTTGACAAAAAAAAGAATCCCTAGAGTAAGGATGATCAGTATTGGAGATATACAGATCGAATCGAAGCCAGCGGTGAAGTACCTGGGGCTACTGATCAACTCGAAGATGAGTTTCTCTGAGCAAATCAGGGCAACGGCTGAGAAGGCTGCTTCGGGAATATCGGCCCTGAGTCGACTTATGGCCAACGTAGGGGGACCCAGCCCATCAAGAAGACGCCTCTTGATGAGTGCTGTAGGGTCAGTGCTAATGTACGGAGCAGAGGTATGGGGCGACGCTCTCGGCAAGGAGGTATACCGAAAACGATTGGCACAGGTACAGAGAAGAGGAGCACTGAGAATTTCATCTTCGTATCCAACAGTCTCCGACTCGGCGGTGAGAGTGATTGCAGGCGTGATACCTGTCGCCCTCCTTGCTAGAGAGCGCCACGCTATTTACCTGCGCCGAAACGAGGATGCGAGGGAGATGGTTGTCCACGAGGAGAGACAACGCTCGCTCAACGATTGGCAGCAGTCTTGGAGGAATTGCACGAAGGGAAGGTGGACTGCGCGCCTCATCCCGGATGTGAGACCGTGGCTAAATCGAAGGCATGGTGAGACTGACTTCTATCTGACCCAGCTTTTGAGCGGGCACGGGTGTTTTCAGTCTTACCTGCACAAGATCGGCAAGTCACGGTCTCCCGATTGTCGGTTTTGCCCAGGAGAGGAGGACAATGCCTGTCACACATTTTTTGCGTGTACCAAATGGGCCAGTCTCTGAAGGGAACTCTACAGGGAGACGGGAGAGCTCACCCCGGATAATATAGTTGCGGTGATGCTCGAATCGGTTGACAAATGGAACCAGGTGGCACATTATGCTCGGGCAGTCCTAAAATATAAAAGGGACTCACAGCAGCCGGGGGCACTGGGGCTGGGGGATCGCTCTTCTGGCAATTCCTCTTCCCCTCTCCCGTCCCGCTAGGAAAGGGACTCCCCAGCTTGAAGGCGCCCCACGGCGTAACAAAACGAGACCCGGCCCAAAGTAATGTGTCAAACGGTTCCAGGCTAGGCTCTCAGATTGACAGGGGAGGTGTTTAGTGGGTAGTCCAAGGGTATCCTCCATGGGAGTCCCACACTGCCAGACTCCGCGGGCATAAATGCCTTCACCTCCCTACCACAAAAAAAAAAATATGCTCTTGCATTTAATACATTTTGCAGTTTTATCGTTTTCTTTTATGAAATGCTGCCAAACGAAGGACTTCGAAGTAGAGTCAGACATGGCTATATTTATAATTTAAACCTAACATAATATTGAAATACAAACATAGAGAACAATTTTATTTGAAAAATGTCAATTTGAAAAGGTGGAGCTTTGAAACAATAGTAATTCAATTCATCCTCAATAAGTCGTAAGTCTTTTTCGTCTGATTGGCTTGAATTACACGACGGTGAAAATGCACAAACTGACGACAGTTTCACTTACCCAAATAATTTTTTAAAGTATCTGATCCAAGAACAAATTGACCACAGATCACACAACTATCCTTATTGAAGAACACTTTTGGACTCCACGCAAAACAAGCAAACCATATGACACTTTTTACTAAAAAGAATGAAGTGACTGATTTTTCTACAGAAGGTAGTGTTTACATATATTAAAATGTTTACATTCTAAGTTCTTTTTCAACGTATTAAACATTGTACAGAATGTCCATAAAGGCAAAGAAAAATTTTGCCATAGGGTGAAAAATATTTTTTTTACTATGGATTCTAATAGCAATAATAAATTGTCAAGTGGGACTGATGGGATGAAATATTGGCAATCATTTAATCGTTTGGTTGCACTGTATTAACTAAAACAAAGGTCTGAAGTTAGTTCATATATGTAACCATTTGATACATTTTTCTTACTACTAGAAGTCAACAGAAAAGTATTTTTAAAGTGACCCACCCAATCCCATATACATATCATAGTACATAGGGCCACGCGCGCCAGCAATTTTATTCCTTTAGCATGGCATTATGTAAACAATAAATATTAGAAGTTTGACGCGCAAACAGTGCATCCATTGGGCGAGTTTAGACGATTCAGCCTACTGCCGGCCGCAAACAGGTTAATCAAGTTTTCTTGGACAAGAAGGACGCCACGTCGAAAGAAGGCAATCTCGACGTCGCGTCCTTCTTGTCCAAGTAAACTTAATTAACCTGTTTGCGGCCGGCAGCAGCCTGAATCGTCTGAACTCACCCATTGAATTCATAAAAAAGGTGCACGGGTTTTACGAACCTGACGAAATGGCACGACGCTTGAACCGGGATACTGAATATTATTCATATAAACCTCTCCAACATTGAATTCTTAGGGGATCATGACTGAAATACATTTTAAAATAATCTGTTTACATGCTGTGACGGAAAAAAGTCTGAAAGTTGAATTGCTTCGATTGAAATGTGATCGAAGTCATTAAAATTCTGGATTTAATTTTTTCCCGAGAAATCCCGGGAACTAAGAAAATTTCCCGGGATTACGAAAAATGGGAATATTGGGCCATTTCCCGGCATCCCGGGAATCCGGGATCAGCACAACCAATTGAAAGCAGAAGTTTAAGGGGACTTGTATGTGAAATTTCCCAATAAGACTTTATTTCCACCTGTTATATCTCAGCAACTATCAGCAATTGTGTTTTATAACTAAGCATACAGTTCAAAGAAGAAACAAGGATAACATACAAGGTTTTAGTTTAACTTAAGTGGCTTTTTTATGTTTTTCAAAAATTAACAAAATATTAAATTAAATGGTTTAAATGCAAATTTTCGATACCAACTACACGAAAAATGTTGCAGCTACTGCCTCAAATTTGTATTCTGAACCTGAAACACATATAGAGCATTCTCAAACACTGAAAAAATAAAAAAAATAAAAAAAAATTCTTTTCAAAAAAAAATCCCCGTTGGCAGCACCAGCCGGAAAGGTAAATTTCTCGTATGTAGCGTAAGGTTTCGAAAAAGAAATTGGACTTCTTATTGCAATTTTTGTAGCACTACATGGGTATTTATTATTGTGTCTGGGTGATGAAAGTGACTAGTTGTTATGATGAGACAATAATAATACACACGTTGATTGATACTTATTTGTATTGAACACAATAGACATGTTACATCGGGGAAGGCCGATACGAGACTGACTGTCAAAGGAACGGCACAGAGAAAATAACGATTCACAATAGGGCTGGGCTGGAGATTTGAAGTATAGTCTCCCCCACATAATTAAAACATATAGAAATATAATTTTAATTCTATTATTCGGTGACATAGCCTTTCAAGAAGTTTGGAGGACGTCGTTGACGAGCAGATCTACGTGGTGGTAGCGTCGGGTTGTTTGTGTTCCCGTCTTACTGGAGTGCCAGTGAGTGTTTCTGGCTGATTGGCACCAGGCGCAGTCAATGGCGTAGGCTGTGTGTCCATTGGTGGTAACTCATCAGCTGGCATGTGTCGATATGGAACACCTGGGCTTGGGGCTGGTCTTTGCTGAGATGATAAGGTGACTTGTTTCTTCGGGACCATTATTGAAATTAGTTGGTCGATGTGCCTTTTTATAGTTTGGCCTGAGTCTAAGTCAATGATATAATGGTACTGACCCAGTTTTTGTTCGACAGTCCCAAACTGCCTGCTGTCTTGATTGTTCAGGTGCATTCCTGCCTGAACTCTCTCTCCCATTTGGAATGAGCGGATGTGACAGCTGCTTCGGCTCGTTGGCATTACTGATTTTCTGTTAGGCAGGGGAGCATCAAGGCGTATTCTAATTTTCCTTTTCAGGTAAAGTTCTGCTGGTGACCGTCCGTAGGCTAATGGTGTGGCACGGTATCGAAAAAGGATATTATGTACCTTTGTGGCTATTGGTGATGGGTCTTCAGCTGCAGCTTTCAATCTTCTTTTCAGGGTTTGTATATTTCTTTCTGCGAGGCCATTAGTTGATGGGAGACCTGGCGCAATAAACTTCTGAAACATTCCCCTTCCTTTACAGTGTGTCTGGAACTTTTCACTTTTAAATATGGCAGCATTATCTGATACTAGGACAGATGGGTAGCCATGCACAGAGAATATGGTTTCTAGGAGTGTGATAGTTGATGCTGATGATGGTGCTTCTTTGAGTATTCGAACTTCAGCCCACTTGGATTTTGCATCGACACACATTAAGAAATAATGGTTGTCGAGGGGGCCTGCATAGTCAATATGTACCCTCACCCAGTTGTCATCTGGTGGGTCCCATGGATAAATAGCGGCTTTCTGTGGATTGTGCTGAACTTGGGCACAAGATTCACAGGTTTTAACAATTTGCTCGATGTCCTTGTCTAAACGTTCCCAATATACATATTGACTGGAGAGTTGTTTCATTTTTGTAATGCCCAAGTGTGAGGCATGCAGTTCTTCCAGGATTTGGCGTTGTAGAGATTTTGGTATGACTAGGCGGTCCAATCTGAAAAGCATACCGTTAAAGATAGTGAATGGTTCACCTCTTTGACTGGTTCTGAGGCTGGTCATCAGGGCTTGAAGGTTTTCATCTTTGGCTGTTTCTTCAATAATAGTTTCTGAAATTATAGCTGGGCTGGAGATTTGAAGTATCGTTTCAGCATACAACGCATTGACTTCTTCATTCATTGATGTTTCAGATGTTCTGAGCAGTTGGGGAATTGGAACCCGAGAAAGACAAGCTACGTTCTCGTTGTCTTTTCCTTTTTCACAGCGTACCGTGAAGTCCAATCCACTTAGAAAGGAGGCATAGCGTAAAAGACGGGCAGATGTCATCTAAGGTGATGCTCGATGTGGATGAAAGATACGAGATAGCGGCTCGTTATCGGTGACAAGGGTGAAGTTTCTGGCATAAGCATAGTTGTAGAAGTGTGTGGCTGCGTAAATGATAGCCAAGGCTTCTCTATCAAGTTGACTGTAATTGCATTCAGCTTGGGTCAAAGCTCGAGAGGCATAAGCAATAGGCTTTTCATGACCTTCCACTTCATGACTCAAAACAGCTGCAATACCGGTCGGGCTGGCGTCTGTTGTGAGGATCAAGGGTTTTGCTAGATCAAAAGTGTTAATACCCTTTCGCTACGCAACTCCGACTTTAGGTTTAAGAAAGCAGCTTCAGTGGAGGCTGACCAAACGAATTTTCCATCTTTTTTGAGTAGGCGTCGTAGATGAAAAGATTTTGTGGAGAAATCAGGAATGAACTTTGCATAATATGTCACCATACCCAAGAATCGTCTTAATTCCTCTACATTTTTAGGACGTGGTATGTTGAAGACGTCTTGAATTTTCACAGGTGACACTTTAACTTTATTAAATGAGACCATGTGACCAAGATAGCTGATACTTTCTTTGAAGAAGGAACACTTATTTTTATTTAGATGGAGATCGTTTTCCTTGAGTCATTCCAAACAAGCAATCAGGTTTCTTGTACATTCTTCCATTGATGAGCCATGGCAGATAATGTCATCAAAATATGCTTCAACGTTTGATAGGCCATTGAGAATTTGTGAGAGTATTCTATTGAATTCAGATGGTGCTGTTTTGATACCAAAACTGAGACGATTCATTTGAAATGTGCCCTTATGTGTCGTGATTGTTTGGATTTTCTGTCCTTCCGCATCCACTTTGAAGTGTAAATATGCCTTGTATAGGTCGAGTTTGCAGAAGTACTTTGAATTTCTGAGGCTGTGCAAGACTTCATCAATTGGATGATTAGCTGAGACTAATTTTGCGTTGACTCCACATTTGTAATCAACACATAAACGAACCCCTTCATCAGGTTTAGGTATTACGACGAGTGGTGACCCCCAGTCGCTTGAGGATACTGGAGTAATAATACCTTGTGACTCAAGAGTTGCAAGTTCTTCCTCAACTCGCTGGTGCAGTGTAAAAGGGACATCGCGTTCCCTAGTAAAGATGGGTTTTACTCCTTCCCTGAGCTGAAGTTTTATTTCTAGTCTTGGCACACAACCTATGCGTTCTTCGAAAATAGTTGCGTATTGTCTGAGTATGTCTTCAAGAGGAGTGACAGCGTTGATTGTAACTACATGATCCGAAGTGAGCCGTTCTTTATCGATTTCTTTGAGATCAATTCCGAGAGTGCGAATCCATATTCGACCCAGAAGTGCATCAAATCCTGCAGGAACAATGAATAGGTCCGCATCAATTTCTCTATTTTTATATTTGACCGACAGTGAGACTTTCCCTAAGGGCTTTATTATATGAGCTGAGTAAGAGCGGAATGATACCTGTGTTGGTTGTAGTGTAGCATTGAGACCAAGACGTTTGAATGCTGTCTCTGATAGAAGTGAGAATTTGGCTCCTGAATCGACTTCAAATGCCTGTGGCTTGCCATTGAGAAACACTTTGACGATAAATTAATCAGAACCTGGGCTGAGCTCGTATAAGTCTTCAGTGCAGTGAATGTGACCAACACCATATTCTGAGTCAGAGTTTTGATCATTCTGAGAAGACTGTGTTGCGATGGCATGTGTCTTTGCATTTCGAAGAATGGTGGTGATACAGACCTTGGACACATGACCAATTTTCTTGCAGGAAGTGCATTTAAGCGCGTTGCGGTCGATTTTGCATTGATTTGCCTTATGGTTTGCCCTGCCACATTTGAAACAGAGTCCATCAACGCCCAAAGAACGATAGTCAACCCGTGTCATGTGTTGGGACTGTGCGCGTTGGTGTGAACTAGGACTTGTATTTCGACTTTGGTTGGGTTGTGATTTCCTATGTGACCTGTTGACCCTTGAGACATTGTTTGTGTCACTACTGTGATTGGTGAAATTATCTGGGATTTTGGTAAACTGGTTGCTTTCAAAACGTGATGCTTCCAATGCTGTGGCTTTGTTGAGCAGCTCATCGAAATTTTTAAACGCATAGTGTTGTAAGAGCTGTTCTTGAATCCAGTTTTCTTTTACTCCTCTAACAAATCGGGCACATAAAACGGTGTCAGCAATGGAAATCACTGATTTGCATTTACATTCAACATAAAAATTACAATCTTTCGATTTCTCCTTCAGGGATGCAACGAATTCTGAGATTGATTGTGTTGGCTGCTGAGTAACATTTAGGAAATAATGCTGAGCGACTATAGTTGAGACAGGCGGTGACAACATATTTTTGAAAAGTTTGGTTAGCTCAACAAATGGAATATCTTTCATGGGTTTCTCAGGACCCAATAATGCAGCTAAGTTGTTATAATGCGTAGAGCCAATTGATGCACACAACAATTGAGACATTGTGATAGGGGAATCCACATTTTGAGACTACAGTAATTGTCAAAACGTTCTAAATAAGAAGTAAATCTTTCCTTCTTGGCGTCATATGATTCGAATGGTGAGACTTGGGGAGCTGAACTGGATCCACTTGTCCCCAATGCGGCAGTGAAGACTGAGAGAAATTGTTCGAATTGTTGTTGATCCATTTTCCCAGCTGGAGCTGTCTCGGAAACGACACGAAAATAATGGCGGCTGAAAACGTGGCGGCTACGCGGCGGAATCTAACTGTTTCACTGTGTCACACTGGTTTTCACTGGCAGTTGCAAACGTTTTAATCCTCGTCGCCAACTTATTGTGTCTGGGTGATGAGTGTGACTAGTTGTTATGATGAGACAATAATAATACACACGTTAATTGATACATATTTGTATTGAACACAATAGACATGTTACATCGGGGAAGGCTGATACGAGACTGACTGTCAAAGGAACGGCACATAGAAAATAACGATTCACAATATTTATTAACAGAAAGGATCTGCCGCCGTTCGTATTTGGAGACCCTTCATAGAGGTGCAAATATTTTGCTAATTAAATTGAGTTGCACACGTATGGATCACATATTGAAAATCGGCGGGTAATAAATTGTTATAAACATATTTATACTCGTTTCGCCCTTCTCACATTTGCTGTTTATACATTTCACAGTGGTTACCACACAAAGGTGATAACTTTTTGGCTTAAATGGCTCAAATAGTTAATTTCAAAAGATTTCCATAAAAGTTTAATCAGCACTTGCATTGCCATTAACATATACATTTTCGATTCTTTTCTGAACCATCATGGGCCGTTATTTTGAATTTTTATTGAAAACGGTTGTTAAAATTATTAAGCTGTAAATTTTCGAATTTTTTATTTGTCATCCGATTTGCATAATTAAATTAAATTAACTTGCCTCAATAACTTATAATTTCAAGTTTTATCGGAATCTGTTGAGAAACTTTGCTGCTAGAGGGCTACAAAAATGAAAAAAAAGGTTTATGTCACCCCCCTGTATGGGGAGATCCCCTTAAACACTTTAAAATATGTTCTTACACTGCTAATTTCAAGAGGCACCACTTTGACCTACGTAGAAAATTTCCTCATTCTAGCTCATGTGGTTTGCGAGAAAGCTTGTGACACACGAACAAACGGACGGACGGACAGACAGACAAGTCGCGATTTTATAATTTTTTAGGGTATTGTTAAAAATATTTCACAATATTTAAAAAATATTCTGATTTATAAATACGTTCAAGATAAGTCATTCAATACGTTTCCATGAACGAAATTCATTATTTCAGTTGCTACTAAAATAGCGAATTGCCCTTGTCCCTGACCTTTGGGATCCGCCATTTTGAATGCATGCTTTTGATTTTGGACAATTTTAAATCTCTATGGGCTAGGACCTCATCAATCAATGTGCCAAATCTCGTTCAAACCGGAGTTTCACTCTAGACAGGGCAAAATATTTCAATTTTTAGTGGAAATGGCAGCTTAAAAATATTGGGTTTTAAATTTTCGACTTTTGTATTTTTCATTCATTTTTAATAATTTTCTGCATAATACAAGAACATAGTAGAGAAATCCATAATCTCAAGTTTCATCAGAATCCGCTGGAAAATGTAACCGCTAGAGGGCCACGAAAACCTTAAAAAAACGCATATTTAAAACGCCGCCATTTTGAAATTTGCACATGCATGATCACCAAAATATTAAAAACTGTAGATCTAAGTAATGCCTATCTTTCATATATATCAGACTAAAATTGCGACTTTTAGAAGCCTATGAAGTTTTGAGTTTCAACTGGCCGCCATTTTGTTTTTTGAGACCTGACATCCAGTTTGTTCATGTAATTCTTTAGATACATATAATTTCTATCTAAATGCTGAATTTCATGAAAATCTGTTGAAAGCTTTGACCACTATTTCAACAACAAAATGTTGCACGTTTTCCGACCTTTGAGCGGCCGCCATTTTGTTCCTGCCGTACCGACTTTGAATTTTTTATTGTGAGGTTCATCACATACATCAGAAAACCTTTGTACCAAATTTCATCCAAATCGGAGCTATACTTTGGTCAGAGCAGAAATCACGATTTTTCGTCTAAAATGGCCGCCATTTTGTTTTTGCCCCGTCGATATAGCTGGTTCACGAACTTAACCGAGATATTAATCCAATACACCATTTCTGAAAATTTGGTGAAAATCGGAGCAAAATTGCAACCTCTAGCGTGGTCACAAATTTCGTTATATCCCATATATATATACATATGTATATATACATATATATATATATATATATATATATATATATATATATATATATATATATATATATATATATATATATATATATATATATATATATTTTAAGGCTACGGTAATAAAACCTGAGTTTGAAATAGATGTTGGTACTCAAAACTATCACGCAAAATTTAGTTGAGATAACTCGAACGGTTTGGATTGGAAAAATTGATGTTGCGGGAAACGAAGCTCAAAGATGGGAGTAGGTGTCCGGCGGGCTCAAAATTCTCCTGGGCCATGATTCAGTTCATTTTCAGCATATTTTCAGCTTATTTTTATGTTATTCAGTAGTTTGATAAAGACTATAAGTCTCTAAAGAATTCTGTAAAAAAACTTGCGGTTAGCTCACAAAACACAAAATGGCAGCTAGTTGAAAACTCAATGCTTCAAAGACTTTTAAAAGTCGTAATTTTATTTATAAAGCAGACCATTTTTAGGATATTGTAAAATATTTTTACAATCCCCTTAAAAATTATAAAATCGGAACCTATCTGTCCGTCCGTCCGTTTGTGCATAACAGCAAGTTTCCTCGCAAACCCCATGAACTAGAACGATAAAATTTTCTACGTACTCGTATGTCAAAAGTGGTGCCTCCCAAGAAAATATTTTAAGGTGTTTAAGGAGGGGTTTTCTATACAGGGGGGTTTGTGTTTGATGACTCAAAAAAAATTTTTATTTTCGTAACCCTCTAGCATCCAAGTTTCTCCACAGATTCCGATGAAACGTGAAACTATGGATTACTAAGGCAAATTAATTTAACTTGCACAAAATTATGCAAATCGGATAATAAATAAAACAGTCGAAGATTTTCAGCTACACATTTTTAGCAGCGCATCGTAGATTTTTGCGCTGTTCAGAGGAAAACTCCAATTCGAATAAGATTGAGCATAGCAGATCAGACCGAATGACTGATATCTGTGGAAATTATCAAAAACTAAACGCTCAAGTTTAAAATGGCGACCCCTGATGGCTCAGAAAAGAATTAAAAATTTTATATTAATGGCAATGCAAGTGTTGACTAAACTTTTATGGAAATCTTTTAAAATTGACTATTTGAGCTATTTAAGCCGACAAGTTATCACCTTTGCATGGTAACTACTGATTAATGTGTAAACAACAAATATGGGAAGGCTAAAACCTGTATTTATTATGTTTATAACAATTTATTATCCGCAGATTTTCAATTGTAATCCATAAGTGTCAAACTCAATAAGCAAAATATTTGCGCCTCGAAAAAAGGTCTCCAAATACGAACGGCACAGATTCTTTTTATGTGGTGCTACAAAAATTGCAGTAAAAACTCTAATAACAGCCAAGCCAAATTCTTTTTCGAAATCTTACGCTCCATACGAGATATTTACTTTACCAGCTGGTGCTGCCAATGGGGATTTTTCTGTCTTCCGTTGCTTTTGATTTTATAACCTTTTCGTTTTTGGTCATTTGTGTTTCTTTGTTGAAAGTCAATTTGCCAATTAGCTTCTCTAGCGAATGAATATACATTGGGAGTTTAAATTAAGGCTCTCAGTTCTTACCAATATAATTGATTCATTTTGATGTACGATCGCTTATTCTATTTTCTTAATTTTGCTTACTTTGTTAATCATATCATTCATAACTCTAAATTCAAATCAAAATTTCACTACAGCCCCTCTCGGGGCTTCGCTTCCTGCAAATAGCGCCTACAACTATCTCGGTCCATTGACCGCGTCCTCCAATTTCGAAATCCGAGCAGCGACGAACTGTCTTTGTCGACAAAGTCAGACCAGCGTTCCCTCGGTTTCCGCACTGGCCTTCGGCCTTCAGTTCTACCAACGAATACCTTTCTGGGTATCCGTTGTTCGCCCATACGATTCATGTGTTCAGCCTATTGCAGCTACCGCAGTCGTACAATCCTTGAGACCTCCAATTTATCGAAATTTCATACAGCTCATGGTTGTATCGAATTCACCATTGGTCCGCATTTAGCTTCGCTCCGATTATTCGCCTCAGGAATCGTCGCTCAAAGGCGTTCAATATATTTGTGGATACTTGGATTGGGGTCCATGTTTTACATCCATATCAAAACACAGGTTTTATCGCAGATTTGAATACTTAAAGCTTTGTTTTCCTGTGTATACAGCTGGTCTTCAAGATTGTCAAAACCGAATAAAATATTTTATTTGCGAGCTGTATTCTTCAGCGTATTTCGTCTCTTTCATTGCGCGTTTTCATTATTTTGGCACCTGAATATTCAAATTTGCTCACATTTTCGATACTGTATTCATCAAGTGTGATATTTTGTGTATTTGAGGTATTTTTGCTTGACTGCGTCATGAGCTTTGCTTTATTTTCATTGATCTGTAGCCCTACTAGTTTTGCTTCTCTGTCAAGTTTCAGGAAGATTTCTTTGGCAGTTGTTAATGATCGTGGCAAAATGTTGATGTCATGCGCACGCATAGGTTACTAAAGGGCTTTCCAAGGAAAGGTGTTATTTTGAATAGCCCGAAACTTTTGAAGCTGTATTTTTTTGACGTTTGTCAAGTTAAAACTACGCTATTAATAAAAATGGAACGATGCACGCTTCAACAATGCACTGAAATTATTAAAATTACCCGTGCACGTCACTCAAGAACAGCCGAAAATATTGCTGTTGTAGCCGAAAGTGTTGAAGGAAACCCAGGTTTGTCCATTGTAGTGAAAGGTAGGTATAAATGTCCGTGAAGGACTGCAGTGAAGGTCGGCTGCCTCAGCGAAGGAAGATGTTGATATCCGCCGAGAATGCCCTTGTCTGGGTACGCGTGAATACGCTGGCAGGCTAGCATTGCGGTGTCGTGGGGCGGGTTCATTTCCTCAGCACAAGGACCCACTACAAAAGAATTTCGCATTCACGAATTCTCAGGTCTCAAAAAAAAGGGAAAATGAATTGCTCAGAGAAAAAGTTGAAACGAGTGAAAACAGACGGACTTAGGTAAACGTTGTCGTTACCCGACGATTCTCATGGCCCACAAATAAGAGTGGGGCAATCGGATGTTGGTGTTGCCCTCTCGCACCCGCCCAACCGGATCAAGATCCATAAATGTTGCAGTGGCCATGTATTTCCCTTCTGAGAGGAAAACTCATACAACCTAACTTGTATGAGCCTTTCCATCAGAAAAGAAATATACGAATGACCAATTTATATCATAGAGTTATGTGAGTGAATCACATAACCCTATGCCATAAAAAGGCACCTTGCTCGAGGCCACTCAACCCGCAAGAGTCCCTGAAACAAAAAGTAGGTTAGAGTGTGCCCGATGGCTACCTTATTTTTGGTGGGGAAGGCCTTACATTGTGCCGGGTCCTATGACCCGTCAGACGGGACAAAAATGAAAAGACCAGCATTCTAATCTAATAATTCATTATTATTGTTTTCATTCTTCCCACACAATTTCAACAAACATGGTTCTCTAATTATTGTAAGACGATTCCAGTTGTTTCAATTTTAAAACAATTTAAAAACAATACATATAAAAAAATTAAAAGCAATCAAAAGCAATATAAATAACAAATTTAAAGCAAAAGCAAACGTTGTTTATAAAAGAAAATCTAAAGGCAATAAAAAGCAATATATTTAAAAAACTTAAAAGGCAATAAAAGGGTACCTACCCATCCTCCTCGACGAGCGCTCGTTGATGTGGTGGGCAGTCCTGAAAGTTAACTTGTGTGAAATTTCTTTATCAACTAATTCATCCGATCAAAGATTTGCTGCACGATGATCCCAAAAGATTTCATAGTTGAATCAATCATCGAATAAATTTAACAGTTCGTCAATGTGATTATACTCAAGGAAGGATGGAACCGAAGTATGCCCCGTCGCGGGTAAAAAGTTAGAAGTCTCTTCTCTCAAGCTCAGATTGTATAATGGACACGAAACCTGATCGGTGTTTAAGCTTGCATTCCATTATTGCCAATTATATCAAAGTCTACAGCTCTCGGTTCTCCATGCTGGTGGAAATTTTGTTCAATACCATAACAGAGAGAATACCCCTTCACTCTTTGAATGTATTCAGGCCGTTAAAGATTTTCTCAGGCCTTGAATCACCAATATAAGGACGTTCAATTGCATTTGGCGAAGGGAAATTGTAAGTTACGACATGATTGTTTACTTCACTTACGAAATGCAATTATATGCTCGGGTCTCTGTCACACAATAACCATTGCAATAGAAGTAAAAAGCGAAGGCGGAATGTATTGAAAAACAAACGAAGACTATCCGGTAAACCCTAAAAGTGCACTTCTCACCGTAAATAATTATATTTGCAAGTGTCTTGTCTACAGACTTAATCTTGGGTAACAATTGCGTACCTCGTTGGTATCCGCTTGATAAGCAAACAATGCTCATTGAAAGTTTATTCTATAATATCACTCCAAAACTGTCCCAAGATAAAATTTACCATCGTTCATTTTGATCATTTACAAAAAAATGCTCCGCTCGAATGAACTACGTGGCTACATTCCTTCATTCCTTCCTTTCACCCCAAGTATGCACCTTACAAACACAGAATTTATTCCCTGCAAGTGTTCTGTGTACTTCTGTGAAACGTTCCACTTTGTTTGTATTCCTACAACTCATCTCTATGTACCGTTTTTTCTAACAAGTATTGCGCGGCGTTTCTGGACTTGTATTGGATCATGCACGGTATTTTAACACCAAAGATTCCACGCAAACCGGATTCCTTAATCGATGAAATGAAGCATCACAGCATTTCGACAAAAAAGCTAACTGTTAATTGCAGATTCATTACACGTTAAGTGTATTGAGTAACTAATTGTTACTAGATTCGGGGTAAGTCAAAGATGCCTTTTGCAAATTATTTCTCAGTTTCATATCTCCTTTGGGGACCTGGTTATTTCAGGGAGCTAAAGAATATCTTTCCGACAGATTGTTTAAGGGAGAGAGGAACCTTTGCACACCCAAGCGAAAACACTTCCACCATACACTTTGGCGGAACACGAGTTTTATTCCACTTTTCACTAATCCACACGACTAACGAAGCGTTCATAATTTGCACGATACTTCATAACATTTTCTATACACTCCTCGTTAGTTTTAACTTTCAATCAATACCGGTACCGCTTTCCTTCAACGAACACTTTCGTTTTTCATGGCAGCTTCGAGCCGTCCTACGCTCCCGACGTGATCGTTGTCGCGATTCCCAGCAGACTTCCCGCTACGGGATCAAGTCCCAATCCGTTCGCCCTCATTCTCCACCGGCATTCTTCTTCCGTTCTTTTCCCCCTCATTTCAGGTTTCTACTGCAATATTTGTTGCGGCTACAATGTACGTTCCTGCTGCAATGTCTGTTGCTACTGCTATACATGTTGCTGCTGCAATGTACAAGTTATGTATTATAAGTAACCGGACTGAGCCTGCCCCGCGCCGTCAAAGCGTCTGCTAACCGGTATCTGGTGCGGTAGTGGTGGTGGGGGTCTAGGTAAAGGAAACCGGGCTGCAGCAGTTGCCTCCAAGCGCTTGGAGGGATAGCATCGAGCAAGAGCGGAGTGCATGTTCAGTTAGTCGTCGGAGTGAAAATGGAGCGTACGATCGAGCAACCGAACCAGAGTTTTTTAAACACGTTATTACAGAAGACGAGACGTGGGTTTTCGAATACGAGCCTGAGACGAAGCGGCAGAGTTCAGAGTGGCACACACCGGCGTCAACATGGCCGAAAAAAGCGCGCATGAGCAAATCGAAGGTGAAGTCGATGCTCATTGCTTTCTTTGACGTGAAAAGCATTTATCACAAAGAGTTTGTGCCACCCGGCCAAACTGTAAACGGCCAGTACTACAGAGAGGTGCTCCGTCGACCAACCGCCTGGGTTCGCCGAATCCGTCCGGAGATTGCCGATTCGTGGATCCTCCATCACGACAATGCTCCGTCACACACCTGCCTGCTCGTCATCGAGCAGATGGCCAAACAGTCGAGGGCAACGTTGCCATAGCCCGGATATGGCACCAGCGGACTTCTTTCTATTCCCCATGATCAAGAGACACCTTAAGCGGACGCGGTTCGGGACTCTGGAAAACGTTCAACGTGCTACGACGAGTGCTCTAGACAGCATCAAGGTTGCCGACTTCCAGGGAGCGTTCGGGGATTGGAAAATCCGGTATCAGCGTGTTATCGACTCCAATGGGGGCTACTTTGAAGATTTCTAAAGAAAAATTGTACATATTTTGCCGATTAAAAAATTTCGTGAGGTCAGTCCGGTTACTTATTATTCCGACCCTGCATGTTGCTGCTGCAATGTCTATTGCTGCTGCAATGTCTATAGCTACTGCTATACATGTTGCTTTGGTTGTTGTGGATAATGATTTGAAGGATTCTATTGCATTCGATTCAAGCGTCACATTATTTTCATTATCTTGTATCGATGATTCTTCACAATTTGTAAGTTTTCTGCTGTCCACTATATTGGATGAGGCATTTTTAGGAGCTACAATGGTGCACTCACTTTGATTCGAGGCAGTTGAGTCGCGCGTTTACCACGTTTCCATGGAGTTTGAACAAATTTACATTTTGTTAAGGAAATTATGCATAATATGAAGGTACAACGGGCGTAGAACACTCGTTAGAAGGTTTTTTGGGTGGTTTTAGAGAATTTCATAAGAAAGTAACTGAGTTGATGGATTCGCAGTTGTTGAGCCTTGCGCAGAAATTTGCGACAAGGAAAGTATTGGATCTTATTGCTTATTTAAAATTATTCGCTCACAGCTCGTCATTTGATACTTGTTGGTTTGTTGTATTTGTGGTTGAGGTAGTTGTTTTCGAGCAGTTTAATAATGCAACTGCTCGATTACTACAGGGCAGCTTGTTTCCTTGCGATCCTAAGGTGACGAGGATTGCGAAAAAGGAGCTGAAGGATCTTCAATTAGCGCATCGTTTGTCTTTGGCGTCGGAAAGCGGAGTGACGAATAATAAAAAAAACAATTGACGGACGGACAGAATGTCATGTATACGTTTTGCTGTGAATGTGTAAACTGCGTGTGGTTGAAGCTGAGTACGGACGGACAAAACAGACGTAGATATGTAGTTATCGGCGCAGGTCTTTTGCGTGATATACCCCGACTTCTTTCCCCGATAGGTCAGTTAACAGGTAACGGTTGGGTCCTACTACCTTCTGTTACGGCTTTTCAAGAAACGCTGGTCCAGCTTGGTATTGTAATGCCTAGCGGCGTCACTTTGGCGAAAATTACACCGAAAAACCTCATCTCCTTCTTTAAAATTGAGAGGTTGTAACCCGAGGTTGTACTGCGCTTCATTTGCACGTCCGGCGGCCTTTATCTTCCATCCGATTTGTTGGCGGAGGTCTCCTAAACGCTCGTGGGGCTCCAGCGCAATGAAAGGATCTCCCAAACACTTTAATTGCCATAACAGCCTGTATGATTTATCATGGCAAATCATGTGAGACACCGGAGACGGAATGATAAGATGACCGCAGAGCGCACGTGATGGCGGACAACCTGCGGTCCTAATCTTTCTGAGTTGAGTGAACATAAGAACGGATCGCGGCTAACAGTGTGCGATTCAAACGCTCAGATGCGTTAGACTGAGGAGAGTATATGGGCGTCAGTTGGTGTTCGACGCTGTACTGTTGGAGTAGGCCCTTAAACTGCCGAGATCTCAACTGCACTCCGTCATCCAAGTACACACTTTCTGGTACCCCGAGCACGTGGAATACTCGACTCTCTAGAAATTTCACGATAGATGAAGTCGTGAATTTGCAAATATGTTCCACCAGTGGGCATTTCGAGAGCTGGTCTAAAACGACTATAGCTGCAATGTGTCCCATAGATGATCGAGTATATCGACCGAGTAGATCTTTGTACAGACGTTGGAATGCACAATCTGGGACATTGAGTTCACCCATTGGAGGTCCAAGAGGCTTGTTGGCTGCTTTAGTGCCTTTACAGGTCTCACAAGCACTCACGTAGGCTTTGACCTGGGATGCCATTTGAGGCCAGAAGAAGTAATTCTTAAGTCGCTGGAGCGTCCGACGATAACCTCCGTGGGCACTTAAAGGTTGGTCATGTGCGCGGAGAATCAGATATTGTGTCATTTCCTCCGGTACCCTGAGTTTCCAGGACTCTTCTTCCTGTCATTGATCACCAGCAGCGTATTCATTCCGTCTGTACACGTAGCCATCTATCACTTTTAAATCAAGCAACTGTGATTGTTAGGTCAGGATGGTTTGCCTCAACTCTTTGTAGCTGTCTGATTCGAAATGTGGGCTGTCCAAATCGATCTCGATGGGGTCCTCGTCATTCACTGTCAATTCAGCTGCCTCTGGTGAAATCAATCGCGAGAGAGTATCGGGTACGATGTTCTGGGTCCCTTTCCGGTCTTTTAGGGAAAACTTGAACCCTTGCAGTTTAAGAGCCCATCGGGCCAGGCGATCATGCAAGTCGGCTTGGTTCATCAGCCATTGTAGCGAAGCGTGGTCTGTGATGATTTAAAATGGTGGCCTTCGATATAGGCTCGGAATTTCTTCACAGTCATCACCGCTGCCAAACATTCCTGCTCGGACACGGTATAGTTCCTTTGGGCCGAGTTCAGCTTATTGGACATGAAGACAATGGGAGCTTCTTCTCCCTCATCTGTCAATTGTACAAGCACGGCTCCTTCTCCATGTTAACTTGCGTCACAATGAATGGAGAAAGGCTTCTTAAAGTCGGGGCTGTGCGAAACCGGAGCTGATGTTAAGGCTTGTTTTAGCTCTTCAAATGCCTTTCGGCTGAGCTCGGTCCAAATGAACTTCCCTTTCCGCAGCATGTCCGACAGGGGGCGCTGAAACTGCTGCATAAACCTTCGGTACCAATCGCACACACCAAGGAAACGTCGTAGCTGCTTAATCGTTTTTGTAAGGGGAACATATCAATCGCACGATTTTTGTCTGGATCCGTTTTGATGGTGCCATGTCCGATGACATGTCCTTGGTATCAGACTTCGTTCATGACAAACTTACTTTTTGTACGTGGATGGTGAGTTACACCTTATTGATGTGCAGGGCTACTTCTTGCAGGAGTAAAAGGTGTTGGTGGAACGTTTCCGTGATGAGTAGAAAATCATCCAGGTACACGAACACTTGGTGTTTCAGATGAGGTGGAATGAATTTGTCCATCAGCCGGGTCATCGTTTGCGGTGTGTTACACAGGCCAAAAGACTGATATAATGGTCGTCATAGCACTGTGAAGGCGGTCTTATCCCTTGAACTCTCATAGAGTGGAACTTGCCAGAATGCATCCTTCAGGTCAAGACTGGTAATATAATTTGCTTTCGGCAGTCTCCCTAATAATGCATCGATGAGCGGAATGGGGTACGCCTCTTTGATGGTCACTGCGTTTAACCTTCCAGGCATCAAGACAAAGACGGACCTTACCTGGCTTCACCACCAAGGTTACCGGTGAGGGCCAGGCACTTTGGGACTCCTCTATAACCACCAACTCGAGTATACTATCCAACTCTGCATACACTAACTTATCCATGGCCGGTGAGACGGCATAGTGTCTCTGCTTAATTGGCTTATTTTTGCCAACATCGATGACATGTGAGACCAAGGTGGTGCGGCCAAGGCTTTGGATAGCGTAAGATGGGAAAGCAGCGTTGGTTAGGTGCCAGTTTATGCCTATCGGGTATAGAAGCGAGTTCGTTGACATATCTAGTATTTAAAGTCAAATGTGTGGATAAATCTGGAGCCAATCCAAATTGAAGGACGAAATCGACGCCAAAGTATACGTTCTGAGTCAGTGACGGGATAATGTAGAAAGTAATATCCTTCGTTTGACTTCTGAACGTCACGGGTGTTGTAAGTCTACCTTGGATAGGATGTTTGGTTCCATCAGCTGTATTGATTTCAGAGCACCAGGGCTTAATCAAGGTAGAATTGATGGAGTAACTTCGAGCCAAGGCTCGAAGCAAGACAGCAGATACTGGCAACCGTGTCAATCAGTGCAATCGTGATTCCGCCCAACACTTTGATTGGGTGGTAAGGTCTGGTATCATTCTCAGGGATCTCCGGATATTACAAAAGTTTAATGTTTGACGGCAAACTCTGCCAACGACGAGTTGACCGTTTTGTCTTGCGCGGGCAAGAGGTGACTTCTTCAGAAGCAAATATTCGCTCTCGAGCCTCCCGGTATTCCTGCAGTCAAACATGGAATGGTTTTAGTACGCGGATTTGGGGCTGCCGAGGTTCTACATGCAGTAACTGCGATAGTCACTTCAATACTGTCGTTGGCGAGGCCTCCAGAAGAGAGGGAACATCCGCAGTCATAGTGGTCATGGCTGGTGGATTATCGTCAGGGTTGTTCGAGTTGGCAGCTGGCTGGGAAACTACTGCGGAGTTTGGAGTCCCGTTGAGGTGGTCGGGTACTCGTTCGGCCATTTATTGGCGCGGCACAATCTGGGCAGCCCGGAAAGTAGTTGTCCGGCTTACCGCAACCGTAGCAGAAAACCATACGTTCTGCACGATATGCAATACGCTGGTGTCTGGTTTGTTTGCAGTTCCAGCAGGACGTGAGGTTCCTCACCGCTGCTACAGCAAGCTGGTCCAACTCCATATTTTTCTCCAGATTAGTGATGTTATAATCTGGGGCCACTTCCGCGATCCCACGCCGAGGACCCGTCCTAGCTAGTAAGTAGGGCCTTTCTGGAGGTCTTCCTCAACCCTCTCCAGTCGACTCACGGTCCTCAGCAGTGCTTCCATACTCTGTGGATCTGAAGTTCCGGCCTTAGGTTGCGGTTCATCACCCGCAGTAGTTGGGTGGATGATATCGGCTCTGACAATTGGTCGTTCAGCCGAAGGATGTCAGCTCGATATTGATGAAAGGGCTCGCCAGGACATTGCCATCTGGCATGGATCTTGCCCAGGACCCTATCATCCATATCGATCGTAGGGTACTCCATGCGGAGTACCTACTTCAGCCGTGACCAGCGGATTGATGGCGGGGCCGAATGTATCCTCCAGTAGGTCTCGAGTGCTGCTTCGTAATCAGGATCGGCAAGTATCCTGCGAACATTTGCTGGATCAGCTACTCCACCCGACCAATGAAAAACTCCACAGTTATGGTGTTGGGTTCCCCGCTGAAATGCAGATTCCAGCCATGAATGATGTTGGAAATCTGCTTCGGCTTCAGCCGGTACGTAGTGTGTGGAAGGATGCGTTGGTCTGGAGGAGCTACTGGAGCCAGAGTTGGTGGTGGTGCTCGGCACAGCCTGGGCCCGTACACTGGAGCAAACGGAATCATTGCCTTACCGGACGGGTTTCTTACGAGATCGCGTCACTGTTCTACCGGACAATCCCAGGGATTTAGGTCTGAATTCCACATCAAAGGCGTTCTTGGACGACGTGGGATAGGATTTTCCTGCTTGCTTTTGAGTGCGGCTACCCGGGTAGTCAACCCTTGCATTAACGCCATCAGGTCTTGCAGGGTGGTTGCCTCTACGGCCACAGTTGGTCTGTGCCCTTCAGCAGGCGGCATTGTTTGGACTCAGTTCACTAAATCAGACTCATCAGCCGCTGGTGGAACCTGATCTCGGCGGTCTTTTGATTTGAGCACCGCCCCTTGAGCAACTGGGAGTTCCAGGTGGTTGGAAGGTGGACACACCGACATTGCTGGTTGTCGGCACAAAGGGCAAGTCCGGCTGACTAGTAAATGCTGCGTCACGCAGGCTTCGTGGAATCCTTGTCCGCACCCAAACGTTTGTACGGACGTTCCATCGTTTCGCACCTGCTGGCAGATGACGCACAATGCCAATAATTTAATGTTCCGGGAAAGTGAACACGCATGTCTTTTAAATTAAATTAAAAGAGTATATTTAATTCGTTTAAAATGCACAATCACTTTACCAACAATTTCACAACTTTAATTTTCACTATTAAAATTCTACCTTCCACTTGTCCATAAACTTCTATCGCAATTTCCTTCTCAAAATCACCTCACTATTACTTGATTGCTTTTAATTCGCTTTCCACACACTATCGCAAGTTTTTATCGCGGTCGAATGAATTCCCCCATTCATTCAGCTCACCTTTATATAGGGTCTCTAATCATTCAACTCAGTTCTCGTACATTGTTGAATAAGCGGGAACATTCCAGCATGAATAAATGGGCAGTGACTCACTTTCAGATGTTGATAATGCTTGTTGGGTTCTCGTAGTTTCGAGTAAATTCATTTGTTGATGTTCTTAATGATTGTGAAAACAATTGCGGCAGTAGCTCGCAGAATTATTTGTACATGTAACACTGCCCCCACCTCAGTTCTTTTCGCCCCGAAAAGATGTGTCGCTATGGTGTAATATGGGGCAAGACGGTCCAGATGCACGATTTCCATTTTAGCTCTCGGCTTAATATGTTCCTGTATTCGGAAGACGACGTCGTTGATTTGCTTTGTAACTCGGTATGGTCCCTCCCAATTATGTTGCAACTTTGTAGACCTACCCTTTTGCCGTTGCGGGTTATATAGCCACACCAAGTCATCTTGCTGGAAGCCAGTAGAATTAGCCTTTAGATCATACCTGGTCTTCATGCGGTCAGTAGCCGATTCGAGGTGTTTTCGCACTGTCCGATGTATCTGGTTCAACCATTGTCTTAGATCACTTGCGTACTCCGAGATCGTTTGGGGTTTCTCAGGGCGTGTTCCGAACTTTATATCGGCTGGCAGACGAAAAGTCTTTCCAAAAATGACTTTGGCTAGGGCTTGGCCCATCGATGCATGTCCGGCAGCTCTGTACGCCATTAAAAATAGTGGGATATGTCGGTCCCAGTCCCTTTGGTTCCCGTCAACCATCTTGGCCAAGTGTTTATTGAGCGTGCCGTTCAAACGTTTGACCATTCCATCGGATTGGGGATGCAGCGGTGTTGTTCTCGTTTTCCGTATTCCCAGCAGCTCGTACATTTCGCTAAAAACTAGTGACTCAAAGTTTCGGCCTTGATCCGAATGCAGTTCGCAAGGTACACCGTACCTACTGACCCAATTTAACACTAGCTGTTCAGCTACAGTAGTTGTTTCCTGGTTGGGAACGGGGTAGACCTTGGGCCACTTGCTGAAATAATCGGCTACAACCAGCGTGTATCGATTTCCTCATTCGGATTCAGGGAAGGGACCTGCGATGTCAACAGCAATCCTTTCAAACGGTACTCCCACGTTATAGGTTTGCATTTGTCCTCTCAGTCGTCGCTTTGGGCCTTTGACGGAAGCGCAAATTGTGCATCTGTGACACCAGTCCTCTACGTTGTCTCGAGCGTGGAGCCAGTAGAACCGCTCCCTCAATTTCGCTAAGGTCTTGTTAACACCAAGGTGGCCTCCCGAGGATCCTTCATGCATTTCCTTAACAACATCGTGGATTCGGCTTTTGGGTTGTAAAGTTTGCATCCTATAGGAGCTTCCATCCACTGTTTCCCATTTCCGCTTGAGTACGCCACCCTCCACCTGAAGGGAGTTCCATTGTGCCCAATAGCTTTTCAGGGTTGTGCCATGCATTGAAACGTCTTTCCACTCAGGTCGCCCAGTCGTCTCCTTCCATACAAGCAATGGTCGAATTTTCATCGGCTAACTGGGCGTTTCGAATCTCCTCCGCTGACCAACCTGCATTGAATCCGGCCGTTGTCACTCGCAGATCGACGGTCGGCTCCTTTTCCTCAATCCGCTGGCAATGCTTGCAGTTAGCTGGACTTGGAGGACGAGATAGGGCATCAGCATTTCCATGAACTCTGCCCTTGTGAAGTAGTTGGGGCCTCACTAGGTCTGGTCGGATAGTCGATCGGGTTGCACCAGTGTCGTTTGTTATGGTGCAATGCTTTTCATCAACTTGACCAGGAAGGCATCTGTCTGCTTCTCCACGATGTTGCCTTGGCAAGGTGATGGGGGTGCTGGGGATATCGCTCTTCCTAGCCAACGTTTGCCCCACGAAGTTGGCCCTTGCAGTTTGATGGGCCTCCATTCTTGGCTCCTGACACGGTCTTGATCTCCACCATCCTGGACAATAGCTCCGTTTTCTTCGCTTCTTGCAGTCTCTTTGCAGGTGCCCTTTTTCCCCGCAATTCCAGCATCTAGGCGCACCATTCAACTGCAGCTCTCGCTCAATTCCCACGCGCTCACACCGGCAATCGTCTGCCACTTCCTCGCGAACCCGGGCAGTGGTACAAGTCACATTTTTCGCTGCCTCAATGTTTAAACTATAAGCCAATGCATCCTTGACTGTTTGCTTTTGAGCTAAACGCACAGCTTGCTGCAATTGCCGGTCCCTTAATGCGCTAATGAATGCTTCTTTTGCTGCGTCATCTCGATGCTCTGGGTCGTAAGCTGGATAAGCCAAAAGTGCCAGTCGCTCAATGTATTGGGCTAGCTGCTGTAAGGTTTCGCCAGACTTCTGCATCCGATGCCGTAGCTGTGACCGACAAATCTGCTTCAGATGATCGCCTCGATAACGCATCTCAAGCGCATTCAGTATAGCAGCCGGGTTTGAGTGTAACTCAACGGGGATAGTCTGCAAAAGCTCGGCAGCTGGGCCTCTTAGAGCAAGAATCAATGCAGTTGCTCGTTCTTGCTCATTCCAGTGATTTATCCTAGCAACTGCTTCAAACTGGATTTTGTAAACTTTCCACACCGGTTGCCCATCGAATATTGGTGCTTTCACATTTCTGCATATGCTATGCGCTGTGGTCACCAGTGGGGCTGGTGAAGTGGTTACTACTGCCTTCGCAGCTTCCAATTCTTTTTTCACCTCTTCCATCTCGTGGTTCATTCTCTCTTCGACCTGGCTGACCTTTCCCTCGACCTGGCTGACCTTTTCCTCGACCTGGTAAACTTTTTCTTCGACCTGGTCAACCTTTTCCTTGACGCCTTTAATTTGTTTGTTCTGATGACCGAGCTCCGCTTTTGTTTCAGATGACTGTTTCTCCAGCTTCTGTGTGATGTCTGCCTTGATGCCTGGCTTGATTTCGATCGCTTGTTCATAGAGCTTTGCAGTTAAATAAGATGACTGTTGTCGCTGCTCCTGCTGCATCAGCATCAACATTTGCATCAGCGCGTTTTCTGGATCCTTTGGCTTTGGTGTTTCGGCTCCACCACATTCTGCGCCTTTTACTGCATCTGAGAGCTCACTTAAATCCAGACTCCCGCCTTCCGACTCGATCGCGTCACGCAAGCGTGCAATCAGTATGGCCTTTGTACCTTTCGTGGCCAGATTTCGCTGTTCCAACTCCTCTTTGAGCTCCGATATGCTCAATTGATTAATTCTGAGATGCAAGTTTCGTGGCATTTTTATTGTTTTGGCTTTCCTTTATTTTCCCACCAGTTTCCACGTTAGATTTCACTATTGTGCATTTTTCTTTTTTTTTTGTTTAAACGTTTTTCACTTTCAAAATTTCCTTTCTCACTTCTCGACACCAATGTCGCGTGTTATGGTTCGCGGCCAATAATTTAATGTTCCAGCAAAGTGAACACGCAATGTCTTTTAAATTAAATTAAAAGAGTTTATTTAATTCGTTAAAAATGCACAATCACTTTACCAACAATTTCACAACATTAATTTTCACTACTAAAATTCTACCTTCCACTTGTCCATAAATTTCTATCGCAATTGTCTTCTCAAAATCACCTCACTATTCCTTGATCGCTTTTCAATTCGCTTTCCACACACTATCGCAAGCTTTTATCGCGGTCGAATGAATCCCCCCATTCATTCAGCTCGCCTTTATATAGGGTCTCTAATCATTCAACTCAGTTCTCGTACATTGTTGAATAAGCGGGAACATTCCAGCATAAATAAATGGGCAGTGACTCACTTTCAGATGTTGATAATGCTTGTTGGGTTCTCGTGGTTTCGAGTAAATTCATTTGTTGATGTTCTTAATGATTGTGAAAACAATTGCGACAGTAGCTCGCAGAATTATTTGTACATGTAACAATATTAAAGGTAATATATGAGGAAAAAAAATGTAATGTTAGGTGAGAGGCCGTTAGTGGCGAACTATATAACAATCCTAAACAAAAAAATATTTATGTTATCATAAAGAATAATCGGTCTTTCTATTTCATCCTTCTTCACAGGCCAGGACACCAATGGCACACTCCTCCTAGGGCATCACAGGGACTACTCTCTTGTGGCACCAAAAGAATTTGGGTTCAGAAGTGCTCCCTCATCCGCAATTTTTTAGAAGTTACAACTTGTCAGCCCAGGGTTGTATTCTGACCCACAAGCAGCGCCTGTCTTGTCATGGATAGTCATGGACTGGCTAAGCAGCAAATCACACGAATCAAGATCTTTGTAATGAAAGACTCTTAGACACCGATTGGTTTGGGGTGCAGATCAAAATCCTCCGCAAATAAGGTGTTGGGATAATAACTTCCGAATACACGAAGGGACTCTAATATAATTTGGCCTTACTAGTCATACAATGGTGTAAACCACCAAAGTATAAGTCAAAAGCAGGAACAAACAATAATGCTGTCGGAGGACAACACACGTCCGGAAGTTATTCGGTGCTGGGGCACAATTAGTGCAATAGTCCTAAGTAGTTACCTACCCGCCCATAATTTTGACACCTTATAAGGTCACCTAGAGACGATGGACTGTCTCGTGGTCACGAATGTTGATACAGCCGGGCTTTTCGGGCCCCACGTTGGGCGCCATCTTTTAGGGGAAAGGTAGGTAGACATGTCCGTAAAGGACTGCAGCGATGGTCGGCTGCCTCGGCGAAGGATGATGTTGATATCCGCCGAGAATGCCCTTGTCTGGGGACGCGTGAATACGCTGGTAGGCTAGCATTGCGGTGTCGTGGGGCGTGTTCATTCCCCCAGCACAAGGGCCCACTACAAAAGAATTTCACATTCACAAATCCTTGGGTCTCAAAAGAATGGGCGACTGACGTCGAAAAATGGTAGGTCACTACCAAAAGGGACAATGACTTGCTCAGAGAACAAGTTAAAACGAGTGAAAACAGATGGACTTATAGAAACTTCGTCGTTACCCGACAAATAAGAGTGGGATAACCGGTTGTCATGGCCCACAAATAAGAGTGGGACAAGCGGTTGCGCGGGTGCGAGGGAGCACCACGACCATCCGGTTATCCCATTCTTATTTTTAGGCAATGAGAATCATCGGGTAATGACGAGGTTTCCCTAAGTCCGTCTGTTTTCACTCGTTTCAACTTGTTCTCTGAGCAAGTCATTTTCCCTTTTGGTAGTTAACTACAATTTTTCGACTTCAGTCGCCCGTTCTTTTGAGACCCAAGATTTCATGAATGCAAAATTCTTTTGTAGTGTGTCCTTGTGCTGGGGGAATGAACCCACCCCACTACAACGTAATGCTAGCCTGCCAGCGCATACACGCGTGCTTCCTTCGCCGAGGCAGCAGACCATCGCGGCAGTACTTTACGGACATGTCTACTTACCTCTTCACTACACTATTCCTCATCGTTCTTTGGAATTAGGCATTCGACCATCGTCATTAAACCGTTTTTTGCATGAAGATTTGGATCTTAAGGCTTATAAAGTTCAGTTAATACAAGAGCTCAAGCCGGTCGATCATCAACAACGTCGTGTCTCAGCTGATTAGGCCCTTGAAATGCATGAAAATTATCCAGAATTCCATCGAAAAATCACCTTGAGTGATAAGGCCCATTTCCACCTTGGTGGCTTCGTTAACAAGCAAAATTGTCATATCTGGGGATCGAAAAATCGAAGAGTTATTGTTGAAAAGTCTCTCTATCCTCAACGTGTGACTGTTTGGTGTGGTCTATAGTCCGGCTGAGTCATTGGACCTTACTTTTTCGAAAATGAGGCTGGAGCAACAGTTACGGTGAACGGATTGCATTATCGAGAGATGATTAATGATTTTTTATGGCCGGAATTGGATGGCAATGATCTGGACAACATTTGCTTTCAACAAGATGGCGCTACGTGCCACACAAGCAACGAAACCGTTGATTTTTTACAGGAAAAGTTACCGGACCGTGTTATCTCTCGAAGAGGTGGTCACAATTGGCCACCGAGACCTTGTAATTGAACACTTTGCACTTCTTCCTTTGGGACCACATGAAAAAAAAGGTCTACGCCAACAGCCCAGCGTCAATTCAAGACCAGAAAGATGGAATTGGTGAGGCTATCGAGGACATAGGCCAGCCATTTTACGATTTGGTTATGGACAATTGCATAAAAAGGATATGGGCCGGTAAGCGTGGTCGTGGTGGTAATTTGCCAGAGGCTATTTTTCAATATTAACGGCATACCGTTTTTTTAATAATGAAATAAACGTTCGATCATTTATATTAAAACATGGCATCTTTCTTTTAATATCAAAATAAGACCTCAATATGGAAAACCCTGTACTTGGTTCGACTTGAATAGCAATGTACCTGGCGTATCGACAGAAAGTTTCCTTATAACGCACTCCAGAGCCAAATTGAATAGCAGTGGGGCCAGCTAATTTCCCTGCTTTACTCCGATGTATGTGTCAAAGGCATCGGTGAGTTGGTTATTGATGCGGACTTGGGAGGTCATCGTCATCATTGTTATTTCGGTAAGACGGACTAATTTGGCTGGAATGCCAAAACCCAGCATTATTTGGTACAGTACATTACGATCAATACTGTCGTATACTTGCTTGAACTCAACGAAAATTTGGTGTACGTCTATGCTGAACTCCCAGCATTTTTCAAGTACCTGCTTGACTGTGAATAATTGGTCTATTGTCGATCTACCTGCTCTAAAATCACCTTGATACTCCCCAACATTACTGTTGGCATATAATCCGATTTAATTTTCTAAGACTTTTGAAAATATTTTGTACGTTGTTCAAAGTAATGATATGCCTCTATAATTTTCGGACTGTTGCTTGTCACCTTGTTTGTTGTGAGGCACATATCATGACTTATGTTCTTAACATTTCATTCGTTTTGTAATTGTTTTCTATATATTTGAATATGTTAAATGGAATATAATACATAAATAAATATGCAGACAGTAACTTGCGAATGTATGTGAGCATGTAGGGGAGGCTGTGCGATATTAGAATGGTTGAATAAAGATGGAAATGATAGTGATGATATACGAGTATATGTTGTAAAGTACTCTCCTCGATGGGTTAACATCTCTCTAGATATTTACCCAACATTTTTAATTCCATATGCCTTACATTGTTAAGTATCTCCTAGCAAATTGATCTGTCCACAAATTGACTAAGTAGTAAAATATAACAATCTATGTGAGCCTGGCGAGAATAATTTTCCATGTTATTTTCACGGTGTTTCGAGCAATCAATTCTGACGTAGTCTAACCGAAGACCTTGTTGGCAGGAGAGACTGTTCCATTTCCTGAAGGTTTATTACATTGTTCCAATTTCAGCTAATGGAAGCAAATAATTATTGATTAATTGAAACCCTTGCATTAGCAAATTAAACTACCTGGCACTTTTCTATTTTCATAATAAAAATTAGGTTCATATCCAGTTCGCAATTTGCATAGTGTCATATTTTTCTAGCAAAGAAGTGATACAAAATGTTACCAAATTTAGACCGATTGTTGCTTGCATCCTTTGCTGGGTTATATTTTACATCTAAAGCCTTAGGCTTGCACTCATATTTTTATTGTGCACGCGAAGAACAATTTCAACCTTCAAAGCTAGGAAAAGTGTACGCAATAGTTTTAAATTTCATCATTATAGTGTCGACGCCGTTCTCCCTTCCCATTATAATGAAAAGTGTTCCAACAGTCGGGAGTTCATTGATTCGTCAAGCAATGCACGTACAGGGATCATTGCTCTACTTTGTTTTCTTAGCTTCTGTTTTTGCCCGAATTTTTACGGATCATAGACTCCTGAAAGAATTCAACAAAGCTATTGTAATAATTAAAGATTTGTACCAAAAGGACCGAACGAAATCAAAAAAAGGACTTTTGCCAAAACTTATTTTAGTAAAAACAATTGTTCCAATTAACCAACTAGTTCCAGCATTTGTGTTAATTTTTGCCCATAGTTTCGTTATTTTGATTCTACTTGCGCATTTTAATATGTTATTTACATACATCACGGCGTTTCTGGTGGCCAACACTATGATATTGTCGAACGTTACATTCTCTTCGTTCTATAATACCATCAACGATAATTTCTCCGATACCGTGAAAGGACTTCAAACTGTATACAGTACCACAAATAGAAGTCGAAGAAGTCCATTGAATAATTTTGACTATAAACTCAGTTGTGCTGTAGATGAACTAGCAAACTACCATTCAATTTTTTATAAACGAATTCTAAAAATCAACAACATATTTGACGTTCAAGTACTTGGGTTACTCCTACTTCTATTCTTTTTGAATATTTTATCATTTTTCATATTTTTCTGTATGTTGCAAGAATCGCTGAAAAAAGGCTCTTTTAATATATATTTGGCTTTTGGCATCCCAGCAACATGGAATCTTCTGGATATATTTGTACTTTTTTACGCTGCATCCCTCGTTGCTGATGCCTCAACGACAGACGCGTTAGGTTTTCTGCCCTTTGAAGTGGATGGGGTCTCTCATAGTCGGTCATCGAGAAGTGTGAGTAAACATTTACATTTATTTATTTATTTATTTATTTATTTATTTATTCAAATATACGGGCATAGCCCATTATAAAATAAAAATACAATTTGTGGCGCTTAAATTATCGTAAAATTACCTCTTAGTTAGTAAGAAGCTAAATAATTAGATGTTATTCTTCAATAATAGATATTTGCTCATCATTGAACAGAATTTTTCCTCTCAAAATTCTTTTAATTTCATTAACAGTAGCAAAATTTAAATCTATATTACCAAGTCTCCTATTAACAACATTAGATGCTCTTATAATAACATTTCTATATAGATAAGTATTAATAGGTTCCGATTCTTTAGAAAATACTATATTAGTTGGCCGTAAACATCTAGGCGGAACATGCCAATTTACCTTTCTTAGTAAATCTGGGGAGTCGACTCCTGAGTTTATTACTTTATATAAAAATAGCAAATCTTGATAAGTACGACTACATTCTAAAGTAGGTAGTCTTGTTACTTTTAAAATGTTTGAATAGTCATGATCATTAAATGACATCGGATTACCAGTACGAAAAGAGTACGCTCTTAAAAATCTATGCTGTATGCGTTCAATTTCTTTAGATAGTACGTTAGTATTAGGTGACCATATTTCTGATGCATATGTTAATAAAGGCTTAACTAGTGTTTTGTACAATTCTAAAAATATCGACGAGTCTTTAAACTCTTTACTGAATCTCTGAATATATCCTAATTTTTTGCTAGCTTTATTTACGATATAATGAACGTGATATTCAAAAGATAAGGAGCTATCAAAATAAATCCCCAGATCCTTAACCAAGTCGACTCTCTCCAGCATATAATTATCAATGTAATAGTTAAATTTAAGACATGTAATTTTATAAAAAGAAATAATTGCGCATTTATCAGTATTGAATTCAAACCCATTTTGACAGTTCCAGCTATAAACTTTGTTTATATCACTCTGTAGTTTCAAGTAATCATCATAACAAGAAATGGACTTGAAGATTTTAAAATCATCCGCAAACAGTAATATCTGAGAATCATAAAAATAAATAGTAACGGTCCACAATGAGAACCTTGCGGAACTCCAGACGTGGCTTCGAACTCGTAGCTCTTAAAGTTTTTGATTGTTACAATTAATTTACGGTGTGCTAAAAAACCTTCAATCCATTTGAGTGCATTTCCAACAATTCCAACTTTTTCTAATTTTTGTAATAAAATTTTGTGACTTACTTTGTCAAATGCAGCTTTCATATCCGTATAAATAGAATCAACCTGTATCTTACACTTTAAGCTATCATTAATAAAATTGGTATAAATGGCTAAATTTGAAGTAGTTGATCTTTTTGGCATAAATCCATGCTGACCATTAATAATTACCTTTCGTAAATAATTCGAAATCTGAGACTCTGTTAGCAAGTCAAATAGTTTCCCGAAAATTGAGTTCTTAACAATAGACCTGTAATTAGCAACATTTTGCTTGTCACCTTTTTTAGGTACAGGAATAATAAATGGTGTTTTCCAAATAGATGGAAATATTCCGGACCTATATGATTTTTGATAAATTAAAAACAATGGTTTTGTCAAATGATCACTGAAAGTCTTTACAAATTTTACTGGAATTTTATCTGGACCCATGCTTAATTTATTACTTAAATCCAAGATCGATTTTTTTATTTCTATTTCAGATATTTGAAAAGTGTATAAGGGCATAAGATTGAAATAATTTCCATCAATACGCTGGAAACTCTGAACAGTATCAGTTAAGTTAGTTGAAGAAGTATAAGTTTGTTTAAAATGGTCAGCAAAGAGATTCACCGTGACATCACCACTGTATGATTTTAGATCATTCAAATAAACAGAATCAGGGATGCTTCTATTTTTGGAATTATTTACATCAACAAAACCCCAGAATTTTTGAGGATTCTTTTTAATATCTTGTTCAATTTTTTCCATATAAATACAGTGCTTAGTTTGTGTCAATCTTTTACATAAAGCTCTTTGATGGCTGAAATCACTATAAGTAATTTCGGAAGGTGATTCTTTGAATCTGCAATGCGACATTTTCTTTAAAGTAACTGCACGTTTCAGCTCAGAATCAAACCAGGGAGGATATGAAGAAGATTGAACAACTTTTTTAGGGATTTCGTTAACAATTAAAGTGTACATTTTTTGATAGAAGATGGATGTCATTTCATCAATGGATAAATTATTAGAAAATTCAAAATCCCAATCAATAAGTGCTAATTTGTAATTTATATTGTTAATGTTCATTTTGTTAAAGTCATATACTTCTTCTTTAAAGGTAATAGTTTTCATTCTACCAAAACGCACAGTTGCAACTATAGGAAAAGGATGCGCTTCATCTAATACAGTAATTAAAGAATCATCAGATTTCTGATAACTAGCATCTAAAAAATCAGTAAAGAGTATATCTAAACAGTTTCCTGCTTTATTAAATTCATTAATTATTTGCTTACATTGACATCGGTTAGCAAGGTTTACAAAAATTTCAACAGCCGCTCGAATGTGCCAGTTAGGATGAAAACCATGAACTAATGTTACTTCGTTTACGAAATCCCAGCTATATCCTGGTAGATTGTAATCACCGCAAAGAATAGAATTAAAGTCCTTTAACTCTTGCATCATATTATCCATTGCATTTGAATATTTTTTTAAATTTTCCAGATACTCCAACCTATATTTGTATTCAAAAGGTGAAGCATATGTTAGAGTAAAGAGAGTTTTTTGTCCGTGGAAGTTAATTAAAAGTGATATAAATTCAACACCCCGCTTTTGCTCATTTATCACATTACACTTGTAACACCACGGCATTTATTTGTTGGAAGTCTCTGTCCGATCTGAAAGTTTTGTAGCCAGGTATAACTAATTCAGCGTCATATACTTGCTCATCTAACCATGTCTCTGTTAAAGCGATAACATCATAATGAATAATATTGGTATGTATATTTTGTTTAAATTCGACAAGTTTTTGTCCACTTTTAAGACTTCTCACATTTTGATAATAAATAGTTATTTCTGCTGTCTGATTTGAGTTAGAACTTCTTTGCGGTTTTTTTTGAAGATAACCCTTCTTTTCCTTAATCATGACAGTGCCATTAATAAATTTAATTTGCAAATTTTCTTCTCCATTTGCTTTTCTTCTATTCAATTCATTGACTAATTTAGAATACTGACTACGTTGCAATTCAGTTCTATCCGGAACACACTTTACATTTGAATCTGCGCCCTTTTTAGAATGAACAAGTAGCCAATGTGCAAAATTTTTATTCATGAACATGACTTTCAGTGGACGAGTTACAGCACTTTTTGGCTCACCGAGTCTGAATGCACGCACATCAACAGCTTTGAATGGTGCACTAGGAAAATTTAATAAGAGTTGTAGTATGTCGTCATCGGTTGATTTTTGCTCTTGCAAATTGTAAATAACAACATTAGACTCGCGCCGGCTTCGGTCGGAAACTTCAGCGAGAATGAAATCTTCGGTATCGGTTTTCCACTTGTCAAATTTTTTATGTATTGATGAAACATTTTCGGTGAGCTCGATTATTTCAGAACTATGATTATTAACTTTAGACTCGATTTCATTTAGCCGTTTTTCATTTTTCGCTTCTAAAGAGTCAATACGTTTAACTAAGTCATTATGATTTCCTTTGATATCATTACGCAAAGCTTGCAATTCTTTCATGAAAGAACCTTTATCAAGAGGTTGCGATGCCTGTTTCTCAACACAACATTTAAGTAAACCAACTTGTGCTTTTTTAACCCGAGAATAACACGATGGATGATAATATTTATCACATTGATCACATTGGACGGCATCAGCAAGATTGGCGATAGGCCCTTTCGTTGAACACACAAAGCACTTCACGTCCGACATTTCGAGGTTATCTTATCGGTGGATATAAATTTTAAGTTTAACAATTTTAATTAAACCAATTGCACTTTGTAAGAAACCGATTTCAAAAACAAATAGTTTCCAATACACAAATCTTAACTTTATAAGTCAATATTTAATTTTTGCTAATAGGGAGCTGGATAAGTTAAAATATACTTTAATTAATTGCTTGAAAAAAAAAGCAAGTTTATTCTCCAATAGATACAAAATTAATGATAATGTAATTCTTCAAATTCAAAGTCGCTTTAATTAATACCAATCGTTATAAATTTTAAGAAGAACATAAAGCAAATCCAAACAATAAAACTATAAAAAACTTAATGGCCCGGATGGCTCTCTGAATTTATACGCTATCAGTTAAACACATTTAATGAAAAAAATACACTAGCAAATTTAAATTAATTAATATTATTAGATATTTTTTGATTCAATTGGAAAAAGCAGAAAAAACCAACCAGCATTCTTCAATAATTACTTATATTACTAACACAACAATGAACTTATATCCTATACCTGATATGTTACACCCTAATTCTAAATAAGTTCAATCAAAAAAAAAAACTTTACCTTATATTGTAGCCTATACCTAATTTATAATACAAATAAACAACAACACTAGATGTAGCAATAATGAGATGAATCTTAAAAAACTAAGTAACGAGAAAAAGCACAAAAACAGAAAATGAACACGAATAATTTAGACATTGTCATTCAGCCACCAATACCTAGATTGTTCCATCTCAGCTCGGCCAGCCTCTACGAATCTAGTAAATGAGTATCTCCATTGGAATTGTTGGTCTCGTGAAGTCAGATTCGGAGGATATTTTATCTTCTTATCGGTGGCCCGTCGGTACATGTGATATATGATTGGGATGCCGTCAGAATCAAAAACATGTCGATTCATGTCCAAATACACGAATGCTTCTGGAGGAACGAAGCCAGTAGTGAGGCAAGTCACAATATACCCGTCTCTAGGGTGGAACAGCTGTGAAATCCAAGGGTTTTCACTCACAGTTACAGATCTTGCGATATGATTCCGAAGAAGTTTCAATATGAAGATATCGACTCTTGTCACTTGAGCGGTTTGATAAATTTTTCTATTCGATATATAGTGCTTCCAATCCGTCTCAGGCTTTCTGTACAAACCAGTACATGCACGAAGACATTTCCTTTCGAAAACTCTTAATTTTACCATTGTACTAGCACTCTGGTTGTACAAGAAATGGCATCCGTATGTCAAAACTGGCCTAACCAGGGTCTTGTAACAAATAACTTTGACTTTTTGATCAATGTATCTGGAATGAAAGAGTCGCCGAAGAGCCATGACTACTTTTAGTGCTTTACTGAGCATGATTTTGACATGTTCAGCATAGTACAGATACTGATCGAGTCAAACACCAAGGTATCGAACACAGGATTTATGTGGAACCCGTTCTGAACTACCCCCACCAGCCATAATGTGGAAATCCTTCCAATTACGTTTCAGGTCTTGACTGGCCCCCTGCAGCGTTGTCCGAAACAAAATTGTTTCGCACTTCTGCACATTGATTTTCATTCGCCAATTGTCGGTGTAGAGCTGCACATCATTAAACATTTTTGAAGGTTGTTCTGAACTATTGTAGCTTTTCTGTCTGCCGTATAGATGATCAGATCATCAGCAAACGCTACCAATGATCGCGTTGGCGAGACATTAAAATCAAAGCTGTTCAATAGCTTGCGAATGAATATTGAGAAAAACAGGGGCGCAGTAACTGTTCCCTGCTGTAGACCATTCAAGACCTTGAATTCGCGCATTGTTGTCAGATTTCCATCAGTTACAACAAATGATTTCCCGTATAACAAATTACACATCATGGCGACAAGGTGTCTGGGGAGCCTGTCCAGAAGAAGTTTAAAAAATAGTCCATCTAACCACACCGTATCGAAGGCTTTCTCCATATCAATGAGACATGCTCCAACACATTCTTTGTAGTTTAGTTTCCAGCAGATGTCTGAGGTTACTTTCGTTATTGCATGTATGGTCGAATGCCTGGCACGAAAACCAAATTAACAATTCGGCATCAACTCATATTTCTCAATGTGGGCGTTTAATGCTCTGTTGAGTATCACTTCAAACACCTTGCTGATGTTAAGCAGCAAGCTGATTGGGCGATAGCTTTTAGGGCATGGAGATTCTTTTCCTTTCTTCAAGATCGGAAATACCTTAGCCTTTTTCCATTCATTTGGGAAATATGAATTGTTCAACATGTTGTTGAACAATATGCAATAATTCCTAATAGCAACCTCAGGCAAATGTCGGAGAACTATATTGGGAATACCATCAGTACCACATGATTTTTTGTTGTTTATTCTGTGAAATATGAAACACAAGTCTTCATAGCTGACAAAAAAATCAATAAGATTCAAGCTCGGTATGAGGTCAGATGTTGATGTTTCATCGAAATGAAGAATTGATTGGCCGTTCAGGCTTGATTTGAAGTCGGAAACTTTTGCTTCAACGACCTCCGAAAATATTTCATTCCTTCTCTCTGGGTTTGGCAGATGAACCAATTCAAAACGTGTTCCAATCAGGGCAAGTTTCTGCAATCCATCACATATAATCTTGTTTCCATTTCGATCCGGAATCGTACTATCAATTTCGATACCAGCTCTATCGAGAAGATTTATCTCATCACTAGCGACTTCAAGATTCGATACCTTCACTCGAGACTTCTTGCGGAATAAGCTATTCACTTTCGTGAAAACGCCATCTGGGTCCTGTGGGCTAATACCCCTCAGTTTTTCCACCCATTGATTGCTGACCTCACTCCTGAAGTATGAACGGATTAAATTCTGGACATTTTTCAGGTGTAATTTCAACAAAGCCAACGAGGGATGGTTATAGTCCAAAAATCGTCGATAAATATTGTTGACGCGTGTGAGAAGAAGGCTTTTCAATATTTTCAACCTTGCGTTGGTTAGTGTTTCATATCCTTCCATATTGTTTCGATGTTTAATCTTGGGAACAACTTTCTCAAACGTTTCCAACGTCAGCTTCTCTAACTTCGACAAATAGAGATCTTTTTCATCGTCAGTTAGATTTCTGTTATTAGGAACCATTGAGCAGGCGTTGCCATCATCAGAAGGAGGACATTGCTTCTGGTACTCCCGATTAAACTTCTTTTGAAACTTTCCCCAGTCTGTTGTTTTGAAATTCAACCGATGATTTTCATGTTGAACTGGAATGAGGAAGAAATGATCCCTTTGATGATTGATCTCCATTACGATTGCGTTATGGTCGCTATCGTAAGGAAGCACCTGCAGTTTTCGTTGAGGACTATTAAAGCTGAATTCAACTCTTGCATCAGCAATGCAGAGGTCCAAATATGAATTTGTCCTAGGGTATGTTGGGAACTCCGACCCATATAGGTTGCACCTGTACTCAATTTGGTTCTCTGCTATTCATGATTTCAGGAATACACCTCTTGGATTATTGGTGGCGTTTAGCCAGGATGTATGCTTGGCGTTCAGGTCACCAGCAAAAATATAATAACTATGCAGACTGTTCAATTCAAGTATTTCAAACAAGGAATTGAGTTCCTCCTTGAGCTTGAGAACATTTTGACCAGTTGCATAGGCAGAAATAACGAAGAGGTTATCCCCACCTGGCAGTGAAATTTTGATGACGGACACTTCAAAAATTTCAAAGCTTTTGAATTCGACTTTTTCAATATTTTGGAAACAATAGGGTCTTCGAACCAATATCCCGGTACCATCTCCCCCATCACCTATTACCCTATCGTCTCTTACGAGTGCAAAATCTTTGAATTCCATGGAATGCCATGAATTGAGGTGGGTTTCAGTGAAAAGTATGATGTCAGGCTTTTGCTTAACAATAAATTCAAGGAGATAATCACGTCAATGTATGGCAACGATAGAGTTGACGTTGATCGATATCCATGGGAATATGACTGGATGACAAGTTATTATTAGGCATTTAAAAGACCTAAACGCTGAAAAGCAAAGTTAATTTTTGAATCTTGTTTGTCGATTCCCTCCGATAAAGAATTAAGTTGCTGGTAAATTTTGAGAAGCAGCTAATTATTGCCACTTACATTATTTACATTATTTTCAGCATTTTCTGCTGGTCCTCTAGCGGCGAGTGCAAATGATACTCCGGGCTTGACGAAGTTGGGAGGTATGTTATTACGATGTACTTGTGTTTGCTTTGGAGCAAATTTAACTTTTGCATCTTGATATCGGGAGCATCCTCGATAAGACGTTAGGTGACCAAAAACACCGCAGTTAACGCAGTATAATTTTTCTTTAGGCTCCGTCTGAGCCAATTTGCACTCACCGGGAGCATGAAAGTTTTTGCATTTAACGCAACGATAGTGCATGGCACAATTGACAGCCGAATGTCCGAATCTTTGACACCGGTAACACTGGTTGACTTCTCTTTTCTGGAGGCGTTCCCACCTCACCACTCTGAAATTCAAGTACCTTATTTGTTGAAGGGCACTTGGACTGCTCTTATTTGCGAATCGTACCAGGTAAAGTGGTAAATTCTTCCTTTCTATGGTCGACTTTCTTGTCGCAAAAGCTTTGACTGAAACAAAATCAATATCTGGTGCATCCTTCTTGAGCACCTGAAGAAGATCGGCCGTATCCTCTCCGCTGTCCAAGCCCTTCAACGAGAAGGTCTGATTATTTTCATTTTTGGGGTATAGGTGAAGTGTGGAACCTACCCAGAAATCAGCGCATCTTTGGCTGACTAGAAATCAACCAGTGATTTCGTCCTTATAGTTAATTTTTCGGCATTAACTCTTTTGTTTTCAAAATTGGCCAGTTTATTTTCGGCTGCCGATAGCCGAGCCATATCTTTCCGATCTGTCCGAACGCGTTGATTGGCGGAACTTTTGCTGTCTTGTTGGAAGCTTTCTCAAAGGAACCAGCAGAACAGCGGGTTGGTTTTTTCTCCTATTTTTGTTCTTTAAATATTGAATAAAATTAAAGTCATTATCTTGATTAAAATTACCTCCGACGTTTTCTTCGATTTCCATATCTTCGGTTAATCCCTCCAGCGCTGTAAAAAAATTTTAGCCCTCGTTGGTGCCACCAGCACTTGGGACTTTTTCTGGAATTGCTTGATTTGTACTTTTCTTCGGCTTTGTTACCTGTTGTCATTGATTTTGTGGCTGCGTTTTCTGAGGCTGCATCCCTTTCTTGAAGAGATCCTTGAGAGACTGTATCTCTTGCCTTAGTTCATAATTTTCTTTCTGCAATTTGGCCATTTGTTGATTGTCCGCTATTATTTGCAGCTTGCACCCTCCATCTGCGGAATTTTCTTTGTTATGTTTTCTTTTGGTGATTATCGCCAGTTTCGTATTCGTCGTTTCCCCAGGTTGTCCCAACGGTGGGAAGCCGTCGGGCTCCTCCATACCCGCGGCGAAGTTTTCTTTGGTAATTTGTTTTTCGTTACCAATCGAAGTAAAAATATTCGATAGAAATTTCCTGAGTCGATTACTTCGACAATATAAGATTTTTTCCGATAAAAATTAACTTCGGACTAACGTTTTTAAAAAATTAATTTAATTTTTGAAAACTTTTGACAGGAGTGATTTAAAACACGTCTATACGCAAAGACTACTACGATCCATTCGATATATTTGTACTTTTTTACGCTGCATCACTCGTTGCTGATGCCTCAACGACAGATGCGTTAGGTTTTCTGCCATTTGAAGTGGATGGGGTCTCTCATAGTCGGTCATCGAGAAGTGTGAGTAAACATTTACATTTATAAGTCAATATTTAATTTTTGCTAAAAGGGAGCTTTATACTTTAATTAATTGCTTGAAAAAAAAAACAAGTTTATTCTCCAATAGATATAAAATTAATGATAATGGAATTCTTGTATTAACTTAATTTATTCGATATTTTAGCTTGCGTTGCCTTTCTGCCAGTTCAATCGATTCGATACTGTAGGTGAAATTGCACATGCTGCTGCGTTTGCGGGAACGTGTCGCTTTGGTCGTTAACTCTTCCCCCCTTAAAGAACGATAGTCCACTATCGTTAAAAGTATGGAAGATTGTTGAACCTCGCCAGTATCTGGTTTGGGATAACTGGGCATGTAATTATTGGTGAAATATTTGCATTCGAAGCTGTCGTTGTTTTCAATTCTGCTGCAGCGTTATGTAGTGAATATAGAAGTTTCAAATGTCCGTAAAGGACTGCAGCAACGTTCTGCTGCCTCGGCAGAAGAAGATGGAGATATATGCCGAGAATGCCCTCGTCTGGGGACGCGTGAATGCGCTGGCAGGCTAGCATTGCGGTGTCATGGGGCGGTTTCATTTCCACAGCACAAGGACCCACTACAAAAAAATTTCGCACTCACGAATTTCTTGTGGTCAAACTAAGACGAGGCGACCGAAGTCGCAAAAAGTCTAGGTAACTACACCAAGGGAAAAAGAACTTGTTCCGAGAACAAGTGGAACATGTAAAAAGGGGCGGACTTTGGGTAACTTCGTCGTTACCCGACGAAGCTCATAGCCCACAAATGAGAGAAGGGCAACCGGGTGGTGATGGAGCCCCTTCGCACCCACCCAACCGGATTTAAATCCATATTTGTTGCAGTGGCCATGTATTCCTCTTCTGAGTGGAAAACTCATACAACTTGACTTGTATGAGCTTTCCCATCAGAAGAGGAGTACCTCGGTGACCAATTTATGCCATAGAATTATACAATTCGATTGCATAACTCTATGTCATCAAGAGGCACGCTGCTTGGGCCACTCAACCCGCGACGTCACCTGAAACCAAAAAGATTACATTGTACCCGGCGGCTAGCTCATGTTTTATGAGGAGAGCCTGCCACCGTACCGGGTCCTATACCCGGTCAAACAGGACAAAAATGAAAAGACCGGCGTTACACTCTAGCAATCCGTTATATCATCGCATTTTTTCCCATACAACTACAAACATTATAGCACTTAAATATCGCGACACGATTTTAGTGGCTTCCAGGGCAAAATTTGAGATAGAAATAAGAAAAAATTAAAGCAAAATTTGAAATAGAAATAAGAAGAATCAAAGCAAAATTTGAAATACAACTAAGAAGAATTAAAGGAAAATTTGAAATATCAATAAGAGGAGTTAAAGGCAAAAATTTAAAAATATATGTGAGAAAAAAAACCAAAGGCGAAATTTGAAATATAAATACGAAAAAATTAACGGCAAAAATTTAAAATGTGTATGTAAGCAAAATTAACGGCAATAAAAGGGTACTTACCCCACATGGTCCGTCGAGCGCTCGATGAAGAATGCGGGTGTCCTCTAAAACTTTCATTAAGTAAAATTTTCAGATCAAAACATTAGAAATTTATATAACAATTAGAGCGAGAGTTTCGTCACGATCATTTGAAGCTTTACATAAAATTGAGATAGTTCACTTTTGAGAATTTTTCAGCAAATTGCACTGGTAAAACAAAGGGTTTATTCCAATTAACATTCCATTATTATGTATAAGACCTCCTGACAATGTACGCTACTACGTTTTGCAGTTAGAAGCTAACTTGAAGATAATTGTATTAAATTCCGGGTGTATCAACACAAACCGCCAACGTTTTCGCGAACCACTTTCTTAAAATTTCAATCACGTTCACAAGTTAATCCCGTTTGAAATATTCCTCCACGATAGTATCCAATTCTTTAGTGCTTCCTTCATGTGTCTTGTTTTGCACACAGTTCTCGTGCGAGAAGAAAAGTCCCAGCGCTCACCGTCTCCAGTTGTTTATCCCAATTGGAACGTACGACGTACGTATGATAGCGGGCTCCGTTATCAATGGATGCATGCCGCGCGTGACTGTGTTTGCACGCGAATGCGATATATTTGACGGGCGAGGACCGAATCTGAACTGATTTTTCACCTTGCCTATTCTTCACTGGCGCCCCGGCAAACGCTTTTCAAACAATTCCAATCGCCTGCAATCCGATTTTCCGCCCGCAATTACGTTCACTTGCACCCGCACAACACAACACAGGCTGCCTGTTGCAGCTGGGGCCTATCCCTGGGCCGACATATCTTCTACTCCCAACCCCCGTACGTGAAACCGTTCAAACACGTGTTCGCCACTCACAACCCACAGAACGGAACATTCCCACGATTCCGCTAAACGTTGGGTGCCGTAATCCTTTACTGCACTCCAATCACTTCCGATTTCCCAATCTTTCTTTATTTATTTAGAAGACCAATTCCGCGATTATTTCCACGTTTTCTTGTTGTCCCCGTCCCGTTTTTTCGTCGTCTCGGTCGCCGTCGATTTCGCGCGCCCTCCTTCTCCTTCAATTTCACTGACAAAAACGCGGGAACTCAGCTACCGGCGCCCGCGCTGTGTGGCGGTTTCGAGCAGACTCCCCGGAATCTCCCGGCGACAGCACCAGCAACACCAGCAAATGCCACTTCAGCCGAAGACGCACAGCGTTTGCTGCGTGAATTCTGTGCAGCCGTAAACTCTTTCGGGAGGTTTTCACGGTGCACTCTGAGTTAAACTCCTCACTCAATGGTTTCAATCGCTAATATTCTTGATATTATTTGTAGCGTTTGGTCGTCGCAGTATGGATGGTAAGGGTGCACAAAGAACCCCCCGATATACCGCAGAAAACAAAAAGCAAACCGCGGCGCAAACCCTTGCGAGAGGCACTGCTTATCAAACCAACTAAGGGCCGAACCTACGCAGATGTCCTCCGTGAAATTAAAGGAGCGGTCAAGCCAGACGACACCAAAACTGCCATCAAAGCAGTTCGACCAACTCGGACCGGTGGCTTGCTGGTGGAATTCGGGCCAGAGGCCACAAACAAAGATGCATTCCGTGACGCGCTTCAAAAGGTTCTTGGAGATGCGGTAACGGTTGCCTCGCTCAAACCAATCTCCACCCTGGAAATCAGGGACCTCGACTGCGTCACGGACAAAGCTGAAGTAGAGGATGCCATTAGGAGGGAGTTCCCCAGCTTAATTGAAGTCAAGGCGAGATTGACACGTGAAAACACAAGGGGGCAACGCATGGCTATTGTCGAACTAGCTGATAAAGACGCCCAGCAAATCCTGGCGAAGAGCAAAATTAAGATAGGTTGGGTGATCTGCAGGATACGGAGAAGAGCGATCCCTATCCGCTGCTTCAGATGTTTCGAATACGGACACACCGCGTATGGCTGTAGGGGACCCGACAGGAGATCTCTGTGCTACAAATGTGGTGAAACGGGGCACAAAAGGAAGGAGTGCACGAACGAGGCAAAATGCATTCTTTGCAAGGATGCTAAGCTAGCACCCGGCGACCTCAAACATGAGCCGGGGACAGGGAGATGCTGGGTTTTCAAGGAGGCCCTAACTAAAGCCAAATCGATACTCAAATGATCCGTATCCTGCAGGTCAATTTGCACCGAAGCACAAACCCCCAGGACCTACTTGAGCAGTTTGCGAGGGATAAGAAAGCTGACCTCCTGTTGCTGAGCGAGCAACATCATAACAAGGACTCGCAAGCGTGGTACCCTGACAAATCTGGTACCTCAGCTATCTGGGTTCGAGACAGCACCCGCCTTCTGGTGCAGGACCATGGACGCGGGGATGGTTTTGTGTGGGTGCGGTGTTCAGGGATAACATATTTCAGTGTTTATCTGACGCCTAACGAGGCAATGCGATATTTTCGAACCAAACTCGATGCCCTGGCGGACGCTGTCTCGAACACAGAGGGCCACATGCTGGTCGGGGGAGACTTCAATGCTAGAGCCATTGAATGGGGTATTCCACAATCCGACCCAAGGGGAAAGAAAATCTTGGACATGGCGGCCAGAACAGCGCTTTTTGTCCTAAATACTGGTAACACCCCTACTTTCCGCCGCTGGGGTTGCGTAGGAACCATACCCGATGTGACACTCGCTTCGGAGTCCCTGGTACCCAGAGTACACAACTGGCGAGTACTAGAGGACTGCTCGGCTAGTGATCACCAGTATATAGCTGTTGAGATTCACGACGGTGCCACTCTGCGTGCATATGCCCAAACTTCAATCCTCGGATGGAGGACTGGGAGTATGGACGTTGTGAGGTTTGCTGACGCGCTTACGGCAGGCGCACCGTTGCTGGGAGCTCCGCCGGGGAGTGGAGGGCCTACAGCCAAGGACTTGGTGAATTCAACTATGAGTACCATCATAGCTGCTTGCGAGTCTTCCATGCCCCGTTGGAGACCCCGACATGGTAAGCCTCCAGTATACTGGTGGTCAAACGAGATCGCCGAACAAAGAAGCGAGTGGCACAAACTTCGGCGAGAGGCCCAGCGGGTGCGAACACGGGAGGAGGCAGACACTAGGCTAGCAGCATACAGGTCTGGCAGGAAATATCTTCGCAGGCTTATTAACAAGAGCAAGGCCCGATGCTGGCAAGACCTCGTGGACGATGTAAATAGGGATCCATGGGGCCTTGGCTACAAGCTGGTCATGGGGAAACTTGGTGCCCTACGGAAGCCTTGTATACATGACGCGGAAAAGATGGACGCGATAGTGCGGGGACTCTTCCCCGCCCATCCCATCCGTGTTGACGCTGTCCATGGTGAAACAGCAGTCGAGTGCTCACTCTTCACACAGCTGGAACTGGAGGAGGCAGTCCTCTCCTTGGAAGCGAGGAAGGCTACAGGTCCAGATGGTGTTCCAGCTGAGGTGTTGCGGCTCGTCTATCACCATTGTCCTGACTTGCTGCTCAGCACATTCAACGCTTGCCTACGGGACGGGGTTTTCCCGGTACGATGGAAGGTGGCGAGGCTCGTGCTGGTCAGCAAGGGGAAGGGAAATCCCGAATCGCCGTCTGCATACCGCCCGTTATGCATGCTAGACACGGCTGGGAAAGTGCTAGAGAAACTCATCAAGGGAAGACTCACTGACGCGATTCGTGCTGCTGGGGACCTATCTCCTCGGCAGTACGGCTTTAGAGCAGGACGTTCTACCATTGATGCGATTGCAGAGGTGGTGAACGCGGTCCAAAAGGCAGAGGCATATAGTCGCACCAAGCGACGGATCGTCCTGTTGGTGACACTCGACGTCAGGAATGCCTTCAACTCCGCTAGATGGGTGGATATTCTGGACACGCTGGAAAACTCTTTTCAAGTTCCAGAATATCTAATGCGGCTTTTGAGGAACTACCTAAAGGACCAAAGCCTGCTCTACGACACGACACAGGGCCAACAAAGGATGGAAATTACATCGGGTGTTGCCCAGGGATCTATTCTTGGTCCGGACCTGTGGAACGTGTCTTACGACGGGCTACTGAGACTTGAGATACCAGATGAGTCGCGCTTGGTCGGCTATGCGGATGATGTTGCGGCTCTGGTCACCGGACGCACCGTTGAACAAGCGCAACTTAGGCTAGGTATGCTAATGCGCCGAGTTTGGGACTGGATGACTGCTCGCGGGCTCAGTTTAGCACTGGAGAAAACCGAAGTGGTCATCTTGACAAAAAAGAGAATCCCTAGAGTAAGGATGATCAGTATTGGAGACATACAGATCGAATCGAAGCCAGCGGTGAAGTACCTGGGGCTACTGATCGACTTGAAGATGAGTTTCTCTGAGCAAATCAGGGCAACGGCTGAGAAGGCTGCTTCGGGAATATCGGCCCTGAGTCGACCTATGGCCAACGTAGGGGGACCCAGCCCATCAAGAAGACGCCTCTTGATGAGTGCTGTAGGGTCAGTGCTAATGTATGGAGCAGAGGTATGGGGCGACGCTCTCAGCAAGGAGGTATACCAAAAACGATTGGCACAGGTACAGAGAAGAGGAGCACTGAGAATTGCATCTTCGTATCCAACAGTCTCCGACTCGGCGGTGAGAGTGATTGCAGCCGTGATACCTGTCCTTGCTAGAGAGCGCCGCGCTATTTACCTGCGCCAAAACGAGGATGCGAGGGAGATGGTTGTCCGCGAGGAGAGACAACGCTCGCTCAACGATTGGCAGCAGTCTTGGAGGAATTGCACGAAGGGAAGGTGGACTGCGCGCCTCATCCCGGATGTGAGACCGTGGCTAAATCGAAGGCATGGTGAGACTGACTTCTATCTGACCCAGCTCTTGAGCGGGCACGGGTGTTTTCAGTCTTACCCGCACAAGATCGGCAAGTCACGGTCTCCCGATTGTTGGTTTTGCCCAGGAGAGGAGGACAATGCCTTTCACACATTTTTTGCGTGTATCAAATGGGCCAGGCTGCGAAGGGAACTCTACAGGGAGACGGGAGAGCTCACCCCGGATAATAAAGTTGCGGTGATGCTCGAATCGGTTGACAAATGGAACCAGGTGGCACATTATGCTCGGGCAGTCCTAAAATATAAAAGGGACTCACAGCAGCCGGAGGCACTGGGGCTGGGGGTCGCTCTTCTGGCAATTCCTCTTCCCCTCTCCCCTCCCGCTAGAAAAGGGACTCCCCAGCTTGAAGGCGCCCAACGGCGTAACAAAACGAGACCTGGCCCGAAGTAATGTGTCAAACGGTTCCAGGCTAGGTTCTCAGATTGACAAGGGAGGTGTTTGGTGGGTAGTCCAAGGGTATCCTCCATGGGAGTCCCACACTGCCAGACTCGGCGGGCGTAAATGCCTTCACCTCCCTACCACAAAAAAAAACCTCGCACCTCGCTTTCTCCCTGCGGGAATTTCCTCGGGTACGTGGGGGCGGAACTCCCCAAAGAATGCTAGCCTCCAAGAGTGGTCTTGTCGACCGGCATTCCCCCTGCGGAGTTTCCTCGGGTACGTGGGGGCGGAACTCCCCAAAGAACGCTACCCTCCAAGACCGCTCTTGTCGACCGGCATTCCCCCTGCGGGGAATCGAGGCTTTAATGTCCAAACTGGTGGTGATGCGGAATGAAGCAATCGTTTGCGAGTCGAAATTTTCTGGAGTTCGTTTCCTGACTATCAGCAAAGCAGTTTCATATCCTAACTTTGCCACGATGTAACTCCTGATCAATTCTGGCTTTGTATGATAGTTCAAAGGCGAGATAAAAATTTGAGTCGGTGGAGCGATAATATCGAGCGGCGGAAGATAGATCTGAGACTCAGAAATCGATGATAGTGATGTGGTTAGAGGCATCGGCGGTTGATCAAGTGTTGCAATCTATGGAGCACAAATGGTACCTTGTACCTGTACCTCCGATTATGCTAAACCCTGCCGAATCGATCCAGTTTGAAACAAGGTGGCTGGGACATCATGAGGTCCAGAATCCACTAAAATAACGTCAGAAAATGCATTCAATACACGTTGATGATGGCTGTGCTGTTCGGCCAATGTATTCATTGAGCGATGATGTAGGAAGGCATTGCTGGAAGTAAGAATGATATTTCCATCGTTGGCAGCAGTGTCGACGACTTTTGTGGGGGGTGATTTTGCAGTTTTTGCCTGCACAACCGTATTGACGACTTTTGTAGGGGAGATTTTGCAATTTTTTCCTGCTGATTAGCTTTTTGTTTGTGGCGCGTTTTAACTCCCGTATGTGAAGGTGAAGAAGGACCAGCCAGCACGCAAGAGGCAACAGCATTTTCTCCATTAGTAGCATTTTCTTCATAAGATGAGTCGTCCGTTAAGAACATTTTATCAACATCTTGCAGAGCAGATTGCACAGAGTGCAGCATAGATGTAGCTTGTTTTAAAGTAGTCTCCAAAGCTAGTTTTGCCACCTTCGAATTGTCCACAAAATGCGACATTGATAATGAACGACAACGACTGCAAAACCAGTATGTTCCAGAGGTTGCAATAATTGCATCATCAATCCGTGCTGACAAGCCCACACAGCTGCAGTGGAAAGTAAGTCCGCAGAAACCCGAACACACTATGAGGGCGAGTTTGAAGTGGAATTAGGGCACTTTGTTGCACGGCACTGCATACTTAATACCAAAAGATATATGAAAATAAGAATTTACTAACCAAACAGTCTTTGCTGCAGTAAAATAACGAAACTGTATTTTGCACAAGACGGCACTGGAATAAGTTGGCCGAAAATGAATTAGATGTGGCGTCCACATGCTCACCGCAAGGAGCGCATCAAGCAGTTAGTGGATGCCATGAATTTCTCAACTCATGTCAACGAGACGGCCACTTCGTTCGCAACCTCCGACGAGTCAACATCACGCGCGCCAACATGTAGTCCTTCACTACATTCAATTCTATACTTATAATTCTTTTGTTTCTGTTTTACTAATAAAGTTATATTTGTGTTTTAGTAAAGTAATATTCTTTCTTTCTCATGGGGATCGCACCTGGCTTATCAACGATCCCCATAAAGATATGTAAAAAAGGTTTCTGTCTGGGCTAACGTCGTAAGTAATGAGTCTGAAATTCACTTATTTTAGCACGAGCACAAAATTTAAAACTCAAGAGATGTCACTATGATCAGTAATGATCTTGAACCGACTAAAGTAAACAAGTTAAACTTAAAAAAAATGCAACTTTTCCAGGAAAACTTTAAGTCTCAAATTAATTCACTTCTAGTTTATGAAAACTCTCAATCACATGATCTATGCACTCAAACGATCGAAAAAAACTGGCTGCACAGTAAAAAATTTAGCTAGAAGATATTTAGATACGAAAAGTAAACAAGAGTTAAAGGAGCACGAAACTACGATGTTGCTTGCATGATCGCTGCATGCATCGAGTGTAATGTACCTTGCGTTAGGACAGGTAGCTTCCGTATGACGTACTCCAGAGTCAAATTGAATAACAACGGGGCCAGCCCATCTCCCTGCTTCAGTCCGATATTTGTGTCAAAGGCATCGGTGAGTTGGTTATTGATGCGGGCTTGGGAGGTTGTCGAAGTCATTGCCATTTTAGTAAGACGGACTAATTTGGCTGGAATGCCAAAACCCAGCATTATTTGGTACAGTACGTTACGATTAATACTGTCGTATGCTTGCTTGAAGTCAACAAAAATTTGATGTACGTCTATGTTGAACTCCCAGCATTTTTTAAGTATCTGGTTGACTGTGAACAGTTGGTCTGTTGTTGATCTACCTGCCCTAAAACCACCTTGATACTCCCCAATAATACTGTTGGCGTATGATTCGATTTTATTTTTTAAGATTTTAGAAAATATTTTGTACGCCGTACAAAGTAGTGATATGCCTCTATAATTTTCGCACTGTAGCTTGTCACCTTTTTTGTGGATAGGGAATATAATTGATTGGCTCCACTCTTTTGGCATATGTTCTTGTTGCCAAATGTACTGGATGACTTTGTGAATAGCTTGGTGAACACTACTGCCGCCATATTTGATTAGCTCCACTGGAATCTCATCAATGCCCGGCGTTTTATATTCTTTTGGGCTTTGATGATGGAACAAACTTCATCCAGAGTTGGTTGGGCCAATAGAAGTTCTCCGCATTCATCTATAGGCTACCATGTTCTAGAGATGTGCGGAGGATTAAGGAAGTTCTTGAAATATGATGCCAATCTTTCCTTAGTCTTGATTTCATCAGCGATTATGTTGCCGCTGTCATCACGACAGAGCGTGGTTTTGGGCTGATAATCACGTCTCAGGCTTTTCACTACTTTTTATGCTTGTCTTGTGTTACTGCTCGCTAAACTTACATCTGTACTTCTCAATTGGTTGTCATAGTATTTTCTTTTCTTCGTCCTAATTATCTTATTCGCTACTCTTCTGAGATTTTCATAGTGTTCTCTCTTCGTCCTGGTTTTCCTACCTACGTATTCTTTGTACGCCTGATTCTTTTTATCTAACGCATTCTGGCACTTATCATCGAACCAATCATTCCTCTTACTTATACAATTGTCAAAACAAATATTTCACTTAAAACTAATGCAAGAGCTTATCACTTTTCCATTAAATGTATAATACCTAATTTCTCAGTTCAATACTTAAACTTTAGTTACGTTCAACACAAAACTATTTGTAATTTAATTTCGATATTTAATTGCATAAAACTTTGTTGCTGATCTGTTGGCATGCCATATTACATTAGGTCGGTGGTCCTCGACTTCATACAATGGAAACGTTTTATTATCTTTTTTAATTTTAAAAGATACTTCAAATGCATCCAGGTTTTCTTTAAAGTCTTTTATTTCAAGTAAGCGGCAGTTCAAAAATACCGTTCCTCCGCATTCAAATATTTCTACAATTTCCAATAAGCATGAAAATATGCTTTCTACACTAGAGAACTTATCATCTAGACTAATAATTAAATAAAGGTCTGTATTCAACATCATTTAGCTGAACAGAAGGATCCTGGTCGGAACTTGTTATAAAATCATAACTTTTCAAATTTGTTTTATCTTTAACACTCCAATACACGTGCCCACCAGTGAGACATAAATACACGCGTGTCATCTGTCAGATGACTGTTGACTTATTTGTCAAAAGTCAATAGTATTATTGTTTTTTCGCAATTTTGCAGGAATAATGGTGCATAGATTAATGATAAAGTTCTTAAACGTTCATGAATTTGTATTTGCAAAAAAATTATCTGTATATAAATCTTCAAAAATGTTAAATTTTTGTAACACAGTTGCCACGGTAGCTTAGTTTCAATTTTATTCCTTATTACTGGCTTGCAAAAGGTAAATCAACCAGTAAACCTAGGAACACAACTCTTATCAGTATTGTAAGATAGTTTGAGAGAACATAATAATAATGCAAAATGTATGGAGACATTGACAATTGAGCCTCATTTCTAGAACTTGGAAAGTTACTCAAACAAATAGAAATAACCGATAAAAAAATACTCAAAAAACCAAGAACCCTTTGCTTTTAAAAAATTAAACTTGAATTTCACTCTGAATCACTTTCATTACCCACACTCACGTTACATCCATCAGCACAAGAAAAGGCACAGTGTTGCAGACATAAATATTGGGCACATTCCTTGCAAGAATATTTGGTGTATCGTTTTGTTTTATTTTCCAAACAAAATCCGCAGCGCTGGCGTCCACTAGCATCAGTAGCTGCTGAGTTGCTTGAAGCTCGTGGTGGTATTTGATCATTGGGAAGGAGTTCTCGAAGACGTGAGGTAATGGTGCGTGGTAAATTGCTCAGCTGTACTCGCATAAACAACTGATCTCTGATGAGTTCATTCCTTAGTTCACGAAGGAAAAGTCGACGAGTTGGCACGTGTTGTCCGTTCCCCAGACTGATGACTTGGCTGTTGACACCAGCCACAATAAAAGCTGCGTAAAATACCACCATTGGCCACCTTCTTGTACCTCTTTGGACATTGTAGGCACCGGACATTTTATCCACCATGTCCACAGCAATTTTATGGTGATTATAATACGTGATCACCTCAGGTTTTCTTTTCTCTCCACTTTCTTCGTCGATTGCTCCATCCGTATGCATGCTAGATATCAGGAGCACGTTCTTTTTCTTTTTCTTATTTTGAGGTACACATGAAACCATAGTTCCATTTTTACTGAATGCAAAAATACTTGAGTACGCTTCTCTATTTTTCAAATCTTTCATCTCTTTTGGGATTTGCTATTTGTTTGTTTTTTTTTGTGCGGTCCTCATGAAGTCATCGAGCGTTTAGATGAACGAGTCTTCAAAATACGTGTAGGGAATAAGATCACAAACATTTCCATAGAGCGTCTAAAACTGGCACATATGGAAAACGACTCGCAGGATCTAGCTAGTAGACCAGCATATGACGGAGCAGCCAACTTACATCAACCCACAGTGCTCAAAACGTATGATGGACCTACCTCAAAATTACGTCAAGTGACATTTGCTAAATGAATGGAAATGCCATTATCACTTGAGGTAGACTGCTGTAGGGCACTGCCGTGTTATGTGCTGCCACCTGAATGTCACGTCATATTATTTTCAATAACATTGGCCATTGGCCACCTTCTTGTACCTCTTTGGACATTGTAGGCACCGCACATTTTATCCACCATGTCCACACCAATTTTGTGGTGATTATAACACGTGATCACCTCAGGTTTTCTTTTCTCTCCAATTTCTTCGTCGATTGCTCCATCCGTATGCATGCTAGATATCAAGAGCACGTTCTTTTTCTTTTTCTTATTCTGAGGTACATATGAAACCATAGTTCCATTTTTACTAAATGCAAAAACATTTGAGTACGCTTCTCTATCTTTCAAATCTTTCATCTGTTTTGGGATTTGCCATTTGTTTTTCTTTTTTTTTGAGAGTCCCCACGTACGAATTCCATAATTCCTTGACAGAGTGTGAAGGAGAGTAGTGTCGCTGAACCAATTGTCGGCAGTGATATTATGGCCTGAGTTAGGAAGGGGGGTAACCATGCGTTGAACGATATCCACAGGTTTATTACTGACTTGGAAAGGGCCCTCAGGTTGCTTGCCTGCGAAGATCTCCATGCTACACGTGTAAATAACGCCAGAATCTATGGCTGCAAAAATTTTGATGCCGTATTTTGCAGGCTTAGAGGGAGAGTATTGAACAAAGTTGCATCTACCCCTAAAGCCCTCCAGTTTCTCGTCAATGGTGACATTTTCTCCTACGTGATAACACACCTGACAGTTCTTGACAAATTTTTCAAAGATGTCTCTGGTTGGGGCGAGTAGATCTTGTGCTTTTTGCTCTGCTCTGGTTTGCCTGTCATCGAATCTTACAGCGATAAGTAGAAAACGGAATCTGTTGACACCCATGGTGAAGTGGAATATCTCAATTCCAAAACCATTACTAGCCCATAAGTCTGCCAGGTACAGCTTCCCGGGTTTATGTATCCCAGCTATGTAGAGTAGAACAAACGCTTTGATCTCTGTTTTGTTTATCTTCCTAGCGTTTCTAGGTCATGAATAATTGTGTTGGACGACCTCAATATATTGGTTTGTGAAAGATACAATAATTTCCAACATGCTGTCGTCAAATAAACAAGTCCATGGTTCGAAAAATGTTTCTGTGCCCTTTCCTTGGCCAATCGGGCCAGGGAGTGTTTTCTGTAAGTTGTAGGTCCCTCTCTTCTTACTGGGTAAGGGAAATTATTTTCATGTAATTGGATCAATCACCTTTTTTCCCTTCTTATGGTGACAAACAAAAACAGGCTCAGTGTCATCACAGTCAGTCAATGCTTCAGAATCACTTTGACTTATATCTGAGTTCTCTTCCCGTTCTTCAATCTCTTCTTCTGCATCAGTGTCAAATTCCTCTTAAGGAACTTCTGCAACAAGGTTTTAGGGCCCTGAAGCTGGAAATCCAGGGTCATTTTCTTGAAAGAGTTCATCATCACCCAGGCCGCAGCCATCAAGAAGAAGTTGATGAATTTGTAAGATGTCATCAGGTTTATTCAGATCAAAGAGTTTTTTCGTCGCCATATTGAATCTATGAAAAAGAAAACACCGTTTCAGTCAACAAACATACCAAAAACAAAATAAAACAAGTTGGGTAGACAGATCTATGCTCATGTCAGAAAGGTTTTGTACTCAACTTACAGAATGCAGTTACCAGCAACGAATAAAATCAAGAAATATGTAATGTTCGAGGATCATACTATTATTAAGGAAGTTGAAAGAATTTTGACTTCTGAGGTATTTAGTATAGTTATACCCATAAATATCTCCCTTGATAATTTTTTCAGATTTTTTAGATCACGGGTGTCCGTTCGCGAGGGAGGAAACACATTTTTCATGTATTTTCCCCCTGTGCCCCCACTGAAGCTAAAACTGTCAGTCTAAGAACTGTTTTGAAAAGCTCTCATAGAGAACCTTCAGCTGATACTCATATCGGCTACTTTTCATGAATTTTTTTTTCAGGGGCCACTCCTCTGTACTGTGATCATCGAATCATGGCCTGTTTTTTCGAATCCTAGAATGTTTACAATGTTTCAATTGTATGCACTCATCTTCATGATACCTATCATTCCTGAAATTTTCATGCAAATCCTAGCAAAGCTGTAGTTTCTAAGTCAGTAAAAAGCGCATATGGCTCCATAGCCATATGTTTCCAAAGTAATACAGGGCATATTGTTCCATAGTAATACAGAAAAATTCAAACCGCTATAACTTAGTTAAATACTATTCGATCTTTATGAAACTTTCAGAAAAGATCAATCTTATAAATAATAATTTGTTTGCTAAATTTTATTGAATTTAAGGGTACCGTTAAGATTTTATTCAAGAAAACATAAAATTGATATATCATACTATCTCTAATAAAGTTGAGTGAATTTCGACTTCTCATGTATTTGTTGTTGTTGTACTCATTAAGGCCTTTATTAATGATTTTTTTCAAATTTTTCGGATGGAAGGTGTCCAATCGCGAGGGGGGGGGGACGCAAAAAGCTCGGACATTTTCCCTTCTCCTACTATCCTCGGTACTCATAAGGCAATTTCAAGGCTTGTTTTGAAAAGATCTCATTGAGACGTTTCCAATGACACCATACTCGACTACCAATGGTGAACATTTTTCTTTGAGGGGTCACCTCCCTATATGGGGAGACCCCGCTTAAACCCCTTTGAAAAATTTTTCCACCCTTGGACTTTCAAGAAGCCACCACTTCTGACCTTTCCACAAAGTTTCATGGCTGTAGCCTTTGTAGTTTCGGAGAAAAAGTGCTGTGACATACAGACGGACGCAGGTCGTGATTGCAATAGGGTTTTGTATTTTAGTACAAGCCTCTAATAGTCCAGAACATTGATCTGAACGACAATGGTTGAAGAAAAAAAATGTTCTCATTGTGAATAGCATGAAAACACGCGTGGCATCTGTGAGATGACCATGTGCCTTTCAGGTAGAAAATACACATTTCTAAAAAATATTGTTATCACAAGGTATCACAAAAGTGTTAAAAAAAATGTGAAAGGTAGAAATCCGAAATCGGGCATTATGAAAAACTTACATTTTTACACGCGTGTCATCTGTGAGATTCTCTCGGCCAAAACATGCGCAAACTGCACTCGACGCACGCACACCGGCAACTGAACTGTCGAGCTAGGTGAGATTGAGGAATACTAGGGCGATGGACCAGGCTCCTCTTCCTCCATCAAACTTATGACGAAAATATAGAACTGGTCATCTGTGAGATGATGCGCGTGTATTGGAGTGTTAAACTTGTAGGAATTAACCTTAATTTTATTTAGTTCAAACATTCAATTAGTTATACTATATAAGAACTTTTTTTTGCAATAATGACTGCCGTTTTGCAATGCTTTTGGGAACATTTTTGAAATTTTTGGCACTGACTGTTTGACTTTTGAGTATGCTGTGTTTGCTTTCGAAACGAAGGCAAGATGAATTACTCAAATGACTCTTCTTCAGCATACAATCTGCACAATTTTTTTGTTACAGTAAATTCTTGTCAATAAACCGTGATGAAGTATTATAATTTCATTTAGCTAATTTTGTCAAATTTCAAAATAAATTTCGAAACATTTCTGCAGGAAACACTTTTCCCCCAACACAACTTAGCATTAAAATATACATGAAGAAAATTAAATTTCACTTTAGTAAGGATATTAATGTAAAGTGCTCATACAAATGGTCATCACTTATTGATTATTAGTTAAAACTGTTGCCATTAGTTGATTGTATCGTATCATGAATTTTTCCTTACTTATCTTGATCTAAGGACATTAGAGAATGAATGACTTGCTTTTACATGTTTTACTAGTGGTGCATTCAGTATCTATGTAATTTCATTAGTTGCGGTTTATAAATGTTGTCTGCACGGAAAGTTTCAATTTTACCGTTATGTATTATATTGCTCCAAACGCTGGCATTTTTCGGGATATTCCCACATCGTTATGACGAGTCTACGAGACGCTTTAAAGTGTCTAAGTTCTGTTCAATTTACTCAACTTTGATGAATAGTGTCCTGACAGTTACGTTACCATTTTCGGCGCGCTTAATATTAAATTACATTTCATCCTTTGGAACAACCACTATAACTGCCGCTATCTACGCAGATGTATGCCTCATCATTCTTATATCTACATCGGCTTTTATTGGAAGGATAACAGATGGTAGACGTAGTTTGAATTTAATAAATGAACTCCTGGCGATTCATCAGAGAATACATCACGACTTAAACTCACCAGTTCAAAGTGAAATTTTATTGAAAATAATTTTTATCAAAACGATATTCCCCTTGAGTCAAATAATCACAGTATACATATCGATAAAGTTTCATACAGCCGCAACATTTTGGGAGTTTATAGGTTACATGATGCCAACTCTTAGCTATGGATTGTTTTTCATAGCATCCAATGCAAGGAATTTTGGAAGCCTTTCACTTCGATCTCTTTACAATGCCATGAACAGGAAATTCGATCAATATGTGTATTTTTTGGCTGACAATACCAAAAGGATTGGTGAAAGGATTTCTTGCAACCGGCATTCAAAAATTTATAACAGTGGATTGAATGCACAAATTGACGACCTTGCTGCGCTGCACAGTGCCCTTTACTCCCAAGCTTGTGAATATAATAATCTTTTTGGCTTCCAAATGTTGGGTACTATTGCATTTCTATTTATGAATAATGTCATTGAGCTTTACAAGCTCTATTTCATGATTATAAAATACACACCAGCATTAGGGCTGGAAACATTTGTAATGTATTTTATAACGATAGTTTGGAACTTTCTCGACGTGTTTCTCATTTTTCATTTATCATCTTTAGTCCGTGATGGATCCAGCAGTGACACTTGGGCAATTTTGTACCGTGACGTCGATTTACCTTACAATGATATCAATTTGGATAAAAGCGTAAGTTTGGCTAAGTTGATTATTTCAATAATTTTGGATCAAAATACCACCAATATGATATAATAGTAAAGCTTATTACTAGTACTAGAGGATGATTCTGTTATAAATATAGAAATTACTAATAGTAGTTTAAGTTCTTGCTCATAGATGTCGCACTGGATAAGCGTGCCGCGCGCACTTAGCTCTGGGCTGAGTCAGATTCATCTTGTACCTTGACGCGTTCACTACTAACTGTGTGATCTTATTATTTTATTTATTTTACTGTGTTTACGCTTATTTAATAAGAGGTTATGGGCCCTGGCCACTGAGTAGTAGTGCTTATTGTTGTTTAAAGTTTACGAGTAATAAGAAATAGTGAAGTTGACATAATGTCGGGCAGTGACGCGGTAAAAGTAGCAAAACTAAAAGGTGCTGAAAATTGGAGTGTTTGACGATTTCAAATTCGCGTGATTTTATTATCACATGAAGTGTTCGATGCTGTTAATGGTGTACTGTCAAAGCCAACACCACCTGTCGCTCCAGCAGAAGATGCAACGAACGAAGTAAAAGCAGCATACGTGACTGCAAAAAGTGACTATGAAAGAGAGCTGAAAATCTTTATACAGAAAGATAGCACTGCACAAAAGTTTATCGTGACATCCATGGAGAGGTAGCCCATGACGCATATAATGACGTGTGAAACTGCAAAGTCTATGTGGGATAAACTGCACTCTATTTACGAGAACAGGTCGGAGGCTAGTGTACACGTTCTGCAACAACGTTGATTTAGCATGAAAAAGGAACCTTCTGAAGATATCTCCACGTACATTTCGAAAGTCCTGGAATTGAGTTTCAATTTAAAAGTATTGAATGAGCCAATGTCGGATAACATGGCAATGACAAAAATCCTGATGACTTTGCCTCCGCAATATAGTCATTTTGTGTCTGCCTGGGATTCTACGCCAGTTGCAGAAAGAACTCTGGAAAATCTTTCGGCACGTTTGCAAATTGAAGAAACTCGTGCTTTGCAAAGTGAAATCGAACATTCTGGTGCTTTGATCACAAATAATTCAAAGGAATTTGTGAAAAAAATAGAATAATCATCCAAATGGAGAGAAGGATCGTGGTAAACAAAAACCAAAATGTTGGATCTGTGGAAAAGTTGGGCATATACGTAAGAACTGTTGGAACCTTCCTGGTAATGATCGTCACAAGAACTGTAATGTGACGCCTACGCCCGGGAATCGAAGTGATTCCGATCCCGAACCCTTGCATCTGGAAATGCCCCTCCACCGTGGCCATCGAAAAACTATGCCACTGGCGACAGATGGAGAGGCACATTGCCGCCATGTGGCGTGCCATTCCACATACATCTGTTTTGTCGGATGTGACAACCGGTGGGGTTTGACAGCCACATGGAGAGGAAGTGCAAGTGGACAGTTCTTGAATGTTCGGTTAATTGTTGAGGATTGCCTGATTTAAGTTTTGTCTAGTTTAATTCTTCAACTATTTGCTAGGTTGTTATTGCAAAACTGTGCGCGTAGCTAGCGAGTGATTCGACATAAAGCGTTTTTCTTCTACGTCGCCCGGAGCGTGTCATGGTGTGGTGTCGGTGGCGACTTGGCGCGGTCCTAAATTTGGTTGGAACTATCAAGAGTGCCCACATACAATCACTTTTTCGATTTCAATTCATCAATGAGGTTGACATCGCTAATCAGTTGTCAGCAGTGGTCTTTCTACCAGATCCAAATATTGGTTTTGCTAATCTCATCGCTACATCATTGGGTTTATTGCTATTACTGAATGGACCACTTGGCTGTTTTCTAGAGTATATCTCAACATTAATCGTTCATGTCATTTTTAAATTCACTAACGCAAGCAGTTTTGTTGGTATATATTGCCGAAACGGGCATTTTCTGCGGAATTTCATCTATGGTGACATTTTCACTAGGGCAATAACTCTAATGGCAATTCGTAACGAAATTTTGAAAGATTTCTTGAATGGGAGCATGTCGATCAAAAGCGAACCCAAACGGGATAGCTGTGCCTATTAGAACGGCCGCGCTCGGCGAAGGGTTAAGGGCATCCGCTATGACTTTTTCGCAAAGATTGATTAGAGTAGTTTCACACGGTCCAATGAATCGATGTATAGACAATGGGGTAGACAGGTCATGATTTTAACAGAGATTTGCAGAGTACTTTTAACAAAACCCTCAACCCTCACTGCTGCTTGTAAAAGAAAGATTTCGAAAAAGGAATGAAATCTTCTGAACGAAGAAAGTTGATTACGAACTTGTAAAAAAGTTGTTAGCAATGTTATTTTATAATACTTTTATTTACACAAATTTTTGTTTCCTTAAGCTTAATCATCGTAGAACTTTTAGTTTAGTAATTTTTAACAACGCTTATTTGGTATCAGTAGAATTGGCCAAAAAGAGTACAAAAGCTGTTAAAAGGTATTTTGTTTTTGAATCGACGCTTAAAGATCTTTCTTGTCCGTTTGCTTTACACCGGACAGCATGTTTAATTGCCTGCAATGTGAATATGAAAAGTTATATGCAGTATCTACTCTGCCTCAATCTTTCGATGAATACCTCATTGTAATTGATTTAACCTATTGATTTATATCATATGTAATATGTTTCTGTTAAATTTCAAATGATATCTTGGTGAATAGGTTTTTAAAGATTGAAATGATTTCGGGATGATCAAAATTTCTTTGAATGACCCCTTAACAACTGTTTCTTCATCTTTAATTTTATTCAAATCAATTTTATTCTATCGGTATCAAAATCAACAGTTCTATTTCAATCTTTAACAACCTATACAATCACTCAAAGACAGGTATATTTATTCAGATATAAATATAGACAATAGCGAAAGAAATTATTTACAGAGATACCTCATCCACAACTCACATAAATGCAATAGAACGGTTTTCTTTTTATTATAGACATATTATAACAAATCAAATTATTTACATACACTCATCCCCCATCCACCCACACCCACTGCAATAGAATGGATTTTTTTTAATATACTTTATATACACCATACCCATATCCAAACAAATTACACACAATCCACACTTACAATAGACCAATTAATGCAATAGCCAGGATTTTTTTTGTTAAATAGAAGATTTGTTATAATATTAACTCCACTTAAAAATTGTATACAAACACAACAATAGCCACAATATTCAGCCGAAATATACCTCAAAACATTTTCGATTGCTATTAAACATTTAAAAATTAAAATGGAATTTTCAAAAGCAAATATCTTAAAACACTTTTACCTCTGATAAAAGTTAACATAAATAAGAAATAGACCTGTTTGTTGTCTACTTCGTGTAATTAAAAATATATACTGTCTTTTCTTTTGTCTTTTCTCTGCCTTTTACTGCATTGAACTATGTTGCAGAAACATGCATCTCAATTTTTGTTTTTTTTGATGCATTAATCCTAAGCATTAAATATCGTAAAATCTAGACGTAAAAGCTCATATTAAGTTTACTTAGCTCGTAGTATTTTGATATACAGGAAGAATAAAGTCGTAGATCAATGATCAGAAAAATTAAAAATAAGTCATGTGACGTTGTAAATAAAATTTTCAATTTTGATGTAAAGAATACTAGAAACGAAGATCGCGAAAATTTCAAATTCTTTTTCTATGATTGCCTTTTGTGCGATTTCCATCGATATTCTTTTGTTCATTTTTACATAGAACTAATATACATATATAAATAGATATAGTACATCCCGTTTATAAATTAACTATACAATTTAGGTATAAATTAAATTAATTCAAGGAAAAAAAAGATCAAAAACATACAAAATCAAGTAAACGCGATATTTATATGATTTTTTTCTGATGCTTTATAAATCACAACCACACGATAGAGCATGTAACGTTAAAAGTTGAGCTGAAATCATATTGAACGGTGAGAAGAAGTAAAATCAGTAAGTCGCAAAAGTATAGAATGTTTTATGAAGTAGAAAGAAAAAATCCTTACAAAAAGTGTAAACCCGAAACAAACAAAGATCAATTCGTAATTAAGTCAGATAAACAGAATTTAATCAATTTTAAATAAATATAATCACAAAAAAATATAATGTATTAAATAGCTAATAATTTTTTTTTTATATTTATTATTACAATAATATGTAAAATGTAAGAAAGACTACATTAAAGTAAACGGTAAAAGAAATTACAATTTAATAATAGACAACCCTATTAACATAGCTGTTATAAATAATAACCAAAACAGAAGAATACAAAAAAAAATAAAATGACAAAATAGAATTTGTTCGCGTTAATAGGAAGAAAATGAAACAAATAGATAGAGGTACCCAAAACGATTTTGGTTTCTTCATACCATGCATTTTTACGTCAATTCCGTGCTAATGATCTGTACACATTTCTTAAGACGAACTAACACAATCTTTATGATTTCTAAATATTTTGTTGTTTTTTTTTATATTATTAAATAATTAAATGAGAAAATTGCATAATCGAAATTCAATCTAATTTACGTTGATATATGTAATATATTTTCTGGAATTAAAATAGAAATAGACCTTTACATTTACTTTTTGACTAAATTATAATGAATAAAGCCATGAATTGCTAAATAACCCAAGACTTTCCTTTTCAGTGGCTCGTTCTTTTTCAGTGGGAAGAGAGAGTGTAGGGTAGGTATGCCGTCGCGAGGGTAGGGTTTCGACAAATCCGCTGAGGTCGGTTTCGCGTCGCGCGCGGTACGCGGTACCTTTGATTGTTTCGTCATTTCATTAGAGTAGTTTTCGTCGGTTTAATTTCGAGTAGCATATTTTTCGGTACCGCGTCGGTAATTCGGTAACGCGCCTATGGGATTTTGTAGCGTTTTTGATTTGAGATCTGTGGAGAGATCACATCCAGAATTAACGTAACGTAGGTTTCCCGTTCTGGATGAGTAATTGTTGACGCGTTTGGAAAACGGGCATGTTCAGGTGGCTGAAATATTGTAATTGAGCGTAACCCATTCGGAGACCCGCGACCGAAATCCTCTCCGAACTAGCTGGCCGACAAGCAGTCACCGCGTGAATGGGTTACGGTGCACGGATTGGTTGACCTGTTGGTACCATCCGTTGGCACTACTCAGACTTAACGTCTAGAACCGATGAGAGGTCGGTTCCGCGTTCGGACTTAAAAGGTACGAAAATCATTACAGAACGCGCAACAGTCCAATGCCGGTAAGCCGAATTCTTCATTCTCCAGTAAGCAGAATTCTTCGAATGCAGCTTTGGTCGATACCAGTCAGTTGTCTTCTTAGATTTTCGACTCGGGAGCGTCACAACACATGTCCAAGGAACGAGAATATTTTTCTACGTTTCGGCAAATCGAGGGAATCCCTATTCGTCTTGGAGACGGACACATCGTGCATGCTGTTGGTATGGGTAGTGTTGATGTTTATGCTTTCAACGAAAAAGTTTGGACAAGTAAATATTTGTCTGATGTGCTTTATGTGCCAAATTTAAAGTTTAATCTTTTTTCAATGAGCGCTGCTCTTATGAAAGGCATGAGATTTGAGTCTAATAAAAATATTTGCAAATTGATTAAAAATCATGAAGTTTTAGTAATTGGTAAAAACCGGTAAATAGTAGCTTATTTTTAATGGAAATTTTTGCAAGTAATAAATTTAAGATGATTGATAAAGTGAAGTGAATGACAATAATAAAAATGTTGAAATATCTTTGATAGCTGAAAATAATTCTGTTAAATCTCAATTGCAAATATGGCACGAGCGTTTTGCACATCAAAATTTTGAACACGTTAGGAACTTTCTTCATAAAAATAATATTGTAATCAAAGAAGTGACTCCGTTTTGCGATGCCTGTGCGCTGGGAAAGATGCATAGAATTCCTTTCCCGATATGTGACCATAAAACGACTAAAGTCGGAGAAATTATTCACAGCGATCTTTGCGGTCCTATGGAAGTCTATTCACTTGGCAATTCGAGGTATTTTTTGCCTTTTAAAGACGATTTCTCGAAATACGTGACCTTGTACTTCATATTTAGTAAAACAGAAGTAAAAGCTTGTTTTGAAAATTTTATGCAACGTTTTAAAAAGGAAACTAGTAACGAGATTAATGTACTTTGTGCTGATAACGGATTGGAATATACCAATAAAGAACTTTCAAAACATTTGTTTGAGAACGGGATAAAACATCAATGTACGGTCACATACATGCCAGAGCATGCAAGCGCTGAACGCGAAAACCGTACTCTTGTAGAAGCGGGGCGTAGAATGTTGCTTTCAAAGGGCCTGAATAAAAATTTGTGGGCCGAGGCTGTAAATTCTGCTTGTTTTGTATTGAATCGTAGTAGAAAAACTCGTGTTGATGGTAAAACACCGTTTGAAATATGGGATGGTCAAAAGAGTGATTTTAATTGCTTTAAAATCTTTGGTACCGAAGTGTACACTCATATACCCAAGGTGAAAAGGCATAAGTTTGATCCAAAATCAAAAATTGGAATATTTGTTGGGTATGATGTCAACGTAAAAGGCTATCGTGTGTTAATGAATGATAATAAAATTCAAACGTTTCGCGATGTTTTGTTTAAAAATGAAAATGCTTCAAAAGATATTGTTACATATACAAATAATTACATGTACAAATAATTCTGCGAGCTACTGTCGCAATTGTTTTCATCATCATTAAGAACGTCAACGAATGAATTTACTCGAACCCACGAGAATCCAACAAGCATGATCAACATCTGCAAGTGACGTCACTCCATTCATGAACTTGCTCGAACCTACCAGGTACCTCTCGGTAGAACATTCGCCAATGTGCGAGAAATGGGTGAATAGGTAGAGACCCTATATAAAGGCGAGCTGAATGAATGGGGAGAATCATTCATTCGACCGCGATAAGAACTGCGATTGTGTGTGTTCGAGTAGTAGAAAAGTGATTTTCGTAATAGTGAAGTAATTTAGAAGACAATTGCGATAGTGTGTTTCGTAATAGTGAGGTAATTTAGAAGACAATTGCGATAATAAATTTATGGACAAGTGTTAGATTTTTTTTAATAGTGACAATTAGAATTAGTGAAAGTGTTAACTGATTATTGTGCATTTTATTTAATAAACTCTTCTAACTTAAATTAAAAGACATTGCGTTTTCACTTTCCGGGAACATTTAAATTATTGGCCGCGAACCAATAACACGCGACAATGGTGTCAGAAGTGAGAAAGAAAATTTTGGAAGTGAAAACGATTAAACATTTTTGAAGTGCACAATTGTGAAAGTTAACGTGGAAAAATAGCCGAAACAATAAAAATGCCAGGAAATTTAAATCTAAAAATTAATCAATTGAGCATATCGGAGCTCAAAGAGGAGTTGGAACAACGAAATCTGGCTACACAAGGTACAAAGGCCATACTGATTGCACGCTTGCGTGATGCGATCGAGTCGGAAGGTGCGTATCTAGATTCGGGTGAGCCTACAGAAAAAGGCGCAGAAGGTGGTGAAGCTGAAACAGCAAAGCCAAAGAAACCAGAAAATGCGCTGATGCAAATGTTGACGCTGATGCAGCAAGAGCAGCGACAACAGTCATCCAATTTAACGACGAAGCTAGATGAACAATCAGCGAAGTTAAATGAACAATCAGCGAAGTTAAATGAACAATCGGCAAAGATGGACCAACAAGCGATCGTAATCAAGGAAGTGCAAAAACAGTCAACCGAAATAAAAGTAGAGCTCGGTAGCCTGAACAATCAAATTAAATGTGTCGAGGAAAAGGTTTACCAGGTCGAGGAGAAGGCCAGCCAAGTTGAGGAGAAAATTAACTATGAGATCAGCCAGGTTGAAGAGAGAATGAACCATGAGATGGAAAAAGTGAAAAAAGAATTGGAAGCAGCAAAGGCAGTAGTAACCACCTCACCAGCCCCGCTTATAACCGCAGCGCAAAGCACATCCAGAAATGTGCAAGCACCAATATTCGATGGGCAAACGGTCTGGAGTATTTACAAAATCCAGTTTGAAGCCGCCGCTAGGATAAATCACTGGAATGAGCAGGAACGAGCAACTGCGTTAATTCTTGCTCTAAGAGGCCCAGCTGCCGAGCTGTTGCAGACTATCCCCGTTGAGCTGCATTCAAACCCGGCTGCTATAATGAATGCGCTGGACATGCGTTATGGAGACGATCATCTGAAGCAGATTTACCGGGCGCAGCCACGGCATCGGATGCAGAAGTCTGGCGAAACCTTGCAGCAGCTAGCACAAGACATTGAGCGATTGGCACTTTTGGCTTACCCAGCGTACGACCCAGAACATCGAGATGACGTAGCAACAGAAGCATTCATCAGCGCCTTAAAGGACAAGGAATTGCAACAAGCCGTGCGGTTAGCTCAAAAGCAAACAGTCAAGGAAGCATTGGCTTATAGTTTAAATTTTGAGGCAGCCAAAAACGTGACCCGCACCACTGTCCGGGTTCGCGAGGTAGTGACAGATAAATCCAGGTGTGAGCGCGTGGGAATTGAGCGAGAGCTGCAGGTGAATGGTGCGCCTAGATGCTGGAATTGCGGGGAAAAGGGCACCTGCAAAGAGACTGCAAGAAGGGGAGAAGACCGAGCTATTGTCCAGGGTGGTGGAGATCCAGACCGTGTCAGGAGCCTAGAATGGAGGCCCATCAAACTGCAAGGGTCAACTTCGTAGGGCGAACGTTGGCCACGAGTATCGACATCCCCAGCACCGTGCCAAGGCAACATCGTGGAGAAGCAGACAGATGCCTTCCTGGTCAAGTTGATGAAGAAAAATGCACCCTAACAAACGACACTGGTGCAACCCGATCGACGATCCGACCAGACCTAGTGAGGCCCCAACTGCTCCACAAGGGCAGAGTTCATGGAATTGCTGACGCCCTATCTCGTCATCCATGTCCAGCTAACTGCAAACATTGCCAACAGATTCAGGAAAAGGAGCCGCCCGTTGATCTGCGAGTGATAACGGCCGAATTCGATGAAGGTTGGTCATCGGAGGAGATTCGAAATGCCCAGTTAGCCGATGAAGATATCGGACCATTGCTCGTATGGAAGGAGACGACTGGGCGACCGGAGTGGAAGGACGTTTCGATGCATGGCGCAACCCTGAAAAGCTATTGGGCACAATGGAACTCCCTACAGGTGGAGGGTGGCGTACTCAAGCGGAAATGGGAAACGGCGGATGGCAGCTCCTATAGGATGCAAACTATACTACCCAAAAGCCGAATCCACGATGTGGTAAAGGAAATGCATGAAGGATCCTCGGGAGGCCATCTTGGTGTTAACAAGACCTTAGCGAAATTGCGGGAATGATTCTACTGGCTCCACGCTTGAGAAGACGTAGAGGACTGGTGCCGCAGATGCACAATTTGCGCTTCCGTCAAAGGCCCAAAGCGACGACTGAGAGGACAAATGCAAACCTATAACGTAGGCGTGCCATTCGAAAGGATTGCTGTTGACATCGCTGGACCCTTTCCTGAATCTGAATGGGGAAATCGATACACGCTGGTTGTAGCTGATTATTTCAGCAAGTGGCCCGAGGTCTACCCCATTCCCAACCAGGAAGCAACTACTGTAGCCGAACAGCTAGTGTTAAATTGGGTCAGCAGGTACGGCATGCCTTGTGAACTACATTCGGATCAAGGCCGAAACTTTGAGTCACTAGTTTTTAGCGAAATGTGCGAGCAGCTGGGAATACGGAAAACGAGGACAACACCGCTGCGTCCCCAATCCGATGGAATGGTCGAACGTTTCAACGGCACGCTCAATAAACACTTGGCCAAAATGGTTGGCGAGAACCAAAGGGACTGGGACCGACATATCCCACTATTTTTAATGGCGTATAGAGCCGCTGAACATGCATCGACGGGCCAAGCCCCAGCCAAAGTCATTTTTGGAAAGACTATTCGTTTGCCAGCCGATATAAAGTTCGGAACAACCCCTGAGAAACCCCAAACGGTCTCGGAGTACGCAAGTGATCTAAGACAACGGTTGAACCAGATACATCGGACAGTGCGAAAACACCTCGAATCGGCTACTGACCGCATGAAGACCAGGTATGATCTAAAGGCTAATTCTACTGGCTTCCAGCAAGATTACTTGGTGTGGCTTTATAACCCGCCACGGCGAAAGGGTAGGTCTCCAAAGTTGCAACATAATTGGGAGGGACCATACCGAGTTACAAAGCGAATCAACGACGTCGTCTACCGAATACAGGAACATCGTAAGCCGAGAGCTAAAATGAAAATCGTGCATCTGGACCGTCTTGCCCCATATTACACCCAGGGAGAATTGACTACAAATAGCGACACATCTCTTCGGGGCGAAAAGAACTGAGGTGGGGGCAGTGTTACATGTACAAATAATTACATGTACAAATAATTCTGCGAGCTACTTTCGCAATTGTTTTCATCATCATTAAGAACGTCAACGAATGAATTTACTCGAACCCACGAGAATCCAACAAGCATGATCAACATCTGCAAGTGACGTCGCTCCATTCATGAACTTGCTCGAGCCTACCAGGTACCTCTCGGTAGAACATTCGCCAATGTGCGAGAAATGGTTGAATAGGTAGAGACCCTATATAAAGGCGAGCTGAATGAATGGGGAGAATCATTCATTCGACCGCGATAAGAACTGCGATTGTGTGTGTTCGAGTAGTAGAAAAGTGATTTTCGTAATAGTGAAGTAATTTAGAAGACAATTGCGATAGTGTGTTTCGTAATAGTGAGGTAATTTAGAAGACAATTGCGATAATAAATTTATGGACAAGTGTTAGATTTTTTTTAATAGTGACAATTAGAATTAGTGAAAGTGTTAACTGATTATTGTGCATTTTATTTAATAAACTCTTTTAACTTAAATTAAAAGACATTGCGTTTTCACTTTCCCGGAACATTTAAATTATTGGCCGCGAACCAATAACACGCGACAATATTGTAAGTGAAAATATGTAAACGAGGTACGCGAAATCGTTGAAAATCAAAACAATGTTGAGAATAATAACAATCAAAATTTGAATGAGCCTAACGTTGATATAAATGTCGAAAATGACCAAAATGATGATTTGAATGAAGTTGCTCGTGATGGTATTGTTGGAAATGGGGGGGGGAAATTCATGAACCAAATCAAAATCATAACAATCCTATTGTGGTACGTGAGCGTCCTCGCTATAACTTGAGAAATCGAGCAAATATTCAGCCAGCTAATCGTGGTGATATTGTAAATTATTTCATGTTCGATGACGAAGATCATATTGATATAGACAATTTATTTGTTGCTTTAAGTGCTCATGCTTATAATGATGAACCAAGTTGTTATGAAGAAGCAATACATTCTGAGAACTCTCGACAGTGGCCAGCGGCAATGAGAGACGAATATCAAGCTTTAGTTAAAAACGGTACGTGGGAATTACAAAACGCGCCGTTAAATGCTAAAATTCTCTCGAACCGCTGGGTATATAAAATAAAACCTAACCTCGATGGAGGTAAACAAAAGTTTAGGGCGAGACTCGTATCTTGCGGTTACCTTCAAAGAAAATACATCGATTATATCGACATACTCGTATACAGCCCGGTAGCTAGATACACTTCTATACGTGCTTTTCTCGCGATAATGTTTTCGGAGCAAATGTTTTGTAAACAGTTTGACGTGAAGTCCGCGTTTTTAAACGGCGATTTGTCTGAAACTATATACATGCGCCAGCCGGAAGGTTTTGAAGATGGAACAGATGGGGTTTGCATTTTAAAGAAAAGTATTTACGGTCTCAAGCAATCCGTGAGATGCTGGAACTCTAAGTTCGTATCATGTTTAAAACGGTTTAATTTGCATCCGACGGACTCCGATCCATGCGTCTTTGTAAGCCATGATATTGCGAATGAAAAGCTGATGTTAATTATATACGTAGATGACGGGCTTGTTGCATCTAAAAACGATCGTCAAGTTAATGAACTTCTTTCTTATCTTGAAAGTAATTTTGAAATAACTACAAATAGTTTACAGCTGTTTTTAGGAATTGAAATAAAAAATTTGAATAATGGATCAATTTTGTTACATCAAAGTATGTATGCTCAAAAAATTATTGATAGATTTAATTTGCAAGATGCTAAAACAAGTAAGACTCCAGCTGATCCAAATTACATTTCATTGTGCTATAAAAACTTGAAGGATTATGCGACTAATGTACCCTTTAAACAACTTATTGGTAGTTTGATGTTTTTAGCCACCGTAACGCGGCCTGATTTAGCATATTCAGTGGGAGTACTTAGTCAATTTTCAGAAAAACAATCTAAAACTCATTGGATCGCTTTAAAAAGAATTGTAAAATACGTTAAAGAGACAGTTAATTTCGGTTTGGTGTATTTGAGCAAAAATGATTTTTCGAGTATCACGGCTTACAGTGACGCCGACTACGCAAGTGATTTTGTTTCGCGAAAATCTGTATCGGGTTTTATCGTAAAACTAGGTAATAGTACAATTTCGTGGGGATTTTGAAAACAAAGCACGATTGCTCTTTCAACCACTGAATCGGAACTCTATCTTGCTTGCTACGCTGCTCAAGAGATTATTTGGACACTACAAATGGTTCGAGATATAACAAATAGTAAAAATGTGAAAATACCTGTATTGTACATTGATAACCAAAGTACCATTCAGATACTTAAAGATCAGCGATATCATTATAAAAGTAGACATATTGATACAAAATATAAATTTATAAGTTCACTTTATAATTCTAAAGCATTGTTGTTAGAATATATTAATACTGAGCATCAGCAAGCTGATATCTTGACGAAAGCATTAAGAAGACAATTATTTTATCGTTTGAGAAAATTAATTGGCATTTGTAATACTAATAAATAAAGTAATAATAAATTATGTTTGTTTTTTGAATCAGAATTAACAAAAAAAAATTGTATTGCACGAGGTTTGTAACGTATGTTTCACATGTATAGATTGTAATTTCTAAGTGGGAGTGTTATAAATATAGAAATTACTAATAGTAGTTTAAGTTCTTGCTCATAAATGTCTCACTGGATAAGCGTGCCGCGCGCACTTAGCTCTGGGCTGAGTCAGATTCATCTTGTACCTTGACGCGTTCACTACTCACTGTGTAAACTTATTATTTTATATTCAATGAAGTACTTGATTAGAATTAGCTCCACTGTGTTTAACCCTTATTTAATAAGAGATTCCTTTATAGCGGTTAAGTTGAATTTCCTATTTTTGATGTATCATCGCATCAAATTTTAATGAGAAATATTCAATAATACATTTGCAAAAACTCAGTGTAGTCCACTTGGTGTAGTGTGTGGTGGTGCTGGTTCATGAGAAACTCAAGCCATTGTTTTGTAGCGACATTTTGTCTATTTATATATATATATATATATATATATATATATATATATATATATATATATATATATACATATAGTTACATGTACAAAAGAACTGAGGTGGGGGCAGTGTTACATGTACAAATAATTTTGCGAGCTACTGTCGCAATTGTTTCCACAATCATTAAGAACATCAACAAATGAATTTACTCGAAACCACGAGAACCCAACAAGCATTATCAACATCTGGAAGTGAGTCACTGCCCATTCATGACGCTGCTGGAATGTTCCCGCTTATTCACCAATGTACGAGAACTGAGTTGAATGATTACAGACCCTATATAAAGGCGAGCTGAATGAATGGGGGGATCATTCATTACAACCGCGATAGAAAACTGCGATACGCGAAGTACAGGCGATATTGACTGTTCGAGTGTGAAGTGATTTTAGTAGACAATTGCGATAGAAATTTATGGACAAGTGGAAGGTAGAATTTTAATAGTGAAAATTAAAGTTGTTAAATTGCTAGTGAAGTGATTGTGCATTTTTGACAAATTAAATAAACTCTTTTAATTTAATTTAAAAGACATTGCATTTTCACTTTCCCGGAACATTAAATTATTGGCCGCGAACCAGAAACACACGACAATGCTGTCGAGAAGTGAGAAAGAAAATTTCGAAAAGTGAAAACATTTAAACATTTTTAAACTGCACAATAGTGGAATTCAACGTGGAAACTGTTGAAAAAAAAATAAGTCGAAATAATAAAAATACCACCAAGCTAACAGTGAAAAATTAATGAATTTACCATGGTGGGTGAGCCCTTAGATGACGAAAAAGGCGCAGAAGGTGGTGAAGCAGAAACACCAAAACCAAAGGAGCCAGAAAATGCGCTAATGCAAATGTTAATGCTGATGTCATCCAGTCTGACTGCGAAGCTAGATGAACAGTCATCCAATTTGACTACAAAGCTAGATGAACAATCAGCGAAGTTAAATGAATAATCAGTGAAGCTGGACCAACAAGCGATCGAAATCAAGGCAGACATCATACAGAAGCTGGAGAAATAGTCAACCGAAATAAAAGCGGAGGTCGGTCACTTGAACACACAAATTAAAGGCGTCGAGGAAAAGGTTGACCAGGTCGAGGAAAAGGTTTACCAGGTCAGCCAGGTCAAGGGAAAGGTCAGCCAGATCGAAGAGAGAATAAACCATGAGATGGAAAAAGTGAAAAAAGAATTAAAAGCAGCGAAGGAAGTAGTAACCACTTCACCAGCCCCGCTTATAACCGCAGCGCAAAGCACACCCAGAAATGTGCAAGCACCAATATTCGATGGGCAAATGGTCTGGAGCATTCACTAGACCCGGTTTGAAGCTGCCGCAAGGGCAAATCACTGGAATGAGCAAGAACGAGCAACTGCACTGATTCTTGCTCTAAGAGGCCCAGCTGTCGAGCTTTTGCAGACAATCCCCGATGAATTGCACTCAAACCCGAATGCTATAATGAGTGTGCTCGACATGCGTTATGGAGACGATCATCTGAAGCAGATTTACCGGGCACAGCCACGGCATCGGATGCAAAAGTCTGGCGAAACCTTACAGCAGCTAGCCCAAGACATTGAGCGCCTGGCACTTTTGGCTGACCCAGCTTACGACCCAGAACATCGAGACGACGTAGCAACAGAAGCATTCATCAGTGCGTTAAGGGACCAGGAATTGCAACAAGCCGTGCGTTTAGCTCAACAGCAAACGGTTAAGGACGCATTGGTTTATAGTCTGAACTTTGAGGCAGTGAAAAATGCGACTCGTACCACTGCCCGGGTCCGCGAAATAGTGGCAGACGAGTGCAGGTGTGAGCGCGTGGAAAATGAGCGAGAGCCACAGGTGAATGGTGCGCCTAGATGCTGGGATTGCGGAGAGAAGGGGCACCTGCAAAGAGACTGCAAGAAGTGAAGAAAACGGAGCTATTGTCCAGGATGGAGGAGATCCAGACCGTGTCTGGAGCCTAGAATGGAGGCCCATCAAACTACAAGGGCCAACTTCGTGGGGCGAACGTTGGCTAGAAGGATCGACATCCCCAGCACCCGCATCACCGTGCCAAGGCAACATCGTGGAGAAGCAGACAGATGCCTTCCTGGTCAAGTTGATGAAGAACATTGCACCATAACAAACGACACTAGTGCAACCCAACCGACGATCCGACCAGACCTAGTGAGGCCCCAACTACTTCACAAGGGCAGAGTTCATGGAAATGCTGACGCCCTATCTCGTCATCCATGTCCAGCTAACTGCAAGCATTGCCGGCGGATTGAGGAAAAGGAGCCGCCCGTTGATCTGCGAGTGATAACGGCCGAATTCGATGCAGGTTGGTCATCGGAGGAGATTCGAAATGCCCAGTTAGCCGATGAAGATATCGGACCATTGCTCGTATGGAAGGAAACAACTGGGCGACCGGAGTGGAAGGACGTTCCAATAAATGGCGCAACCCTGAAAAGCTATTGGGCACAATGGAACTCCCTTCAGATGGAAGGTGGCGTACTCAAGCGGAAATGGGAAACGGCGGATGGTAGCCGAATCCACGATGTGATTAAGAAAACGCATGAAGGATCCTCGGGAGGCCACCTTGGTGTTAACAAGACCTTAGCGAAATTGCGGGAGAGCTTCTACTGGCTCCACGCTCGAGAAGACGTAGAGGACTGGTGTCGCAGATGCACAATTTGCGCTTCCGTCAAAGGTCCAAAGCGACGACTGAGAGGACAAATGCAAACCTATAACGTGGGGGTACCATTTGAAAGGATTGCTGTTGACATCGCAGGACCCTTTCCTGAATCTGAATGGGGAAATCGATATACGCCGGTTGTAGCCGATTATTTCGGCAAGTGGCCTGAGGTCTACCCCATTCCCAACCAGGAAGCAACTACCGTAGCTGAATAGCTAGTGTTAAATTGGGTCAGTAGGTACGGCGTACCTTGCGAATTACATTCAGATCAAGGCCGAAACCTTGAGTCACTAGTTTTTAGCAAAATGTGTGAACTACTGGGAAAACGGAAAACGAGGAGAACACCGCTGCATCCCCAATCCGATGGAATCGTCGAACGGTTCAACGGCACGCTAAATAAACATCTGGCCAAGATGGTTGACGAGAACCAAAGGGACTGGGACCGACATATCCCACTATTTTTGATGGCGTACAGAGCTGCCGAACATGCATCGACGGGCCAAGCCCCAGCCAAAGTCATTTTTGGAAAGACTATTCGTCTGCCAGCCGATATAAAGTTCGGAGCACCCCCTGAGAAACCCCAAACGATCTTGGAGTACGCAATTGATCTAAGGCAATGGCTGAACCAGATACATCGGACAGTGCGAAATCACCTCGAATCGGCTACTGACCTCATGAAGACCAGGTATGATCTCAAGGCAAATTCTACTGGCTTCCAGCAAGATGACTTGGTGTGGCTATATAACCCAAAACGGCGAAAGGGAAGGTCTCCAAAGTTGCAACATAATTGGGAGGGACCATACCGGGTCACAAAGCGAATTAACGACGTCATATATCGCATACAGGAACACCGTAAACCGAGAGCCAAAAAGAAAATCGTGCATCTGGACCGTCTTGCCCCATATTACACCCAGGGAGAATTGACTTCAACTGGCGACACATCTTTTCGGGGCGAAAAGAACTGAGGTGGGGGCAGTGTTACATGTACAAATAATTTTGCGAGCTACTGTCGCAATTGTTTTCACAATCATTAAGAACATCAACAAATGAATTTACTCGAAACCACGAGAACCCAACAAGCATTATCAACATCTGGAAGTGAGTCACTGCCCATTCATTACGCTGCTGGAATGTTCCCGCTAATTCATCGAGGTACGAGAACTTAGTTGAATGATTAGAGACCCTATATAAAGGCGAGCTGAATGAATGGGGGGATCATTCATTACAACCGCGATAGAAAACTGCGATACGCGAAGTACAGGCGATATTGATTGTTCGAGTGTGAAGTGATTTTAGTAGACAATTGCGATAGAAATTTATGGACAAGTGGAAGGTAGAATTTTAATAGTGAAAATTAAAGTTGTTAAATTGCTAGTGAAGTGATTGTGCATTTTTGAAAAATTAAATAAACTCTTTTAATTTAATTTAAAAGACATTGCGCTTTCATTAAATTATTGGCTGCGAACCAGAAACACGCGACAATATTTTATTTTGAGTTTTCGTTTTTGGGTTTTGTACTAAAGTACACAACCCTATTGCAATCGCAACCTGTGCCCGTCTGTCCGTCCGTCCGTATGTCACAGCACTTTTTCTCCGAAACTAGAAAAGCTACAGCCATGAAACTTTGTGAAAAGGTCAGAAGTGGTGACTTCTCGAAAGTTCGAGGGTGAAAAAATTTTTCAAAGGGTTCAAAAAAATTTTCACCATTGGTAGTCGCGTAGGGCACCAATGGTCTCGATGAGATCTTTTCAAAACAAGTATTGAAATTTCCTTATCGGTACCAAGCGGGGAAGGGAAAATGTGCGAACTTTTCGCGTACTCCCCCCCCCCTCGCGATTGGACACCTTTCATCCGAAAAATCTGAAATAAAATCATGAATGTAGGCCTTTATGAGTACAACAACAAAAAATACATGAGAAGTCAAAATTCACTCAACTTTGTTAGTAATAGTATGATTTATCGATTATACGTTACCCTTAAATTCAATAAAATTCAGCACAAAGATGACTATTTATAAGATTGACCTACCCTAAAAGTTTCATAAAGATCAAACACTATTTAACGAAGTTATAGTGATTTGAATTTTCCTGTATTACTATGGAACAATATGCGCTGTATTACTATGGAAACATACGAGTATGGCTATGGAACAATATGCGCGTTTTACCGACTTAGACACTACAGCTTTTCTTGATTTGCATGAAAATTTCAGGAATGATAGATATCATAAATATCTTTGAGAATTGGTTCAGCTAGTGGTATCGGTAATCGTAAAACAAAAAAGTGGCTGTTTTAAATGCGAAGTTTGAATAATTTCGAGCTATTTTGCCCCAACTTCAACGTTCAAAGTGTTTAACAATTCTGCTACAGAGTATCGCTTCCGTGCCCTCTGGTGGAGCTCTTGACTGGGGCCCTCGGACCCGGTTAGCCCAATGAAGAGGGGCCGTGTGCTACTCGCTTTGCCAATGGGCCCCACAGGAGTCGCCAAGCGAGAATCACAACTCGCCAAAAGGCTCGCACCGACACCGTTCACGACACGACGCGTAATACACTCACGTACCGCCTATCCTCCCTAACTGCGATTACAGCTAAGGCGGGGAAACCTAAGACAAAGGATGAGCCCTGACGAACCTTGGAGTCACACCACGTGGCGGCAAAGCACCCTCGAGCCTTCCACACACGGGTTGTCGCTCGTACGGGAATGCCACCTCGCTTCCCGAGCCAACTTCACAATTTCTAATTCACCTCCACATGAGAAATTATGTACTTTACTCAAATGTTTTTCTTTTTTTGAATCACAAACAATTTAATTCCAAGATTAATAATATTAGAAGGAAATACAAAGGATATTTTAAAAAGAAATATATGTAAAATTATACTTATGTTGGCCAAGCTTACACTTTTCAACCGGCTTGTTCGACTCGGGGGGCCCCCAATCTTGCTGCCGCCAACTTCTGCTGTCGATCCAATTCCTTGATCCACCTCGGTCGTAGAAGACGCTCTTCTCGTTGTTCCCAAAACCTCCTTGATTCCTCCGATCAATCCTCGAATTCGATTTTTTCCCAGCTCGGCTATAACCTCCAAAAATCCCGCCAAAAATTCGTGCTCCCTCTTGGGAAAATGCAAAGTGAAAGAGAGCTTACCAAGCTCCATCCGGGGTCTTATATCCCCTCTGGTGGCCACGCTTTCATACAAGGGAGCTTTTCGATGTTCCACCAGTTCATCGCATTCACTGCATTACCCGCGTGTCGTGTTAGCTGGCATCTTGCGAACTTTAAATGTCATAATATGCTGATGGCACGATGAAACATTTGATGAGCTATGATGCGATGATGGTTGATGTTGTTGTTGTTGCTGCTGTTGCTTCGATGCAGATGACAGATTCGATTTATATTGCTCAACATATGGTAGACCTGCTCCCCCACTTCCGCCTACATTTCTACTGCCGTCCTGATATCTGCTGGAAACTTTTTCCGATTGTCCTATATTGTGTTCGCGATCGTATCCAAATGTGCTATGTGTTGACGGATGCTGTTGGCTTTGTTGATGTTGTTGCTGCTGTTGTTGGCTGTGCCTTGATAAATTCGATGGTTTCGACGACGGCAGTGTTTGTGTATTATATTGTCGGTTCATGCGCGATAATTGTTGCTGATCGTCTTTGTGTCGATTCTTTGGCAGTAGCGACGGCGGAGTTGCTTTTGAAGTCTGTTGTTGTGGATGAGTGGAGGCATCTGACGATGCTTGCCTACTACTTCCACGCAATTGACTTCGTGATGGTCTTTGCAAAGAACGGTGATTGTTCAAATTTGTAGCACATAGTGGTTGGGAAGTGTTCTTTGTTATATCTGGTACTTTTAAGTTGTACTGGGGAATGTCTGGAAGCGGTTGATTTAAAATTGAGATGCCTTTCGATAGTTTACCACTAGATGATTGATAATTTGATGCTTCAATGCTGTAAACAGTAGGCTGTCAAAAAGGCTGCTGGTGATGTGATTGATTTTGTTCCAGGCGCTGTGACTGCTGTTGATGTTAGTTATATTCGCCAACAACATCGGGAACACTTTTTATTGACTCATTTCCATTCCAATCCAAGTTGCACTTGTGATTGAGTCGGTTGCACAACAACATGCGGCTGTATGATTTGTTGTTGTTGGGCAGGTTGAATGATTTGTTGTTGCAACACTTGAATCTGTTGGGTGTTCTGCTGACCTGTCTGCTGCGGCGCTGCCACTAACCGCTGCCCAGGGCTCAACAATATCCTTTGAATGACTTGCTGTTGATTTCCAGTTTGAACTAATTGCTGAATAACTTTTTGACCTTGTTGGTTGATAACAATTTGCTGTTGCGGCTGAACTGCTTGCGCATTTTGTACAATGATTTGCTGTTGGTCGGGCTGTTGAGTTTGCTGTTACTGTTGTTGCACTGCTTGCTGTTGTACCAATTGCGATTGTTGCCTTTGTATTACTTTTTGAACAACTTGTTGAGTTTGCACTGGGGGGCACTGTTTGCGACATCTTCCATGTATTACAGGATCCTCACTATTCAATATTACATGATGTTATCATTGCAGTGCATTATTTTAGTTCTGATTTTCATGTTAGCATTTACCGTTTTGTGTTAGCATCTATGACTCTATGTTAATGTGCAGATGTTGGTTTCTTTTTTTGGTGATTTCGTGATAGCAGAAATGCATGCGTGTGATGATTTATAGCTCAGATTTAATGAAGCGTTTATTAATATTCTAGGGATTTTTTTGTTAGTTTTTATTTTGCTTATAGGAACAACATACACATTTCCCTTAAACTAATTCGATGAATCCATTATTTTTGTTTAAGATTCTCGAAAAATATCGATTTTTTTTCCATTTTTCTTTTCCACGTATTGCAACTGTTGCCCATGGTTGTTTATAGTGAAAAATATTTTAGAAAATCAGCTGGTGTTATTGGTTGAGATACTTCTAACTGCCCACCGGCTTCTTCCAAGCGTACTTTAAAATCAAGTAAATCGTCTACAATACAAGGGTGACTGGCCGATGGCCAAAATAGGCAACAACAATAGCGACATAGCGATACAACTTCGCCATATTGATGGTCCTCGCGTATACCATAATTTTTACGTAATTCATTGTAAATTAGTTTCCAATCTTTAACATCACGCAATCGCTTATGTTAATGCTTATCTAATATGAAGTTAATTCGATTCAGGCTAAAATGAAAGCGGCACAATTCACGCCAAATGCGTTGTTTAGATATGATAGCTGCCATAAGATTCCAAGTATTTGAAGATGATTCTAAATCTTTATGATCTGCAATACGTAAAATTATTTTTCTAATACAGTCTTCAGGTAAATCGTGTAGTTTTGGACGTATTTCTGGTCCGGGCTCCGTAATTTGTATTTGACTTTTAGTATTCTCCCAAGTTTCTGATTTGAGCTTGGACGTAAACTTGTCCATATGCTTATTTTTCATCACGCTCCAATGTGGCTGAGCTAGTTTCATCAGTATTTGCCGGTCCGATTCGGTGAAATTAATTGCACGCTTTTGACATTTCTGCACAATGATTGAATACATTGTCAGCGGAAGTGCTCGTTGATCTGCTTAGAACCTACTTAATTCTAATTTCTAAGTGTGATACAAAATAAAAAGCGTTACATACATCGTTAAACCTCGACTTCAGTTGGCTGGGGAAGTTATCCTCGCGGAGAACTTATTATATTTTTTTATGGTTTCTTTTTTTTCGTTTGTTTGTTTTCTTGTGTGGGTGGAAGGCTCCCGTGACAAGTGCATGCTGTTAACACTTGATTCAATTTAATGTATGACTAAAGATGAGTACCTACAATTAATACTATTTATTTCTTTATTTATTTATTTATTTCATCTTACAGACTAAACAATCCAAACACGAAATGAAACGCAAAGAACAATTAGAGCAAAATTTAAATGAAAAAGAATACTAAAATGTCGATAACTGAAAGTTTAACTAGTAGTAAGTCTCTTGGTTTTTTCTCAAATGCTATGTAAGAAGAGGGGAAAGGACCAAGCTCGAGATTATTATGATTTCGTACGATTTTTTAGATTGGTGAATAGAAATATAAATCAGCTCTAGCATATGGGATAACGAAATAAGAGTTCATCCGAGATGAACGAGATGTTTGTCGGAAACGCAGATCAAAAAAAAAAAATATATTTAACGGGACTTGATGGTAGCAGAGTTTGTACAAAAAACATTGGTCTAAATAAGCTCGTCGGGATATTAGGGATGTAAGAGATAGGAAAGATAAACGACTTTCGTATGGCTAATACGGCAAATTAAACTTAAGGAAAAGAAAACGTGTGAACTTTCTTTGGACAGTTTCTAAAGAAGTCACGAGATAGGAATGTCGGGGGGGACCAAATAACAGAACAGTATACAAGCAAAGGGCGAACAAGACAAACAAATAGGCGGACAGAAGAAGAGATGCTATTGAATTTATGTACATGTCTAAGGATAAACCCGGAAACTCTAGACGCTATAGTAATCACATTTAAAATATGTGCATCAAATTTGAGTTTTGGATCAAAAGTTACTCCAAGTTCTTTATGACTGAACACTTCAGAGAGCAAAGCATCATCTAATATTTAATTAAAATTAATAGAAGAGTCCTTAAGAGAAAAAGTCATTTTATGATATTTAGTAGTGTTAAGACATAAATAGTTTGAAGCACACCATTCATTTAGAGCATTCAGATCATTTGGAGAAGCTGACAGTCTAAATGGGATTTGACTGGTCGAAATACTTTGAAGTCATCTGCATACAAAAGGCATGAGGAATTAATTACAAAAGAAGATCATTTATGAACAACAGAAAGAAAAGAAGCCCAAGAATTGAACCTTGTGGAATGCCAGATGAAGGATAAAAAGGACTAGACGTAGTACCAGAGAGACTTACTCGACAGGGACGACACGATAGATAAGATGACATCCAAGATAGAAGAGCACCCAAGATGCCAAGAGCTTCAAGCTTACAACAAAGAAGTAAATGATTCACCGTGTCAAAGGCCTTGGAGCAATCTGTGTAGATCACATCAACTTGCAATTGGTTATCCAAAGCTCTTGCAATACTGTTTGTGAACTCCATTAAATTAGAGGTAGTGGAGTATCCTTTGAGAAAGTCATGCTGCTCTGGAGCAATAATAGGAGCTAATGAGTTTGAGAGTCGATTATGAACCGACCGTTCAAGTAGCTTTGGAAAGCAGGACAGTAAAGAAATAAGCCGATAATTGGAAACAGACGTAGGATCACCACTTTTAAAAATAGGCACAATATTGGCTGTTTTCCAAGGGTTTGGAAAAGTACCAGTACTCAAACTTAGATTGAAGAGGAGAGATAAAGGAAAACTAAGCAATGAGGCTAACGACTTGACAAATATTTTTGGCAAACCATCCGGCCCAGGGCTAATATTAGGATCAAGAGCATTGATCAAAGCTTAGACTTCAGATGCATCTGTACAAATAAAGGAAATTGGGAAGGGAAGATGATTAGGTAAGACAACAGGATGCACAGCTGCAGCGGGATAAGAGAAAGTTGAGGAGAAAAATTGGGCAAATGAGCCAGTAACTTCTTGAGGAGAAGAAACCTCTGCACCATTCCAACGGACCTTACTAGGAATGGAAGAAGAGGACTTCAGCGACCTTATATAAGACCAAAAAGGCTTTGTATTATTAGTCACAAAAGATCTATCCAGACTGCTGAAATAAGCCTTCAGAGCATATCTGATCTCTTTTTTGGCAATAGCACACAGCCTGCTAAAATTACATCTTGCTTTAATAGTGCCGAGTGTTTTAAAGACACCATGTGCCTTACATTTTTCTCGTAGGGCACTAAGCACTTGCCTTGTAAGCCAAGGCTTATGATTTGCTTTACGGAATGTCTGAAGAGGCGTATAACAGCGAATAAGATTATAAAAATATATGTCAAATTTAGCCAAAGCAGCCTAACAATTTAGGCCTCTTAAAAAATCTAGCCAGTTGACTGAAAGTAATTCTGTATTAATAGCTTCATAGTTAGCTTTGAAAAAGTTAAGTTTTGGAGTAGGATGAGGTTTGTTAAATTTAATTTCATCGACTATAAGATCTATATATAAAGGAGGATTGTGCCGATCAGGAGGAACATACGGATGTATGTCTTGAGATACATATAAGTAGCCAACTGGAACATTTGATAGAACAAGGTCAAAGAGAGGACCATTAGGATTGCGGATATGGTTAAATTGAAAAAAGGAGTAATGAGATAGGAAAGATGACAGGGTTATAGAAAAAGGGTCAACTGACGAGATTGAAGGAGTGGTATAATTTTTCCACCCTATGTATGGTAACTTAAAATCCCCGCAAACTAATATTTTGGCGTGAGGATGTCGCAAAACTAGATAAGAGGATAGATCATCAAAAAAGTCTCATAAACAGTTAAAGGTGAATGACAAGGAATATAAATAGACAAAATCAAGAACACTGTATTATGAGGGAGAGAAATTTTGATAATAACACATTCTAAAGTAGGAGAATAACAGACATCAGAACAAGGAGAACTAGGTAGAGCTTTGCTAACTGCAACCAAAACTCCACCACCATCAGCTTTATTAGTAGCAGTCAGGTCACGGTCACATCTATCTACAATATGTTGAGGAAACATTTCACTGCTCAAAATCTTTCCATTCAGCCAGGTCTCGGAGAAGCAGATAAAAGAATCATTACTAACTTGATAACAGATAAAGAGTTCCTCAAGCTTGGTCCTTAATCCTCGTACATTTTGGTAAAAATAGATAAACACATTTTATTAGGAGAAGAGAAGTGACATTAACGAGTGTTAAGCTTTGAAAGAGATTCATTGATGTTTAAAGAGGATACAGTAGAAAAAACATTCTGATTATCAAAATAACTTGTAACTAGAGCTTTGGGATTTCGTTTATTGCCCGACGAAAATTTTTTCGTCTAGATTCAAACGGTTTAACAAGTACATCAGCAGGCTAGTAATTCGGATTCAGGACAATATCAGTATTTGCAGAAATCACCAATTTGAATAAGGCAACTACTTTGTCCGTTAAATTTTCCTTAGGCAATTTATTTAAACTAAAGACTTTAACCAAAATTTTTGTTGACATAAGTTTTAGGTCCTCAACAGAAGTTTCGTACGCCACTCTAGATATGAAGATATTCTTCAAAGGTAGAGAAGCACAGGAGAATCGAGATCTGTTGAGGGAACGAGGCCACTCGATTTCTGATGTTGAATTGGAGGTGGTATTTTCTTTGGAATCGCTCCCCGACTGTTGGATGAAGAACCAGGTGGGTTGATGATAAGTAAATCAGATTGTTGATTAAAAGACAACAGCGAGTTGCTCTTAGTGACGATTAATTGACCAGATTCCGCTCTTTCCACATAGTTGCAGCAATCCGGCTGTAGTACGAACGCTGGCTGTATCTGCATATCTTGTTGAGCAGCTAGTGATGTATTAGGTACATTTAAATTGTCAGCTTCCGAAACCGTTGGTTATTGGTTAATAGATAGCGGCTTCAACAACGACTTACCTCTAGTAACAATTGAGAGACTAGGTTCAATCAATTCTGCAGGATTGTGGTAGTCTGGCTGTAATCCTAACGCTGGTTGACGCTGCATATCATGTTGAGAATCGACGTTCAGGCTGTCACTTAAGCACAAGGTGGATAGTTCAGCTTAAGAGGAGATATTGGATAATTTTACCTGCGGTTTACTTTTTGTCAGTATTGATGAAGCTGGATCCGACACTGAACGCACAGCTTTTCGATCGAACCAGATGATGGATTGAAAGATGAGGAATCCGCAAATTGTAACAAGGAGTCGACTTCAGAACATGCAGAAGAGCACTTGCCTAGCAGGGATTTTAGCTCGTCGGTTAAGGAAGTGATCATCTTCCTTGCAGTTTGGAGTTGAGAGACATACGCAGCTACTGAGTAACGCCCACATGATGCACAGTACCAGTGGACTCCATTGTCCTCTTTGTTAATAAGGAAAAATTAATAAGGAAGTTCCCAGAACCCAAAACACACAATCATGGGGGATTTGCCACTACTAGCGACACATTGCGCAGAGCTACAAGACATTGTGATCAGTTTTTGGGTATTATTAAATTTTATTAGTATTGTTCTTTTCTTTTATAATTATTAATATTTTTTATTTATTTTTATTTTTATACTTTATGTATGTTTTTTTTTCTTATATTTTTATTTTTGAATTCTTTGTTTATTTAGTAATTGTTTGATTCAATTATGCTGATCAGCTTAATTCTTTGAATAAGAAAAAAGGTATCTTTGTTCAGAGTATAAAATAAAGCACAATTAGTTTGTAGGAAATAGGATGTGTCTACACTATAAAATTTTAAATTTTTAAAATTTAGATAAAAATTTCATATGAGGCGAAAGAATTGCCGACTTTTTAGAGCCACAAAGCACATAAAAATTATGTCTGTTTTCATTTAATGTAGATTGCAAAAATTGCCAAATTTCGGGAGCCACTAAGCAACTAAACAATTTTATTTACTTACACTTCGATAATGTAAAATTGTAAAGTTATGGGCACGGAAAACTCACCCGACATAACACTTGTTGAATTGCAGAATTGAATTACGTTGAATTAACTATTTCACTTGAACAAAGTATTTCGGGAAAAAGTTAATATTTTAAATTACAGACCGAAATACTCAAAGATAATTACACCCGCGATGCAAGTATTCACTGTTATTACTTATCGACGAAAATGTTAATTTAATATTAAAAATTTTCAAGGACATAAAATTAAGAGAGCAGAGCACTTCAATTGCCACGTTCAGTGATCAATTATATAGATGTTTACTACTAATTATTATCAAATGAAAGTTTATGGGAGCTTTTCAAAACAATTGTTAAACTGACAGTTCAGTGGGGGCTCAAGGGGGGAAAGGAAATACACGAAAAATGTGTTTCCTCCTTCGCGAATGGACACCTGTGATCTAAAAAATCTGAAAAAATTATCAAGAGAGATATTTATGGGTAAAACAATAACAAATACCTCAATAGTCAAAATTCGTCAAACTTTGTTAATAATACTTAATAGTATGATACTCGAATTTCACATTTTCTCCAATGAAATTGTCTTTGACATGTTTCTTGATTTTATTCGTTACTGGTTACTGCATTTTGCAAGTTAAGTACAAAACCCTTCTGACATGAGCGTAGGTCTGTCTACCCAACTTGTTTTGGATTAATTTTTGCGAGTTAAACGCTCGCAACAACATCAAGGTCGGCTAATTAGTGCTCATAAAAAGCGAAAACCTCCCGCCATCTCATTGGGCAACGGGCAAAGTTGTGCAAGTGAGTGCAGTCATCTGAACTGCACCAAATGAAGGGAAAATTAATAGCGCATATTAGAGCTAGTGCAACGTAAGCGTAACAGCGCAATCAGGGTGCGAACGATGAGTAAGTACGATGTATGGGCAATAGTTACATATGAGTAAGAGCGAGATCAAGGTGCAAATCGAGTGCATGAGCAATGTACGAACAAAATTAAGAGCAAGGTGCAAATTAAGAGCGATGTACCAACGAGTGCGACAAAATATGACGAGCAATGCGAGCAATGTAGCTGAGCAACCCACGAAAGGTATGCTGCTGGATTTGGGTTTTGTTGTGGGGGAGTGTACCGAAAAGCAACATTGCCCGGTGCTAAGATTAATAAGAACTGGATGGGCTAAGCTCATATAAAATGCATGAGAGAGCATGCGACTGGTTTCTGCTCTCTTCCAAGCGAACAGTCTGTCATTTCCTCCCCGTCTGCCTCTTGCTGGTCACTTTCTTGTTCCAAAAGCTGACTAGGTGTGAACTGACTGTCAAGCTGACTGATGCAAATTGGCCAATTTGCAAGTTTCATCGCGAATTTTATCCGATATTAAAACTGTGGAGAGTGTTCGCGATCTTAATTCGTTCCAAGTGTTTAAACATTCGATTGCAGTTTGTGATTCAAGTAACTTTAACGTGTGACACTGTGAAATTAATTTAGAATTTCACAATGGAATGTGTAGTGCCTTCGTGAAAAAATCATAGTGGAAAAGGATCTGTAGGTGTTTCCTTTCACAAGTGATTAGTTAATATATTAATGTTTTGCATGTTTTTCATACAATGCTGAAGGTTTTTCAAATAGAAAGCAAATTTTTGGTATTGTATGAAAATTTGTTTACATTGAGCAGCAGCCATGTTTGCTTGTGCAATTTGGCTCTCTCTAAGGTTGTAAACAAGAGCGTAGCAATAGGAAAAGTGGTCGCAGGGGATTTTGCAACCATATTGTCACGTGGTTGTCCACTCCAGTATTATTTAATTACTCAATGGCCCGGTGGACCCAATCTACTAGCTCCACACCAATCTGTCAGTCTTTCCTGAGCCAGTGCAATGAGCAGTGCGAAACATATAGTAGAGCGTAAGCAGTGGAATCGAATTAGAGCACGTATTGTAATATATTCGTCTGTTCCGATAAATCAATGAATAGTGCAAGTTCACGGCAGTAAACCACCAATGACTACTTTTAATTATCCCTCAGAACCTCCACATGCTGACCGGCAAGTTTTTTCCGGCTTTGTGCGATATTATACAACCTTTTCCACTAAATCCCATGCCTTTTTATTTATGTGCGAAAAATTTTTTTTTTATTTAAATGTATTTGTATTGCACTTTTTTTAAGCAGAAATATTTTTACTTCGTTGGTTTTTCCCATATTTTGTATTATGCCTATTGTCAACGTAATTTACATTTAAAACTTCTAAAAATACTGGTCCCGTTAAAGTACCTTGTGAATATTTTTCAACAAAGGTCTCGTTAACGCTTATGCTGCAGCTACAAGGTGCATTTAAAAATAAACGAGACTTTTGTCATAAAAATTTTTGGTGGCGTCATCAGTGAATGAGATATTGCTTTGGAAAGTTACATCCCTCCCTGACTTCCAGTGATAGTTTGGTGGTGTTGGAAGCGAAGTTATTGCATCTAATGTGACAGTGTTTGTGCCATTGGTACAAAAATGAGTTTCAATTACAGAGCTAATATCAAATTTTGTTTTAAAATCGGTAAAACATTTACCAAAACATTTGAATTGATGAAAAAAGTTGATGGCGATTATTGCCTATCTCCTGCCAGTGTTCATGGGTTGTTTACACGTTTCAGAGATGGTAGTGGGGACATAAATGATGATGAACATACGGGCCGCCAAAAATTGGTGATCACCAAAAACTCCATCGAAATTGTGCGTGAATTAATCAAAAACGAGCCAAAATCATCGTTAAAATTCATGGAATTGGAGTCAAATATCTCCAAAACATCGATTTATGGCATTTTAATCGATCGTTTGGGCTTACGAAAGGTCTGTGCAAGTTTTGTTTCGCACAAGTTAACTGATGACCAAAAATTGCTCGGACTTCAAAATTCGAAAGACATCATAAAAAGGCGAGAAAAGACGAGAATTTCCTTTACAATATTGTTACTAGCGACAAAACGTGGTGTTTCCAATATAAACACGATATCAAGCGTTAAAGTGCCAAATGGAATGCCCCAGACAAGCCACCTCCAAAAAATCGTATTTTGAGAAGTCAAAAATCAAGTCGATGCTCATTTGTTTTTACGATTCCAAGGGAATTGTCCTCAAGATATTCATGCCAACGGGCAAAACCGTCAACGCAATTTTCTATTTTGACATTTTGAAGCATTTATTACATCGTTTTCAACGAATTCGGCCTGAGTACCGCGAAGGAGGAAGCTGGCGCTTATTGCATGATAATGCACCATCCCATTGAACCACTCTTGTGACTGATTTTTTGAATTGAAATCGCATTTTAACCATCAATCACTCACCGTATTCGCTTAATATGGCTCCCTGTACCTTCTACTTATTCGGGAAATCGCATTTGGCCATAAAAGGAAAACGCTCTGGGTCTGTACTGACTTTCTGAAGGACATAACGGTCAATGATCTGAAACACTCTTTTGAAAAGCTTTTGGATTACGCAAAATAGTGTATCGGGGCCGGAGGAGACAATTTTGAATGAATAAACTAGAATTTTCAAGGGTATAAACGGACGGTTGCGCGAGTTATAGCCATGCTATGCGATCAATTAAAATTCAATCACACGTGCGCTCACGTAAGCATTTTACCTGAGCATTCAACATACATGTTACCGGTACATTGCTCCAATCAATGCTGACCTAATTAAGTTCAATAAAATTTTGCATTAAAGTAAACTAGCAACATTGCAACTTTTATTGCTATAAATTGATTTAATTAACATTAGCAAGTCAGTTCATTTTCTTCATTTGTAGTTACTATGTCGGTTTAAAAATCCAATAATAAAGTTTGAAAATTTGAAAGAAGCGTTTGTTTTTTTTGGATGTTTTAAGTTTTAAGTATTTAACTGGCGCAGTCGTGCGGATTTCTTGTGCTCTAACGTTAAAAAATTTTTTCCGGAAGTATACGCGGAAAAGAAAAAACGCGAAGTGCAAGCGAGATTCAATTAACAACGAAGGAATATCTTTACACCGCAATTGTGTTTCAAATTGAACAACGAAAGAATATCGTTACAAGAATTCAATTATCGTTACCGACAAGAATTCAGTCGAACGAACATCGATTAGGATCCTGGGAAGCAGCAAGACATGAACTCAATAGTCTTAGGATTTTGCATGTAAGTCGAATTTTTTGAGCATTTCCTTTCATTTCCTATCATTTCTATACATTTTTCTCCATTTAATATTTGCCATTATATTTTTACAATACGAATTTTTCAACACAATTTGCTTTTTATATGCCATTCTTTAATAAAAATATTAGATTAAGACCTTATGATAAAAGAAGGTTTCGTGACCTTAGAATAATCCCTTTAACGGAAACCCTCGCGAGTGAATTAAGTGCGATCGTGGAAGATAGTGAAAGTGATTTATCGAATCGGTCCAGTAATATTGAGGATAATTCTGTAAACTCCGAGGAAATTAATTCAGCAATGGCTACCGATTCATGTATTTTTAACGCTCTAAGAGTCCCCGATGCAATTAAGGATTTGCCAAAATTCAACGGCAACCCTAGACTCTTGAGGGATTTTATTGAAAATGTTGAGGAAATTCTTTTGCTAATTACTGAATCTACCCCCGTGTATAATAAAATCTTACTTCGTGCTATACGCAACAAAATTGAGGGTCCCGCAAATGAGGTTTTAAACATGTATGGAACCTCATTAGATTGGGGGGAGATTAAGAAAAATTTGACTCTTCATTATAGCGACAAAAGGAATGAAACGTCGCTAATAAGGGATTTGCACAACACTAGACAAGGTGACAAACCTATAGAAAAATATTATAGTGAAGTCGTGGAACTTTTGGCAACAATGATAAACCATATTCATATTCATGAGTCAAACCCAAACGTTATACAGGCAAAACGTGAATTATTCGCCGAAATGTGTCTAAATACATTTTTAACTGGGCTTCGCGAACCACTTGGCGCCACGATCAGAGCAATGAAGCCTGATACTTTAGCTACTGCCTTTTCTTATTGTATACAAGAGCAGAACATCTTTTATGCTAAACATGAAGGCTCACATACCACACGGAAAATTTTACCATCAGTCCCAAAAACACCAACAAACAACAACTTATTACCTATTTTCCGACCACAACAACCCTCATATTTTCCTCATCAATCGATATTTCAACAACCACGAGGTCTGGTTCGTACAGCTCCACCATTTTCACTTCAAAGCACTTACCAAAATCCATTTCAACAAACTTCGCGTCCATTTCAACCCTTTCAGAACCAATTTCAGCAAAGAAGTCCTCAGAGTCAATTCCCTAATTTCCGATTTAACACTAATAATTTTGGTGTACTTCCCCAACGGCCTGTGTTACCAAGACCAGAACCAATGGACACGAGCTCTGGCAATACTCACATTCGTAACAGACAACCACAACCTCATCAACCTCCTGGTAATAATTTTTTCCGTTCCACAGGACCCCCAAGGTTTACTGTAAAAGAGTTACACAATGTAAACGAATTACAAACACCCTCACCAAGTCATGATAAAATTTCCTACTTCCAGCCAGCCCCAAACGAAGCATACAAACAAGATCTAGACAGTTTCTATTGCTACGGACAACAAGACACATCAGACTACACCCAAGACACCGACATATACCACGGACCGTACACGGAATACCAACATACTGAACAATCCCTATCAAGTACAAACATAGACGCCAATATACAGGAAGAAGCCAATTACGAAATCGATGATGCAAATTTTCGATTAAATGCCTCGATGCCCCAACAGGATATATAGATATTAATACTCATGGATCTAACCTTCCATACATAAAAATATCGTCACCGTTCGGTCGAGATTTGAAATTCTTAATAGATACTGGTGCCTCAACATCGTTTATAAACCCCGAATTTGTACATCCTAATGACATACAGCAAACAAAGCCTGTAGTCATCAATACAGTCTTGAACCAACATGTACTAGATAAACAAGTAAAACTTCCGACTTTTAAAGAATTTAGGCAATCAGGCGAAATAACTTTCCTTATATTCAAATTTCATCAGTACTTCGATGGGCTACTTGGGTTAGATGCACTCACTAAATTACAAGCCAAAGTAGACTTGGCAAACAAAACGCTAACAACAAACGAAACCATAATTCCTCTGATATTTAAACCAAATATTATCTCTAACAAATACAAAGTTCCTCCTAAATCTAAATATGTTGTGAAATTACCCGTTGATATCCGTGAAGGTGATATATATATTACAAATACCGAAGTCAAACCAGGACTCGTCATCTCTGAGGGTATTTACAAAGCGAAAGACTGGTTTAGTCTTCTAGAAATAACCAATCAAACGGACGAGGAAAAGTTACTCTTCTTGGAACAGCCTTTAAAAGCCTTAGAACTCTCACCCTCAAATTATGACCAAATTTATAATTTTAGCGTCGATTGTACTGCCGAAGCAGACTGTCTGATCACTCCTAAAGACGTCTCGCAATTAGTACGAGTCTCTCACCTTAACAACGAGGAAAAAGACCTTGTCCTTAAGATATGCCACGAATACGAAGATATTTTTTTTCGTGAAGGACAAAAACTTGGTCTTACAAATAGGATCAAGCATTCCATTCCAACTACCGATGACTTACCCATTTACACTAAATCATACCGGTACCCATTCATCCACCGGGATGAAGTTCGTAGACAAATAAGTGACATGCTTGACCAAGGGATAATTCAGCCTAGTTACTCTCCGTGGAGCGCCCCTGTCTGGATAGTCCCAAAGAAAGCTGATGCAAGCGGTAAGCAAAAATGGCGATTAGTTATTGACTATCGGAAACTCAACGAAAAAACAATAACTGATCGCTACCCTTTGCCAAATATAAATGACATACTCGATAAACTGGGCAAAAGCCTCTATTTTTCCACCATAGATTTAGCTAGTGGATTCCATCAAATCGAAATGGATCCGAAGGATATAAAGAAAACCGCTTTCACTGTCGAGGGGGGTCATTATGAATATGTTCGGATGCCTTTCGGCTTAAAAAATGCTCCCTCGACATTCCAAAGAGTTATGGACAACATACTTCATGACCTTTTGGGAAAAATTTGCCTAGTGTACATGGACGACATCATAGTATTTTCGACTTCACTCCAAGAGCACGGAGATAGCCTGAGAAGAGTATTCAAAAAATTACGAGAAGCCAATTTTAAAGTCCAACTCGACAAATCAGAATTCTTTCGTAAGGAGGTGGCCTTCCTAGGGCACATAGTCACTGCTAATGGGGTTAAACCAAACCCGGATAAAATACAGGCAATTAAAAATTTTCCTATTCCGAAAACTCAAAGAGAAATAAAGTCCTTTCTTGGGTTGTTAGGTTACTATCGCAAATTCATTAGGGATTTTGCTAAATTAATAAAACCCCTAACTGAATGCCTAAAAAAGGGGCGAACAGTACAACTAACAGATAATTACATAAAAAGCTTCGAACTGTGCAAGGATCTTTTAATGAACGACCCGATACTACAGTATCCGGATTTTAGTAAACCGTTCATTCTTACAACAGATGCTAGCAATTTTGCAATTGGCGCCGTATTATCCCAAGGCACAATAGGCAGTGATAAACCTGTTTGCTATGCCAGTCGAACCCTGAATACTTCTGAAATTAACTACTCGACAATAGAGAAAGAACTCCTTGCGATTGTCTGGTCCGTAATGTATTTTAGACCTTATCTATTCGGAAGGAAGTTCAAGATAGTAACGGACCACAAACCCCTCACTTATCTCATGAATCTGAAGGAACCTAACTCGAAGTTAGTGAGATGGCGTCTTAAATTAGAGGAGTTTGACTACGAGATAGTTTACAAAAAGGGAAGCCAAAACTCTAACGCAGACGCCTTGAGCAGAATCAGAATTCCTGATACTATTCCCGAAGAACCAGCAGAATTGAATACCAACGAAAATCTCGAAGGAACCACAAACGATTTGCAGCAAACTGAACTGAGCTCAACTATTCACTCTGCACAAGAGGATTTGAACGATGGAATTCCAATATCCGAAAAACCTCTGAATGATTTCAACCTTCAGATTATATTGGAGAAAACTAATAGAACGCCACAAACGTCTGTAGAAATGCCTTTTAAAAACAGACAAAGGCGAACCATTCGTATGAACGAATTTAACGAAGATAATGTAGCCGAACTGTTTAAGAAATTCTTTGCCCCAAATAAACTGAATGCAATTTACACGAACGACGAAATTTTCCGAATCGTTCAGTCTGTATATTCAAAATTCTTCTCACAGGCTCGAACCTTGAAGCTTGCTCGTTGCACCGAAATCCTTAAAGAAATCACAGATTCCGACGAACAAGATAAATTAATTAATGACTATCACATCAATAACAACCACAGGGGTATAAATGAAACTGTCCAACACCTTAAGCGAGACTACTACTTCCCCTACTTTAAGGATAAAGTAACAAAGATAATAAACAATTGTGAAACTTGTACGACACAGAAATATGACAGGAGTCCTCCTAAAATAATATATCAAGTCTCCCAAAGTCCCCAAAAGCCATTAGATAGCTTGTACATCGATGTATACACAATAAATGGGAAATCGATCTTAACCATCATTGATCGATTCTCGAAATTCGGGGCCGCATATACGTTAGGCACGAAAAATAGTATTCACATTGTCAAATCCTTGCGACATTTTATGAGCCTTCACGGCATACCAAAAACGATAGTCGCAGACCAAGGGACAGAAATGATGTCCACCATATTCAAGGACTTCTGCCAACAATATGGCATTGAAATCCACTATACATCATATCAGCAGTCCAGCAGTAATGCCTACGTAGAAAGATGGCATTCTACAATTACTGAAATTTACAGGATTATCTTGGAAAAACGGCGGAAACAAAATCTTGATCTAGACCATGAGGAAATATTGAACGAAGCAATCATCACCTACAACAATGCCATACATTCTACAACAAAACACACGCCTTACGAGCTATTCACTGGTAGAACTCATGAATTTAACAAAACCTTCACCCCCAGCAATGAACACGACTATTTGAAAAAATTAAATGAATACAGGTCTCATATCTATCCGGAAATTAAAAATAAAGTCGATGAGTTAGTCCGAATTAACTTAGAGAAGCTAAACCTAAATAGGGCGGATCCCCCAGTTTTCAAAGAAAACGAAACTATATTCCGCAAAGAATGTAGACGCAATAAAACTACCCCCCGTTTCAGTAAACATAAAGTGAAAAAAGATTTAAAAGTTACATTAATCACCAATAAAAACCAGAAACTTCATAAATCAAAAATTAAAAAGAAACGCAAATTTCAGGATGTTCCTGACGATCCAGGCTCAGAAAATAGAAATACAGAAGCCGAACAACGACCAGATGCTTTTACCGCTACAACTCGGAACGACTAGAACCATTACAACGTACCAGAACTTAATACATATAGTGAGACTAAAAAATTATGAAGACGCTATCAACAACATCGTAACCTCCGTAAATAAATTTGACCAAGCACCCGAAGCTACAGACACCCTCAGAATAACAAAACTTAAAGTAAAAGAACTAATACACAGACTACAGACACTTATGCCAAGACTACGACCGAAGAGAGGGCTGATCAATGGGTTAGGTTCTGTAATAAAAGGTATTACAGGAAATATGGACGCAGAAGATGCAGCAAAAATTAACAAGAATCTCGAAGAGCTGATGCTGAATCAATCTAAACTGGGTAATGTGGCTCTTCGCCAAACGAAATTAAATAATTTAATGATGGAAAGATTCGATAATATCACGAATCACATCAATAATCAAACCTCAATCATTAACAACTATCTGATACACTCACAAAACAAAGTTAAGAGAGAATACGAATCAATCATTCATATTCAATATTTAAATCAAATAAATTACAATATCGATCTCCTCAATAACCATCTCTCGGATATATCAGAAGCCGTGATACTTGCTCGTTTAAAAATCATATCAAAACAAATTCTAAGCCCTGTTGAAATAATAGAAGTTTCTAAAACACTAAGAAAGCAGTCAATAGATGTAGAATCGATAGAAAATATTTATGAGCTCCTGGATTTACAAGCCTACTATAATGGCTCAAATATTATCTTCAATATCCAAATACCAATCCTGTCAAACAATACATATCCTTTTTTCCACATTATCCCTCTTCCCCAACACAACAAACAAATTATTACCAAACCCTACGCAATCCTGTATCCCGATAATGTTCAATTTTTCGATGAAAAATGCCCGAAAATCGAAGGAACATTCTACTGCAAAAACCCTACTAAAACTAAAGAATCGAGCAATTCCAGATGTATAGCAAACATACTAAATGGTCTACCAGCATCCTGTCGATTTGAGAACAGCCCAGGAGAAATCGAAATTTATCAACCCGAGCCAAATCACATCCTTCTCGTCAATGCCCCCGAGACCCAACTCGAGTCAACTTGCGGAGTATCGAACAAAACAATCAGCGGAACAACACTCATTCGCTTCGACAAATGTGATATAACCATCAATGGGATGACATATTGCGCCGAGAACAGCATTTACTTCGAGAATATCAACATGTTTCGAGTTACGAACTCATATAATAAAATCAACAATACAGACAAATTAGAGGACTACAAACTACACGATTTAGGAAAATTCAAATTTTCGAAAGAAGACCCTTGGCAGCTATTTGATTTCCAAAACCCGGAAACTAAATATTTTCTTTTTACTAGCACAAGTCTGATCAGCGGAATCATTATCTTCATCATCGTCATCATCTACATACGATTCAAGCTCCTGAAGTTCATTCAGCACCCAAACTAGCATCAAGCTCCAGCTGCGTTTACCTAGCTGTCGCCATCTTAGGGGGGAGGAGTTATAGCCATGCTATGCGATCAATTAAAATTCAATCACACGTGCGCTCACGTAAGCATTTTACCTGAGCATTCAACATACATGTTACCGGTACATTGCTCCAATCAATGCTGACCTAATTAAGTTCAATAAAATTTTGCATTAAAGTAAACTAGCAACATTGCAACTTTTATTGCTATAAATTGATTTAATTAACATTAGCAAGTCAGTTCATTTTCTTCATTTGTAGTTACTATGTCGGTTTAAAAATCCAATAATAAAGTTTGAAAATTTGAAAGAAGCGTTTGTTTTTTTTGGATGTTTTAAGTTTTAAGTATTTAACTCGCGCGGTCCAAATTAAAAGCGAAATTCTTCAAAATATGGCTGATTAATGTTCTCGCCCCGACTGAAGAAAATGATGAAGAAACGGAAGAAACTATTTTAACAATCAGCTGGACAGACTGGTCGACTCATTGCCCACAAACGACACAAAAATAGTTCTGGGTGATGCAACGCTAAGGTTGGCAATGAGCTATCTCATCGGGGAACAACTGGACGATATAGCCTCCACGGAAAAACAAAAGACAATGGCCAGTGCCTGATTGACTTTGCATGTAGCAAAAATCTAGTCATACGTTCGACTTGCTTCCCAAATTGACGCATTCATATAATGAACTGGGTATCACCGGATGGCAACACACAAAATCAGGTGAGTCATGTTCTGATCCAACAACGTTGGGCCTCGAGCATACTTGACTTCCGTACATACCAAGGAGCTAATTGTAACTCAGATCATTACTTGATCAAATTAAATTATCGATGTCATATGTCAAAGGCATATTCAGCAAAGACCAGCCCGCTACAAAAATTTGACATCGAGAGGCTCCAAATGGCGTCTGTGGCCGAAAATTTCACGGAAACCCTCGACAACCAGCTCGCTCCCATCTTATCGGACGCACCGTTAAAGACGAGCAACGAGCTCTGGGTGGAAGTGAAAGCGGCTATCAGGGCAGACGATTGGACATCAAGCCCGGCGCAAGAGGAATGATTGGTTCGATGATGAGTGCCAGAATGCGTTGGATAAAAGGAATCAGGCATACAAAGAATACGTAGGTAGGAAAACTAGGACGAAGAGAGAACACTATGAAAATCTCAGAAGAGTAGCAAATAAGATAATCGGGATTAAGAAAAGAAAATACTATGACGACCAATAGAGAAATATAGATGTAAGTTTAGCGAGCAATAACACAAGACAAGCATACAAAGTAGTGAAAAGCCTGAAACGTGGTTATCAGCCCAAAACCACGCTCTGTCGTGATGACAGTGGCAACATAATCGCTGATGAAATCAAGATAAAGGAAAGATGGGCATCATATTTCAAGAACGTTCTTAATCCTCCGCGCAGGTCCAGAACATCGGAGCCTATAGATGCCTGCGGAGAGCTATCATTGGCCTTACCAACTCTGGATGAAGTGTGTTCTATCATCAAAGCCCAAAAAAATAATAAAGCACCGGGCATTGATAAGATTCCAGTGGAGCTCATCAAATATGGTGGTAGTAGTCTTCATTAAGCTATTCAGAAAATCATCCAGGTCAATCATCTTCTGATCCAACAACGTTGGGCCTTGAGCATACTTGAGGTCCGTACATACCGAGGAGCCAATTGTAACTATTTAAGCCATATCAGAGCAGACGGCGGGACATCAAGCCTAGCACAAGAGAAATAATTGGTTTGATAATGAGTGCCCGAATGTGTTAGACAAAAAAATCAGGGTTATAAAGATTACCTAGGTAAGAAAACCAGGACGAAGAGAGAACACTATGAGAATCTCAGAAGAGTGGCGAATAAGATAATTAGAATTAAGAAAAGAAAATACTATTACCACCAATTGAGAAGAGTAGGTGTAAGTTTAGCGAACAACAACACAAGACAAGCACCCAAAGGAGTGAAAAGCCTGAAACGTGGTTATCAGCCCAAAACCACACTCTGTCGCGATGACATCGGCAATATCATCGCTGATGAAATCAAGACTAAGGAAAGATAGGCATCATATTCGAAGAACGTCTTTAATCCTCCGCATAGCTCTAGAACATCGAAGTCCATATATGTTTGCGAAAAGCCTCCAACTCTGGATGAAGTTTGTTCCATCATCAAAGCCCAAAAGAATCATAGAGCACCGATCATCGATAAGATTCCAGTGCAGCTCATCAACTATGATTTCAGCAGTGTTCCTAAAGCTATTCAAAAAGTTATCCAGGACATTTGGTAACAAAAACGTATGCAAAAAAGTGGAGCGAATCAATTATATTCCCAATCCACGAAAAAGGTGACGAGTTACAAAGCGAAAATTATAGAGGCATATCATTACTTTGTAGGCGTACAAAATATTTTCAAATATCTTAGAAAATAAAATCGGGTCATACGCTAGCAGTGTTATTGGAGAGCATCAGGGTGGTTTTAGAGCAAGTATATTGACGATAGACAATTTATACATAGTCAAGCAGATACTTAAAAAATGCTGGGAATTCAACATAGACATGCACTAAATTTTCGTTGACTTCATGCAAGAGTACGACAGTATTGATTGTAACGTGCTACACCAAGTAATGCTTTGTTTTGGACACACACAAAATTTTCATTGACTTTAAGCAAGCATACGATAGTATTGATCGCAACGTACTGTGCCAAGTAATGCTTTGTTTTGGTATACCAGCCAAATAAGTCCATCTTGTCAAAATGACGATGTCGCAAGTCCACAGCAATAACCAACTCATCGGTGTATTTGACATAAATATTAGACTAAAGTGCGTCATCAGAAAATCACCTCTCCATACATTACTATACAAGTTGAGCCAAGTGGTAGCCTAAGCAGATGACATCAACTTACTGTCACGATCATTAAGAATCGGCAAGCATTTTTCATGAAACTCGACCCCAAAGCAAAACTAGGACGGCTACAAGTCAATGAGATTAAGACAAAGCTCATAATGCAGTCGAGAAAAAATACCTCGTATACACAATATATGGTGCTTGGCGAATATGGTATGAAAAATGTGAGATTAATCGTTTATTTATGAGGCAAAATAATGGAACCTTGTTATGAAAGAGACGAAAAACGCCCAAAAATACAACTCGCAAACAAAATATTTTATTCACTTTGACGATCTTGAAGACCAGCTGCATACACAGGAAAACAAAGCTTCATGTATACAAATCTGTGATAAGAGCTGTGTTATATGCTATGATCGTGAAACATACATATGTAGACCCTGACTCAAGCATCCGCAAATATATTGAACTCGTTTGAGCGACGGGTCCTGATACGAATAATCAGAGCGAAGTTAGATGGAAATCAATGGCGTATTAAAAACAACCATGAGTTTTATACAATTTTTGACGAGGCGTAGGTCTCAACAATTGTTAGACTACAGAAGCTGCAATAGAGTGGCCATATGTATCGTATAGACGAATAATGGATACTCAAGAAGTTATTCATTGGGAGAACTGAAGGGTGGAAACCAGCGGTGAAAACAAGGAAACGCTGATCTGACTCAGTCAATGAGGACAGTTCATCGCTGCCTGCTCATCGTTAGATATTACAGATGAAAGTGCAATGTTCATAAAATGTACTTTGATAATTAAACTGATCAACTTATAACTGCTGAGGTATATGTTAGCTTTGTACTGATAAAGACCTACTTTTGTGGTTTTTTTTTCAGAATTTCCGATCAAGAGCGTTCAATCGTGAGGGGGGCTACACAAATTTTTCGCCTCACTCTGCACCCTTCCTTGCAAATGCCTCTTGTTTAGGACCTGTTTTGAAAAGTTCTCTCCAAAACCTTTTATTTGACACCCACATTGGCCACCTTTGGTAAAATTTATTTTTTAAGAGTCACCCCCTATGTAGAGCGGCTTCCTTGAATACGTTAAAATATTTTTTCCGATGCGATGTCTGAGAGGGCGCCACTTTTGACCCACGTGGAAAATTTTATCACTCTGGTTAATATGGTTTGCGAGAAAATTTGATGTGACGCCCGGACGGACCGACGGACAGATAGGTCGTGATTTAAGTAGGACATTGTGGGAATATCTTAGAAAAGCCAAAAAATGGTCTGCTGTATAAATACTTCCAAGTTAAGCCTTTAAAAACGTTTGGATGAAAAAGATCCATTATTTCAGTTGCTACTAAGATAATGAATTGTGCTTGCTTTCTGACCTTTGGGACCCACCATTGTGAATGGAAGCATTTCATTTTGGATTTTTTTTTAATGTTTTTTTCATCAGTAAATGTGCCAACTTTCGTTCAAATCGAAGTTTCACTCTGATCGGGGCACAATATTCAAATCTTAGTGAAAATGGCAGCTAAAATATTAGGTATGAAATTTTCGACTTGCTTTATTTTTCATTCGAATGTGCTGATTTTGTGCAAAATACATGCAATCAGCACTAATATCCATAGTCTCAAGTTTGATCAAAATCCGTTGGAAAATTTGGGCCCTAGACGGCCACAAAAATCTGAAAGCATCACCCTTTTGAACTTGCACATAGATGCTCACCGAAATGAGGAAGTTCTTAGATATAATTATTTGCTATCTCGAAACTAAGTATGATACACGTTGGTTTAAAATTGATTTTAGAAGCCTTTGTCGAGCTTCAGCTAGCCGCCATTACGTTTTTGGAGACGTGACTTCTCGCTTTTTTAATACAGTTCTTTAGATACTTATAATTTTTACCTAAGTACCGAATTTCACTTACATCGCTTGAAATACTTGGTCACTACATGTTTTTTGACTTTTGAGCGGCCGCTATTTTGTTCCAAGCGATTGGGCTTTCGAGTTTTTATTGTGAGACTCCTCACATAATTTGATGAGCCTCTGTTCCAAATTTTATTCAAATCGAAGCTTTGCTTCTGTCAGAACAGAAATCACGATTTTTCATCTAAAACTGTCTCCATTTTGTTTTCGCTTCTTTCCTAAAAATTTGACAAAAATCGGAGCGAAATTGCGATGCATATATATATATATATATATATATATATATATATATATATATATATATATATATATATATATATTTATATATATATATATATATATATATATATATATATATATATATATATATATATAAAGTACTCTCGGCAATAGGTAAATATATAAAAATCGAGCTGCCGCCAATCCGCGTGCCAACTCCTCGACTACTTTTTTTGTTTTTCTGTTTTTTCTTATAGTTTAATTGGGTAGGAACTGAGCTTTCAATTTAATCAACTTGTTGTATATTGTTCATTGTACATATATTTCGCTGCAATTTGAACTTGCATACACTTCTTTTATTATTAACTTTTTTCCTTTTTCGGTGTTTTGTAGCAAAAAACAAAACGCTATTAAAATCGGTACCCGTGTCCGCCCGTCTATTCGTCCGTCCGTTCGTATGTAGGTCACAGCAGCTTCTCTCCAAAACTCTAGAAGCTACAGCCATGAACTTTGTGGAAAGGTTGGAGTTATGACTTCTAAAAAGTTTTGGGCTAAAAAAAAATTCAAAGAGTTTCTAGGGGGTCACCCCATATAGAGGAGTGACCCTCAACAAATTTTGTTTCAACTAAGGTGATCAAGTGGAGTGTCATATGAAAGGTCTCAATCAGATATTTTCAAAACAATTACTTTACAAGTTTCGGGGGAGGCAGGAGAAGGGGAAATGCACGAGATTTAGAAATACCCCTTCCCCCTCGCAATTGGAGACTTTTCATTCGAAAAATCAGAACAAAATCATGATTGTAGACCTTTATGAGTACTACAAAAACAAAAACGGCAGAAGTCGAAATTCACTCAACTTTGTTAGTAATAGCATGATTTATCAGTTTCACACTTCCTTGGATAAAAACGTAAGGGCATCCTCAAATTCAATTATTCAATAGGTAAATGTCACTTTACCAGTTTAATCATTACTAGAAATTTCAGAAAGATCGATCCGTATGTAACAGAGTTATAGGGGCTTACATTTTCCCGTACTACAACAGCAACTCTACATAGTTATAGGGAAATATGCACTTCCAATCAACTCAGACACGACGGGTTTGCTAGGATTAGCATGAGCGATGAAAAGCTTTGAGAATTTGTTCAATGGATGATGGAGAACGAAATGGCGGGCGCTATAAAACTTTAATGTATATGCTATTAACACTTGATTGAATCTATTAGTGAATAACTAAAGATGAGCAGCTAAAATGATCGGTTAAAAAATTATGAAGGAATTAATAAATTAATGGTTGAAATTCTTACAGCTTAGCTAATACTATAATACTTCTACTACATTGGCTTCCCATCGAACTAGACACTACACTTTCGATTGTATTTTCTTGAAATATATAATATAGCAAAAATACATTTAAGATTCGGCTTAGTTAATAATTTAAGCAATATTGCAACGAAATGTTGGCCAGTTAAAATTAAGTAACACTGGTTTTCCATTTAGAGCAAAAGTATATTTGTTGAGCGTGTCATTAAAGTTTTTTCTTGAATTAAATGTTAAGTACAAAACCCTTCTGACACGAACGTGATTCTGTCTACCCTACTTTTTTTCCTTTCTTTTAATTTTTCATTCCCATATCATATAACCGTATCATTTGGCTCTAAAATACTTTGGATGCTTGTGGTAAATCCAAAAATATTATAAGGCTTATTTCGTTGCAGCTTAGTTGTATATAATTAGCTTCAAGTTTTGGTTATAACCCAGGAATTTTCTTTACTCTTACACAAATCATCAAAATACGCGTCTATTTATATCGACACCTTGTACATATGACTTTAAATTTCTTCTTTCAGGTCACCATGTCACGCGTTGAAATAAGAAGTTAAACAATTGTATTGTTATTATGCTACCTCTACAAACCAAAATAACTGTACGAAACTTTTTAAAATTTTAATTACGAATCAGATTTGGAATGAAAATTGTCCACAAAAGGCAGTTGCTAACACTTGTCCACTTATCTTCTACCAACTTTTGATCTTCCCCTTCATTCAAGTCAAAACTGGCCGCCAATCCTCTAACTTTTTTTCCCAGTTATCGCTGCTGTACAGAAGTAACGTAATTCAAGTTCAATATACTTCAATCCCGTTCCCACTTCATCTTTTAAGTTTCGACAAATGCAACAATTTCAATTGCATACATGGCAGTTTTCATGTAACCATTATCAAGCTTAGTTACATGCAAATCGTCATACACATGGAAATAATTACATTTGACGAAACTAGAAAGATTCTTCCTCTAACCGGGAAATTTTCAACCCACAGTCCCAGTAGACTCCCAGATTGACTGCACGATGCGCTAGCACCTAAGCCAACTTACGATAAACTCAATAAAGGAAGTTCAGTTGCGCAAGGCATTTGGAAGCTTGCATTAATATTTTTGTGATGGGGAATTGTGTAAAATTTTGTTGGTAAGAACGGAAGAATGAATTTTGTTAGAATAGTAATGAATGAAATTTTGGTCGTGGGGAATAAAGAATGAAATTTTGTGAGTGAGGAAGATGGGAGACATATATTTTGTATTTCTAGAAATAGGATAGAAAACAATATATTAATAAAGATGGGCTATAAAAGAATAGGTTAATGCTGAATTATTTTAATACAATAAAAGAGAAAAAAGAACCAAAGTGCCCGGAGGAAGGTGGACATTAAAGTTGTGAATGAAGGAATATCGGCACGGCCGGAATTCGTAACAGGATCTCCAAAAAGTTTTAGGGCCGATGGCATGGAGGAGCACAACGGCTTTCTTTCGTTGGGAGGAACCTGAAAAAAGAATTAATAGTTAACAAAGAGGGTCAAAAGTAGTTTATTCAAAATTAATCGTTATATCATGAATAGCGAGTACCAGCCGATAAGAATAATGAAAACTTTATGGCCTAAATAGCTCTTTTACTTTATATATTATCAATCAAGAAAATTAAATCAATAAAACAATATCAAATTCGATTTGATTCAAATTATGATGTATTTTATGATTCAATCGGAAAAAGGAGAAAAACCAGCCAGTACTATTTAAAAATTAAATATAATTTTAACACAACAGAACATTGAACTTTTATCCTACATATAATATGTTATAAACTTATTCTAATAAAATTCAGCAAAAACTTTATCTTATCATTATATAATGCTATCACAATATTCATAACCTAAACGTTGAAGTTTATCTGTAAACTTAATGTCATAAGCATAAGAGGTACCAATCCTAAATTTTGAAACCTATTCCTAATTTTTGAAATAAACAACCACAACACTACATGTAGCAATAATGAGCTGAAACTCAGCACTTTTTTTGCTTCAGCACTACAACCCCTTTCGGGCCTTCGGTTTAGGCATAGTTAAAATACCTCATTATCTTAATCGAATGTATCGGCACTCGAGAAAGGCGATATAGTTAGTACGATGCTTTGGTCGTATGTCCGTCCACCAAGCTGCGATACGTTCTAATTTTAAACCAGTTTGTATTATAGCTGAGCGGGCCTATAGTCCGTCTGGAAAATCACTCGAAACAAATCTTGTTGCCGCCAAAGAAGATTCGAACCAGGGACCTTCAGCTTACCGGAAACACTTAGCGGGCCACTGAAACTCAAGACAAAGAAGCGGTTAACACAAAATAAAAAATAACCTTCTGTTTGGCATTTAATGCTTCCAATTGATCTCAGGCTTTCTGTACAAACCAGTACATGCATGAAGACATTTAATTTCGAACACTCTTCATTTTTCCATTATACTAGCACTCTGGTTGTACCAGATCTGACATCGATGTGTCAAAACTGGTCTAAGTAGTTTTGAAAATTCTTTGTTTGTAGCCACATAATTCGATTTGTGTGTAGCAACATAATTTCTGAAAATTATTAGAGAAAAAAAATTGTCAGTACAAGGCGGTTTTAACGTGTACTAATTTTCCACAAGTCATCACTTTTGTTAGATACACACGGGTGATGGCCACGACTCTGCTAAGATTTGAGAGAATTATTTTTAATTTTTAAACCCACGAGTATATGAACTTAATACGTTTTTGTAACTTCGAATTATGTTCAGGTTAATTTTCTCGTGTTAGTACTTGTCTTTACTAAACTTTATTATTGATCATTTGAACGTTTTAACATCAATTGAATGCAAATCTATACGATAACTTGCTCTACACTCAGCTTTATGAATCGTATGGGCATCGAACTTGTTTTTTCGGATAGCTCCGATATCTTCGAATTACCATAAAAATTTGAAAAAATTTCATGTTTGAACCGTTGCCTTTTTTAGGTCTTTGTAAAAAATTTTTTTTTCAAACACACAGCTAATTTCCTCAGAAACTATAGAAGCTAGAATGCTCAAACTTTGCGAAAAGGTCAGAAGTGATGGTCTCTCAAAAGTTGAGGTCTTAACGAAAATTTGAAAAAAATTTTAAGGGGGGTCCTTCCCTTATAACGAATTGGCCCTTGAAACATTTTTTTATCAAAGGTAGTCGAGTGGGGTATCAAATGAAAGGTCTTGGTTATAACTCTTAGAATGTGAAATAAAAAAATCATTTTATGAATTAGGGGGTCCAGGGGAAGGCAAAATGTACCAACAATTTGTGTCCCCCCCCCCCCCTCGCGATTGGACACCTTTCAGCCGAAAAATCTGAAAATTATCACCAACGTGGACCTTCATGAGTACAAGGGCAACAAATACCTTACAAATCGAAATTCGCTCAACTTTGTTAATAATAGTATGATTTGTAGATTTTACATTTTTGCCCATAAAATCAAAACGGTACCTTTAAGTGTCCGATTAGATAGACTGACATAAGATATATACGCTCACAAAATTTAATTGAGATTGAATCATAATCAAGTGAGTTATAGCCATTTCAATTGTATGAAATTACAACAACAATAGCACGTGTTTATGGTTGATATAGGGTTTTCCCATAAGAGGTGTTATTTTGATATAAGAAGAAAAATGCCACTTTTTAACATGAATGATCGAATGTCTATTTCATTATAAAGAAGAAGGTATACCGTTAGTAGTAAAATATAACATCAGGCAAATAACCACCAGGACACGCTTACAGCAGCATATCCTTTTCATGAAATTTTCCATGACCAAATCGCAAAGTGGCTGCCCTATGTCCTCGATAGAATCACGAATTTCATCTTTGAGATCTTGAATCGACGCTGGGCTGTTAGCGTAGGCTTTCTTTTTTTACGTGGCCCCAAAGGAAGAAGTCGCATGATGTTAAATCACAAGATCGATTCAAAATAACACCTCTTATTGGAAAGCCCTATATATATTTAAATTGACTTAGGCACTTTTATTTTCTTTCAATTTTCATGAAGATTTAAGGAATAGTGTTTAACTTGAACATGTTCAATCGGCCGAGCATTCAGAAAAATCATTTGAGCTGGATCAAAATGTGCACCTTTTGCATAAATTTGAAAGATTTCATATCCACCCCATTAGAAAACTTGTTTCTAAGCCTGCGGTGTTTACAAAGACCTTCTGGTAGGAGCACTCTCCTGTTTACTCAACTTGTTAAACTTGCGCATGGATGCTTACTATAATGACAAAGCTCTTAGTTCGTTTTTTTTTCTATTTTGAAACTAAAGTCGAATCAAAATAGTGACTTTTACAAGCCTTTGAAATTTTGAACTTCAACTAGCCGCTGTTTTGTCTTCTGAGACCTGGCATCTAATTGTTTCATATAGTTCTTGAAAATTTACAGTTTTTACCAAAGTACCAAATTTTATCAGCATCAGTTAAAAGGTTTGGCCACAACTTCAACCATCTATTTTACACCTTTTCTCGAGACATGTACGTAACAACCATTATGAAGAAACTGCAGACCGCTCGTAGAGCTGTGAAGAGGTGTATATTAGGCATACTTAGGAGAGAAGGAGAAAACTGATACCCTTCGTAGAATTAAGTCTTTAAAATGACAGTAAACAGGATATTTGGTGAGGAAAAAAGACAATGTACACACAGTGCCATCTGAGACGTGCCAACAGACCGAAGAAGTAAGAAGGCACAACCTTGTTTCGACATGCTGAGAACTGGCAACAATGAGCGCGGATGAGAAGTACATACGAGGTATGGCAATTAAGTAATAGTCTTATTACCGCACTTGTGGTAAACCTGCGGCCTTGAAGTTCCCTTCCCCTTCTCCGGCATTCTTTTCCACTTCATTGAAATATTTACCATTGCTCTAGCTTGGTTAATTTGCCTGCTGTGTCGTGTTGAGTAGACGTGTGTTGGTGGTGCTCGTCACGAAAATGGAGAAACGAAATCAAGAGCAAAGCGTCGCGATAAAATTTTGCGCCAAGTTGGGCGAAACAGCTTTGGAAACGTACGCTGGAATTGTTGCGATGGCGATAGTGCTCTTAGTCGTGCCCAGGTGTTTCGGTGGCATAAAGAATTCAAAGAGGGGCGTGAAAGCGTGGAAGATGAGGCCCAGAGCGGAAACCAGTCGAGGTAAGGACTGAGGCAGCATTTGCGTGCTCTAATCCATGAAGGAGGCGTTTAACAGTTTAAATACTGGCCTCGGAACTGGGTGCGAAACATGAAACAGTCAGTTGTGCATGAAGATGGTTACAAAGAACCTTTCTGAGGAGCCCTCAGCGTGTCCCAGTATTTGGCCGTGTTGCAATAGCTGCCTTATTTGCCCGATTTTTTATTCTCTAGAACAAAATCCGTGGTCATCGGAACCCATTTTGAGTCGATTACGGAGATCCAGGCGGCCGTGTCAAGGGTACTCGCGGATATCTTATTCGAAGCGTTCCAGAAATGTTACCAAGCATGGAAAACGCGTTAGCTTACCAAGGCGACTACTTTAAAGGAAATGGTAGAATTGTAGAATAATTTTTAAATATAAGGTTTCGCTGAAATCGTTGTAAAGCTGCCCATGCGAATACTTTGAAGGAAATGGTAGAGTTGTAGAATAATTTTTAAATATACGGTTTTCATGGAATCAGTCTCATATATTAATTGTTACACGTATCAAGTGCACAGCAATTATTTTATAATTTCCATAAAAGCAGACACTGTCTTTTGTTTGAATTAAAAGTAGTATTGATCACAATTTGTTAATGCTTCCGAAAATATTAATTTCTTCTCAAATTGAGAGTACAAGATACCTTTTTGACTTTATGAATTAAGTACTAAGGAGGGTGATATGTCACCACTGAAATACATGTATAAAGTGAATAAATTAATTATACAGAACAAACCTCAAACATTATACCGTGGCAAATGTCTTCAAAGACAGTGCAGGTTCCGAAATAGGAATCATCAATTTTGGAGTTATCTTTTCCGGAAACAGTGTCGGCTAAAAGATAAGAGACAAAGTAGAGAGAAACGGTAAGCCTTGCCCAAACAGAAATTTCTGTGGCATTCGGGCACAGTAAAAAAGGTATGATGCGAATTTCAGAGCGTCTTAAGAAGGAAAAGCGGGAAGTCCTGCAGGGGTGCCAGGTGTTGCCATGTAGAAGGAAATATGAAGAACATCTTTTACTCGACAATCACAGCTTCAACTGCTACCGAAGCAACAGAAGCAAGGGCCTAAAGTTCCAAAATAATAACAACCCATCCAACAAAGTGATCACGGCAAAAAGTAACGAGTGACCAGTCAAACGAAGTGTCAATGTGCAATTTTTTTGTACTGTACTCGTACTCGTAAATAGACGCTGGTAATCTCTCCCATAAAAGGAGGTTGCAAAGGACAATTGCCGTCCAGCCAAACCTAGAAAAAAAGCTCGCGAAAATCAGCAAAGGTGTGAGGCATGGGCTCCTTGAACTAGAGGAACTCCTGGACTACATATGTCATTACTAAAGGAGCAGGTTAAGGTCGAAGAAATGCAGAAGGATAAATTAACGCATGGGACTGAGTCTAAAAGAAACGCGCAGATAGCTTCATCATCAAACATCAATAAAAAAATGTCGCCAACCACAAAAGATTCAGATCGGAATTAAAAAATGGAAAGAAGAAGCAATTGATAGACATGGAATGCCAGGTTAGGAACTCCAGACAGCGCTGACAAAAGGGCTTAGAAAGCTGCAAAGAAACTCCTTCAAAAAGTGTCAGAAAATAAAGTTCGTATGGAGTACCAGCAAGAAGAAAAAGTGACACTAGACTGGAGAGAAAGAAGCCACGGCGAAGACCCCGGCAGCAGGAACTGCTCGTGAGTCCCCAAGATAGCCAATCCTATGCAGTAGCGTTGCGGGATATCAGGGGAAAATATAAGGCCCAATGACACAAACATCGCTATTACAACAGTACCAGGGCACATACTGGTTGAATTTGGAGCAGAGGCCGACAATGAAGAAGTTTTCTGCGATATTGTAAAGAAACCTGGGGCTACTGATTGAATCAAAGATGAGCTTATGACAAGCGTAGAGGGACACAACTTTAAAAAAAGGCCTCTTGATGAGTGCAGTAGGGTCAGTGCTACTGTACGGAGTAGAAATACTCGTATAGGGTAACGCTCTCAGTAAGGAAGTGCAAAGAAAACCCTTGGTACAGATGCACAGAAATGGAGTCCTGAGGACCGCATCTTCACATACTACAGTCTCTGATTCGGCAATGGGTGTTACTGGAGGTGTGATATCTACCACGATTCTTGCTAGGAAGCATCGGGTCCAGCACCATGGCTTAATCGAAGGCATGGTGGATCTGATTTCTATCTGACCCAATTATTAAGGGGGCGTAGGTGTCTTTAGTCTAACTTGCAAAATATTGCTAAGTCACGGTCCCCTGACTCTAAATTTTGCCTGGGGGAGGAAGACGATACCTGCCACATATTTTTGGAGCGCAAAAAAATTGAACAGGGTGAGACAAGAACTTCACAGAACGACGAGCGAGCTTACTCTGGATAGTACAGTCACGGTGATGCTTTAACCGGTTGACAAATGGAACCATGTGGCACATTATGTTCGGGTGGGCCTAAGAAACAAAAAGGGAAAGAAGACTGCTTATTTGACAATTCGTCTTACACTCTCTACTCCAACTGGAGGGATCTGTCAACTTGAAGGCACCTCACGGCGTAGCAAAACCAGATTTGGCCGAAAATAATTTGTCAAACGATTCCAGGCTATGCTTTGAGGTTGAAATGTAGGTGTTTAATGGATAGTTCAGTTTCTTGCAAATATGGGAGCCTCACACTCAGTGTATAAACAGCATTCACCTGCCAACCACAAAAAACATCCAGTAGGAGTTCCACAAGCTAAAAAGGTGGTGAAATAGGACACAAAAGGTAAGATTGTATGAAAAAGGCACGCTGTATCCTTTCATGGACGCCAACCCAAAACTAGATCGTAGAAATGTTTTGGGATCCGGCAAATTTTGAATTTCCTAGGAAGCCTTAGTCAAGGAAAACTGTGAACAGGGGGACGGCTTGGTATGGGGACGGTGCTCAGGGACCATCTTCTGTAGTATGTACCTAACGTTTGGCGAGCCAATATCATCTTGACAAAAAATATTAATTATCAGTTTTGGAGACATATTAATCGAATCAAAGCCAGTGGTGCAGTACCAGGAGCTACGAATCGACTCGAAGATGAGTTTTATTGAGCAAATCAAGACAACGGCTAAGAAGGCTGCATCGGGAGTCTCGGATCTAAGTCAACTTATGGCTAACATAGGGGAAACCAACCCATCAAGAAGACGCCTCTTGATAAATGCTGTAGGCTCAGTGTTCCTGTATGGAGCTGAAGTATGGAGCAGAAGTATGGGGCGAAGCTCTTAGTATGAATGTATACAGAAAACACTTGGCACAAGTATGGAGAAAGGGAGCATTGAGTATTGTATCTGCATATCCGACATTCTCTGATACGTCAGTTGCAGGCGTGATACCTGTTGCCCTTCTTGCTAGAAATTTTTGCGCTATTTACTCGCGTCAAAGTGAGGAAGCAATGGAGATGGTTGCCTGCGGGAAAGAGGCAGCGCTAACTCAACGATTGGCAGTAGTCTTAGGTGGATTGCACCAAGGGAAGGAGGACTGCGCCCGGATGTGAGACCGTGGCTAAACTGAAGGTTTGCTGAAACTGATTTCTGTTGGACCCAGCTTTTGAGTGAGCATGGATGCTTTCAGCCTTACCTGCACAAGATTTGTAGTTTAGGGTTGCTCGATCGTCGTTTTTGTCAAAGAGAGGAAGACGGTGCATGCTACCACTTTTTTGCAGACAAAAAATGAGACAGGCTTCAATGGGACCTCCACAGGGAGACGGGAGAGCTCACGGTGGATAGTATAGTCGCGGTGATGCTTGGATTGTCTGGCAAATGCAACCAGGTGGCACATTATGTTTGGAAAACCCTTAAAGATGAATGGAACTCAGCAAAGCTGTGGATTCCAGGGATTTGGGATCGCTTGTCTGGCAATTCCTCTCCCCTTTTCCCTCCTTCTAGAGGAGGGATCCCTCAGCTTGAAGGCACTTCATGGCGTTACAAAACGAGACTTTGCTCCAAATAATGTGTCAAATGGTTCCAGGCTGGGTTCTGGGGTTAACAAAGGTGGTGTTTAGTGGATAGTCCAACCACTTGCGAGCATGAGAGTTCCACACTCTATGCATAAATTAATTCAACCCCCAGCCACAAAAAAAAACTTGTATCGTTGTATATATCTGGATCAGTGCTTTCGCGTTGAGTTTTTAACCATTGAACATCTTCAACACTACTTTTTGAGTTAACTTCTATCTAGACACACGTCCTTCTCCGGTAAATAATATTTTGTAGTTCCGTTTCCTCGTAAAAATAAATATTTGCATTCACCCATTTTGCGAATGATTAGGAAACATGACAAACTAGAGCTTGGTCCTGTTTTTTTATTCATATTTTATTTTCGAACTATAATTGAGACTCCTAGTTATGTCTTTGTAAAAAAATTTACAAAAATCTAGTAGTTTTGCGTCCTGTCTGTCCATCCATCCATGGGTCTACCTAGCTGTCCGTGTATCACAACAAGTTTCCTCAGAAACTATAGAAGCAAGAAAGCTCAAACTTTGTGAAAAGGTCAGAAGTTGTAGTTTCTCAATAGATATAGTCTTATAAAACATTTCGAAATTTTTTAAAGGGCGGTCCCCCGTATTAACGAAGTAGCTTTTAAAAATGCTTCTTAATCAAAGGTATGGTCGAATGGTGGATCAATTAAAAGGTCTTGATTAGAGCTTTTGGAATCTGAATTAAAAAAGTGATTTTATGCATCAGGGTGTCCAGGGGAGGCAAAATGTAGCAACATTTTTTGTCGGCTGCAATGTGCTTATGAAGGGAACTCTGCACTTTTTGAATAATTTTGAACGATTACTCCTCCAAGTATTGGATGAATAGTTCAAGTCATCAATTCACGCTATTAGAAAACTTGTTTCGAGCTTCTGATAGGAGCACTCTCTTTCTTACTCAACTTGTTCTCATTAATACATACATTTAATTCATTTTGATGTATTTTACGTATTCTATTTCCTTACTTTTGCTTAATCTGTTAATAATATAATTCATTCTTCTAAATTCATATCATGAATTTTTTCTTTGGATTACATTGTTTAAGTTGACTTGTTCCGTTTTGTAATTGGATTGTATTTCAATTTGTTAAACAGAATATAATAAATAAAAAATAAATAGACAATAGCTTGCGAATTTATGTGAACATGCAGGGGAGGCTGTATCATATAAGAATGGTTGAATAAAGCTGGAAATGAAAGGAATGATAAACGAGTATATGCTATAAAGTATTTTCCACGATAGGTTAACTTCTCTCCAGATATTTACCTAACATTTTTAATTTCATATCCCGTACATTGTCAAGTATCTCCTCGTATATATGTAGATCCGACCACAAATTGAATGAGTAGAAAAAAATAACAATCTACATGAGCTTGGAGAAAATATTTTTCCATAGTATACCGAGCTACTCAACAATTCTGACGTATCCTAACCGAAGACCTTGTTGACAGGAGAGAGGTGACCATTTCCTGGATGTATATTGAAATATTTTAATTTTGGCTAATGGAAGCAAATAACTATTGATTAATTGAAACCCTTACATTAGTACATTAAATTACCTGACACTTTAGTATTTTTTATAATAATAACAAGGCTCATATCCAGTACGCGTTTGCATGGCAACATACTTGCCCAGGAAAGAAGTGATACAAAATGTTACCAAACTTAAACCGATTGTTGCTTGCATCCTTTGCTGGGTTATATTTTACATCTAAGGCCTTAGGCTTGCACTCATACTCTTATTGTGCACGCGAACAACAATTTCAACCCTCAAAATTAGGAAAAGTGTACGCAATAGTTTTAAACTTCATCATTATAGTGTCAACGCCTTCCTCCCTTCCCATTATAGCGAAAAGTGTTCCAATAGTCGATAAATCATTTATTGGTCAAACAATCCACGTACAGGGATTATTGCTCTACTTTGTTTTCTCAGCTTCTGTTTTTGGCAGACTTTTTACGGATCACAGACTCCTGAAAGAATTCAACAAAGCTATTGTAATAATTAAAGATTTGTACCAAAAAGACCGAACGAAATTAAAGAAAGGACTTTTGGTGAGACTTATTTTAGTAAAGACAATTGTTCCAATTAACCAACTAGTTTCAGCATTTGTGTTAATTTCTGCACATGGGTTTGCTATTTGGGTTCTACTTGCGCATTTTAATATGTTATTTACGTATATCGCGGCATTTCTAGTGGCCAACGCTAACATATTGTCGAACGTGACGTTCTCTTCATTCTATGATGCCATCAACGATAACTTCTCCGACACTGTGAAAGGACTTCAAACTATATACAGTGCAACAAAGAGAAGCCGAAGAAGTCCATTGAATAATTTTGACTATAAACTCAGTTGTGCTGTAGATGAGCTAGCGAATTACCATTCAATTTTTCATCGCCAAATTCTGAAAATCAACCAAATATTTGACGTTCAAGTGCTTGGGTTACTCCTACTTTTATTTTTTTCGAATATTTTATCGTTTTTCATGTTCTTCTCTATGTTGCGAGAATCTTTGAAAAAAGGCTCTTTTAGTGTATATTTGGTTTTTGGCATTCCAGCAACATGGAATCTTCTGGACATATTTATACTTTTATATGCTGCATCACTAGTTTCTGATGCCTCAACGACGGATGCGTTAGGTTTTCTGCCCTTTGAAGTGGATGGGATCTCTCATGGTGGCTCATCAAGAAGTGTGAGTAAACATTTACATTTATAAGTTAATATTATATTTTTTATAATTCGGAGCTGTATACTGCTTTATTTAATTTTGAATTCGATAATATTGCGTTGACATGAACTCAAATTATTTAATTTAGTTACGTGAAACAGGGTACACTGAGACTGCTATTCCTGTAGGTGATAGGATTTATCAGCATGCGTATCCAGTCTTCAATAAGCTTGGGTAACTATAAGATTGTAGTAAACGCTGCCGCTTTCGACTCCAACTGCAGGAGGCTAACAAACCAAACCAAAGCGGAGAAAAATGCATGTAAACTGAGTGGGAGACAGGAAATGTCCATAGCAGACCACATAGCTGTCAGTGTCGGATTGACAAAGATGAAAAAAGGATTGTGCAATCATATCATGAACCATAGGGGGCTGCGTGTTATTTTATTTTGGTTAATATTTTGTCTAGTAATGCGAAAATTATTGTTTGATCCACGAAAATGGACTTTGATGTGACAAAGGATTGAACACGTAGCGAAAGATAAGTTGCTAGCCTACAAAGACCCCCTTATCTCCCTTCTTTTTTGTGTTTCGGAGGTGAATGCCATTTAGGCACAGATTATGGGACTCCCATGCTTACAAGAAGGTGACTGATTTACCCACCAAACACCTCCCCTGTTAACCAGATAACCTAGCCTGGTACCTTTTAAGACATTACTTCGGGCCAGGTCTCGTTTTGTTACGCCATGATTCGCCTTCAAGCTGGGGGACTCCCCTTCTACCGGAAGAGTAGAGGAAGCGCCAGAAAAGCGGTCCCAACGCCCCCGGTTGCTTTGAGTCCCTTTTATCTTTTAGGACTGCCCGAACATAATGTGCCACCTGGTTCCATTCATCAACCGGTTGGACCATCACCGCGACTATATTATCCAGGGTGAGCTCTCCCGTGCCCCTATAGAGGTTCCTTTGCAAGCTATCCCATTTTACGCACGCAAAAAATTTGTGGCAGGCATTATCTTCCTCTCCTAGACAAAACCGACAATCAGAGGACCGTGATTTACCAACCTTGTGCAGGTAAGACTGAAAACACCCATGCCCGCTCAAAAGCTGCATCAGATAGAAGCCAATCTCACTTACTGAGATCTAGCCACGGTTTCACATCTGGGATGATGCGCACAGTCCATCTTCATTTCGTGCAATTCACCCAAGACTGCTGCCAATCGTTGAGCGAGCGCTGTCTCTCCTCGCGGACAACCATCTCCCTCGCATCCTCATTTTGGCGCAAGTAAATAGCGCGACGCTCTCTTGCAAGGATGGCGATAGGTATTACGCCTGCAATAACACTCACCGCCAAATCAGAGGCTGTAAGATACGAAGATACAATCCTCAGTGCTCCTCTTCTCTGTACCTATGCCAAATGTTTTCGGTATACCTTGTTACTGAGAGCGTCGCCCAATACTTCTGTTCCGTACGGTAGCACTGACCCTACAGCACCCATAAAGAGGCGTCTTCTTGATGGACTGAGCTCCCCCACGTAGGCCATAAGTCGACTCAGAGCCGATACTCCCAAAGCAGCCTACTCAGCTGTTGGTCTGATTTACTTAGAGAAACTCATCTTCGAGTCGATCAGTAGCCTCAGGTACTTCACCGATGGTTTCGATTCGATTCTCAAGTCTCAAATACTGATTATTCGTACTCTAGGGATTCTCTTTTTGGTCAAGATTGCCACTTCAGTTTACTTAAGTGCTAAACGGAATCCGTTCTGATCCAACAAAGTTGGGCCTCGAGCATACTTGACGTCCGTACATACCGAGGAGCTAATTGTAACTCAGATCATATTTGATCAAATTAACCTATTGATGTCATATGTCAAAAGCGCTTTCGGTGAAACAGCGACTGTGACCAAAAATTTCACGGAGGCCCTCGACAACCAGCTGGGTCCCACCTTACCAGACGCATCGTTAAAGACGAGTAACGAGCTCTGGATGGAAGTGAAAACGGCATTTAAGACCGTGGCAGAGCAGACGATTGGACTTCGAGCCCGGCGCAAGAGCAATGATTGGTTCGATGATGAGTGCCAGAATATTTTAGGTAAAAAGAATCAGGCACACAAAGAATCCGCAGATAAGAGAATTAGGACGAAGAGAGGACACTATGAAAATCTCAGAAGAGTAGCGAATAAAATATTTAGGATTAAGGAAAGAAAATACTATGACGACCAATTGAGGAATATTGATGTAAGTTTAGCGAATAACAAAACAAAACAAGCACCCAAAGTAGTGAAAGCCTAAAACGTGGTTATCAGCCCAAAACCTTGCTCTGTCGTAATGACATCAGCAATATCATCGCTGATGAAACCAAAATTGAGGAAAGATGGGCATCATATTCGAAGAATCTCTTTACTCCTCCGCACAGCTCCAGAACATCGGAGTCTATAGATGCCTGTGGAGACCGTCCATTGGCTCCACCAACTCTGGATGAAGTTTGTTCTATCATCAAAGCCCAAAAGAATAATAAAGCGCCGGTCATCGATCAGATTCTACTGGAGATCATCAAATATAGTGGTAGTGGTGTTCAGAAAGCGACCCATAAAATCATGCAGCATATTTGATAACGAGAACATATGCTGAACGGTTGGAGCTAATCAAATACTACTTTGGGCAAAAAATAGTAAGACTTTGTTCATCATTTTAAAATTCTTTATTTATTCTGCCAAATCTATTTCGTCCCCCTCAAAGTAGTCCCTCCGGCTGCAATACACTTGTATCAACGTTTTTGCCATTCCTCGAAACAGTTGTTAAAGTCAATTTCCGGAATAGCCTTCAATGCGCGTAGCGATTCACGTTCAATGTCTTCAATTGACTCAAAAGGGTTTCCCTGGAGCGGTCGTTTCAGTTTGCTGAACAGCCAGAAGTTACACGGAGCTAAATCAGGTGAATACGGTGGTTGTGGAACGATATTGGTTGAATTTTTGGCGAAAAACTCACGAAAAATCAACGCAGTATGCGACGGTGCACTATCGTGATAAAGGAACCAAGAGTTGCCAGCCCATAATTCCGGCCTTTTTTTACGAATAACTTCGCGCAAACGACGCATAACACTCAAATAGTATTTTTCGTTGACAGTTTGGCCGGTTGGAAGGAATTTGGAGTGCGCCACACCTCGACGATCCAAGAAAACTGTCAACAAGGCCTTAATTTTTGATCGACTCTGCCGTGGTTTTTTCGGTCGCGGCTCGCCTTTAGCCCGGTATTCGGCCAATTGATCGTTTGTTTCCGGGTCGTAAGCATAGATTCAAGACTCGTCGCCAGTTATAATACGTTTCATGACATCCTGGTAGTCGGAAAGCATTGTTTCACAGACGTCAACGCGACGCTGTTTTTCAAGAAAATTGAGTGATTTTGGAACCAATCGTGATTTCACTCTTCTTAGGCCCAAACGATCTTTCAAAATGGTTTTCGCTGATCCTTCCGATATTCCAACGATACTAGTAAGGTCTCTGACTGTTAAACGTCGATTCTCGAGCACTAATTTCTTGATTTTATTGACGTGTTCAGCATCAGTTGATGTTGATAGCCGTTCTGGACGTGGTTTGTCGTTAACGTGTTCTCGACCCTCTTTGAACAATTTGTACCAATCAAAGACACTTGCTCGCGATATGCAATTATCACCGAAGGCCTTTAGCAACATTCTGAACGTTACGGCACCAGAAATTTTATTCCGCACACAAAATTTAATGGAACTTCTTTGTTGAATAGTTTCACTCATTGTAAAAATCGCCGAATGCACTTTTTGTACTTCAGAAAGACAAGCGTATACTAAAGACTAATGATTATTTTGATGTGATATTTGGCACAGATATCACTGACAGCCATTCCGACATAAAAAAAAATATTTCGACGAATGGATTTAAATTTAAATTAAAAAGTCTTAATATTTTTTCCCCACAGTAGTATATTCACTATCCACAAAAAAGGTGGCAAAATAAAGAGGCATATCAGTGCTTTGTACGGTGTACAAAATATTTTCAAAGATCTTAGAAAATCGGATCAGAGGCCAGCAGTATTATTGGGGATTATCAAGGTAGTTTTAGAGCAGGTAGAACGACGATAGACCAATTGCTTACAGTCAAGCAGGTACTTGAAAAATGCTGCAAGCTCAACATAGACGTTCACCAAATTTTCATTGAATAAGAAAGCAGATAATGCTTTGTTTTAGTATCTCAGTTAACTGAGTTCGTCTTAACAAAATAAAAATGATGTCAACAACCTCGCAAGTCTGCATCTATAACCAACTCACCAGCGCCTTTGAAACAAATATCGGACTAAAGCAGGGAGATGGACTGGCCCCATCGCTAATCAATTTGACTCTGGAATCCACCATCAAAAAGCTTCCAGTCGATACAAGAGGTACGTTACTATACAAGCGAGCCACGTGGTAGCCTATGTGGAAGACATCAATATTTTGCCATGGTCGTAAACAACTGCCAAAGAACTTTTCCTGAAACTCGACAGTGAGGTTAAACAAGGCGCTTCAAATCAATGCAAATAAAACAAAGCTTATGACGCAAGGAAAATACCTTGAATACAAAATATCACACTCGGCGAAAACAATCTAACAATGTAGGCAAATTTGCATATTTAGGTGCCAAAATAACAAACACTGGTTGTGAAAGCAACAGAATGTGCCAAAGAATAAAACTTGCAATTACAATATTTTATATAGCTTTGACGATTTTGAAGACCAGCTGCATACATAGGAAAACAAAGCTCCAAAATATACAAATCTGTGATAAAATGTGCTATACTATAGGCGGACCCTGACCCAAGCATCTGCAAACATATTGAACGATATCGAAAGACGGGTCGTGAGGCGAAAAATTGGAGCAAAGCTAGACGGGGACCAATGGTGAATTCGATACACACATGAACTGTATCAAATTTTTGACGTGCTGGTGGTTTCAACGATTGTCAGACTGCGGAAGCTGCAATGGGCTGGCCACATGAATTGTATATTTGAACAACGGGTATCCAAGAAGATACTCGTTGGAAAAACTGAAGGGCGGAGACCAGTGGGTAAAAGTGGCAAACACTGATCGGTCTCGACCAACGAAGACAACTCATCAGGGCTCTGATCTCAGAATTGGAGGATACGGTCAATGGGCTGAGATAGTTAGAGGTGCATAGTAGAGGAAGCGAAGGCCCGAGAAGGGCTGTAGCGCTACGAAGAAGAACGAACAACTTATGAAAAATTTGGCGCGACTTTTTCAGTGCCAGATGACACTCTCCAATGAAAATGGAACTGAGATGAACCACCATACGTATGACAGAAAAAACAAAACTTAATGTCTTTGACAACCCTCTAGCTAACTGCGTCCAGATAACTACCTGCTTAACCCAGTCTTTAGTTATTAAAAATAAACTCCTTGAACACTAAAGTTGAGCTCAAGTGGTTCGATATGCGTATGACGTTAATAAACAGCTAGGTCTGACGGTTTTCCGCAATAAAAAGGAATTTTCCTGCCATATACTATATTAATCGAGCAGTCACATAATCAAACTGCTCGAAAACCTTCCTATCTCCTACTCGGAATTTTGTGGCAGACTTGGGAAAAATATGTAATTGATTTGTTTGCAAACATATTTTTGTATAATACTTTTTCGTTCTATTAATCTTATCAAATGTTATTTTTTGTCAATTTTCCTTTATATTAAAATTTAAATGCCTCCCTTTAGTTTTTTTCCGTCATGAGATTTAACTTTTGTAACATTCATTTCATTTCTTTACTATAGTTAAAATTTCTTGACCCTATTTAAATCTTCTGTACCTGAATTAAATTTCTTTACTACATTTTAAATTTCCTTCCTTCATTTCAATTCTCTCTACTGTGATTGAATTTTTTTTTTTTAAATTTCAAATCTGCATGTAAGAATCCGCGTTTGGAGAACGCTGATGTAATACTCCTCAACGGTGTACTGCATCACGGAAGAGGAGTGATCAGGGCTGATGGAGTCAGCTGAGATTTCAACGTACGCACGTTATGAGAAGAATACAAGTTACTCGAGAAAAACGGAGTGAGCATACGGCCGCGGTGCAATATACGTTTGGTATAAAAAGTGTTGGTAAAAGTGCCGTCCAAATCATTTAGAATCGGAGCGTAAATTCAAAAGTTTAAATTAAAACAATTTTAAACCACTTACCCTTTTACTTCAAAACATTACCGTCTCCCTGCGGAATAGTGCTTCCAAGAAAATTACATTTGTCTAGGATGGCAGCAACATCTTTGATGGTGATCATGTCTGTCTGCCGTTCATCTCGAAACGCTGTGATTTTTAATTGGGCATTAACTCGGGATAGTGTTTGCACGGCATTCGTGGAAAAAGGCATCCTGACAGAGAAACGTGCATGGGCGCAAAGAGCGGCAAACTAAGAATCGCCGCGATAGTTGGACTTCCATGACATGATTGTTTGATACATTCTAATTGGGAAAATTGTGTTACTTTATCAACGGGAGTCGGTTGGTCGACGGTTTCAATTTAGTCTTTATGAAGTTGTTTGTTCATTTGGGAAATTGATAAAGTTGAATTGCCGTGAGTGAATTATTTACGGTTAAGGGTGGTTAAATCATAAAAAAATGTTACCCTTCTAAGTTTTACGACGTTACAAAAATAGAAGCAGATACACCGTTACACAGTTAAACTGTTCTTATATAGAAGTAGTCTTTAGAAAATTCGAATCATGTTAAATTTTACCATAGCGGAAGTGGTCTACTAGTTCAATGCCAAGTGTCGCATTTTCATAGCAACAAAATAAAAATTAATTTCGTAGTAAACCTGAAGGGTTATTTTCCCCTTTTATGGACGGAGTGCTGTACTGTGGTTGCAGCAATTAAGACAGAAATACCGAAATTAAAGTGTCCGAGCATAAAGCACTACGGAGCAAATTCATTGGAAACTTTCGACAGAACAATATCAGGTTTTTTTGCAAGAACTTTTCAAATTCGGTGAGTCTTGGCGTAAATGGAGACACAATGGAATGCGTCGTAGTTACGGCAGCGCGTTGACGAGAATGGCGAGTGCCCATTTTTTATTCGATTTTTCGTATGATGTCATTGGACGGGGTCATTGAGCAAAGATGTTCATACTCGAAATCGTCAACCCGGAAGGCGAACTGCACTTAGTTGATGTTAGCGAGGTTGGATTGGCACGCTTGACGAAGGTGGTTGGTCGATATCAATGTACCTTGGATTTTCTCGTCCGGAGAATGAGGCTCGCCACAGGGATATTCTTGGTGAGCATCGCAAATTTAGATTTTTGAAGTAGAGTTTGCATGTCCACTTACCCGAGTGATGTGCCCCATGATCGAAGAAAATGTATTGATAACGGATCTTTGCTACCGTTAGGCAATAACCCGTCTGGTTACTTGCTGGGAAAAATTTATAACCGCAAGTAGATAACCAGAAAGCAAAGTATTAATCTCGAAAACTGTAGAGAATTTAAAACGCGAAATTGACAAACACTGCAAAAAGAAGAAAAATTTGCTTTTTTTCAAAGATATCTTTTAATACTGTTTGGTTATAAGATTGTATTTCTTTTTAAATTTTTAAAATACCAAAAGACGCTAAATTTCGAAGAGTCATTGAATATTGGAATAATTTCTTTCGATGTAGAGATCGTTAAAAAAAAGTTGACTAAATGTCTTTCCTAATTTGACTTTGAATATAATTCGACCAGTTCCGTTGTAGATAAATTTATTATTTTTTAAATATAATCAAACTGATTAGCAAACGAAAGCTTCGAAGCGATTGTTTCAAAGAAAAAATAGTGAATATTTGTTTTTATTGCAATTAATTATTGAGAATAAAGCTTGCATCACGTTAGTTTGCTAGGCATATATTTTTTTCAAACTGAATCAAAAACAAAAAACAGTGTAGACAATTGGAATTATTAATATAAGAGGGCATTTGTTCGAAATATGTAATAATTGAATGCCAATATCGTCCATCATATTTTCACTCTAACATAATTTAATGTCAGGTTAGATCACGTGTCGAAAGCTTCAAAACTTTCCTATTTATAGTAATTGTAATTGATCGCGAAAAGATGAGAATAAAACTAGATTATTAAACGACACTCTGGATCTTTCCATTTTGTCAAATTTGACCGGGTATAGGGCCCGCAACGATGGCAGGCTTTTCGCATAATCGGGCACGCTCCATTGTTTTGTTGTTTTCAGGGGCTCTTGCCGGGTAGAGTAGCCTTCCGCTCTCGTGCCCTTTTATGGTGTATGGTTATGTGATTCGATCCTATAATTCTATAACATAAATCGGCCACGTCTATTTTTTGCTTTCGATGGGAAAGTTCATGCGAATTATGTTTGTATGTATTTCCACGTGAAATATATGGTCACGTCTACGTTTGGATCTTGATCCAGTCGGGAGGGTGCGAGGGGGCACCACCTCCATCTGGATGCTCCACTCTTATTTGTGGGCCATAAGAATTTTTGCGTAACGACGAAGTATCCGCAAGTCCATCCATTTTGGCTCGTCCCAACTTGTTCTTTGAACAAGCAATTTCAGCTCTTAGCTGGTAACCTCCTTTTTTCGAGTTTGATCGACTTTTTTCTGCGACCCCAGAATTCGTGAATGTGATTTTTTTAGTAGTGGGTCCTTGTGCAGGGGGAAAGAACCCGTCCCACGATACCGCAACGCTAGCCTCCCAGCGCATTCACACGTCACCAGACAAGGCCAATCTCGGCGGATCTTTCTATCCTTTTTCGCCGAGGTAGCAGACCATCGCTGCAGTCCTTCACGGACATTTTATGTACCTATTACACTACAGCCGTTATAAGCTAAGCAAAATATCGACTTCCATGGTTTTTTTTCAAATTTTTCGGATCAAAGGTGTCAAATTTATCGTACATTTCCCCTCTTCTTTCATTGCTCGCCTTAGTACTCCAAAAATAGTACATTGTTATCTTTTTTTGGAAACTTCTCATCAAAACGTTTCATTTGATACTCATATTGGGTACCTATGTTAAAAAAATGGTCAAGGGCCACCCCTTAGTATGGGGGGACCCCCTTAAATCCTTACACATTCTTTTGTACTGAATCTTTAAAGAGGGCACTATTTCACACCCACCTACAGCATTACATTTTCCCAGCTTATGTATTCATGCTTTTGGCTTGCGAATATGATAGTTTGGATCTAGTTGCTTTGTACGGTAGCGTCAAAATGACACTCGCTTGTGAACGGCTCCAATTCAACTATCATACCGTCTCTGTCCTGGTAAAACCTTGGCAGGCCTCGGAGTACGTTCGAAGTTCGTACCGTTAGGTTGGTGGTGTATGTTCGCTTGAGACGGACCTCGGATTAGCGCTGGTCTAGCTCTGAGCACTTGTCCCCATAAGGGCTTGTGCCAACCCTCGCATGGGCTCCTTGGTCTGCAAAGATAACCATGGGACAAAAAAAGGGGACTACACACACAAACGTAGATATTGGCTCCAAGGGGGACCCAATAAAATCCTTAAACAAATTTTTAAAAAACTTAAAAAAGAACGCAAAAAAACAAAAGCGATGACGCAACTAGCGGCTGCAGCTACGAGCACATCGGGAGCGGTACTAACGACGAGAAAAACGACGATTAATACAACGATAGTGAAGACGGACAAAAAATGGCGATTAATAGACAGCCTGGTTTAGAGTGAGATTCCTGCGGCGTTCAGACGCAGCAAAAAAAATGATGCAAACGCCAAGGTGTCTTAAAGAGGAAAAGCGGGAAACTCTGCAGGATGTGCCAGATGTTCTAATGGTGGAGGAAAGTATAAAGAAACTCGAGAATTCGATGGTGACAGCTGCGACCGCTACCAAAGCGATTCAAGCAAGGGTCGAAAATCCCGAGCTAGTAAAGAACCATCCTGAAGTAAACGAGAAGATAACGGCAGGAAAAGAAACGAGTGACCAGGCAAATAAAGCGACAATGTGTGATTTAATCGCCAAAGTCGAAAAGATGGCGGAAGTACTGTATTCACAATAGAAGCCGATAACCTCTCCCGCAGACTATGCTCGCAAAGTACGATTGCCGCCCAGTAACATGAACATGAAAGGCTTTTCCGAAAAGCGGGAGTTGTGGTAAAAAAAAAAAAACAATCTTCATGCGACCGGATGGAAATCAACAAAGCAGTAAGGATTGGGCTCCTTGAACTAGAGGAGCTCCTAGACCACATAGGCATTATCGGAGGAGCTGGTTAAGGGCCAAAGAAGATCAGAAGGCCAAAGAAGAGCAAGAGGCACGTGCAGACAGCTCCACAATTCAAAATTCATAAAAGAAGGGGGTCCACCCCAATCAAAGGAGATCGGGATGAAAGGAGGAAGGAAGATGCACTTGATGGGCGTGGAACACCAGATCAGGGGTTCCAGACAGTGCCTACATAAGGAGTGAAGAAAGCCAATAAAAAAAACTAAAAGTTCTAGAAAGTAAAGTTTGCATGGACGCCCAAGAAGATAAAACACCCGATGCAAAACAGGATAGAAAAAAGCCCGGACGAAGACCCCGGCAGCAGACACTGCTTGTAAAGCCCCAAGATGGTCGATCCTACGCGGTTGTCTGTAGTGTACGGCGAAGAGCAACGCCTCTTCAATGTTTCAATTGCCTTGGCTATGTTCAAACCACACAAGTATGCAAAGGACCCAATAGATGTTCTCTATGTTACAAATGCGGTGAAATGGGACATAAAAGAAAAGAGTGTTCGAAGGAGGCACACTGTATTCTTTACAAGGATGCTGATGCAAGACATGATTTTGGACATGTCGAAGCATCAGGAAAATGCCGGGTTTTCCAGGAAGCCCTAGCTAAGGCAAAATCAGAGCTTCGATGACCCGCATCCTGCAGCTAAACCTACACCGCAGTTCAACCACCCAAAATCTGCTTGAGCAGTTTGCGAGGGACATGAAAGCCGACTTCTTGCTGCTGAGTGAGCAACTGGTACTGCAACCATCTAAAGCTAGTTATGCAGAAGCTTGGCACCCTACGGGAACCTTGTATGCATGATGCGGAAAAGATGCACGTGATACGCCCATCCCGTCCGTGTTGACGCTGTCCATGGTGGAAAAGCAGTCGAGTGCCCCCTCTTCACAAAGCCGGAACTACAAGAGGCAGTCCTGTCGTTGAAACTGAGGAAGGCTCCAGGTCCAGATGGTGTTCCAGCTGAGGTATTGCGGCTTGTCTATCACCATTGTCCTGACTTGCTGCTCAGCACATTCAACGCTTGCCTTCGGAACGAGATTTTCCCGGTATGATGGAATGTGGTAAGGCTCTTGCTGATCTGAATCTCGAATCACCATCTGCATACCGCCCGTTATGCATGCTAGACACGGCGGGGTAGCTGCTAGAGAAGACTAACTGACGCAGTTTTTCCTGCTAGGGGCGTAACTCCTCGGCAGTATAGCTTTGAAGCAGGAAGTTCTAGCATTGATGCGATGGCAGAGGTGGTGACCGCAGTCCAAAAGGCAGAGGCCTATAGTTGCGGCAAGTGACGTATCGTCCTGTTGGTGGCACTTGATGTCAGGAACGCCTTCAACTCCGCTAAAAAGGTGGATATTCTGGATACGCTGGAAAACCCTTTTCAAGTTCCAGAATATCTAATGCGGCTTTTGAGGAACTACCTAAAGGACGTAAACCTGCTCTTTGACGCGGCACAGGGCCAAGGAGAGATGGAAGTTATAGTACATCGGATATTGCCCAGGGATCTATCCTTGGTCCGGACCTGTGGAACGTGCCTTATAACGGGCTGCTTTGACTCGAGATGCCAGATGAGTCCATCTTGGTCGGCTGTGCAGATAATGTTGCGGCTCTGATCGCACCGTTGAACAGGCGCAACTTAGGCTAGGTATGCTAATGCGCCGAGTGAAGGACTGGATGACTGGTCGTGTACTCAATTTAGCACTGGATAAAACCGAAGTATTCATATTGATAAAAAAGAGAATCCCTAGAGTAAGGATGATAAGTATTGGAGGTACACGTATCGAATTGAAGCCATCGGTGAAGTACCTGGGGCTACTGATCGACTCGAAGATGAGTTTTTCTGTGCGAACTAGGTCAACAGCTGAGTAGGCTGCTTCGAGAATATCGGCTCTGTGTCGACTTTTGGCGAACGTAGGGGGACCTAGCCCATCAAAAAGACGGCTCTTGATGAGTGCTGTAGGGTCAGTGCTACTGTATGGAGCAGAAGTATAGGGCGACGCTGTCAGCAAGGAGGTATACCGATAATGTTTGACACAGGTGAAGAGAAGATGAGTACTAGGGGTTGCATCTTCGCATCCGACAGTCTCTGATTCGGCGGTGAGAGTTATTGCAGGTGTGATACCTGTCGCCCTCCTTACTAGAGGGCGTGGCTCTATTTACCTGCACCAAAACAAGGATGCGAGGGAGATAGTTGTCCGCGAGGAGAGACAGCGCTCGCTCAATGATTGGCAGCAGTATTCAGTGAATTACACGAAGGGAAGTTGGACTGCGTACCTCAGTGAGACTGACTTCTATATGACCCAGCTTTAATCAGTCTTACCTGCACAAGATTTGTAAATCACGGTCCCCCGATTGTCAGTTTTTTCCAGGGGAGGAGGACAATGCCCGCCGCACACTTTTTGCATCCATAAAATGGGCCAGGCTGCAAAGGGACCTCTACAAGGACACGGAACAGCTCACCCTGGATAATATATTTGCGGTGATGCTTGGATTGGTTGACAAATGGAACCAGGTGGCACATTATGTTTGGGCAGATCGGATCACGTTTCTGGCATTTCTTCTAACCCTTTGCCCTCCTGCTAGGCAAGGGATACCGCAGCTTGAAGGCGCCTCACGACGTAACAAAACGAGGCCTGGCCCGAAGAAATGTGTCATACGGTGCCAGGCTGTGTTCTCAGGTTGACAGGGGAGGTGTTTAATGGGTAGTTCCGTCACCTTCTTGTGTGCATAGGAGTCCTATACTCTGTGCGTAAATGTTATTCACCTCCCTACTTGGAAAAAAATGCCCTAAAAAAGATGTCAAAAATGCCCTAAAAAAGATGTAGATCTAATTTTTTCTTTCATTCTGAAAAATTGGCTGACCACAACTTTAATGTGACCTTAAACAATAAAATTTATTTTAACTGTTTAAGGCAATTAGAAGTTTCCCGTCTAATGCAATAGAGTTATTAATTTACTCTGTTGCTTTAGAAGGGCATTGGCAGTCAATAAAAGAAATTGAATGCTCTTTCCATTAACAAATATATGATCATTACTTGCATAATTTCCTCGTCAGTCATAAAGATAGGAAAGGTAATAATTGACTAATGGCCAATAATGTTACTTAGTCAGTTTGCAAGTTATTACGCGTTAGAATGAAAACTAAAGTGACTTTTCAAAAATGGTGTTAAATATGAAGAAGACGTTACTGATCGCCTTAAAAATTATATATCACACGCTTAAAATATTCGGTCTATTTCCTTATACGTTTGATGGCTCATCGAAACGATTCAACAACTCTCGGTCGAGTTTTATCTACTCAGCGTCAATAGCGGGGTTTTTCTTAATTTCCCTGCCTTTCGCAGCATATACGGCGCTCAGCAGATTTCCCAACGGGTTCGAAGACTTTGAAATAATGATTCTTTGGATTGATTGGATTATTGTTTTTTTCATACTATTTCTAACATTCTTCCCTGCTTACAAGAATCAAGAGAAGATTTTAAGTTTTATTAACGATGCCCTAGCAACTGGTGAGCTTGTCTACAATGAAAAATTCTCGCAATCTTCGAATTCAATATTTGTGCTGATTTTCCTAGTGAAAGCCAATTTTCCCATGAATCAAGTAATTGCCCTCTTTATGGCAATAGTCAACGTAAAACATGATTTAAGGCACTTTCTAATAATAATTAGTTACTGTGTAATGACCTTAGCATATGGGACTACATTTCTCATAATCAACACATGCAACATTGCGAGTATTGTGATATCCTACTATTACGATTTGGTGAATAATAAACTGCGCGAAATTTTTATATCTCTCGCAAATAGAAACGCTTGTAAAGTTCAGGGGATAATGCAACCTCAAGACTTTAGACTGTGTAGGGATTTGGAGGATTGTGCTAGGGGACATGCAAGAGTACATTGCTTAGTTCTTCAGCTGAGTAAACTTATTCAACTGCAAATGCTGCCAATTCTAGCATTCGTGTTTGTCAATAATATTTTCAGTCTGTTCCAGTGTTATTTTTTCGCGCAGGCTTTTCACAGAGGACATATTAACAATAATGCAGGATTTGCAATTATTACAATCCTCTGGAATTTAGTGGATATTTTTGCTTTGTTTTATGGAGCATCCTTAATCAATGATGGATCAATCTGCAATGCTTGGAGTAGTTTATACTACCAATTTGACTCGCTTGGCTATGATTTTCGCTTTGAGCGATCTGTGAGTATATAGATGTTTGTGTCCATTGTAGTCGTTGCTGCATAAAAACCGTTATTTTTTATTTTTTTTTTATGTATAATTCTTATTTATTGGAATGTATGCGGTACAGAGGCCTTATAATATGCTAGGTGTTCTGACAAAGTACCATTATTTGAACATTACGTAAAACTATGTGGTCTAACGCCAGCAAGGCTGTGTAGTTTTTCAGAAGAAATGTAAAACGGTTTATTAAGAACCATTTTAAGGTATCGATTTTGCGTGATCTGAAGTTTTGTAACAAGCTATTTAGCACATTGGATCCAGATAGGTGAGCCATATAGGATGATCAGTTGAATTGCCATTTTGACGATCGAGACTTTGTTTCTCGTATTGAGACGGGAGCTACGATTAAGAAGGGGGATTAGCGAAAGCATGGCTTTAAACGCTTTGGAACGAATATGCTCAATATATTTTCTGAAGGTTAGCTTTTTGTTAAATATAAGCCCAAGATAATTGAGATCCTCACTGCCCTAAAAAGTTTATATGTCGCTTGGGTAGATGAGCAGGCTTACGTTTTGTGGTAAATAATAGTCTGCATATCAAAAGTTAAGTAGAATGCACTTCTGACTAACTAACTTGTTTATTATTTAATTAGCGAAATATGATGATTTTCTGTCTACGTCCGCTCGAACGAAATCGGAACCAACCTCTCATCGGTTCTAGACGTGAAGTTTTAGTCGTGCCAATGAATGGTACCAACCGGTCAACCAGTCCGTGCAGCCGTAATTCATTTCGCGGTGGTTGCTTTTCGGCCAGCTAGGTCGGAGAGGTTTTCGGTCGCAGGTCTTTAAAATGGATTATGCTCGAATTACATGTTTCAGCCACCATTAAGTGCCCTTTTCAAACGCTTCAAAAATTCAAACACATGGAAAAGAAATCTACTTTACTTTATTCCGTATTCTCGTCATTCTTCCAGTCAACAACAAAAATTAGGTTGAATTTCACGTTCCCAACTATCGCCGATGCGGTTTTCTACGTTAAGTCGAACCCAAAGAACTCTAAGCTAAGAAAAAGGCAAGGCAAACGAAGGTACTGCGTACCGCACGAGCTACGTCATCAATACCTCCACCTATTGTACCAACATTTAATAACAATGAACTTTGTGTAAATTGGCCGGCACAAATTCCTTAAAAGTTATTAGCACAGTTTCAACATTCATTCATATATGTTGCAATCTGCTTACAAAGGTGTTTGCAACATACATTCTTTCCGTTTATTGTGATACTTACGAAATTACAAATATTGCAAACACTTGCAATATGAATTTATGCCGACCAATAAGGTCAATAGCATTTTAATTAATGTAGGTCGAGTAGAACGTAGGTTACAATTAAACCAGTTTCATTCGATGTTCTATACGAAACGGTTAATAAAGAGAATCATTAAAAGTTGACAAATGTTTTTCCTTTTTTTTATCTAAATAAAGTGAACCTACTAATCTGGCGCAGTCGGCGGTTAACCAAACCCGAAGATTGGTTAAATAAATAAAAAAAAAAAAATTGAAAAACAGTGGAAGTGTTAACTATTAACAGTTAAGTGTGATAACTATTGACTAATTATCGTGGCTGTGTAATTACTAGTTGTGATAACTGTCGTATACTCTCAGCAAACCACATCTGAAGATTGGTTTAGTGCAAGAAAAAGCTGCATTCTGGAAGCAAAAAGTGACAAGAGGCAATAGCACACAAAGGAATAAGGATGAGTACCGTGGAATCAACCAGCGCTGCAGGTCAAAATCAGCAGCAATTTACAATAAGTACAGCAGATCTTCTGAAAGAAGCTGCAGCCATTAAAGAATTCAATGGACTAAGGCACTACGATCTCTCATCGTTTATTAGGGAAGTCGAATTAATAATATCCATGGTAAGCGGAAGTCAAGCGATGAAAAGCTACGTTTTCAGTCGATACATCTTAAACAAAATACAAGGACCAGCCCTACAAGCAATTAGGACGCTAGGACAGAATCCAACCTGGGATGAAATAAAAGCAGAGCTCATTAATAATTTTGGAGTTCGGGAAACATATCATCATCTACATCATCAGGCAATCAGCATCAGAAACAATAATAATGTAAGTGAATATTATTTAGCCTTAAAAAACATATTGGATAAACTAAATGCAAAATATGAATTTGATGTAAATAAGCCCATTGAATTTTCCCCGGCAGCCAACGAATCGATCATTTTGAGAACTTTTCTTAATGGCATAAACCAAAATTGTGCAAGTGTTGTGTATAGCAGAAACGTTAAAAAGTTACGTGAAGCATACTACTTACTTGAAGAGACGAGAATGATAAGACAGGACTACCGATACAAATAACAAGTACGGGACAACATATTAACTCCAATACCAAACAGAAACCAAAACCACAGACAGTACTTTAACGAAAACACAGAAAAACTAAGAAATAATACCGGTGGTCTATTTAATCGTGATGAAATTGTTAAAAGAAGTTTTTCTAATAATCCATCTCAACAATTCCGTCAAAGTCATAGAAATTATAATAGTGATAATTTAAGATTTTCAAAACTTAGTAGAAACGAACCCATGGAAGTGGATCATTTTGAACAAGTACCCCAAGAACAAGTAAATTTTCAATATCCAGCCAACAATCGAATTTACCGATAGTAATATTAACTATTGGTACCGAAAAAATCAAGTGTCTCGTTGATACAGGATCAACTACAACCCTCTTAAATAGGCATAAACTTTCCCAATATCAACGATATATGCTTAAGAATCCTCTATTTTTTAATACTTTGAGCGGATTAACAAAGATTTCCCACGAGATCATTACACAACTACCAGTGGAATTTAATGAAAAAAGTTTAATGAGTTGGAAACTCACCAACTTTGTAAACAAAAATTTCGATGGTTTAATAGGGCAAAACCTATTAAAGCCTCTAAGAGCAATAGTGAATTGGAAGAAGGATATTTAGAAATCAATAATGTTAAAACGAAATTTCTCGACTCATGTCCTTTCATGTATGAAGATGTTGATACTTTAGAGAGTTCCCCTTCAGATGATGAAGTCCTGACAAAACTCTTAAGAGAGGACATGAATGCTGAAGAAAAAGAAAACCTTGCTCACTTGATTAGGAAAAACAGGAAATTATTTTTCCAAGAAGGACAAAGATTAACTCATACTCATGAGGTACAACACGAAATCGTTACAAGTACGGAAAGGCCCGTATATTCTAAAATATATAGATACACTCAAATCTACGATGAAGAGATAAACAAGCAAATAAAAGACATGCTGGAGCAAGGCATTATTGTAGAAAGTTGTTCGCCATACAACTCACCGGTGTGGATCGTTCCAAAAAAGCTTGACAATTCGGGCAAGAAGAAATGGAGAATTGTCATTGATTACAGAGATTCAAACGAAGTCACAATATCTGATAAATATCCAATACCCAACATAGAGAATATTTTAGAGAAATTGGGAAGATCGCAATATTTTACAACCCTGAATCTTGCTAAAGGATTCCACCAGGTTCTAATAAAGGACCAGGATCGAAAGAAAACTGCTTTTTCGACACCCTCGGGATACTACAAGTTTGTAAGAATGCCGTTTGGTCTAAAGAATGCCCCAGCGACATTCCAAAGACTTATAAACTCCGTATTGAGGAAATATATTAATCAAATTTGTATAGTGTATCTAGATGACATCTTGATATTCAGCACAACAATAGAAGAGCATATGGCGAGTATCCAGAAGGTCTTTGATAAATTAAGGGAGCATAATTTAAAGATACAGATAGATAAATGCACGTTTTTTTCTAGATCGACTGAATATCTTGGACATACATTGACGACCGAGGGAATAAAACCAAACATAAATAAAATAGAAAATATCCAAAAACTTAAACTTCCCCAAACCACCAAACAAATAAAGTCATTTTTGGGTATAACAGGGTATTACAGAAAATTTGTTAAAGACTATGCAAAGATTGCACATGGAATGACCAAATATTTGAAGAAAAACACGAAAATCAATATAAATGACCCTCAGTATACTGATACATTTAATAAATTAAAGAAAATGTTGGTTAACCCGCCGATACTGAAGTATCCGGACTTCAATAAGAAATTTAAACTGTTTACGGATTCTAGTGATTTTGCGATAGGAGCAGTTCTAACGCAGGATGAACATCCTATAAATTATGCTAGCACGACCTTAAACGAACACGAAACAAGTTGGGTAGACAGACCTATGCTCATGTCAGAAGGGTTTTGTACTCAACTTACAAAATGCCGTAACCAGCAACGAATAAAATTAAGAAACACGTCAGGTTCGAGGATCATACTATTATTAACTAAGTTGAAAGAATTTTGAATTCTGAGGTATTTGTTAAAGTTATACCCATAAATATCTCGCTTGATAATTTTTTCAGATTTTTTTAGGTCACGGGTGTCCATTCGCGAGGGAGAAAACACATTTTTCATGTATTTCCCCCCCCCCCCCTCCTCTGTGCCCCTACTGAAGCAAAAACTGTCAGTTTAAGAACTGTTTTGAAAAGCTCTCATAGAGAACTTTCATTTGATACTCATATCGGCTACCTTTCATGAAATTTTTTTCAGGGGCCGCTCCTCTGTACTGTAAGCATCGATTCATGGCTTATTTTTTCGAATCCTAGAATGGCTACAAAGCCCTTTTGCTGGGAGCTCTCTCCTGCCTCTTCGACTTGTTTCAATTGTATGTAGTCATCCTCATGATATCTATCATTCCTGAAATTTTCATGCAAATCCTAGCAAAGCTGTAGTGTCTAAGTCAGTAAAAAGCGCATATGGCTCCATAGGCATATGTTTCCATAGTAATACAGGGCACATTGTTCCATAGTAATACAGGAAAATTCAAATCGCTATAACTTCGTTAAATACTATTCGATCTTTATGAAACTTTCAGAAGAGATCAATCTTATAAATAGTCATCTGTTTGCTAAATTTTATTGAATTTAAGGGTACCGTTTAAATTTTATTCAAGAAAACATAAAATCGATAAATCATACTGTTAATAACAAAGTTGAGTGAATTTCGACTTCTCATGTATTTGTTGTTGTTGTACTCATTAAGGCCTACATTAATGATTTTTTCAGATTTTTCGGCTGGAAGGTGTCCAATCGCGAGGGGGGGGTACGCAAAAAGTTCGTACATTTCCCCTTCCCCTGCCCCCCGTCATTACTCATAAGGCAATTCTAAAACCTGTTTTGAAAAGATCTCATTGAGACCTTTCCAATGATACCCTACTCGACTACCAATGGTGAAAATTTTTTTTTGAGGGGTCAACTCCCTATATGGGGAGACCCCCCTTAAACCCCTTTGAAAAATTTTTTCACCCTTGAACTTTCAAGAGGTCACCACTTCTGACCTTTCCACAAAGTTTCATGGCTGTAGCCTCTATAGTTACGGAGAAAAAGTGCTGTGACATACAGACGGACGGACGGACAGACGGACACAGGTCGTGATTGCAATAGGGTTTTGTATTTTAGTACAAACCCTAAAAAAGTATTCTACCACGGAAAAGGAGCTTCTTGCGATCGTTTGGGCCGTCAATTATTTTCGTCCGTATATTTATGGCAGAAGTTTTGACTTGATGACGGATCATCAACCACTAAAATGGCTACAAACTAAACACAAGGGCAAAGATATAAATCCAAGATTACAGCGGTGGTTATTGAAGTTAGGTGAATATGATATCAATATCGTATATATAAAATGTAAGGACAACAAGGCAGCGGACTTTATGAGCAGGATAAATACGGAAACAGGAGAAATCAACGCACTTGAGGAAAGATTGCCGGAGGAAGACAACTCAACTACTGATGCTACCATACATTCGCAAGAAGAGGAACAGAACGATCATTTTCCGATACTGGAAACAGTGGTCAATCGCTTTTTCACCCAAATCATACTAACAAAAGATAAAGTAAAAGAGATTGAGACTATAGACAAAAAACGCAAAATATTTGTAAGTGCCGAAGATATCTCAACTAATTTTATGATTGACATATTCCGAAGATTTTTAAAACCCGAAAAAGTAGGAATTTACTCGGATCTGTCTGAGCATGAATATAACTTAGTTCAGTTAAAGTCGATAGAAATATTTGGCAAAAGTATATCTTTTTATAAATGTGTCTACCATTCTAAAGATATGAAAAACGAGGAAGAAGCATTCAAACATATTGCAAAGTATCATAAGAAGGAAACGGGACATGGTGGTATAAACGAAAACTATGCAGGTCTAAAGAGAATAATCTATTTCAAAAATTTAAAACGAACAATCCAAAAATATATCAATAATTGTGACACATGTAATCGAGCTAAATATGATCGAAAGCTTTTGAAACCCAAATTTTATACAACGGAAACCCCAAATAACACTAACCAAATAGTTCATGTAGATACATACAGTAACAAAAAACATAGTTTTATAACATTTATTGACAAATTTTCTAAATTCGTAGTAGCACTTTATTTGGAGGATAGGAACAGTGTAACTATTGTAGAAAAAATTAGGCTATACTTTTCAATTAGGGGTAGCCTAAGCGCTTTGTAATGGATAATGAGTATAATTCAGTTAATGTTAAGGATTTTTTGAGACAAGAGGAAGTGAAAGTTCATTTCACCAAACCAAACAGCCATACTGGCAATGCTGATATAAATAGTTTTCACAACACCCTAGGAGATAAACTTAGAACGCTAGAGGTAGGAAAATCGGAATCATCAATTAAAGAAAGGGTTTTCAAATGTGTGGAATGGTACAATAAATCGGTACATTCTACTTTTAATGCTAGACCGATAGATGTTGAACAGGGCAATGTAGATAGAGCCAAAATAGAAGAACTTATAAAACACACAAAAGAAAAGAGAATAAATAGGCTTAATGAGAATCGGGAAGAAAAAAGAGTTACTTAATGAAGAGGGCTATGTTAAAAATTATAAGACTTTAAGACATAAGAATGAACCTAGTATACCTAGGTATAAAACTAGATAACATACATCCAACCAATATTAAACTGCCAAACAAATTTTCAGGTCAATTGGATATTAATGGTTTTAATGATATTGCCGACAACATTGATGGGAGCTCTGACTGTAGAAGAGATACATAACGATAACGGATTTGTCGAGTTAAAATTAGAAGATGTTCTCATTATTCAAAATTACGACATAGTACTTCATTTCATAAACCCCATTGATATCGAGGATGCTATTAATTCTCTCAAAATAAACGTTGAAAAAATGGAATCACTTGAGCACAAACAACTACTTAAACATGAAATTAATACGATACGAATGAAAGTACGGACATTACTACCCCATTGACATAAACGAGGACTTTTTAATATAGTTGGACAGGGAATGAAGTGGCTATACGGTTCAATGGACGACAATGACAGGAAGACCATAGAAGAGCGCCTTAGAATAATAGATCAGAACAATCACCTTGCCATTGAAAATCTAAACAAAAAATTTTCGGATAAATGATCATTTTAATAAAACTTTTGACAAACTAAAAGAAGCGATCGAATCAGATAGAAGCAAGCTCGCGGAAAAATTCAATGAGACAAAAGAAAACAGTAAACAAATTTATGATCAACTATTGTACTTAGACATTTTGGTAAAAATAAAGATTTTGGGAGATCATGTACAACATATACAAAGCGCCATTGTTTAGGCTAGATCAAACATAATGAGTAATAACATTTTAACTGACGAAGAAATAATGACTTATAATATAGATTTCTATAAATTTCAAAATATCAAATTAGGTACAGCTAAATATGATGGCAATAAAATAATTATTGTTATTAAAATACCCAAATCGACCACATTAGCGGAAAGCTCAGTATTTATTCCAATCACGAATAGAGAAAATGAAGAGTTATCCTTTAAAAAACAACAAATTGCAAAACTCAATAACATTTTTTACGACTATCAGGGAAATAACTATGAAAAAAAATTGAAGGAGTCTGATCTCTGTTTATATCATAAAAATTGTGTTAGAATCAAAAACTTTAAATCAGAAACTGTGGAAATCAAGCCAGGTTTAGTATTGGCAAAAAAACCAGAATAATACATACTTTACAAATACATGTGACGAAAGAGTTCTAAATTTAAAGCGAAACTACTTATTTAATTTCCATAACTGCAACATTCGAATCGGTAAAAACATATTCAGTAATACTGAAGGAAAAGTTAGACAAAATTTTGTGATTCCTTCTTTTTTCAAAATTAATGACACGACGATGAACTTGTTTTGAACCAGATTGAAAATATTGAACAATTAAAAGAATTACAGTTCCATAAAAAAAAAATACAACTTTTGATATGATAACATTGATGACGATCACCATAATTGTAATTATTCTATTAATCTCATACACATATTTTTCAAAGAAATACAAGTCGCTTAAGATAAATGTAATTAATAAAACTCAGGAGAGTTTTCAGTTAAAGGAGGGAGGAGTTACGTCATCAAAACCTCCACCTATTGCACCAACATTTAATAACAATGAACTTTGTGTAAATTGGCCGGCACAAATCCTTAAAAGTTATTAGCACAGTTTCAACATTCATTCATACATGTTGCAATCTGCTTACAAAGGTGTTTGCAACATACATTCTTTCCGTTTATTGTGATACTTTCGAAATTACAAATATTGCAAACACTTGTAATATGAATTTATGCCGACCAATAAAGTCAATAGCATTTTAATTAATGTAGGTCGAGTAGAACGTAGGTTACAATTAAAATTACATTTTTTTTTGTGGTAGGGAGGTGAAGGCATTTACGCCTGCCGAGTTTGGCAGTGTGGGACTTCCATGGAGGATACCCTTGGACTACCCACTAAACACCTCCCCTGTCATTCTGAGAACCTAGCCTGGAACCGTTTGACACATTACTTCGGGCCAGGTCTCGTTTTGTTACGCCGTGGGGCGCCTTCAAGCTGGGGAGTCCCTTTCCTAGCGGGAGGGGAGAGGGGAAGAGGAATTGCCAGAAGAGTGATCCCCCAGCCCCAGCACCTCCGGCTGCTATGAGTCCCTTTTATCTTTTAGGACTGCCCGAGCATAATGTGCCACCTGGTTCCATTTGTCAACCGATTCGAGCATCACCGCAACTACATTATCCGGGGTGAGCTCTCCCGTCTTCCTGTAGAGTTCCCTTCGCAGCCTGGCCCATTTGGTACACGCAAAAAATGTGTGACAGGCATTGTCCTCCTCTCCTGGGCAAAACCGACAATCGAGAGATCGTGACTTACCGATCTTGTGCAGGTAAGACTGAAAACACCCGTGCCCGCTCAAAAGCTGGGTCAGATAGAAGTCAGTCTCACCATGCCTTCGATTCAGCCACGGTCTCACATCCGGGATGAGGCGCCCAGTCCACTTTTCCCTTCGTGCAATTCCTCCAAGACTGCTGTCAATCGTTGAGCGAGCGTTGTCTCTCCTCGCGGACAACCATCTCCCTCGCATCCTCGTTTCGGCGCAGGTAAATAGCGCGGCGCTCTCTAGCAAGGAGGGCGACAGGTATCACGCCTGCAATCACTCTCACCGCCGAGTCGGAGACTGTTGGATACGAAGATGCAATTCTCAGTGCTCCTCTTCTCTGTACCTGTGCCAATCGTTTTCAGTATACCTCCTTGCTGAGAGCGTCGCCCCATACCTCTGCTCCGTACAGTCGCACTGACCCTACAGCACCCATCAAGAGGCGTCTTCTTGATGGGCTGGGTTCCCCCTACGTTGGCCATAAGTCGACTCAGAGCCGATATTCCCGAAGCAGCCTTTTCAGCCGTTGCCCTGATTTGCTCAGAGAAACTCATCTTCGAGTCGATCAGTAGCCCCAGGTACTTCACCGCTGGCTTCGATTCGACCTGTATATCTCCAATACTGATCATCCTTACTCTAGGGATTCTCTTTTTTGTCAAGATGACCACTTCGGTTTTCTCCAGTGCTAAACTGAGCCCACGAGCAGTCATCCAGTCCCTCACTCGGCGCATTAGCATACCTAGCCTAAGTTGCGCTTCTTCAACGGTGCGTCCGGCGACCAGAGCCGCAACATCATCCGCATAGCCGACCAAGCGCGACTCATCTGGCATCTCAAGTCTCAGTAGCCCGTCGTAAGACACGTTCCACAGGTCCGGACCAAGGATAGATCCCTGGGCAACACCCGATGTAATTTCCATCCTTCGTTGGCCCTGTGTCGTGTCGTAGAACAGGCTTCGGTCTTTTAGGTAGTTCCTCAAAAGCCGCATTAGATATTCTGGAACTTGAAAAGAGTTTTCCAGCGTGTCCAGAATATCCACCCATCTAGCGGAGTTGAAGGCATTCCTGACGTCGAGTGTTACCAACAGGACGATCCGTCGCTTGGTGCGACTACATGCCCCTGCCTTTTGGACTGCGTTCACCACCTCTGCAATCGCATCAATGGTAGAACGTCCTGCTCTAAAGCCGTACTGCCGAGGAGATAGGTCCCCAGCAGCACGAATCGTGTCAGTGAGTCTTCCCTTGATGGGTTTCTCTAGCACTTTCCCAGCCGTGTCTAGCATGCATAACGGGCGGTATGCAGACGGCGATTCGGGATTTCCCTTCCCCTTGCTGATCAGCATGAACCTCGCCACCTTCCATCGTACCGGGAAAATCCGTCCCGTAGGCAAGCGTTGAATGTGCTGCGCAGCAAGTCAGGACAATGGTGATAGACGGACTGCAAAACCTCAGCTGGAACACCATCTGGACCTGGAGCCTTCCTCGCATTCAGGGAGAGGACTGCCTCCTCCAGTTCCAGCTGTGTGAAGAGTGGGCACTCTACTGCTTTTTCACCACGGACAGCGTCAAAACGGACGGGATGGGCGGGGAAGAGTCCCCGCACTATCGCGTCCATCTTTTCCGCGTCATGTATACAAGGCTTCCGTAGGGCACCAAGTTTCCCCATGACCAGCTTGTAGCCAAGGCCCCACGGATCCCTATTTAAATCATCCACGAGGTCTTGCCAGCATCGGGCCTTGCTCTTGTAAATAAGCCTGCGAAGATATTTCCTGCCGGACCTGTATGCTGCTAGCCTAGTGTCTGCCTCCTCCCGTGTTCGCGCCCGCTGGGCCTCTCGCCGAAGTTTGTGACACTCGCTTCTTCTTCTCAACCGCTATATACTGGTGATCACTAGCCGAGTAGTCCTCTAGTACTCGCCAGTTGTGTACTCTAGGTACCAGGGACTCCGAAGCAAGTGTCACATCGGGTATGGTTCCTACGCAACCCCAGCGGCGGAAAGTAGGGGTGTTGCCAGTATTTAGGACAAAAAGCGCTGTTCTGGCCGCCATGTCCAAGACTTGCTTTCCCCTTGGGTCGGATTGTGGAATACCCCATTCAATGGCTCTAGCGTTGAAGTCTCCCCCGACCAGAATGTGGCCCTCTGTGTTTGAGACAGCGTCCTCTAGGGCATCGAGTTTGGTTCGAAAAGATCGCATTTCCTCGTTAGGCGTCAGATAAACACTGAAATATGTTATCCCTGAACACCGCACCCACACAAAACCATCCCCGCGTCCATGGCCCTGCACCTGAAGGCGGGCGCTGTCTCGAACCCAGATGGCCAAGGTACTAGATTTGTCAGGGTACCACGCTTGCGAGTCCTTGTTATGATGTTGCTCGCTCAGCAACAGGAGGTCAGCTTCCTTATCCCTCGCAAACTGCTCAAGTAGGTCCTGGGCGTTTTTGCTGCGGTGCAAATTGACATGCAGGATACGGATCATTTGAGTATCAATTTGGCTTTAGTGAGGGCCTCCTTGAAAACCCAGCATCTCCCTGTCCCCGGCTCATGTTTGAGGTCACCGGGTGCTAGCTTAGCATCCTTGCGAAAAATGCCTTTTGTCTCGTTCGTGCACTCCTTCCTTTTGTGCCCCGTTTCACCACATTTGTAGCACAGAGATCTCCTGTCGGGTTCCCTACAGCCATACGCGGTGTGTCCGTATTCGAAGCATCTGAAGCAGCGGATAGGGATCGCTCTTCTCCGTGTCCTGCAGATCACCCAACCTATCTTAATTTTGCCCTTCGCCAGGATTTGCTGGGCGTCTTTATCAGCTAGTTCGACAATAGCCATGCGTTGCCCCCTTGTGTTTTCACGTGTCAATCTTGCCTTGACTTCACTTAAGCTGGGGAACTCCCTCCTGATGGCGTCCTCTACTTCAGCTTTGCCCGTGACGCAGTTGAGGTCCCTGATTTCCAGGGTGGCCATTGGTTCGAGCGAGGCAACCGTTGCCGCATCTCCAAGAACCTTTTGAACCGCGTCACGGAATGCATCTTAATTTGGGGCCTCTGGCCCGAATTCCACCAGCAAGCCAACGGTCCGGGTTGGTCGAACTGCTTTGATGGCAGTTTTGGTGTCGTCTGGCTTGAACGCTCCTTTAATTTCACGGAGGACATCTGCGTAGGTTCGGCCCTTAGTTGGTTTAATAAGCAGTGCCTCTCGCAAGGGTTTGCGCCGCGGTTCGCTTTTTGTTTTCTGCGGTATATCGGGGGGTTCTTTGTTCTTTTTATGGTTGAGCTCTTTGTCTGTTTTTTCTAGGAGTAGCTTTTTGGCCGCTTTTTTCGCTGCCTTGTTTCGCACCACATGAAACTCCTCGCCTGGAGTGTCAACTTCGTTTATGGTCTCGTCCTTCCTCCTTTTCTCACGGTCGCCTTCAATTGGGCTACCGGCCATTCTTTTGCTGCTGCTAGGACCCACTGATGCCTCGAGGGAGAGCGTGTCTTTTTCGTGCTTGTCGGTTGCAAGCCACCTCCGCCTGTATTGCGTTATGCGGTCAAAAAGCTCCTCCAGTTCACGAATGCCATTCTTGACACTCTTGCCTTTGTTTTTCTGCACTTCGCAGGTAGCCCTCAGTTGTTTGACGATAGTCCCCGCTTTCCGAGTAAGCCACTCCTCTTCGGCGCGGTCAAGGGCGATTGTGTTATTTGGCGCCACCTCTTGGGAGAGGCCCCCGTTTCTTAGCCCTTTTGCTTCTACCGCTTGGGTCGCGTTTGAAGTGGCGTCGGGCAACGGCAAAACTTCTCCCTCCTCCAGTCTTACACTGGCCTCTGTTGGTGTCGCAGCTTGATCCGGATTGTGTACGTCTTACACTGGATGCTCCGGGGTGCGCGTAGTCCTTCTACTGCGCCCAAAGGCCGCAATGATGCCAGGTTGCACAACGCACTCTGCCTTCTTTCGTTCGTTAGTCCGTCTGTGGTCTGTTTCCGATGATTTAACCTGTGATGTTGACTTTGACAGTGTTTCTGGGGTTTGCTGCCTCCCCCCGTAATCGGTGACTTGTTTTATCGGTGTTCTTGCCAACAGCGGTTTTTGCCTGAAAGGGTTCTCCGTGCTAGCGACCTGTTTCTTGTAGTTATATCTGTTACAGAAGCCAAGTTCACCACTTCTATACATTGCAGTCGCTGGATGACGACGGCCGGGAGCCTGCTCGCTCACTATCCTCTGCCGCCGGTACTGGGGATCCGACCCCCTGCACCGTAATTTGGTTCCCCTTGTGGACCTGCATGATTTGGTTTTCTGTCTGGGTTTTCGTTCCCATAGCATTTTACCTACTGCCAGGATATATGGATAATTGATTACGCCATATATTTCGTCATGTCACAGTGAAGATCATTGACACTCAGGTATTTGTCCTGAGACTCTCCCTTCACTGCCACCCATTGTCCGCGGCTGCTTATTGGTTATTCGCAGCAAACCTTTCGAGAAAGGTCTTCCCCTATCCGCAACCCTGGGGACGCGTTTGGTTCCCCGGTCTGAGGGCACTATCGATAAATCGACAACCAAAATTAAAATTACATTAAGAACTTCAACCAGTCTCATTCGATGTTCTATACGAAACGGTTAATAAAGAGAATCATTAAAAGTTGACAAATGTTTTTCCTTTTTTTTATCTAAATAAAGTGAACCTACTAATCTCACGCGACGCAGAACCGGCCATCCGCGGATTTCTAAAACCCTATCCTCCTCACGGCATACTTACCGTTCGTTCTCACTTCCGCTGAAAAAGAAAGGCAGGCTGGAAAGGAAAGTCGTGTGATGAGTTAGCAATTCATTTTAATGATAAATTTTAATCAGAGACAATAGTAATTAATAAAATATTTTTGTTGTTGTGAAATAATGTGCAAAAATGTTAAGGATGATGAAAAGTAGAGTTATAATTATGTTTCGAGAAAATGTTTTTGATTGTAATCTTTCTCAATTATAATTTCAAAGATAAGTGTTGGTTGGTTTTGGAAATGATTAGAAACTTGAGGTAAACTTTGGTAAGGCTTGTACGTTAATAATTTCTTGATTGTTTTGAATTTTTTTCAGTAGATTTAAAAATGTTTACTGACTAGGAAGAAACTATCTTTGGAGATTTGATGTACTTTTATAACACTCCATAATCTCGATCAATATTGCTTCACGCATTGAATGCTAATTTATTGAAAAACATTCATGATCCAATGGTATCTTTGCTTTAATCCTTTTTCGTAAATTAAAAGGTAGCCCAGAGTACGAATACTTCTGCTGAGATTCCTAGGATTGCCAAGAGAGTGGCAAGTTCTCTTTCACTCGGGCAAGCAATATATCTGAGGCAGGGTCTGCGTTTTTCTATTCAGTTGCTGGGTTTGTAGCAATACATTTGAATTCCCCTCTGTCATTCATTTACGAACATTTTTAGAAGGTTGCTGCTTTTGCGTATGGAGTTAAGAGGTATTTAGAGATTTATCCTTTATGCATGCCAGCCCGTCATCTCCTGTTTTCATCGCAAATAATTGAATTAGGTAGTATAAGTAATTGTAGTCATGTGAAATACCGGTAAATAGGATGATTTCCTTGCAAAAAATAAGGTTTGTTTTCTTTCAAAATTATATTGCCAACTCAAGAGCACAATACATTCACACAGTAGCCATAGCTTACATTTACCCTGTGCTGTCCACTTGAGGTAATTTTAGAGGAGCCTGATGTCTTCCTTTAAAAAAACCAAAAGTACAAGCTCTTTCGCGCATGGAAACATAGCAAGATGCATGACTTACGAGTTTTAAATTTTGATAGGACATTTCAGGAACAACAAGTATTTTTACAGCGAAATCAATTAAAAATAAATTCGTAATTGTTTACAGATAACAAAAAACACATGTCACATTATACAGAGCTGATTTATTTTTGTTGTATCAAGAAAAATTATTAATTTTTTTGCGTCTGTCAACGACAATATCTTTCCTCGAATCATACGTATACATTCGTGCACATTTTCACGTCCGCATTTACCTCCTTGCTGGTTTTAATGTGGCTGCCACAGTGTAAGAAAAATCGACAGTATTTCAACTTTATTACATGCTCGCCCATATGAAAAACTCGTCTTGTCGTCGATCCACCAAATGCACATGAAAAAAAATTAAATTCGTTAATACACCCGAGGTCAGTATCACTACCAATTTGTTCCACGACGCTGTTGTAATTGAGCAGGTACGGTTGTGAACCAGTCCAATACGCGACATGCACACTGAAAAATACGCCAGCGCTAGTCCCGAATCAAATTCGCCCAGCGTTACAATGCCCCAGAATGAAACAAAATTAAGGACTACAGAATGCGCTGTCATTGAAAAGCCCAAGTGATACAAAACGAAATCGAGAGAACTTCAAGAACAGTGGAGTTCGATGGCACAAGAGCCCAAAATCAACATCAAACCAACGATCTCCTGTGACTCTGATTTGAGTAGGAACCTAGTTCAAAAATCTCGAACGAATTGTTATCAATTTACACTTGCTCGCTCCCTGTTGTCGAAATGGTGCTTAGTTTTAATTGCTTCTGAAATAGAACATTTGTATAAAAAAAAAGAAAAAACAAAAAACTCGTACATTGACGGCAAGCTAATGAAATCCCTAAAACCAGAAAAAGGAATATCGCTGTTCATATGTTAATAAAATTGTGATAGTTTTAATTTACTTAAAATGTGAAGACATCAAAGATTTAATGTGAACAAGAATACAAGAATAAATAATGCGATAGAATATACTTACTATAGAACTAATTTACATTTGAACAGTAATCGAATTTCAATATTTGAAAAATCTATGCAGTATAAATAATGTTGCACCAGATATGAAAAGTAAAATAAAAAGAGATTATTTTCATTGATGGCCCATCGTCTCGCAAGACGCTTACTAATTAAAACGAGATTTAAAAGAAAACCATTAGATGTACAATTAATCGTTTTTGTTACATAGGAAAACAAATGAGAAAAAAAATCAAGAGACTGATTGAAGTGGCTAAATATTAATTTAAACATTGATCCATATCGTTCTACAACACGATCGACCGTAATAAACAATGCAAACAAAATGAAAATCAGTATTTAAATGAGTGAACAAGAATTGTTTCATGTTTTTTAGTAAAAAAGTGTTAAAGAAAGTTCCTAGCTAAGTTATATCTTATTTTGTATTATTTATTGTATTTCATTCTCGATGGATCATCATGTATAGTCATAGTTAACAATTGAATAGTACATTTATTATATTTTTTGGTCGTAAATTATAAACCAGAATTCCGCGAAAACAGAAAAGTGAAGAGGCGCAAAAACATAAATGCAGCGGAAATAAGAAGAAAGCGTTGGCAAAACCTCATCACAAAGATGCAGTGCAATCCGCCAAACAGCCGGTTGTGCGACAGCATTTCATTGAACGAGAAATGATCCATCGTCGAGCATTGAAGTAGCCAGTCAATGTTTAGTAGCGGCATACGAAATTCCAACCGCTACAGAAACGAATGAAGATGTGGCCGACGGCACGAGTAACCCTTCCAATAACTCTGCCAAACATGCAAAGGGAGATTGACTTGAAATGTTCGAATCTGCCTGCGTGAATGTCTGAGCTGGCCAGAGGGGAGTCTGCTTGCAACCGCGAACGCGCGTGGACGTGAGGAGTCAAAGTAGATTGCAAGAAAAACGGCGCATTCTTAGACCTTCTCGCTTATATTTTTTCGTGAAAAGTGCTAATAATCGCATTAAGTAGACTATATGCAAATTGAATTAAAAAATGTGTTAACAACTTGATCGCGCGCATGCAGTGATTGATATGGCATTGGTGACAGTGCAGCGATCACCAAGCACAACGGGATCATTACAATGTTCTATTTCGGTGGGGTTGGAGAGAAAACGGTTTTGCGAATAGCGTTTGCATTATTTTTGCCCGAAACGCTTGAAAAGTGAGACGAAATAGGGGATGTGATCTGGTTTTCTCGCGGATTAGTAGAACGCGGAGCGAATTGAACGGAAAAACTTGGGGGGATGGTGGATGTCGTCTCGAGCGGATGGTCGACGGTCGGTGCGTGGAGACGGAAAATACGAGTGTGATAAGAAAATCGATGAAAAATATTTTTGCGCTTCGGGGAAAATTTGGAAAGTGCAAATCACCCGATGGTGAACTAAAGTGACTTCATGCCTAACAGTTCGGGAAAATGTGTATAAAAGTTTAGACTGTGTCATTACCGGACAAATTACGCGTTATTCAATAAAGCTTTGTGTGTGATTCAGAGGTGGAAGTCGTGAATCAGTGCGAAAATTAGAGAAATGTGTACGGAAATTAATCTTATCACCGGCGGCTGTGTCAGTTGCATATTCATTGGGAGTTGGTTACATTAGCTGCCTTGCCAAGTAACGGGTTCGAGAGGGAGGACATCTTGAACATAATAGAAAAACAAGAAGGCGACAAGTTCCACGCACGTATACGTAACTCAGTCACCAATACAGCGAGTGACATTGACATGGGAAAAATGAGAGAAAGGGCGAACGAAACGAACACCGGTGCGTCTTTCTAGTGCAATATAGGATCTAAACACTGGAATCACATTGCAAGTACCGATAGCAGACATACAAAAGCCAAATCAATGGGCTCTACAATCAAGCCAATCCGAGGAGAGTTTTTATCGTCGCGTGTAGCCACATCAAGTCAACGATATTACATTTTAATGACATCGTGAACTAAAACCTATTGTTTGTTTCGTGTTGATTTGCGTTTGGGTTTTAAATTGACATTTTCAACAGTTACAGTGTCGCGAAAAATTTAAAAACTTATCATCGATAGCTTTCTTTTACAAAATTAAAAGTAAACTTTGCAAATCTGCGATTATCGGTGGGAGCACATTCGTGAGCCTTCACCATTTTCCATTAAGTCGCGAGTCCAAAAAACCATCTCAGATAGCGAAAACCTAGCACGCGCGCCACAGATATCACGACAAAAGCGCAAGAGGAAAAGGAGAAGTAAATAAAATTTGTTGTTGGTTTTTGAACCAAAGCATTTCTGATATTGAAAAATGAGTGTCTTCGACGTTGCGCCTTCAGCTGGTTAATTGACTTCTGATAGAAGGAGAGTGACCTGATGACATCGATTTGAAATCTATATAACAAGCTCTGTTACAGCATACATCAAAGTTAAGCCAGGTACTCGTTTTGGTGCTTGAGCGTGGTGACGGCAGCTATAGAATACGGGGCTTGGAGACAACACAGAGGCAGCTGTCATCCGATTAGGACTTCTGGAAATGACCAAATTTGTTGATGTTTTCTACCCGGAGAGCAAACTGTCCAAATTCTTTGAAGGCCGCTGTGTAGCTGATTTAATTACAACTTGTTATGGTGGCGGAAATCGTGGGATATTGGAAGCGTTTGGTTAAAACAGGAAAATCAATTAGAGAGCTAGAAGCGATTCGCGAGGTTTGTTCTGTCAATGTTAAAGCTTGTGATCTTATTGACTGTACGAGGTGTGCTCAAAAAGTATCGCGAATTTTGAATTTTCGCGGGTTACGGATATTCGAATTTCGATTTTTTTGTGGCGTTATGTTGGTACTCGTGTCTGTCACTTATGCCGACAAGCTCGGCCATTTTGAATGTTCACTTGATTGATGATAGCTGCTTTACTTGCACGTGTTTTCAATCGTCTTCGATTTTTACTTATTCAAAAAAATGGATCAAAGAACGTGTATCAAATTTTGTGTGAAAAACGAAATTAAGTGCGCGGATGCATTCCGAATGTTGACTGTGGCATACGGAGAAGCTACCTTGGACCGAAGCAACATTTATCGGTGGTACAAAATGTTTTTAGAAGGCCGAGAAGATGTGAACGACGAAGAGCGTGCCGGACGCCCGAGCACTTCAACAACAGACGAAAAAATTAATGAAGTGGAGAAAATGGTATTGGCCAATCGGCGAATTACCGTTAGAGAAGTTGCTGAGGACCTAAACATATTGATTGGCTCGTGACATTCGATTTTTATCAACGATTTGGGCATGAGACGGGTCGCCGCGAAATTCGTACCAAAATTGCTCAATTGCGACCAAAAACAGCAACGCATGAACATTGCTAATGAGATGTTAAACTCTGTCCGCGACGAACCAAATTTGCTCCAGAGGGTCATAACTGGTGACGAATCATGGGTTTATGGTTATGACGTGATAACCAAAGCTCAATCATCTCAATGGAAGCTGCCGCATGAACCAAGACCGAAAAAAGCGCGCCAAGTTCGGTCGAATGTGAAAGTTTTGCTGACAGTTTTCTTCGATTGCAGGGGCGTGGTGCACCATGAGTTCTTGCCACAGGGAAGAACGGTCAATAAGGAATCTTACCTGCAAGTTATGCGCAATTTGCGCGAAGCAATCCGCCAGAAACGCCCGGATTTGTGGGAGAACAAAAATTGGCTTTTGCACCACAATAACGCCCCTGCTCACACATCGTTGCTTGTGCGCGACTTTTTGGCCAAAAACAACACACTAATGATGCCACAGCCACCGTATTCCCCAGATCTGGCCCCCTGTGAACTTTTCTTGTTTCCTTAACTGAAGAGGCTCATGAAAGGATGACGTTACGCTACGCTTGACGAGATAAAGACGGCATCGAAGGAGGAGCTGAACAAGATTAAAAAAAATGATTTTTTGAAGTGCTTCGAAGATTGGAAAACCCGTTGGCATAAGTGTATAATATCTCATGGGGATTGTTTTGAAGGGGACAAAATAGATATTCATGAATAAATAAATAATTTTTGAAAAAAAAAACAAAATTCGTGATATTTTTTGAACACTTCCCGTATATGCAATCATCCGGAACACATGTAAGCTCAGATGCAATCTTATCTTTTGATTATATTTCTTATAACTTTTTTTGCTTCGGTTTCATACCTTCTCTTCATTTATGTACGTAGATACCATCGTCTATAAATATGTTTTGTAGATTACCCAAATCATTGAATTAGTTTCAAAAATTGTCTCCTATTCGATATATTGTTCTATTCGTTAGTTAGTTAGTTTAAAGCATGTGTTTTGTTTATGTGTAACTCATTTCTTCTGCATGCTGGTATGGTTCGTAGAAAAATCAGTTTTATGCTAGGTCTTCACACATTTTTGAATTTAAATTACCGCGTACAAAATTTACGAAAATGTTAAGATTTAAACATGCTATATCTTGTAAAGAAATCGGTGGTGGTTGCTCAGATGCTTTAAATGGAAATTTTTTGTATTATTTCAATGACCAGACAAAAGCTTTGAAGTTGCAAAAATGTTTCGTACATTCTTTTATTGGCCTTGCTTCAATTGGATGTTACGTGTAACAATGTTTACATTTTAAATATTTGAAATTTCATCAAAACACGTGAATACCTAGCATTACTTCAAGTCAAAGGAAAATGAATCAAATTCAATGAGTTATTTTAAGTTTCATGAACGGATTAAGAAAACAAGAATACACTGCCAAAAATCGATAGTGAGGTATTGGTGTTCTTATTTGTGAACATTTTTTTTGTGTTCTAAAAACCTCCGAGGCACCTCAAAAATGTTAAAATATATCTTTAAAAGTTACACTTTAATGTAAATCATAGTAATGCATTGCCCACCAAATAACGGCTTACATTATATTTTCGTCAGTACAACCAATATATTCATTTGAGAATTACACTGGTGGTTGATGCTTTTAATGTTAGAGACAAAGTTGAAGTCTATATATTATACACACACACACTGTTCCTTCTCTTGTTTATCATAGGACACAAAACAAGCTAATTTAGCTTGACACAACTTTGAAGTAATATTAATAAATGTCAGTTGTTTCCCTATACACTATGGTAATTTTTGCATTGTACATCGCGTCAGAATTTTCTTCTTCTTCTTACTGAATAGAAAGTACCACTTTTAACTGCTCAACGTAGAAGTGTAGAAAAAAAAAGAAACTTAAAGTTTCACGAACTTATATTTGTGATATGCAAAAGTGGTACTAGCGGTGTTGCATCACTTGACTGTTACACCAGCTGTATTAGATGAATAATTTCCGTATACATGTAATTAAATCGAGCTTCGTGCGGTTGTTTGAATAAATAATGAACTGTTAAACGAAAAACGCCGGTGTTTTCATTTTTGTCCTGTTTGACCGGGTATAGGACCCGGTACGGTGGCAGGCTCTCCTCATTAAACATGAGCCAGCCGCCGGGTACAATGTAATCTTTCTGGTTTCAGGTGACCTCGCGGGTTGAGTGGCCCAAGCAGAGTGCCTCTTTATGGCATAGCGTTATGCAATCAAATTGTATAATTCTATGGCATAAATTGGTCACCGGGGTACCCCCCCTTCTGATGGGAAAGTTCATGCAATTCAAGTTGTATGAGTTTTCCACTCAGAAGAGGAATACCTGGCCACTCCAACAAAATATATATGGATTTATTCCGGTTGGGTGGGTGCAAAGGGGCTCCATCACCACCCGGTTGCCCCGCTTTCATTTGTGGGCCATGAGCTTCGTCGGGTAATGACGAGGTTACCCCAAGTCCGCCTTTCTTTTCAGGTTCCACTTGTTCTCGTAACCAGTTCTATCTCCCTCAGTGTAGTTATCTACACTCTTTGCGACTTCGGTCGCCTCTTGAACTACAACCAAATTCGTGAGTGCGAAATTTTTTTGCAGTGGGTCCTCGTGCTGGGGAAATGAACCCGTCCACGACACCGCAATGCTAGCCTGCCAGCGCATTCACGCGTCTCCAGACGAGGGCATTCTCGGCAGGTACTGTCATCTTCTTCTGCCGAGGCAGCAGAACATCGCTGCAGTCCTTCACGGACATTTTTGAACATTCGACTTACATTACAACGCAAGTAGGACAGTTGGTTTGTATGAAGAGAATAGTTTAAAAATAGGATCATTACATTTTTAGAATTGTTATTATTTTTCTCAAACTGTGGTGGCTACTTTGTGAGTACGCTATGCTCAAGAGCTTCGTAACGTCTGCAGAAAAGCTAAAACCAGGCGCATCCAGCTACGAGTATCCCCTTCATTGTGGCCACGTGAACTTATAAACATTTACTTTAGCATGGAAAGTTCAAAACACCAACATCTCTCAGCAAACAAATTCGTGTTATAGGTTAGGTCTTGCAATATTTAAAATTTACCTAATTCCGATCTTTTCTTTGCCGATGCGTCCGTATTCATGGGTTCTTCACATGAAGGGCCTGATCTTTACTTTGAATTATTGTCAAAATTACACACAGCTTGCTGACGGTCTGCACTTCTACCACTTTAACCTTATTTTATTTGTAACTGTATCTTATGAAATCAATTGTGAACAAAATTCACTGGGCGACGGGCCAGCAATCTAAAAAAAATCAATTTTCTTTCCACCTTCCACTGGCAGCCGAACTATCTCGCGCTCATCATGTGGCTGTCAACTAGATTCTTTCACATCCCACGACAAAAACTGACGTGGGATGGGAAGTCGTCACAACTGACGTGAGGTGGGAAGCCATATGGTAGCAATGTGCGTGTATATTGGCCGCCAGTGGCGTAGGGCCGATTCATTACAGAACAAGCACACACGTATTTTTAGTTCACTTTTCACATAGCTGGGCCAATAATCTGTGAGAATTTTTAACGAAGTAATTGAAAAGAAATCATTTATATCAAAATAAACTTTATTTCTGTGAAAGCATACTGGTTAGAGTTTATTGTTAGAGTGAATGTAAAAAGAAAAACGACAAAAATTCAAGAGTTGTGTGCAGGTGTGAATTGTGTGATTACCAACAGAATGCATAAATTTAAAATTTTATAATTTAAGCTACCAGGAAGACCAGAATGGAAAGCATTGAAAACGATTAGGTAGTATAAAATAACCTCAAATCTTTATTCTCTGTGAAAATTTGTACAAAATTTCTTCGAGTTACATGCATTATTTCTTTGCTACTACTCGTACATAGTAACATTAGAAAATTGCATATTTGGAAATATTTCAATGATATTCCTAAAATAAAATACACCAATAATAAATTCCTGAATTAATCTTAATGTTTCTTCTTCTTGTGTTCCAGATCGAGCTTTATACATATCAACTCATATTTAAAGAAGTCAAATTAAACGCGACTGGTCTATTTGTTATGGATAGAAGCATGATCGTTTCTCTATTATCTGCCACTGCTACGTATCTGATATTCCTTATACAATTCGATATCGGATTTTCCAATGAACCAACAAAAGCACCGCCTTTATCACCCACACCTGCATCAACTACTTTAATGTAAATTACTCCCGATTTGTTTCTAGTTGGAATCAATGAAAATTGTATAAAATATTTAATAAAATTGTTTTGAAATACAATATTGGCATTTTTAATATTTCATTTCAATTTTTATAGAAGACAGGCAGCTTAATTTCGAAGTGTTCATATAATCCTTTACATTTTCTGCGCTAGCGTACCTAATCAAAAAATTACTTTTATTTGCAAAGTAGTATGTGACTGCTACAATCAAAGGTAAAAATTAAAAAAAAAAAAACAATGGCTGAGCAAATCGTGTTGTAAATAAGTGTTTCATTAGCAAAAGCATGATAAAAAAACAAATGCAAGTACAATAATGATGAATGTTCAATTTATTCAAATAAAACAAGATTTATAATATCTAGATGTAACGTTATGAAGTACCTGGCCGTGACCTGCACGAGGTGCGGATGAGAAGAGAGTGAACGAGTGTACGTTTTACTGAATACTTAGAACATAATGGAATTTTATGGAATCTAAACGGAAGTACATTTAGGCAACTTGACAACTTAGTAATTGTACTAGATTCTGATAAATTTTGATGAAGGAAAATTTGAATTTCTAGCAAGATCGCCACATCACTCTCCCCTCATTTAAAAGAATTGTATACATTTATTAGCTTACATTCCTATGAAAAGATTCTTTTTTTTACATTGTGTATAATTTATTTTCTAATAACTATGTCTTTCGCTAATTTTAAATTCATTATACTATTGTATTAAATTCTGAAAATTACATTTTTCTGGCCAATATATCTTGTTTTACGGTCTTCATTAAACATATAAGGATTCAATATAAATGCTGGTTTAATTCTATCAATTGATATTGACCGTTCTTTGTCATTTAAAAGAATTCTAAAATATTTTTTAGTTCTGTCTAATATTTTGTATGGTCCGGAGTATGGTTGACAAAAACTACTTTTCTTTACCTCTTCGCGAACAAATACATGAGTACATGTGTCCAACTCTTTTGGTACAAAAATATTCTTTTGTTGTCGAATTCTCGAACTACACGGACGTATTCTCGAAATTGAATTTTGTATATCTTTTGCTAAACTCGATGTAATTGATCGATTAGGATTTGAGTTTGATGCGATTATTTCTCCAGGTAATCGCAAAGCTTGTCCATATAACAACTGTGAAGGAGCTACTCCGAAATCTTCCATCAAAGCAGACCTGATCCCTAAAAGAATCCAAGGCAAATTATCGTGCCAATTTTTTGGATCATTGGTTGCTCTAATGGCAGATTTCAACTGCCTATGGAAACGTTCAATGAATCCATTTGCTTGAGGATGATAGGCAGTTGTTCGGATGCGATGACAGCCAAGAATTTTAGTCAAGTTCTGGAACAAATTAGATTCGAATCGCGTTCCTTGATCTGTTGTAATTGTTTCTGGAACTCCATATCGGGAAATCCATTCATGTAGCAGAGCTTTTGCAATCGTTTCTGAATGGATGTTTTTAATTGGAATAGCTTCCGGCCATCGCGAGAACCGATCTCTTATAGTTAAAAGATAAACGAATCCTTTAGATGGTGTTAGCGGTCCAACTAAGTCTATATGGATATGAGCAAATCTTCCCAAAGGAACTTCAAATTTGCCAAAGGATGAAGAAGTATGCCTGCATACCTCTGCTTTTTGGCACGGAATGCATGTTTTGGCCCAAATGTTAATGTCAGTGTTCATTTTCGGCCAAAAAAATTTGGAAATCATCAATTCCCTTGTTGTCTTAATACCAGGTTATGAACAGAGTTAAAAACAACGCGTCGTAAAGATAGTGGGATGTATGGCCTAGTTCTACCTGTAGAGGTTTCACACCATATACCTTGATTCTCTAGTGGAACATTTATTCTTTCGAGCTTAAAAGAATTTCTGCAAGTTCACCATCTTTACTTTGTTCTTGGTGTAGAATTTCGAAGTTAATTTGATCAATTTGGTCAATAGAGCTAATATGGGTTCTAGAAAGTGTATCTGAGACAATGTTTTGACAACATCTAATGTGTCTTATATCGTTTGTAAATTGCGAGATATAATCCAACTGGTTGGTTTGTCTGGGATTTTTCTCAGATTTACTTGAAAGCGCTTTTGTCAAAGGCTTATGATCCGTGTACAGTGTAAATTCTCTTCCCTCGACGTAGTATCTATATTTTTTAATCGCTAGATATGCTGCAAGGAACTCTCTATCGAAGGTTGAATATTTCTTTTAGCTGGCTGTAACCTTTTTGAAAAGAATGATAGAGGTTCCCAGGTACCGGAAATCCACTGTTCAAGAACTGCTCCAACAGCATCACTCGATGCGTCTACCCATAAATCGATTTTGGCGTCAAAGGCTGGATGAACAAGAAGTGTTTGACTTTGTAGCAATTTTTTAATATGATCGAAACCATCCTCATATACTTTAGACCATTGAAAATCATTTTTTGTGTTCTTGTTTTCTTTTAAGAAGCCATACAGCGGTATTGCGATTTTAGCCATGTTGGGCAGAAAGCGGTGATAAAAATTCACCATACCCGAAATTCGCTGTAATTGCTTAATAGTTGAAGGTGGTGGGAACTCACAAATGGCTTGCACTCGATTTTTACTAGGTGCGATGCCTGCTGCTGATATGGAATGGCCTAAGAAATCCATTTGCGATTGTCCAAATACGCATTTGTCTGGATTAACTTTGATGTTATATTCCTGTAAACGTTTGAAAAGTTGCCTCAGGTGTTCTTTGTGCTCCTGAGGGCTTCGACTGTATATAAGAATATCATCAACATAGACAAAAATGAAATCCAACCCATTTAAAATTTGATTAATGAAGCGTTGAAATGTCTGCGCTCCATTTTTCACGCCGAACGGCATCCATGTAAATTCGAACAGTCCAAAACGTGTTGTTACAGCTTTTTTATGAACATCTTCTGGCGCTACAGGAATTTGATTATATGCCCTCACTAGATCGACTTTGGAAAAAAATGTGAATCCGCGCAAATTCAAAGTACAATCTTGAATGATGGGCAGCGCGTACTTATCGAAGATGGTTACGATAGTCTCCGCAAAGATGCCACTGATTGGATTCTTTTTTGGCTACCATATGCAACGGAGAAGCTACGTTAGAGGAAGATAGTCGACATATACCTAATTTAACCATTTCGTGAAACTCGGACTTTGCAATCTTAAACTTTGGCGGGTTAAGTCTCCTGGGCTTGGTTGATGGCAGTGGTCCATTTGTATTGATGTAGTGAACCACGTCATGTTTTATTTTCATGTTAAAATCAGGAGGTGTTTTCAAAGTGGGAAAGCCATTTAGTATAGAGCCGTATTCACCTTGAATAGGGAACAATTTAGAAGAACATACGTTGACTTCACGAACCAAGCAGTTGATAGAAACCAGTGTTTGTTTATGAATGAGCTTGCGGTCTCTTAAATCAATTAGCAGATTATTAGCATACAAAAAATCTGCACCAATGATGTGGTGATCAATTGTGGCAATAACAAAATTATGTGTATACGTTTTCCCAACACCAAAATCCAATGATAGGCATTTGGTCCCGAAAGAATTTATGGGCGAGCCATTAGCGGAAACTTGTTTGAAGGAAGTTTTCGACTGTAAGTTTGGGAATCCACGATTTGAAATAATAGATACGTCAGCACCAGTATCTATAAGAAATTGTGTACCTGTTCGTTTATCTCTTACGAATAAGCAGCGAGGAACATTCCGAAACTCCGAAGCCGCAGTCGAAGTTTCTACATTCCGTTTTTTTGATTATTTTCCGTTTGGAATTTGCAACGACTAATGCATTTTTTTGCTTTGGTCCCAAATTTGAAATGATACCAGCAGAATGCATGATTGTTTTTGCTTCGACAGTTGGATCTATTTACTGAATGATAATAATTTTTCGAAGAATTCCGAACGTTGCTACGAGAATTTTGATTTTCCAATCGCTTCATGCGGTCAGACAAGTCGTTAACTATTTCTTCAAGAGAGGATGCAGAAGTTGGTATTTTACACTTATGATCCACTGATGAAACTACTGTCTGCGTAGAATCGTATATTTTGTCCGCAATTCCGAATAGTTGCTCTTGACTATGGGTGTCTTCAATAGCAATCAGGCACGCTTGCACCGAAGACGGTAGTTTCTTTATCCATAGTTTTCTCAATAGAGATACATTGATCAAACTGTTACCTCCAGCTAATGACTCCATATATCGAAAGAGCTCGGAGGGTTTATAGTCCCCAATTGCATTTGATTAAAAAGAGTATCTAATCTGCGTTCCTCTGAATCTTTACTACGTTCTAATAAAGTTTTCTTTAAATGCTCATATTTATCGGTACTTGACGATGGGTTAAGAAGGATATCCGCGACTAATTCCATATTCTCAGATGGCAAAGCTCCAACGAGATAATCATATTTCGTTGTGGAAGTGCTAATGCCTTTGACACGAAATTGAGCCTCTACTTGAGCAAACCACAAGTCTGGTCTGTTCGACCAAAAGGAGGAATTTTTAATGTCGATGCGAATAAAGAAGGTTCCCTGTCTGACAAATCATTCGCGGACATGTTAATATTTTTAGATTCACTATCACTTTCTTCAGTGGTTTTTGTCCCCGTGGAAGCCATAGTCGCACAAATAATTAGCGCTTAAAATATGGATATTTTATAAAATGATAACTAAAATGATTATATATAATAATATATACCAAATAATTTAACTTGAAAATGAAAAAAAAAATTCACCTGGGCTCAGGACCATTCAAATTAAGCGACTACTTTCGACGATTGTTGACACTGTTGACAGGATCCATGCAAAATTACAGAGGCAACATCCAAAAGTGCCAAACGGATGTTAGGTTATTCTAGTAAACACGATGAATTTGCGTTTGTGATATAATATTGACAGTGCTGCGACCCACGATGATGTGTCTCGCTGCGTTTGGGGCTCTGATTGTTGGAGCCGGCAGGATGGAAAACGCAACGATCGCCGTGGAACTTAATAAAGCACGCAGAAATAAGCTGTAGCACTGCCCCTCCGAAACACTCCTGAAGATATTGCAACACAATGACACAGCGCACTGCACTTATCGTTGAAGAAATTGCAGCACCAAGATAAATTTGTTTGTTCAGTTGACGAAACGTTGCTCGGGGCGCGCTTTGTGTTGAAAGTCCCTTCTGATAGTGCACTCGTTGTCAGCAGAAGAAAATTGCGCGTAGATGAAGCACGATTACTCAATGAGAAATTGATGAGTATCACCTTGGATGTCAGACTATAACCTCACAAATAGATTTGCCAGCAAATATTGTAATGTTCATTTTTTTATCCAATTCACGTATCTGCGGATTCCGGGGTTTATGCACTCTCGATAATATTGAATAGTTTATCGTGGAACGAGTTCTGGCGGGTTCGCCAATTGTTTCATTAGCAAAAGCATGATAAAAAAACAAATGCAAGTACAATAATGATGAATGTTCAATTTATTCAAATGAAACAAGATTTATAATATCTAGATGTAATGTTATGAAGTACCTGGCCGTGACCTGCACGAGGTGCGGATAAGAAGAGAGTGAACGAGTGTACGTTTTACTGAATACTTAGATCATAATGAAATTTTATGGAATCTAAACGAAAGTACATTTAGGCAACTTGACAACTTAGTAATTGTACTAGATTCTGATAAATTTTGATGAAAGACAAATTTGAATTTCTAACGAGGTCACCACAATAAGCAAAGAATAAACTAAAAATGTATTTCTTCTTCGTAGCACTACAACCCCTCTCGGGCCTTTGCTTCCTGCAACAAGCGCCTCCAATTGTCTCGGTCCATTGACGGTGTCCTCCAATTTTGAAATTTGAGCAGCAATTAACTATCTTCGTCGACCGAGTCAAACCATTACTTAAATCAAAAATGTACAGATTATTTGAACTTTAGCGTATGAGCATACATAAACCTATTGAACCAACTTTTGAACACTTGAATCTCACATATTACGTGACCAAAAAATAAGGTGACATTTGAATTTAAACTGCGTGCGTCGAAGGATTTGGAGAATAATTTTTTTTAGGTGGGTTGTTCTTTCAGTAACAACTATGTCAAATTTTTGATGAATATTTTAACATGTAAATTTGACAAAGATGTCACTGACAGTACTACTAACCTAAAAAAAGTAATTCTCCAAATCCTTTGACGCGCGCAGCTTAAATTCAAATGTCACCTTATTATTTGAACACAGTGGTATGTTATTAATTACGTTTATTTATGATACGTCTTTACAAGTCAGAGTCTCAAGCATAAAGAAAGAAAAATGTCCCTAAAGTACATATTGTAGAAAGTCGCTATCAGTATTCCAAACAGTTTCACAGATAGATGACTCTTAGTTGCTTTGATATTCGCTACATAACTTCCCCTTTTAGATATGTCAATCAGACAATTTGAGCCAAACTTGTTTTGATTTTTCTGGACCAGAATACGTTTTATACAGTGGCTGTCTTCTCTCCTCGTAATTAATGAACGGTGACGGCGTTGATTACTCGATTTCCAGAGTAATAATAAATGCTGGTTTTGGTCGGTCAATTGAAATCATTGATTCCTGCCATCTGTTCAATTTCAAATGAAACTTTCGATACAATTTCACAAATTCATTCGATAAAATGGAGAACACTTTCAAATGTTTAACTTCTGTTATTCTATTTAATTCGAAAACTCCATTCGCGATCAAAAACAACGAAAGACTGACAGGTCATGAAAAATATTACGGGTTACTTAATAGTTAGTTCCCCTCAAAATAATATTCCATTGTTGGTTCCGTTAAAATTCTCCTCCGCTGGGATGTTAGTTCCAGAAGATGTTGATAAAATCGGAAGTCATTGTATAAATTCTTAATGTCTGGTACTTCTGTGCAATCTTTTTGTGAAGTGTACCTTCATTGAACTAGGTTTTAGACCTGTACTCTATTACGTGTGAGTTCAGTGAGGTTAAGCACCAATTATCAATTTGATCCAGTGAACTCATAAATTTAATGCAGACGTGATAATAGACAGAAAGGAGTTCAATCAACTATGTTGGCGATCCTCTTCTGCCTTTTATTAAGACAACGTTGGAAGTAGGAACAATCTGTTAGCTGGGTGGGCGTGTGCCAACAAAATTCTATGGGAACACCTATGGAACTGCTTATATTGTCTTGTGTGCTTTGATTTTTGTCTGAGTGACTCCATGATTGTCTGCAAGAATTTTTTATTCACTTAACGGTTTTTTAACGATAATAGTGACGCATTTAATATGATTATTCTTCTTCGTAGCCCTACAGCCCCTTTTGGGCCTTCGCTTAGAGGTTGTTAGAGTATCTTATTATCATGATCTAATGTATCGGCACTCCGCAAGGTGATGTGATCATTTTCACGCTTTGGCCATGTGCACGTCCACCCAGCTGCGATATGTTCTGATTTTTTAAACCAGCACGTCGTCCAGAGAACCACTCGAATTAAATCTCGTTGACGCCAACAAAACTTGAACCAGAGACCTTCGGCTTACGGGCTTAGTGCTCCAACCACTAAGCCACGCGGATTTCAATATGATTATTACAAAACGAAATTTATATTATTAATTTCATCGCTTAATTATTTCACTAATATATTCAAGTTATTGCTGAGGAATAGGCAACAACGCGATTTTTGCGATAGGGCGTTTACATGTTTTCCGTTGGAAAATACCGACCCAACGCGTACTAATCCATCTGGACTGGGATGAAGTTTGACTATTTTAGCCAGTGGCCACCTGTAAGCCATAAATTTTACGTCCTTCCAAATACAAATGTCTCCAATGCAAGGGCTTCGTTCTTGGCTGAGCCAGTTTGGACGTGATTGTAGACGAGACAGATATACAGTTTTCCATTTGCTCCAGAAGTCCTGTGATAAGCGTTGAATAAATTGCCAGCAATTCAAGTGATTCTCCTTTACACCTAACACGTTATGTTCCAGTGCTATGAGCATTGCTCCCCCGATGAGGAAATGTGCATGTTAATATCGTGTGTGTGTGTTAATATCGGTAGGATCATCAGACAACGGGTTTAACGACTGTGAAGTAAGGCATGCTTCTATTTGAGTTAATACCGTGTTCATCTCTTCGAAAGTGAATGCTGCTTTCCCAACCATCCGTCATAGGTGCTGTTTTATCGACTTTTCTCCTGCCTCCCAAATGCCACCAAAATGTGGTCAAGCAGGAGGATTAAAATTTCAAACTGTGTCGTCATTGGTAAAAGTCTCTGCAGCGTAACCATTTACTGATTTTAAAATGCGTCGTAATTCTATGGAAGCGCCAACGAAAGTTGTTCCACAGTCACTATAAATACTTAGAGGAACAAGATATTAGAGGGGCTGTAACCGTATAAATTCCTGTCCGTGAGCGTCCCAACAATTTGATTTGACCAGTTTTTCCCCTCATTAGCTATTACCACCTTCGGCTCTTTTCGTGGGTATTGTAGATTGGTATATACTAAACCAGCCTGGTCATTTATGACTTTTTGTAGATTTGTGAGTGCGGACAGTACTTAAAGCGTTCAAAACTCGAATAACTCATTACCTAGAAATCTAATGCAAATCTTAAGCGCAAGAAATTTTCTAATTTTCGTCAGGAAACTTAAAAATTCGTTAAAAAATTTATTGTATTTCACTTTCAAATTCGCATTGATAAAGTTTTTATTAAATAAATCGTAAGGGATTATTATTCGTTACATCAGCTTCATACACATATTTTACAAGTTACAAATTCATATTCTCGGATAAAAATCAATTTTTTAATTCATAAATATCAAATTCAAATTAATATTTACATTTGTGCACATTTTCGGGAACACTCGGGCTAGAAACTGTCACTCAGCTTACATTGCCGTTAGGAAGGTATTTGGTGTTAAGGTATGGCCACGCTTTTGCTGCGTTTTATTAACTTTCATTATAGTTTTACGACAAAACTGATAAAAGTACATTAACTGCAAACGAAAATTGCCGCATATTATAGATAGCGTTAACTCTGATTCATCCAATTCATATTTAACCAGTTAGGACGCAACTCATTAACCAACCTTTGATGGTATGAGATCACTCACTTAGCGTGAACAAGTCATTACTTAAAAATTCGTTTTCCCCATCCGTAGCAACTGAGCTAATTCGTGTCTCTTAAATTGAACCCGAAGTTGCACTTCTGTCAAATCGACTGATAGACGTGAGTAAAAATTTTACGCGTCGGGATTTCCGTCGAATTTGATCAAATAATTTCAAATCGAAAGTGTTGATTTGATTTTAATATCGTGTAATACGTGAGGTGAGGTTTAAAGAACATAGTGAAGTGATTAAGTGATAGTGACACTAGTTACAAACATAGAAAACTAATAATGAAGTGCATAGTGTTTACGTGCGGTTATGATACGAAATCCCGGTTGCCAGGAACATCTTTTCACAGGTAAGTTGGCAATTACTGCTTTATTTTTTGAGTGCGCGTGTATTATTTCAACATTTTGATTTAGTAAGTGTTCATTACGTGCGTTTTCTTGATAATCAGTCAGTACTTCATCCGTTTGTTTACGTGGGCGTGGCTTAATTCTTCGTGCTATTTTCTTCGTGCTCAGCTTACATTCCCGTTTAGTTTGTTCCCCAAGGGTCAGTGAAATAGTCAAATGGAAATATTAATGGGGGTAATTGAAATTTTAAAATTTTGTTATTTGGTATTGTCTGAAATATTTTGCTTGCTAATTTTCAAAGTTCTGGACGCCACAAGTAATTTTTAATTTTAATTTTTCTGTACGTTATTAAGTTTCGGATGCAGCAAATAATTTTTGCTTGGATTTGTTTTTTTTGCTAGTAATTTTTTGTGAAATGATTGATCAATATCATCAATATCAGTAATGAAAAAAAACTAATGTATAGAAGTTATATGCGATTATTTTAGTCTGAAATTTCATAACATTAAAAACTTGTTAAATTATTTAGCCTCAGCAAAATAAATTGTAAAATATTGATTTTAATGAAACAATCCACATTAAATTTATTATGTGTTACTGCAATGAAAATGAATGAATTATTGCCCCCTACTTTTCGTCATCTCTGAACAAATATGTTAGGTAGTTGAAATTTATAAAAGTATTAGTAAATCAGGGGGAACATCGAGAAAAAATGTTGTTTATTGTCCTCTCTACAGCCTTGTATCTCAATGATAGTGAACGATCAAAACAAGAGATTTGCCAAGCCTTTAAATTAAATCGTAAAAACGCCGAAGTTTAAGGGGAGAAAAAGCCATTTAAAGTTTTGGTGTTTTTTTCCTATTTCAACCTTCATAAAAAATAGTGTATTTGTAAATAATATTACAAATGTGTACTTGTCGTAAAGAATAGATTGGCAGCTACAAAATGAGGCCAACATTTTGACAATCGGATAGAAATTGTGGGCAGTGTGAACGATCAATGCTAGAGATCTGCCAAGCCTTTAAATATAATTTTAAAAACGCCGAATCCCCGCGTTTAAGGGGAGAAAAAGTGATTTAAAGTTTTGGAGTTTTTTTGCAATTTTAACCGTCAAAAAAAAAAGTATATTTGCAAATAACATCACAAATTTGTACTTGTCGCAAAGAATAGACTGGCAGCTACAAAATGAGACCAAAAGTTTGACAACCGCGTAGAAATTGTGGGCACAGTGAACGATCAAAGCGAGATATCTACCAAGCTTTTAAATTTAATCGTAAAAACGCCGAATTCACACGTTTAAAGCGAGAAAAAGCGATTTACAGTTTTGGTTTTTTTTTTTCATATTTCAACCTTCATAACAAAAATTTTATTTGTAAGTAATATTACAAATTTGTACTAGTCGTAAAGAATAGACTGCCAGCCACAAAATGAGACCAAAATTTTGACAATCGGATAGAGATTGTGGGCACAGTGAACGATCTGCCAAGCCTTTAAATTAAATCGTAAAAACGCCGAATTCACACGTTTAAGGGGAGAAAAAGCGATTTAAAGTTTTGGTGTTTTTTTTCCTATTTCAACCATCAGAAAAAATAGTGTATTTGCAAATAATATTACAAATTTGTACTTGTCGTAATGATAGACTGGCACCTACAAAATGAGAACAACATTTTGACCATCGGATAGATATTGTGGGCACAGTGAACGATCAATGCTAGAGATCTGCCAAGCCATTTAATTAAATCGTAAAAATTCCGAATTCACACGTTTAAGGGGAGAAAATGCGATTTAAAGTTTTGGTGTTTTTTTTTCCTATTTCAACCTTCATAAAAAATAGTGTATTTGTAAATAATATTAAAAATTTGTACTTGTCATGACGAATAGACTGGCAGCTACGAAATGAGACCAAAACATTGACAATCGGATATAAATTGTGTGCACAGGGAACGACCAATGCTAAAGATCTGCCAAGCCTTCAAATTAAATCGTAGAAACGCCGAGCTCGCACGTTTAAGGGGAGAAAAAGCGATTTCAAGTTTTGGTGTTCTTTTTCCTATCTCAACCTTCATCAAAAAAAAGTGTATTTGTAATTAATATTACAAATTTGTACTTGCCGTTAAAAATAGACTGCCAGCTACAAAATGAGACTAACATTTTGACAATCGGATAGAAATTGTGGGCACAGTGAACGATCAAAGCTAGAGATCCGCCAAGCCTTTAAATTAAATCGCAAAAATGCTGAATTCGCACGTTTGAGGGGAGAAAATTTGATTTAGAGTTTTGTGGTTTTTTTTCCTAGTTCAACCTTCATAAAAAATAGTGTTTTTGTAAATAATATTACAAATTTGTACTAGTCGTAAAGAAAAGACTGCCAGCTACAAAATGAGACCAAAACTTTGACAATCGGATATAAGTTGTATGCACAATGAGCGATCAATGCTAGAAATCTGCCAGGCCTTTAAATTAAATCGTAAAAACGCCGAATTCGCACGTTTAAGAGGAGAAAAAGCGATTTAAAGTTTTGGTGTTATTTTTCCTATTTCAACCTTCAAAAAAAATAGTGTATTTGCAAATAATACTACAAATTTGTACTTGTCGTAATGATAGACTGGAAGCTACAAAATGAGACTAACATTTTGACAATCGGATAGAAATTGTGGGCACAGTGAACGATCAATGCTAGAGATCTGCCAAGCCTTTGAATTAAATCGTAAAAACACCGAATCCCCGCGTTTAAGGGGAGAAAAAGCATTTTAAAATTTTGGTGTTTTTTTGCAATTTTAACCGTCAAAAAAAAGTGTATTTGTAAATAATATTACAAATTTGTATTTGTTGTAAAGAATAGACTGGCAGCTACAAAATGAGACCAAAATTTTGACAATCGCGTAGAAATTGTGGGCACAGTGAACGATCAAAACGAGATATCTACCAAGCCTTTAAATTGAATCGTAAAAACGCCGAATTCACACGTTTAAAGCGAGAAAAAGCGATTTAAAATTTTGGTGTTTTTTTCATATTTCAACCTTCATAAAAAATATTGCATTTGTAAATAATATTACAAATTTGCACTTATCGTTAAGAATAGACTGGCAGCTACAAAATGAGTCCAAAATTTTGACAATCGAATAGAAATTGTGGGCACAGTGAACGATCTGCCACTCCTTTAAATTAAATCGTAAAAACGCTGAATTCACACGTTTAAGGGGAGAAAAAGCGATTTCAGGTTTTGGTGTTTTTTTTTCCTATTTCAAACTTCAGAAAAAAAAGTGTATTTGCTAATAATATTACAAATATGTACTTGTCGTAATGATAGACTGGCAGCTAAAAAATGAGACCAAAATTTTGACAATCAGATAGAAATTGTGTGCACAGTGAACGATAAAAGCTAGAAATCTGCCAAGCCTTTAAATTAAATCAAAATAACGCAGAATTCGCACATTTAAGGGGAGCAAAAGCGATTCAAGGTTTTGGCCCTTTTTTTTCCTATTTCAACCTTCATAAGAAATAATGAATTTGTAAATAATATAACAAATTTGTACTTGTTGTAAAGAATCGACAAGCAGCTACAAAATGAGACCTAAATTTTGATAATCGGATAGAAATGGAGGGCACAGTGAACAACCAAAGCTAGACATCCGCCAAGCCGTTAAATTAAATCGTAAAAACGCCGAACCCGAACGTTTCAGGGGAGAAGATGCGATTTAAAGTTCTGGTGTTTTTTTTCCTATTTCAACCTTCCTAAAAAATAGTGTATTTGAAAATAATATTACAAATTAGTACTTGTCGTAAAGAAAAGACTGGAAGCTACAAAATAAGACCAACATTTTGACCATCGGATAGAAATTGTGGGCACAGTGAACGATCAAAGCTAGAGATCTGCCAAGCCTTTAATTCCCCCTTAAACGCCGAATTCGCACGTTTAAGGGGAGAAAAAGCGAATTGAAAATTTTGGTGTCCCAAGTCCAAAGTCCCAAGCCCCAAGTCCCAAGTCCCAAGTCCATAAACCAAAAAAAAAAAACCAAAAACCTAAAAAAATAACACAAAACCAAAAACCTTAAGCCCAAAACCAAAAACCCAAAACCAAAAACCCAAAACCAAAAACCCAAAACCAAAAACCAGAAACCGAAACAAAAACCAAAAACATAAACCAAAAACCCAAAACCAAAAACCAAAATACCAAAACCAAAAACCCAAAACCAAAAACCAGAAACCATAAACCAAAAACCAAAAACGAAAAACCAAAAACCAAAAACGAAAAACCAAAAACCAAAAACGAAAAACGAAAAACTAAAAACCAAATACGAAAAACGAAAAAACCAAAAACGAAAAACCAAAAATTAAAAACGAAAAACGAAAAACCAATAACGCAAAACCAACACCCAAAACCAAAAACCTAAAACCAAACACCAAAAGCCCAAAAACAAAAACCAAAAACCAAAAATCAAAACCCAAAAAACTAAAAACCAAAAACCAAAAACTAGAAACAAAAACCAATAAACTAAATACCATAAACCAAAAACCAAAAACCAAAAACCAAAAATCAAAACTCAAAAACAACAAACCAAAAACCAAAAACCAAATACCAAAAACCAAAAACCAAAAACCAAAAACCAAAAACCAAAAACCAAAAACTAAAAACCAAAAACCAAGAACCAAAAACGAAAAACCAAAAACCAAAAAACTAAAAACCAAAAACCAAAAACTAGAAACAAAAACCAATAAACTAAATACCATAAACCAAAAACCAAAAACCAAAAATCAAAATTCAAAAACCACAAACCAAAAACCAAATACCAAAAACCAAAAACCGAAAATCAAAAACCAAAAAAAAACAAACCAAAAAACCAAAAAACCAAATACCAAAAACCAAAAACAAAAAACCAAAAACCAAAAACCAAAAACCAAAAAACCAAATACCCAAAAACCAAAAACCAAAAACCAAAAACCAAAAACCAAAAACAAAAAACCAAAAACCAAAAACCAAAAACCAAAAACCAAAAACCAAAAACCAAAAACATAAAACCAAAAACCAAAAACCAAAAACCAAAAACCAAAAACCATAAACCAAAAACCAAACGTAAAACCAAAAACCAAAAACCAAAAAACCAAAAACCAAAAACCAAAAAACCAAAAACCACACAACCAAAAACCAAAAACCAAAAACCAAAAACCAAAAACCAAAAACCAAAAACCAAAAACCAAAAACCAAAAACCAAAAACCAAAAACCAAAAACCAAAAACCAAAAACCAAAAACCAAAAACCAAAAACCAAAAACCAAAAACCAAAAACCAAAAACCAAAAACCAAAAACCAAAAACCAAAAACCATAAACCAAAAACCAAAACGCAAAACCAAAAACCAAAAACCAAAAAACCAAAAACCAAAAACCAAAAAACCAAAAACCACACAACCAAAAACCAAAAACCAAAAATCAAAAACCAAAAACCAAAAACCATAAACCAAAAACCAAAACCAAAAACCAAAAACCAAAAACCAAAAAACCAAAAACCAAAAACCAAAAGCCAAAAACCAAAAACCAAAGAACCAAAAACCCTGAACCAAAAAGCAAAAACCAAAAACCAAACCCCAAAACCGAAAACCAAAAACCAAAAACCAAAAACCAAAAACCAAAAACCAAAAACCAAAAACCAAAAACCAAGAAACCAAAAAATAAAAAACCAAAAACCAAAAACCAAAAAACCAAAAACCAAAAACCAAAAAACCAAAAACCAAAAACCAAAAAAACCAAAAACCAAAAACCAAAAACCAAAAACCAAAAAACCAAAAACCAAAAAACAAAAACAAAAAAACAAACACCAAAAACCAAAAAACAAAAACCAAAAACCAAAAAAACCAAAAACCAAAAGCCAAAAACCAAAAACCAAAAACCCAGAACCAAAAAGCAAAAAGCCATAACCAAACCCCAAAACCGAAAACCAAAAACCAAAAACCAAAAACTAAAAACCAAAAACCAAAAACCAAAAACCAAAAACCAAAAACCAAAAACCAAAAACCAATAACCAAAAATCAAAAACCAAAAACCAAAAACCATAGACCAAAAACCAAAACCGAAAACCAAAAACCAAAAACCAAAAAACCAAAAACCAAAAACCAAAAAACCAAAAACCAAAAACCAAAAAACCAAAAACCAAAAACCAAAAAGCCAAAAACCAAAAACCAAAAACCAAAAACCAAAAACCAAAAACCAAAAACCAAAAAACCAAAAACCAAAAAACAAAAACCAAAAAACAAAAACCAAAAACCAAAAACCAAAAACCAAAAAAACAAAAAACCAAAAGCCAAAAACCAAAAACCAAAAACCCAGAACCAAAAAGCAAAAAGCCAAAACCAAACCCCAAAACTGAAAACCAAAAACCAAAAAACCAAAAACCAAAAAATAAAAACCAAAAAACAAAAACCAAAAACCAAAAACCAAAAACAAAAAAAACCAAAAACCAAAAACCAAAAGCCAAAAACCAAAAACCACAACCAAAAAAACCAAAAAACAAAAACGAAAACCAAAAACCACACAACCAAAAACCACACAACCAAAAACCAAAAACCAAACCCATTAACCAAAATCAAAAACCAAAAATTCAAAAACCAAAAACTATAATCCAAAAACCAAAAACAAAAACCAAAAACCCAAAGCCAAAAACCAAAACCAAAAAATTAAAACCAAACACCAAAAAACCAAAAAACCAAAAAACCAAAAAACCAAACAACCAATAAACCAAAAAACCAAAAAACAAATAACCAAAAACCAAAAACCGAAAACCAAAAACCAAAAAACAAATACCAAAAACCAATAACAAAAACCAAAAACCAAAAACCAAAAAACCCAAAAACCAAAAAACCAAAAAACCAGAAAACCAAAAAACCAAAAAACCAAAAACCAAAAACCAAACCAAAAACCAAAAACCAAGAACCAAAAACCAAAAACCAAAAACCAAAAACCAAGAGACCAAAAACCAAAAACCAAAAACCAAAAACCAAAGAACCAAAAACCAAAAACCAAAAACCAAAAACCAAAAGCCAAAAACCAAAAACCAAAAACCCAGAACCAAAAAGCAAAAAGCCAAAACCAAACCCCAAAACCGAAAACCAAAAACCAAAAACCAAGAACCAAAAACCAAAAACCAAAAACCCAGAGAAACCAAAAACCAAAAACCAATAACCAAAAATCAAACACCAAAAACCAAAAACCATAGACCAAAAACAAAAACCGAAAACCAAAAACCAAAAACCACAAACCAAAAAACCAAAAACCAAAAACCAAAACACCAAAAACCAAAAACCAAAAAACCAAAAACCAAAAACCAAAAAACCAAAAACCAAAACCCAAAAAACCAAAAACCACAAAACAAAAACCAAAAAACAAAAACCAAAAACCAAAAGCCAAAAACCAACAACCAAACCACAAAACAAAAAACAAAAACGAAAACCAAAAACCACACAACCAAAAACCAAAAACCAAAAACCATAAACCAAAATCAAAAACCAAAAATTCAAAAACCAAAAACTATAATCCAAAAACCAAAAACAAAAACCCAAAAATTGAAACCAAATACCAAAAAACCAAAAAACCAAAAAACCAAACAACCAATAAACCAAAAAACGAAAAAACAAATAACCAAAAACCAAAAACCGAAAACCAAAAACCAAAAAAACAAATACCAAAAACCAATAACAAAAACCAAAAACAAAAAACCAAAAAACCAAAAAACCAAAAATCCAAAAAACCAAAAAACCAAAAACCAAAAAACCAAAAACCGAAACCAAAAACCAAAAACCAAAAACCAAGAAACCAAAAACCAAAAACCAAAAACCAAAGAACCAAAAACCAAAAACGTAAAACCAAAAACCAAAAACCAAAAACCAAAAACCAAAAACCAAAAACCAAAAACCAAAAACCAAAAACCAAAAACCAAAAACCAAAAACCAAAAACCAAAAACCAAAAACCAAAAACAAAAAACCAAAAACCAAAAACCAAAAACCAAAAACCAAAAACCAAAAACCAAAAACCAAAAACCAAAAACCAAAAACCAAAAACCAAAAACCAAAAACCAAAAACCAAAAACCAAAAACCAAAAACCAAAAACCAAAAAACCAAAAACCAAACATCAAAAACCAAAAACCAAAAACCAAAAACCAAAAACCAAAAACCAAAAACCAAAAACCAAAAACCAAAAAACCAAAAACCAAAAACCAAAAACCGAAAAACCAAAAATTCAAAAAGAAAAACCAAAAACCAAAAACCAAAAAACAAAAACCAAAAAACCAAAAACCAAAAACCAAAAACCAAAAACCAAAAACCAAAAAACAAAAACCAAAAACCAAAAACCAGAGACCAAAAACCAAAAACCAAAAACCAAAAACTAAAAACCAAAACCAAAAACCAAAAACCAAAAACCAAAAACCATAAACCAAAAACCAAAAACCAAAAACCAAAAAACCAAAAAGCAAAAACCAGAAACCAAAAACCAAAAACCAAAAACCAAAAACCAAAAACCAAAAACCAAAAACCAGAAACCAAAAACCAAAAACCAAAAACCAAAAAACAAAAACCAAAAACCAAAAACCAAAAACCAAAAACCAAAAACCAAAAACCAAAAACCAAAAAACCAAAAACCAAAAACCAAAAACCAGAAACCAAAAACCAAAAACCAAAAACCAAAAACCAAAAACCAAAAAACAAAAACCAAAAAACCAAAAACCAAAAACCAAAAACCAAAAACCAAAAACCAAAAACCAAAAACCAAAAACCAGAGACCAAAAACCAAAAACCAAAAACCAAAAACCAAAAACCAAAAACCAGAAACCAAAAACCAAAAACCAAAAACCAAAAACTAAAAACCAAAACCAAAAACCAAAAACCAAAAACCAAAAACCAAAAACCAAAAACCAGAAACCAAAAACCAAAAACCAAATACCAAAAACCAAAAACCAAAAACCAAAAAACCAAAAACCAATAAACCGAAAACCAAAAACCAAAAACCAAAAACCAGAAACCAGAACCCAAAAACCAAAAACCAAAAACCAAAAACCAAAAACCAAAAACCAAAAACCAAAAAACCAAAAACCAATAAACCGAAAACCAAAAACCAAAAACCAAAAACCAAAAACCAAAAACCAGAAACCAAAAACCAAAAACCAAAAACCAAAAACCAAAAACCAGAAACCAAAAACCAAAAACCAAAAACCAGAAACGTAAAAACCAAAAACCAAAAACCAAAAACCAAAAACCAAAAACCAAAAACCAAAAACCAAAAAACCAAAAACCAAAAACCAAAAACCGAAAAACCAAAAATTCAAAAAGAAAAACCAAAAACCAAAAACCAAAAACCAAAAACCAAAAAACCAAAAACCAAAAACCAGAAACCAAAAACCAAAAACCAAAAACCAAAAACTAAAAACCAAAACCAAAAACCAAAAACCAAAAACCAAAAACCAAAAACCAAAAACCAAAAACCAGAAACCAAAAACCAAAAACCAAAAACCAAAAACTAAAAACCAAAAACCAAAAACCAAAAAACCAAAAACCAATAAACCGAAAACCAAAAACCAAAAAAAAACAAACCAAAAAACCAAAAAACAAAAACCAAAAACCAAAAACCAAAAACCAAAAACCAAAAACCAAAAACCAAAAACCAAAAACCAAAAACCAAACACCAAATAACAAAAACCAAAAACCAAAAACCAAAAAACAAAAAACAAAAACCAAAAACCAAAAACCAAAAACCAGAAACCAAAAACCCAAAAACCAAAAACCAAAAACCAAAAACCAAAAACCAAAAACCAAAAACCAAAAACCAGAAACCAAAAACCAAAAACCAAAAACCAAAAACCAAAAACCAAAAAACAAAAACCAAAAAACCAAAAACCAAAAACCAAAAACCAAAAACCAAAAACCAAAAACCAGAGACCAAAAACCAAAAACCAAAAACCAAAAACTAAAAACCAAAACCAAAAACCAAAAACCGAAAACCAAAAACCAAAAACCAAAAACCAAAAACCAAAAACCAAAAACCAGAAACCAAAAACCAAAAACCAAAAACCAAAAACCAAAAACCAGAAACCAAAAACCAATAACCAAAAACCAGAAACCAAAAACCAAAAACCAAAAACCAAAAACCAAAAACCAAAAACCAAAAATCAAAAACCAGAAACCAAAAACCAAAAACCGAAAAACCAAAAATTCAAAAAGAAAAACCAAAAACCAAAAACCAAAAACCAAAAACCAAAAACCAAAAACCAAAAACCAAAAACCAAAAAACCAAAAACCAAAAACCAAAAACCAAAAACCAAAAACCAAAAACCAGAAACCAAAAACCAAAAACCAAAAACCAAAAACTAAAAACCAAAACCAAAAACCAAAAACCAAAAACCAAAAACCAAAAACCAAAAACCAGAAACCAAAAACCAAAAACCAAATACCAAAAACCAAAAACCAAAAACCAAAAAACCAAAAACCAATAAACCGAAAACCAAAAACCAAAAACCAAAAACCAGAAACCAGAACCCAAAACCCAAAAACCAAAAACCAAAAACCAAAAACCAAAAACCAAAAAACCAAAAACCAATAAACCGAAAACCAAAAACCAAAAACCAAAAACCAAAAACCAAAAACCAGAAACCAAAAACCAAAAACCAAAAACCAAAAACCAAAAACCAGAAACCAAAAACCAAAAACCAAAAACCAGAAACCAAAAACCAAAAACCAAAAACCAAAAACCAAAAACCAAAAACCAAAAACCAAAAAACCAAAAACCAAAAACCAAAAACCGAAAAACCAAAAATTCAAAAAGAAAAACCAAAAACCAAAAACCAAAAACCAAAAACCAAAAAACCAAAAACCAAAAACCAGAAACCAAAAACCAAAAACCAAAAACCAAAAACTAAAAACCAAAACCAAAAACCAAAAACCAAAAACCAAAAACCAAAAACCAGAAACCAAAAACCAAAAACCAAAAACCAAAAACTAAAAACCAAAAACCAAAAACCAAAAAACCAAAAACCAATAAACCGAAAACCAAAAACCAAAAAAAAACAAACCAAAAAACCAAAAAACAAAAACCAAAAACCAAAAACCAAAAACCAAAAACCAAAAACCAAAAACCAAACACGAAAGAACCCAAAACCAAAAAACAAAAACCAAAAAACAAAAACCAAAGACCAAAAACCAATAACCAATAACCAAAAACCAAAAACCAAAAAACAAAAACCAAAAACCAAGAACCAAAAAGCAACAATCAAAAACCAAAAATCAAAAACGAAAAAACTAAAAACTAAAAACTAAAAACCAAAAAACAAAAAACCAAAAACCAAAAAACCGAAAACCAAAAACCAAAAATACCAAAAACCAAAAACCAAAAACCAAAAACCAAAAAAGCAATAACCAATAAACCGAAAACCAAAAACCAAAAATAACAAACCAAAAAACAAAAACCAAAAACCAAAAACCAAAAACCAAAAACCAAAAAACCAAAAACCAAAAACCTAAAAACCAAATCCAAAAACCAAAAAACCAAAAACCAAAAACCAAAACTACCAAAAACCAAAAACCAAAAACCAAAAAACCAAAAACAAAAAATACCAAAAACCAAAAACCAAAAACCAAAAAACAAAAACCAAAAACCAAAAACCAAAAAGCAACAATCAAAAACCAAAAACAAAAACCAAAAACCAAAAACCAAAAATCAAAAACCAAAAACCAAAAACCAAAAACCAAAAAACTAAAAACTAAAAACCAAAAAACAAAAAACCAAAAACCAAAAAACCGAAAACCAAAAATACCAAAAACCAAAAACCAAAAACCAAAAAAACCAAAAAACCAAAAACCAAAAACCAATAAACCGAAAACCAAAAACATAAAATAACAAACCAAAAAACCAAAAAAACAAAAACCAAAAACCAAAAACCAAAAACCAAAAACCAAAAACCAAAAACCAAAAAACCAAAAACCAAAAACCAAAAAACCAAAAATCAAAAACCAAAAACCAAAAACCAAAAAACTAAAGACTAAAAACCAAAAAACAAAAACCAAATAACCAATAACCCAGAGTCAAAAAGCAAAAACCGAAAACCAAAAGCCAGAAACCAAAAACTAAAAACCAAAAACCAAAAACCAAAAACCAAGAAACCAAAAACCAAAAAACAAAAACCAAAAACCAAAACCAAAAACCAAAAACCAAAAACCAAAAAACTAAAAACCAAAACCCGAAAAACCAAAAACCAAAAACCAAAAACCAAAAAACCGAAAACCAAAAACCAAAAAAACCAAAAACCAAAAACCAGAAACCAAAAACCAAAAAACCAAAAACCAATAAACCGGAAACATAAAACCTAAAAAAACAAACCAAAAAACCAAAAAACAAAAACCAAAAACCAAACACCAAAGACAAAAAACCAAAAACCATAAAACCAAAAACAAAAAACCAAACAACCAAAAACCAAAAAACAAAAAACCAAAAACCAAACACCAAAAAACCAAGAACCGAAAACCAAAAACCAAAAAACCAAAAACAAAAAAAAACAAAACCCAAAAAACAAAAACCAAAAACTAAAAACCAAAAACCAAAAACCAAAAACCAAAAACCAAAAACCAAAAAACCAAAAACCAAAAAACCAAAAACAAAAAACCAAACAACCAAAAACCAAAAACCAGAAAACCAAGAACCAAAAACCAAAAACCAAAAAACCAAAAACAAAAAAACAAAAACCGAAAAAAAAATAACCAAAAACCAAAAACCGAAAACCAAAAACCAAAAAACAAATACCAAAACCAATAACAAAAACCAAAAACCAAAAACCAAAAAACCATAAAACCAAAAAACCAAAAAACCAAAAAACCAAAAACCAAAAACCAAAACCAAAAACCAAAAACCAAAAACCAAAAACCAAAAACCAAAAACCAAAAACCAAGAAACCAAAAACCAAAAACCAAAAACCAAAGAACCAAAAACCAAAAACCAAAAACCAAAAGCAAAAAACCAAAAACCCAGAACCAAAAAGCAAAAAGCCAAAACCAAACCCCAAAACCGAAAACCAAAAACCAAAAACCAAAAACCAAAAACCAAAAACCAAAAACCAAAAACCAAAAACCAAAAACCAAGAAACCAAAAACCAAAAACCAATAACCAAAAATCACAAACCAAAAACCAAAAACCATAGACCAAAAACAAAAACCGAAAACCAAAAACCAAAAACCACAAACCAAAGAACCAAAAACCAAAAACCAAAAAACCAAAAACCAAAAACCAAAAAACCAAAAACCAAAAACCAAAAACCAAAAAACCAAAAACGTAAAACCAAAAAACCAAAAACCAAAAACCAAAAAACAAAAACCAAAAACCAAAAACCAAAAACCAAAAACCAAAAAAACCAAAAACCAAAAGCCAAAAACCAAAAACCAAAAACCATAAACCAAAATCAAAAACCAAAAATTCAAAAACCAAAAACTATAATCCAAAAACCAAAAACAAAAACCAAAAACCATAAACCAAAACCCAAACATTAAAACCAAATACCAAAAAACCAAAAAACCAAAAAACCAAACAACCAATAAACCAAAAAACCAAAAAACAAATAACCAAAAACCAAAAACCGAAAACCAAAAACCAAAAAACAAATACCAAAAACCAATAACAAAAACCAAAAACCAAAAACAAAAAACCAAAAAACCAAAAAACCAAAAAAACCAAAAAACCAAAAACCAAAAACCAAAACCAAAAACCAAAAACCAAAAACCAAAAACCAAAAACCAAAAACCAAAAACCAAAAACCAAGAAACCAAAAACCAAATACCAAAAACCAAAGAACCAAAAACCAAAAACGTAAAACCAAAACCAAAAACCAAAAACCAAAAACCAAAAACCAAAAACCAAAAACCAAAAACCAAAAACCAAAAACCAAAAACCAAAAACCAAAAATCAAAAACCAAAACCCAAAAACCAAAAACCAAAAACCAAAAACCAAAAACCAAAAACCAAAAACCAAAAACCAAAAACCAAAAACCAAAAACCAAAAACCAAAAAACCAAAAACCAAACATCAAAAACCAAAAACCAAAAACCGAAAACCAAAAACGAAAAACCAAAAACCAAATAACCAAAAACCCAGAACCAAAAACCAAAAACCAAACCCCAAAACCGAAAACCAAAAACCAAAAACCAAAAACCAAGAAACCAAAAATCAAAAACCAAAAACCAGAGAACCAAAAACCAAAAACCAAAAAACCAAAAACCAAAAACCAAAAACCAAAAACCAAAAACCGAAAAACCAAAAACCCAAAAAGAAAAACCAAAAACCAAAAACCAAAAACCAAAAACCAAAAAACCAAAAACCAAAAACCAAAAACCAAAAACCAAAAACCAGAAACCAAAAACCAAAAACCAAAAACCAAAAACTAAAAACCAAAACCAAAAACCAAAAACCAAAAACCAAAAACCAAAAACCAAAAACTAAAAACCAAAAACCAGAAACCAAAAACCAAAAACCAAAAAACCAAAAACCAATAAACCGAAAACCAAAAACCAAAAAAAACAAAACAAAAAACCGAAAAACAAAAACCAAAAACCAAAAACCAAAAACCAAAAACCAAAAACCAAAAACCAAAAAACCAAAAACCAAAAACCAAAGAACCAAAAACCAAAAAACAAAAACCAAAAAACAAAAACCAAAAACCAAAAACCAAAAACCAAAAACCAAAAACCAAAAACCAAAAAACAAAAACCAAAAACCAAGAACCAAAAAGCAACAATTACAAACCAAAAACCAAAAACGAAAAAACTAAAAACTAAAAACCAAAAAACAAAAAACCAAAAACCAAAAAACCGAAAACCAAAAACCAAAAATACCAAAAACCAAAAACCAAAAACCAAAAACCAAAAACCAAAAACCAAAAACCAAAAACCGAAAACAAAATTCAAAAACCAAAAACCAAAAACCAAAAACCAAAAACCAAAAACCAAAAACCAAAAACCAAAAACCAAAAACCAAAAACCAAAAACCATAAAGCAACAATCAAAAACCAAAAACAAAAACCAAAAACCAAAAATCAAAAATCAAAAACCAAAAACCAAAAACCAAAAACCAAAAAACTGAAAACTAAAAACCAAAAAACAAAAAACCAAAAACCAAAAAACCGAAAACCAAAAACCAAAAATACCAAAAACCAAAAACCAAAAACCAAAAAACAAAAAACCAATAAACCGAAAACCAAAAACCAAAAATAACAAACCAAAAAACCAAAAAACAAAAACCAAAAACCAAAAACAAAAAAGCAAAAACCAAAAACTAAAAAACCAAAAACCAAAAACCAAAAAACCAAAAATCAAAAACCAAAAACCAAAAACCAAAAACCAAAAAAATTAAAACTAAAAACCAAAAAACAAAAACCAAATTACCAAAAACCCAGAGCCAAAAAGCAAAAACCGAAAACCAAAAACCAGAAACCAAAAACTAAAAACCAAAAACCAAAAACCAAAAACCAAGAAATCAAAAACCAAAAAACAAAAACCAAAAACCAAAAAACCTAAAACCAAAAACCAAAAAACCAAGAACAAAAAACCAAAAACCAAAAAACCAAAAACAAAAAAACAAAAACCCAAAAAACAAAAACCAAAAACTAAAAACCAAAAACCAAAAACCAAAAAACCAAAAACCAATAAACCGAAAACCAAAAACCAAAAATAAACAAACCAAAAAACCAAAAAACAAAAACCAAAAACCAAACAACAAAAACAAAAAACCAAAAACCAAAAAACCAAAAACAAAAAACCAAACAACCAAAAACCAAAAACCAAAAAACCAAAAACCAAAAACCAAAATACCAAGAACCAAAAACCAAAAACCAAAAAACCAAAAACAAAAAAACAAAAACCAAAAAACAAAAACCAAAAACCAAAAACCAAAAACCAAAAACCAAAAACTAAAAACCAAAAAAACCAAAAACCAAAAGCCAAAAACCAAAAACCACAACCAAAAAAGCCACAAAACAAAAAACGAAAACGAAAACCAAAAACCACACAACCAAAACCCAAAAACCAGAAACCATAAACCAAAATCAAAAACCAAAAATTCAAAAACCAAAAACTATAAACCAAAAACCAAAAACAAAAACCAAAAACCAAAAACCAAAAACCAAAAACCAAAAACCAAGAACCAAAAACCAAAAACCAAAAACCAAAAACCAAAAACCAAAAACCAAAACCCAAAAACCAAAAACCCAATCCCAAAAATTAAAACCAAAAACCAAAAAACCAAAAAACAAAAAAACCAAACAACCAATAAACCAAAAAACCAAAAACCAAAAAACCAAAAACCCGAAAACCAAAAACCAAAAAACAAACACTAAAAACCAATAACAAAAACCGAAAAAACCAAAAACCAAAAACCAAAAACCAAAAACCAAAAACCAAAAACCAAAAACCAAAAACCAAAAACCAAAAACCAAAAACCGAAAACCAAAAACCAAACATCAAAAACCAAAAACCAAAAACCGAAAACCAAAAACGAAAAACCAAAAACCAAATAACCAAAAACCCAGAACCGAAAACCAAAAACCAAACCCCAAAACCGAAAACCAATAACCAAAAACCAAAAACCAAGAAACCAAAAATCAAAAACCAAAAACCAAAGAACCAAAAACCAAAAACCAAAAAACCAAAAACCAAAAACCAAAAACCAAAAACCAAAAACCAAAAACCGAAAAACCAAACACCCAAAAAGAAAAGCCAAAAACCAAAAACCAAAAACCAAAAACATAAAACCAAAAACCAAAAACCAAAAACCAAAAACCAAAAACCAGAAACCAAAAACCAAAAACATAAAACCAAAAACTAAAAACCAAAACCAAAAACCAAAAACCAAAAACCAAAAACCAAAAACCAAAAACCAGAAACCAAAAACCAAAAACCAAAAAACCAAAAACCAATAAACCGAAAACCAAAAACCAAAAAAAACAAACCAAAAAACCGAAAAACAAAAACCAAAAACCAAAAACCAAAAACCAAAAACCAAAAACCAAAAAACCAAAAACCAAAAACCAAAAACCAAAGAACCAAAAACCAAAAAACAAAAACCAAAAAACAAAAACCAAAAACCAAAAACCAAAAACCAAAAACCAAAAACCAAAAAACAAAAACCAAAAACCAAGAACCAAAAAGCAACAATCACAAACCAAAAACCAAAAACGAAAAAACTAAAAACTAAAAACCAAAAAACAAAAAACCAAAAACCATAAAACCGAAAACCAAAAACCAAAAATACCAAAAACCAAAAACCAAAAACCAAAAACCAAAAACCAAAAAACAAAAAACCAATAAACCGAAAACGAAAAACCAAAAATAACAAACCAAAAAACAAAAACCCAAAAACCAAAAACCAAAAACCAAAAACCAAAAACCAAAAAACCAAAAACCAAAAACCAAAAAACCAAAAACCAAAAACCAAAAAACCAAAAACCAAAAATACCAAAAACCAAAAACCAAAAACCAAAAAACCAAAAACAAAAAATACCAAAAACCAAAAACCAAAAACCAAAAACCAAAAACCAAAAACCAAAAACCATAAAGCAACAATCAAAAACCAAAAACAAAAACCAAAAACCAAAAACCAAAAATCAAAAATCAAAAACCGAAAACCAAAAACCAAAAACCAAAAACCAAAAAACTGAAAACTAAAAACCAAAAAACAAAAAACCAAAAACCAAAAAACCGAAAACCAAAAACCAAAAATACCAAAAACCAAAAACCAAAAACCAAAAAACCAAAAACCAATAAACCGAAAACCAAAAACCAAAAATAACAAACCAAAAAACCAAAAAACAAAAACCAAAAACCAAAAACAAAAAACCAAAAACCAAAAACCAAAAAACCAAAAACCAAAAACCAAAAAACCAAAAATCAAAAACCAAAAACCAAAAACCAAAAACCAAAAAAATAAAAACTAAAAACCAAACAACAAAAACCAAATTACCAAAAACCCAGAGCCAAAAAGCAAAAAGCAAAAACCGAAAACCAAAAACCAGAAACCAAAAACTAAAAACCAAAAACCAAAAACCAAAAACCAAGAAATCAAAAACCAAAAAACAAAAACCAAAAACCAAATCCAAAAGCCAAAAACCATAAACCAAAAACCAAAACCAAAAACCAAAAACCAAAAACCAAAAAACTAATAACCAAAAACCAAAAAACCAAAAACCAAAAACCAAAAAACCAAGAACCAAAAACCAAAAACCAAAAAACCAAAAACAAAAAAACAAAAACCCAAAAAAAAAAACCAAAAACTAAAACCCAAAAACCAAAAACCAGAAAACCAAAAACCAATAAACCGAAAATCAAAAACCAAAAATAAACAAACCAAAAAACCAAAAAACAAAAACCAAAAACCAAACACCAAAAACAGAAAACCAAAAACCAAAAAACCAAAAACAAAAAACCAAACAACCAAAAACCAAAAACCAAAAACCAAAAACCAAAAACCAAAAAACCAAGAACCAAAAACCAAAAACCAAAAAACCATAAACAAAAAAACAAAAACCAAAAAACTAAAACCAAAAACCAAAAACCAAAAACCAAAAACCAAAAACTAAAAACCAAAAAAACCAAAAACCAAAAGCCAAAAACCAAAAACCACAACCAAAAATCCCACAAAACAAAAAACCAAAACGAAAACCAAAAACCACACAACCAAAAACCAAAAACCAGAAACCATAAACCAAAATCAAAAACCAAAAATTCAAAAACCAAAAACTATAAACCAAAAACCAAAAACAAAAACCAAAAACCAAAAACCAAAAACCAAAAACCAAAAACCAAGAACCACAAACCAAAAACCAAAAACCAAAAACCAAAAACCAAAAACCAAAAACCAAACCCCCAAAAACCAAAAACCCAATCCCAAAAATTAAAACCAAAAACCAAAAAACCAAAAAACCAAAAAACCAAACAACCAATAAATTAAAAACCAAAAACCAAAAAACCAAAAACCAAAAACCGAAAACCAAAGACCAAAAAACAAACACTAAAAACCAATAACAAAAACCGAAAAAACCAAAAACCAAAAACCAAAAACCAAAAACCAAAAAACCAAAAACCAAAAACCAAAAACCAAGAACCAAAAACCAAAAACCAAAAACAAAAAACCAAAAACCAAAAACCAAAAACCTAAAACCCAAAAATTAAAACCAAAAACCAAAAAACGAAAAACCAAAAACCAAAAACCAAACCCAAAAAACCAAAAACCAAACATCAAAAACCAAAAACCAAAAACCGAAAACCAAAAACCAAAAACCGAAAAACAAAAACCAAAAACCAAAAACCAAAAACCAAAAACCAAAAACCAAAAACCAAAAACCGAAAACCAAAAACCAAAAAACAAACACTAAAAACCAATAACAAAAACCGAAAAAACCAAAAACCAAAAACCAAAAACCAAAAACCAAAAAACCAAAAACCAAAAACCAAAAACCAAGAACCAAAAACCAAAAACCAAAAACCAAAAACCAAAAACCAAAAACCAAAAACCTAAAACCCAAAAATTAAAACCAAAAACCAAAAAACGAAAAACCAAAAACCAAAAACCAAACCCAAAAAACCAAAAACCAAACATCAAAAACCAAAAACCAAAAACCGAAAACCAAAAACCAAAAACCGAAAACCAAAAACCAAAAACCAAAAACCAAAAACCAAAAACCAAAAACCAAAAACCAAAAACCAAAAACCAAAAACCAAAAACCAAAAACCAAAAACCAAAAACCAAAAACCAAAAACCAAAACCCAAAAACCAAAAACCAAAACCAAAAACCAAAAATCAAAAACCAAAAACCAAAAACCAAAAACCAAAACCAAAAACCAAACCCCAAAACCGAAAACCAAAAACCAAAAACCAAAAACCAAAAACCAAAAACCAAACCCAAAAAACCAAAAACCAAACATCAAAAACCAAAAACCAAAAACCGAAAACCAAAAACCAAAAACCGAAAACCAAAAACCAAAAACCAAAAACCAAAAACCAAAAACCAAAAACCAAAAACCAAAAACCAAAAACCAAAAACCAAAAACCAAAAACCAAAAACCAAAAACCAAAAACCAAAAACCAAAAACCAAAAACCAAAAACCAAAAACCAAAACCCAAAAACCAAAAACCAAAACCAAAAACCAAAAATCAAAAACCAAAAACCAAAAACCAAAAACAAAAACCAAAAACCAAAAACCAAAAACCAAAAACCAAAAACCAAATAACCAAAAACCAAAAACCAAAACCAAAAACCAAAAACCAAAAAACAAAAACCAAAAACCGAAACCCAAAAACCAAAAACCAAAAACCAAAAAACCAAACATCAAAAACCAAAAACCAAAAAATGAGAACCAAAATCGAAAAACCAAAAACCAAATAACCAAAAACCCAGAACCAAAAAGCAAAAACCAAAAACCAAACCCCAAAACCGAAAACCAAAAACCAAAAACCAAAAACCAAAAACAAAAAACCAAACCCAAATAACCAAAAACCAAACATCAAAAACCAAAAACCAAAAACCGAAAACCAAAAACCAAAAACCGAAAACCAAAAACCAAAAACCAAAAACCAAAAACCAAAAACCAAAAACCAAAAACCAAAAACCAAAAACCAAAAACCAAAAACCAAAAACCAAAAACCAAAAACCAAAAACCAAAAACCAAAAACCAAAAACCAAAAACAAAAACCAAAAACCAAAAACCAAAAGTCAAAAACCAAAAACCAAAAACCAAAAAACTAAAAACCAAAAACCAAAAAACCAAAAACCAAAAACCAAACACCAAAAAACCGAAAACCAAAAACCAAAAAAACCAAAAACCAAAAACCAAAAACCAAAAAAACCAGAAACCAAAAAACCGAGAACCAAAAACCAAAAAAAAACAAACCAATAAACCAAAAAACAAACGAAAACCAAAAACCAAAAACCAAAAACCAAAAAACCAAAAACCAAAAACCAAAATACCAAAAACTAAAAACCAAAAAACCAAAAACAAAAAAACCAAAAACCAAAAACCAAAAGCCAAAAACCAAAAACCCAGAACCAAAAAGCAAAAAGCCAAAACCAAACCCCAAAACCGAAAACCAAAAACCAAAAACCAAGAAACCAAAAACCAAAAACCAATAACCAAAAATCAAAAACCAAAAACGTAAAACCAAAAACCAAAAACCAAAAACCAAAAACCAAAAACCAAAAACCAAGAAACCAAAAACCAAAAACCAAAAATCAAAAACCAAAAACAAAAAACCATAGACCAAAAACATAAACCGAAAACCAAAAACCAAAAACCACAAACCAAAAAACCAAAAACCAAAAACCAAAAAACCAAAAACCAAAAACCAAAAAACCAAAAACCAAAAACCAAAAACCAAAAAACCAAAAACCAAAAACCAAAAAACCAAAAACCAAAAACCAAAAACCAAAAAACAAAAACCAAAAACCAAAAACCAAAAACCAAAAAAACCAAAAACCAAAAGCCAAAAACCAAAAACCAAAAACCATAAACCAAAATCAAAAACCAAAAACCAAAAACCAAAAACCAAAAACCAAGAAACCAAAAACCAAAAACCAATAACCAAAAATCAAAAACCAAATCTAAAAACCATAGACCAAAAACATAAACCGAAAACCAAAAACCAAAAACCACAAACCAAAAAACGAAAAACCAAAAACCAAAAAACCAAAAAACCAAACACCAAAAACCAAAAAACCAAAAAACAAATAACCAAAAACCAAAAACCGAAAACTAAAAACCAAAAAACAAATACCAAAAACCAATAACAAAAACCAAAAACCAAAAACCAAAAAACCAAAAAACCAAAGAACCAAAAAACCAAAAAACCAAAAACACCAAAAAACCAAAAACCAAAAACCAAAACCAAAAACCAAAAACCAAAAACTAAAAACCAAAAACCAAAAACCAAAAACCAAAAACCAAGAAACCAAAAACCAAAAACCAAAAACCAAAGAACCAAAAACCAAAAACGTAAAAACAAAAACCAAAAACCAAAATCCAAAAACCAAAAACCAAAAACCAAAAACCAAAAACCAAAAACCAAAAAACCAAAAACCAAAAACCAAAAACCAAAAAACCAAAAACAAAAAATACCAAAAACCAAAAACCAAAAACCAAAAAACAAAAACCAAAAACCATAAAGCAACAATCAAAAACCAAAAACAAAAACCAAAAACCAAAAACCAAAAATCAAAAATCAAAAACAGAAAACCAAAAACCAAAAACCAAAAACCAAAAAACTGAAAACTAAAAACCAAAAAACAAAAAACCAAAAACCAAAAAACCGAAAACCAAAAACCAAAAATACCAAAAACCAAAAACCAAAAACCAAAAAACCAAAAACCAATAAACCGAAAACCAAAAACCAAAAATAACAAACCAAAAAACCAAAAAACAAAAACCAAAAACCAAAAACAAAAAACCAAAAACCAAAAACCAAAAAACCAAAAACCAAAAACCAAAAAACCAAAAATCAAAAACCAAAAACCAAAAACCAAAAACCAAAAAAATAAAAACTAAAAACCAAACAACAAAAACCAAATTACCAAAAACCCAGAGCCAAAAAGCAAAAAGCAAAAACCGAAAACCAAAAACCAGAAACCAAAAACTAAAAACCAAAAACCAAAAACCAAAAACCAAGAAATCAAAAACCAAAAAACAAAAACCAAAAACCAAATCCAAAAGCCAAAAACCATAAACCAAAACCCAAAACCAAAAACCAAAAACCAAAAAACTAAAAACCAAAAACCAAAAAACCAAAAACCAAAAACAAAAAAACCAAGAACCAAAAACCAAAAACCAAAAAACCAAAAACAAAAAAACAAAAACCCAAAAAAAAAAAACCAAAAACTAAAAACCAAAAACCAAAAACCAGAAAACCAAAAACCAATAAACCGAAAATCAAAAACCAAAAATAAACAAACCAAAAAACCAAAAAACAAAAACCAAAAACCAAAAAACCAAGAACCAAAAACCAAAAACCAAAAAACCATAAACAAAAAAACAAAAACCAAAAAACTGAAACCAAAAACCAAAAACCAAAAACCAAAAACCAAAAACCAAAAACCAAAAACTAAAAACCAAAAAAACCAAAAACCAAAAGCCAAAAACCAAAAACCACAACCAAAAAAGCCACAAAACAAAAAACGAAAACGAAAACCAAAAACCACACAACCAAAAACCAAAAACCAGAAACCATAAACCAAAATCAAAAACCAAAAATTCAAAAACCAAAAACTATAAACCAAAAACCAAAAACAAAAACCAAAAACCAAAAACCAAAAACCAAAAACCAAAAACCAAGAACCAAAAACCAAAAACCAAAAACCAAAAACCAAAAACCAAAAACCAAACCCCCAAAAACCAAAAACCCAGTCCCAAAAATTAAAACCAAAAACCAAAAAACCAAAAAACCAAAAAACCAAAAAACCAAACAACCAATAAATCAAAAAACCAAAAACCAAAAAACCAAAAACCAAAAACCGAAAACCAAAAAACAAACACTAAAAACCAATAACAAAAACCGAAAAAACCAAAAACCAAAAACCAAAAACCAAAAACCAAAAAACCAAAAACCAAAAACCAAAAACCAAGAACCAAAAACCAAAAACCAAAAACCAAAAACCAAAAACCAAAAACCAAAAACCTAAAACCCAAAAATTAAAACCAAAAACCAAAAAACGAAAAACCAAAAAACCAAACAACCAATAAACCAAAAAACCAAAAACGAATATACCAAAAACCAAAAACCAAAAACCGAAAACCAAAAAACAAATACGAAAAACCAATAACAAAAACCGAAAAAACCAAATAACCAAAAAACCTAAATCCAAAAATCAAAAACCAAAGACCAAAAACCAAACACCAAAAAGCCAAAAACCAAAAACTAAAAAACCAAAAACCAAAAACCAAAAAACCAAAAACGAAAAAACCAAAAACCAAAAATCAAAAACCAAAAAACCAAAAAAACAAAAACCAAAAAACAAAAACCAAAAACCAAAAACCAAAAACCAAAACCAAAATAAACCAAAAACCAAAAACCAAAAGCCAAAAACCATAAAACCAAAAACCAATTAACCAAAAACCCAGAACCAAAAAGCAAAAACCAAAAACCAAACCCCAAAACCGAAAACCAAAAACCAAAAACCAAAAACTAAAAACCAAAAACCAAAATTCAATAACCAAGAAACCAAAAACCAAAAAACAAAAACCAAAAATCAAAAACCAAAAACCAAAAACCATAAACCAAAAACCAAAACCAAAAACCAAAAACCAAAAAACTAAAAACCAAAAACCAAAAAACCAAAAACTAAAAACCAAAAACCAAAAAACCGAAAACCAAAAACCAAAAAAACCAAAAACCAAAAACCAAAAACCAAAAACCAAAAACCAAAAACCGAAAACCAAAAACCAAAAAACCAAAAACCAATAAACCGAAAACCAAAAAACAAAAACCAAAAACCAAAAACCAAAAACCCAAAACCAAAAAACCAAAAACCAAACATCAAAAACCAAAAACCAAAAACCGAAAACCAAAAACCAAAAACCGAAAACCAAAAACCAAAAACCACAAACCAAAAACCAAAAACCAAAAACACAAAACCCAAAAATTAAAACCAAAAACCAAAAAACAAAATACCAAAACACCAAACAACCAATAAACCAAAAAACCAAAAACCAAAAACCAAAAACCAAAAACCGAAAACCAAAAACCAAAAATCAAAAACCAAAAACCAAAAACCAAAAACCAAAAACCAAAAACCAAAAACCAAAAAACCAAAAACCAAACATCAAAAACCAAAAACCAAAAACCGAAAACCAAAAACCAAGAACCAAAAACCAATAAATCAAAACCCAAAAACCAAAAACCAAAAATCAAAAACCAAAAACCGAAAACCAAAAACCAAAAACCAAAAACCAAAAACCAAAAACCAAAAACCAAAAACCAAAAACCAAAAACCAAAAACCAAAAACCAAAAACCAACAACCCAAAACCAAGAAACCAAAAACCAAAAATCAAAAACCAAAAACCAAAAACCAAAAACCAAAAACCAAAAACCAAAAACCAAAAACCAAAAACCAAAAACCGAAAACGTAAGACCAGAAACCGAAAACCAAATACCAAAAACCAAAAACCAAAAACCAAAAACCAAAAACCAAAAACCAAAAACCAAAAACCAACAACCAAAAACCAAAAAACCAAACATCAAAAACCAAAAACCAAAAACCGAAAACCAAAAACCGAAAACCAAAGACCAAAAATCAAAAACCAAAAACAAAAAAACCAAAAACCAAAAACCAAAAACCAAAAACCAAAAACCAAAACCCAAAACCAAAAACCAAGAACCAAAAACCAATAAATCAAAACCCAAAAACCAAAAACCAAAAATCAAAAACCAAAAACCGAAAACCAAAAACCAAAAACGAAAGACCAAAACCCAAAAACCAAAAACCAAAACCAAAAACCAAAAACCAAAAACCAAAAACCAAAAACCAAAAACCAAAAACCAAAAACCAAAACCCAAAACCAAAAACCAAGAACTAAAAACCAATAAATCAAAACCCAAAAACCAAAAATCAAAAACCAAAAACCGAAAACCAAAAACCAAAAACCAAAAACCAAAAACCAAAAACCAAAAACCAAAAACCAAAAACCAAAAACCAACAACCCAAAACCAAGAAACCAAAAACCAAAAATCAAAAACCAAAAACCAAAAACCAAAAACCAAAAACCAAAAACCAAAAACCAAAAACCAAAAACCGAAAACGTAAGACCAGAAACCGAAAACCAAATACCAAAAACCAAAAACCAAAAACCAAAAACCAAAAACCAAAAACCAAAAACCAAAAACCAAAAACCAAAAACCAAAAACCAAAAACCAACAACCAAAAACCAAAAAACCAAAACCCAAACATCAAAAACCAAAAACCAAAAACCGAAAACCAAAAACCAAAAACCAAAAACCAAAAACCAAAAACCAAAGACCAAAAATCAAAAACCAAAACAAAAAAACCAAAAACCAAAAACCAAAAACCAAAAACCAAAAACCAAAAACCAAAACCCAAAACCAAAAACCAAGAACCAAAAACCAATAAATCAAAACCCAAAAACCAAAAACCAAAAATCAAAAACCAAAAACCGAAAACCAAAAACCAAAAACCAAAAACCAAAAACCAAAATACCAAAAACCAAAAACCAAAAACCAAAAACCAAAAACCAAAACCCAAAAACCAAAAACCAAAAACCAAAAACCAAAAATCAAAAACCAAAAACCGAAAACCAAAAACCAAAGACGAAAAACCAAAACCCAAAAACCAAAAACCAAAAACCAAAAACCAAAAACCAAAAACCAAAAACCAAAAACCAAAAACCAAAAACCAAAAACCAAAAACCAAAACTAAAAACCAAAAAACCAAAAACCAAAAACCAAAAACCAAATCCGAAAACCAAATAACCAAGAACCAAAAACCAAAAACCAAAAACCAAAAACCAAAAATCAAAAACCAAAAACCGAAAACCAAAAACCAAAAACCAAAAACGAAAAACCAAAACCCAAAAACCAAAAACCAAAAACCAAAAACCAAAACCCAAAACCAAAAACCAAGGACCAAAAACCAATAAATCAAAACCCAAAAACCAAAAACCAAAAATCAAAAACCAAAAACCGAAAACCAAAAACCAAAAACCAAAAACCAAAAACCAAAAACCAAAAACCAAAAACCAAAAACCAAAAACCAAAAACCAAAACCCAAAAACCAAAAACCAAAAACCAAAAACCAAAAACCAAAAACCAAAAACCAAAAACCAAAACCAAAAACCAAAAACCAACAACCCAAAACCAAGAAACCAAAAACCAAAAACATAAAACCAACAACCAAAAACCAAAAACCAAAAACCAAAAACCAAAAACCAAAAACCAAAAACCAAAAACCAAAATCCAAAAAACCAAAAACTAAAAACCAAAAACCAAAAACCAAAAACCAACAATCAAAAACCACAAACCAAAAACCAAAAACCAAAATCAAAAACAAAAACCAAAAACCAAAACCAAAAACCAAAAACCAAAAAACAAAAACCAAAACCAAAACCAAAAACCAAAAACCAACAACCAAAAACCAAAAACCAAAAGGCAAGAACCAAAAACCAAAAACCAAAAACCAAAAACCAAAAACCAAAAACCAAAAACCAAAAACCAAAAAAAAACCAAAAACCAAAAACCAAAAAACCAAAAACCAAAAACCAAAAACCAAAAACCAAAAACCAAAAACCAAAAACCAAAAACCAAAACCCAAAAACCAAAAACCAAAAACCAAAAACCAAAAACCAAAAACCAAAAACCAAAAACCAAAAACCAAAAACCAAAAACCAGAAACCAAAACCAAAAACCAAAAACCAAAAACCAAAAACCAAAAACCAAAAACCAAAAACCAAAAACCAAAAACCAAAAACCAAAAACCAAAAACCAAAAACCAAAAACCAATAACCAAAAACCAAAAACCAAAAACCAAAAACCAAAAACCAAAAACTAGAAACCAAAAACCAAAAACCAAAAACCCAAAAACTAAAAACCAAAAAACCAAAAACCAAAAACCAAAACCCAAAACCCAAAAACCAAAAACCAAAAACCAAAAACCAAAATCCAAAAACCAAAAACCAAAAACCAAAAACCAAAAACCAAAAACCAAAAACCAAAAACCAAAAACCAAAAACCAAAACCCAAAACCAAAAACCAAGAACCAAAAACCAATAAATCAAAACCCAAAAACCAAAAACAAAAATCAAAAACCAAAAACCGAAAACCAAAAACCAAAAACCAAAAACCAAAAACCAAAAACCAAAAACCAAAAACCAAAAACCCAAAAACCAAAAACCAAAAACCAAAGCCAAAAACGGAAAACCAAAAACCAAAAACCAAAAAAAAAACCAAAAACCAAAAACATAAAACCAAAAACCAAAAACCAAAAACCAAAAACCAAAAACCAAAAACCAAGAACCAAAAACCAAAAAACCAAAAACCAAAAACCAAAGCCAAAAACCAAAAACCAAAAACCAAAAACCAAAAACCAAAAACCAAAAACCAAAAACCAAAAACATAAAACCAAAAACCAAAAACCAAAAACCAAAAACCAAAAACCAAAAACCAAAAACCAAAAACCAAAAACCAAAAACCAAAAACCAAAAACCAAGAACCAAAAACCAAAAACCAAAAACCAAAAACCAATAAATCAAAACCCAAAAACCAAAAACCAAAAACCAAAGCCAAAAACCAAAAACCAAAAACCAAAAACCAAAAAAAAAACCAAAAACCAAAAACCAAAAACGTAAAACCAAAAACCAAAAACCAAAAACCAAAAACCAAAAACCAAAAACCAAAAACCAAAAACCAAAAACCAAAAACCAAGAACCAAAAACCAAAAAACCAAAAACCAAAAACCAAAAAACCAACAACCAAAAACCAAAAAACCAAAAACCAAACATCAAAAACCAAAAACCAAAAACCAAAAACCAAAAACCAAAAACCAAAAACCCAAAAACCAAAAACCAAAAACCAAAGCCAAAAACCAAAAACCAAAAACCAAAAACCAAAAACCAAAAACCAAAAACCAAAAACCAAAAACCAAAAACCAAAAACCAAGAACCAAAAACCAAAAACCAAAAACCAATAAATCAAAACCCAAAAATCAAAAACCAAAAACCAAAAACCAAAAACCAAAAACCAAAAACCAAAAACCAAAAACCAAAACCCAAAAACCAAAAACCCAAAAACCAAAAACCAAAAACCAAAGCCAAAAACCAAAAACCAAAAACCAAAAACCAAAAAAAAAACCAAAAACCAAAAACCAAAAACATAAAACCAAAAACCAAAAACCAAAAACCAAAAACCAAAAACCAAAAACCAGAAACCAAAAACCAAAAACTGAAAACCAAAAACCAAAAACCAAAAACCAAAAACCAAAAACCAAAAACCAAAAACCAAAAACCAAAAACCAAAAACCAAAAACCAAGAACCAAAAACCAAAAAACCAAAAACCAAAAACCAAAAACCAACAACCAAAAACCAAAAAACCAAAAACCAAACATCAAAAACCAAAAACCAAAAACCAAAAACCAAAAACCAAAAACCAAAAACCAAAAACCCAAAAACCAAAAACCAAAAACCAAAGCCAAAAACCAAAAACCAAAAACCAAAAACCAAAAACCAAAAACCAAAAACCAAAAACCAAAAACCAAAAACCAAAAACCAAAAACCAACAACCAAAAACCAAAAAACCAAAAACCAAACATCAAAAACCAAAAACCAAAAACCAAAAACCAAAAACCGAAAACCAAAAACCAAAAACCAAAAACCAAAGACCAAAAATCAAAAACCAAAAACAAAAAAACCAAAAACCAAAAACCAAAAACCAAAAACCAAAAACCAAAAACCAAAAACCAAAAACCAAAAACCAAAAACCAAAAACCAAAAACCAAAACCAAAAACCAAAAACCCAAAAACCAAAAACCAAAAACCAAAGCCAAAAACCAAAAACCAAAAACCAAAAACCAAAAACCAACAACCAAAAACCAAAAACCAAAAACCAAAAACCAAAAACCAAAAACCAAAAACCAACAACCAAAAACCAAAAAACCAAAAACCAAAAACGAAAAACCAAAACCAAAAACCAGAAACCAAAAACCGAAAACCAAAAACCAAAAACCAAAAACCAAAGACCAAAAATCAAAAACCAAAAACAAAAAAACCAAAAACCAAAAACCAAAAACCAAAAACCAAAAACCAAAAACCAAAAACCAAAAACCAAAAACCAAAAACCAAAAACCAAAACTAAAAACCAAAAAACCAAAAACCAAAAACCAAGAACCAAAAACCAAAAACCAAAAACCAAATCCGAAAACCAAATAACCAAGAACCAAAAACCAAAAACCAAAAACCAAAAACCAAAAATCAAAAACCAAAAACCGAAAACCAAAAACCAAAAACCAAAAACGAAAAACCAAAACCAAAAACCAGAAGTTTTTGGTTTTTTGGTTTTTGAGTTTTGGTTTTTGGTTTTTGGTTTTTGGTTTTTGGTTTTTGGTTTTTGGTTTTTGGTTTTTGGTTTTTGGTTTTTGGTTTTCGGTTTTTGGTTTTTGATTTTTTGTTTTTGGTTTTTGGGTTTTGATTTATTGGTTTTTGGTTCTTGGTTTTTGGTTTTGGGTTTTGGTTTTTGGTTTTTGGTTTTTGGCTTTTGGTTTTTGGTTTTTGGTTTTTGGGTTTTGGTTTTTCGTTTTTGGTTTTTGGTTTTTGGTTTTCGGTTTTTGGTTTTTGATTTTTGGTTTTTGGTTTTTTGGTTTTTGGTTTTTGGTTCTTGGTTATTTGGTTTTCGGATTTGGTTTTTGGTTTTTGGTTTTTGGTTCTTGGTTTTTGGTTTTTGGTTTTTTGGTTTTTAATTTTGGTTTTTGGTTTTTGGTTTTTGGTTTTTGGTTTTTGGTTTTTGGTTTTTGGTTTTTGGTTTTTTTGTTTTTGGTTTTTGATTTTTGGTCTTTGGTTTTTGGTTTTTGGTTTTTGGTTTTCGGTTTTTGGTTTTTGGTTTTTGGTTTTTGGTTTTTGATGTTTGGTTTTTGGTTTTTTGGTTTTTGGTTGTTGGTTTTTGGTTTTTGGTTTTTTGGTTTTTGGTTCTTGGTTTTTGGTTTTTGGTTTTTGGTTTTTGGTTTTTGGTTTTTGGTTTTTGGTTTTTGGTTTTTGGTTTTTGGTTTTTGGTTTTATGTTTTTGGTTTTTGGTTTTTGGTTTTTTTTTTGGTTTTTGGTTTTTGGTTTTTGGCTTTGGTTTTTGGTTTTTGGTTTTTGGGTTTTTGGTTTTTGGTTTTTGGTTTTTGGTTTTTGGTTTTTGGTTTTTGGTTTTTGGTTTTTGGTTTTTGGTTTTTGATTTTTGGGTTTTGATTTATTGGTTTTTGGTTTTTGGTTTTTGGTTTTTGGTTTTTGGTTCTTGGTTTTTGGTTTTTGGTTTTTGGTTTTTGGTTTTTGGTTTTTGGGTTTTTGGTTTTTGGTTTTTGGTTTTTGGTTTTTGGTTTTTGGTTTTTGGTTTTTGATGTTTGGTTTTTGGTTTTTTGGTTTTTGGTTGTTGGTTTTTGGTTTTTGGTTTTTGGTTTTTTGGTTTTTGGTTCTTGGTTTTTGGTGTTTGGTTTTTGGTTTTTGGTTTTTGGTTTTTGGTTTTTGGTTTTTGGTTTTTGGTTTTTGGTTTTATGTTTTTGGTTTTTGGTTTTTGGTTTTTTTTTTGGTTTTTGGTTTTTGGTTTTTGGTTTTTGGCTTTGGTTTTTGGTTTTTGGTTTTTGGTTTTTGGTTTTTGGTTTTTGGTTTTTGGTTTTTGGTTTTTGGTTTTTGGTTTTTGGTTTTTGGTTTTTGGTTTTTGGTTTTTGGTTTTTGGTTTTTGGTTTTTGGTTCTTGGTTTTTGGTTTTTGGTTTTTGGTTTTTGGTTTTTGGTTTTTGGTTTTTGGTTTTTGGTTTTTGGTTTTTGGTTTTTGGTTTTTGGTTTTATGTTTTTGGTTTTTGGTTTTTGGTTTTTTTTTTGGTTTTTGGTTTTTGGTTTTTGGTATTTGGCTTTGGTTTTTGGTTTTTGGTTTTTTGGTTTTTGGTTCTTGGTTTTTGGTTTTTGGTTTTTGGTTTTTGGTTTTTGGTTTTTGGTTTTTGGTTTTTGGTTTTTGGTTTTATGTTTTTGGTTTTTGGTTTTTGGTTTTTTTTTTGGTTTTTGGTTTTTGGTTTTTGGCTTTGGTTTTTGGTTTTTGGTTTTTGGGTTTTTGGTTTTTGGTTTTTGGTTTTTGGTTTTTGGTTTTTGGTTTTTGGTTTTTGGTTTTTGGTTTTCGGTTTTTGGTTTTTGATTTTTTGTTTTTGGTTTTTGGGTTTTGATTTATTGGTTTTTGGTTCTTGGTTTTTGGTTTTGGGTTTTGGTTTTTGGTTTTTGGTTTTTGGTTTTTGGTTTTTGGTTTTTGGTTTTTGGTTTTTGGTTTTTGGTTTTTGGTTTTTGGATTTTGGTTTTTGGTTTTTGGTTTTTGGTTTTTGGGTTTTGGGTTTTGGTTTTTGGTTTTTGGTTTTTTGGTTTTTAGTTTTTGGGTTTTTGGTTTTTGGTTTTTGGTTTCTGGTTTTTGGTTTTTGGTTTTTGGTTTTTGGTTTTTGGTTTTTGGTTATTGGTTTTTGGTTTTTGGTTTTTGGTTTTTGGTTTTTGGTTTTTGGTTTTTGGTTTTTGGTTTTTGGTTTTTGGTTTTTGGTTTTTGGTTTTTGGTTTTTGGTTTTTGGTTTTTGGTTTTTTGGTTTTTGGTTCTTGGTTTTTGGTGTTTGGTTTTTGGTTTTTGGTTTTTGGTTTTTGGTTTTTGGTTTTTGGTTTTTGGTTTTCGGTTTTTGGTTTTTGATTTTTTGTTTTTGGTTTTTGGGTTTTGATTTATTGGTTTTTGGTTCTTGGTTTTTGGTTTTGGGTTTTGGTTTTTGGTTTTTGGTTTTTGGTTTTTGGTTTTTGGTTTTTGGTTTTTGGTTTTTGGTTTTTGGTTTTTGGTTTCTGGTTTTTGGTTTTTGGTTTTTGGTTTTTGGTTTTTGGTTTTTGGTTTTTGGTTTTTGGTTTTTGGTTTTTGGGTTTTGGTTTTTGGTTTTTGGTTTTTGGTTTTTGGTTTTTGGTTTTTGGTTTTTGGTTTTTGGTTTTTGGTTTTTTGGTTTTTGGTTTTTGGTTTTTTTTTGGTGTTGGTTTTTGGTTTTTGGTTTTTGGTTTTTGGTTTTTGGTTTTTGGTTTTTGGTTCTTGGTTTTTGGTTTTTGGTTTTTGGTTGTTGGTTTTTGGTTTTTGGTTTTGGTTTTGGTTTTTGTTTTTTGGTTTTTGGTTTTTGGTTTTGGTTTTTGGTTTTTGTTTTTGATTTTGGTTTTTGGTTTTTGGTTTGTGGTTTTGATTGTTGGTTTTTGGTTTTTGGTTTTTGGTTTTTGGTTTTTAGTTTTTGGTTTTTTGGTTTTTGGTTTTTGGTTTTTGGTTTTTGGTTTTTGGTTTTTGGTTTTTGGTTTTTGGTTTTTGGTTTTTGGTTGTTGGTTTTATGTTTTTGGTTTTTGGTTTCTTGGTTTTGGGTTGTTGGTTTTTGGTTTTTGGTTTTGGTTTTTGGTTTTTGGTTTTTGGTTTTTGGTTTTTGGTTTTTGGTTTTTGGTTTTTGGTTTTTGGTTCTTGGTTATTTGGTTTTCGGATTTGGTTTTTGGTTTTTGGTTTTTGGTTTTTTGGTTTTTAGTTTTGGTTTTTGGTTTTTGGTTTTTGGTTTTTGGTTTTTGGTTTTTGGTTTTTGGTTTTTGGTTTTTGGTTTTTGGTTCTTGGTTTTTGGGTTTTGGTTTTTCGTTTTTGGTTTTTGGTTTTTGGTTTTCGGTTTTTGGTTTTTGATTTTTGGTTTTTGGTTTTTGGTTTTTGGTTTTTGGGTTTTGGTCTTTGGTTTTTGGTTTTTGGTTTTTGGTTTTTGGTTTTTGGTTTTTGGTTTTTGGTTTTTGGTTTTTGGTTTTCGGTTTTTGGTTTTTGATTTTTGGTTTTTGGTTTTTGGGTTTTGATTTATTGGTTTTTGGTTCTTGGTTTTTGGTTTTGGGTTTTGGTTTTTGGTTTTTGGTTTTTGGTTTTTGGTTTTTGGTTTTTGGTTTTTGGTTTTTGGTTTTTTTGTTTTTGGTTTTTGATTTTTGGTCTTTGGTTTTTGGTTTTTGGTTTTTGGTTTTCGGTTTTTGGTTTTCGGTTTTTGGTTTTTGGTTTTTGATGTTTGGTTTTTGGTTTTTTGGTTTTTGGTTGTTGGTTTTTGGTTTTTGGTTTTTGGTTTTTGGTTTTTGGTTTTTGGTTTTTGGTTTTTGGTTTTCGGTTTCTGGTTTTACGTTTTCGGTTTTTGGTTTTTGGTTTTTGGTTTTTGGTTTTTGGTTTTTGGTTTTTGGTTTTTGGTTTTTGATTTTTGGTTTTTGGTTTCTTGGTTTTTGGTTGTTGGTTTTTGGTTTTTGGTTTTTGGTTTTTGGTTTTTGGTTTTTGGTTTTTGGTTTTTGGTTTTTGGTTTTTGGTTTTCGGTTTTTGGTGTTTGATTTTTGGTTTTTGGTTTTTGGGTTTTGATATATTGGTTTTTGGTTCTTGGTTTTTGGTTTTGGGTTTTGGTTTTTGGTTTTTGGTTTTTGGTTTTTGGTTTTTGGTTTTGGTTTTTGGTTTTTGGGTTTTGGTCTTTCGTTTTTGGTTTTTGGTTTTTGGTTTTCGGTTTTTGGTTTTTGATTTTTGGTTTTTGGTTTTTGGTTTTTGGTTTTTGGTTTTTGGTTTTTGGTTTTTGGTTTTTGGTTTTTGGTTTTTGGTTTTTGGTTTTTGGTTTTTGGTTTTTGGTTTTTTTGTTTTTGGTTTTTGATTTTTGGTCTTTGGTTTTTGGTTTTTGGTTTTTGGTTTTCGGTTTTTGGTTTTCGGTTTTTGGTTTTTGGTTTTTCATGTTTGGTTTTTGGTTTTTTGGTTTTTGGTTGTTGGTTTTTGGTTTTTGGTTTTTGGTTTTTGGTTTTTGGTTTTTGGTTTTTGGTTTTTGGTTTTTCGTTTTTGGTTTTAGGTTTTTGGTTTGTAGTTTTTGGTTTTCGGTTTTTGGTTTTTGATTTTTGGTTTTTGGTTTTTGGTTTTCGGTTTTTGGTTTCTTGGTTTTTGGTTCTTGGTTCTTGGTTTTTGGTTTTTGGTTTTTGGTTTTTGGTTTTTGGTTTTTGGTTATTGGTTTTATGTTTTTGGTTTTTGGTTTTTGGTTTTTTTTTTGGTTTTTGGTTTTTGGTTTTTGGTTTTTGGTTTTTGGTTTTTGGTTTTTGGTTTTTGGTTTTTGGTTTTTGGTTTTTGGTTTTTGGTTTTTGGTTTTCAGTTTTTGGTTTTTGGTTTTTGGTTTTTGGTTTTTGGTTTTTGGTTTTTTTTTTGGTTTTTGGTTTTTGGTTTTTGGTTTTTGGCTTTGGTTTTTGGTTTTTGGTTTTTTGGTTTTTGGTTCTTGGTTTTTGGTTTTTGGTTTTTGGTTTTTGGTTTTTGGTTTTTGGTTTTTGGTTATTGGTTTTATGTTTTTGGTTTTTGGTTTTTGGTTTTTTTTTTTGTTTTTGGTTTTTGGTTTTTGGCTTTGGTTTTTGGTTTTTGGGTTTTTGGTTTTTGGTTTTTGGTTTTTGGTTTTTGGTTTTTGGTTTTTGGTTTTTGGTTTTTGGTTTTTGGTTTTTTGTTTTTGGTTTTTGGTTTTTGGTTTTTGGTTTTTGGTTTTTGGTTTTTGGTTTTTGGTTTTTGGTTTTTGGTTTTTGGTTTTTGGTTTTTGGTTTTAGGTTTTTGGTTTTTGGTTTTTGGTTTTTGGTTTTTGGTTTTTGGTTTTTGGTTTTTGGTTTTTGGTTTTTGGTTTTTGGTTTTTGGTTTTTGGTTTTTGGTTTTTGGTTTTTGGTTTTTGGTTTTTGGTTTTTGGTTTTTGGTTTTTGGTTTTTGGTTTTTTGTTTTTGGTTTTTGGTTTTTGGTTTTTGGTTTTTGGTTTTTGGTTTTTGGTTTTAGGTTTTTGGTTTTAGGTTTTTGGTTTTTGGTTTTTGGTTTTTAGTTTTTGGTTTTTGGTTTTTGGTTTTTGGTTTTTGGTTTTTTGTTTTTGGTTTTTGGTTTTTGGTTTTTGGTTTTTGGTTTTTGGTTTTTGGTTTTTGGTTTTTGGTTTTTGGTTTTTGGTTTTTGGTTTTTGGTTTTCAGTTTCTGGTTTTTGGTTTTTGGTTTTTGGTTTTTGGTTTTTGGTTTTTGGTTTTTGGTTTTTGGTTGTTGGTTTTCGGTTTTTGGTTTTTGGTTTTTGGTTTTTGGTTTTTGGTTTTTGGTTTTTGGTTTTTGGTTTTTGGTTTTTGGTTTTTGGTTTTTGGTTTCTGGTTTTTGGTTTTTGGTTTTTGGTTTTTGGTTTTTGGTTGTTGGTTTTTGGTTTTAGGTTTTTGGTTTCTGGTTTTTGGTTTTTGGTTTTTGGTTTTTGGTTATTGGTTTTTGGTTTTTGGTTTTTGGTTTTTGGTTTTTGGTTTTTGGTTTTTGGTTTTTGGTGTTTGGTTTTTGGTTTTTGGTTTTTGGTTTTTGTTTCTGGTTTTTGATTTTTGGGTTTTTGGTTTTTGGTTTTTGGTTTTTGGTTTTTGGGTTTTTGGTTTTTGGTTTTTGGTTTTTGGTTTTTGGTTTTTGGTTTTTGGATTTTGGTTTTTGGTTTTTGGTTTTTGGGTTTTGGTTTTTGGTTTTTTGGTTTTTGGTTTTTGGTTTTTTGGTTTTTAGTTTTTGGTTTTTGGTTTTTGGTTTTTGGTTTTTGGTTTTTGGTTTTTGGTTTTTGGTTTTTGGTTTTTGGTTTTTGGTTTTTGGTTTTTGGTTATTGGTTTTTGGTTTTTGGTTTTTGGTTTTTGGTTTTTGGGTTTTTGGTTTTTGGTTTTTGGTTTTTGGTTTTTGGTTTTTGGTTTTTGGTTTTTGGTTTTTGGTTTTTGGTTTTTGGTTTTTGGTTTTTGGTTTTTGGTTTTTGGTTTTTGGTTTTTGGTTTTTGGTTTTTGGTTTTTGGTTTTTGGTTATTGGTTTTTGGTTTTTGGTTTTTGGTTTTTGGTTTTTGGTTTTTGGTTTTTGGTTTTTGGTTTTTGGTTTTTGGTTTTTGGTTTTTGGTTTTTGGTTTTTGGTTTTTGGGTTTTGGTTTTTGGTTTTTGGTTTTTGGTTTTTGGTTTTTGGTTTTTGGTTTTTGTTTTTCGGTTTTTGGTTTTTGGTTTTTGGTTTTTGGTTTTTGGTTTTTGGTTTTTGGTTATTGGTTTTTGGTTTTTGGTTTTTGGTTTTTGGTTTTTGGTTTTTGGTTTTTGGTTTTTGGTTTTTGGTTTTTGGTTTTTGGTTTTTGGTTTTTGGGTTTTGGTTTTTGGTTTTTGGTTTTTGGTTTTTGGTTTTTGGTTTTTGGTTTTTGGTTTTTGGTTTTTGGTTTTTGGTTTTTGGTTTTTGGTTTTTGGTTTTTGGTTTTTGGTTTTTGGTTTTTGGTTTTTGGTTTTTGGTTTTCGGTTTTTGGTTTTTGGTTTTTGGTTTTTGGTTTTTGGTTTTTGGTTTTTGGGTTTTGGGTTTTGGGTTTTGGGTTTTGGTTTTTGGTTTTTGGTTTTTTGGTTTTTAGTTTTTGGTTTTTGGTTTTTGGTTTTTGGTTTTTGGTTTTTGGTTTTTGGTTTTTGGTTTTTGGTTTTTGGTTTTTGGTTTTTGGTTTTTGGTTTTTGGTTTTTGGTTTTTGGTTTTTGGTTTTTGGTTTTTGGTTTTTGGTTTTTGGTTTTTGGTTTTTGGTTTTTGGTTTTTGGTTTTTGGTTTTTGGTTTTTGGGTTTTGGTTTTTGGTTTTTGGTTTCTGGTTTTTGGTTTTTGGTTTTTGGTTTTTGGTGTTTGGTTTTTGGTTTTTGGGTTTTGGTTTTGGTTTTTGGTTTTTGGTTTTTTTTTGGTTTTTGGTTTTTGGTTTTTGGTTTTTGGTTTTTGGTTTTTGGTTTTTTGGTTTTTGGTTTTTGGTTTTTTTTTTGGTTTTTGGTTTTTGGTTTTTGGTTTTTGGTTTTTGGTTTTTGGTTTTTGGTTTTTGGTTTTTGGTTTTTGGTTTTTGGTTTTTGGTTTTTGGTTTTTGGTTTTTGGTTTTTGGTTTCTGGTTTTTGGTTTTTGGTTTTTGGTTTTTGGTTTTTGGTTTTCGGTTTTTGGTTTTTGGTTTTTGGGTTTTGGTTATTGGTTTTTGGTTTTTGGTTTTTGGTTTTTGGTTTTTGGTTTTTGGTTTTTGGTTTTTGGTTTTTGGTTTTTGGTTTTTGGTTTTTGGTTTTTGGTTTTTGGTTTTTGGTTTTTGGTTTTTGGTTTTTGGTTTTTGGTTTTTGGTTTTTGGTTTTTGGTTTTTGGTTTTTGGTTTTTGGTTTTTGGTTTTTGGTTTTTGATTTTGGTTTTTCGTTGTTTGGTTTTTGGTTTTTTTTTGGTTTTTGGTTTTTGGTTTTTGGTTTTTGGTTTTGGGTTTTTGGTTTTTGGTTTTTGGTTTTTGGTTTTTGGTTTTTGGTTTTTGGTTTTTGGTTTTTGGTTTTTGGTTTTTGGTTTTTGGTTTTGGGTTTTTGGTTTTTGGTTTTTGGTTTTTGGTTTTTGGTTTTTGGTTTTTGGTTTTTGGTTTTTGGTTTTTGGTTTTTTTGGTTTTGGGTTTTTGGTTTTGGGTTTTGGTTTTTGGTTTTGGGTTTTTGGTTTTTGGTTTTTGGTTTTTGGTTTTTGGTTTTTGGTTTTTGTATTTTGGTTTTTGGTTTTTGGTTTTTGGTTTGGTTTTTTGGTTTTTGGTTTTTGGTTTTTGGTTTTCGGTTTTTGGTTTTTGGTTTTTGGGTTTTGGTTATTGGTTTTTGGTTTTTGGTTTTTGGTTTTTGGTTTTTGGTTTTTGGTTTTTGGTTTTTGGTTTATGGTTTTCAGTATTTGGTTTTTGGTTTTTGGTTTTTGGTTTTTGGTTTTTGATTTTGGTTTTTGGTTTTTTGGTTTCTGGTTTTTGGTTTTTTTTTTGGTTTTTGGTTTTTGGTTTTTGGTTTTGGGTTTTTGGTTTTTGGTTTTTGGTTTTTGGTTTTTGGTTTTTGGTTTTTGGTTTTTGGTTTTTGGTTTTTGGTTTTTGGTTTTGGGTTTTTGGTTTTTGGTTTTTGGTTTTTTGGTTTTTGGTTTTTGGTTTTTGGTTTTTGGTTTTTGGTTTTTGGTTTTTGGTTTTGGGTTTTTGGTTTTTGGTTTTTGGTTTCTGGTTTTTGGTTTTTGGTTTTTGGTTTTTGGTTTTTGGTTTTTGGTTTTTGGTTTTTGGTTTTTGGTTTTTGGTTTTTGGTTTTTGGGTCTTGGTTTTTGGTTTTTGGTTTTTGGTTTTTGGTTTTTGGTTTTGGTTTTTGGTTTTTGGTTTTTGTTTTTTGGTTTTTGGTTTTTGGTTTTTTTGGTTTTTGGTTTTTGGTTTTTGGTTTTTGGTTTTTGGTTTTTGGTTTTTGGTTTTTGGTTTTTGGTTTTTGGTTTTTGGTTTTTGGTTTTTGGTTTTTGGTTTTTGGTTTTTGGTTTTTGGTTTTTGGTTCTTGGTTTTTGGTTTTCAGTTTTTGGTTTTTGGGTTTTGGTTTTTGGTTTTTGGTTTTTTGGTTTTTAGTTTTTGGTTTTTGGTTTTTGGTTTTTGGTTTTTGGTTTTTGGTTTTTGGTTTTTGGTTTTTGGTTTTTGGTTATTGGTTTTTGGTTTTTGGTTTTTGGTTTTTGGTTTTTGGTTTTTGGTTTTTGGTTTTTGGTTTTTGGTTTTTGGTTTTTGGTTTTTGGTTTTTGGTTTTTGGGTTTTGGTTTTTGGTTTTTTGGTTTTTGGTTTTTTGGTTTTTGGTTTTTGGTTTTTGGTTTTTGGTTTTTGGTTTTTGGTTTTTGGTTTTTGGTTTTTGGTTTTTGGTTTTTGGTTTTTGGTTTTTGGTTTTTTGGTTTTTGGTTTTTGGTTTTTGGTTTTTGGTTTTTGGTTTTTGGTTTTTGGTTTTTGGTTTTTGGTTTTTGGTTTTTGGTTTTTGGTTTTTGGGTTTTTGGGTTTTGGGTTTTGGTTTTTGGTTTTTGGTTTTTTGGTTTTTAGTTTTTGGTTTTTGGTTTTTGGTTTTTGGTTTTTGGTTTTTGGTTTTTGGTTTTTGGTTTTTGGTTTTTGGTTTTTGGTTTTTGGTTTTTGGTTTTTGGTTTTTGGTTTTTGGTTTTTGGTTTTTGGTTTTTGGTTGTTGGTTTTTGATTTTTGGTTTTTGGTTTTTGGTTTTTGGTTTTTGGTTTTTGGTTTTTGGTTTTTGGTTTTTGGTTTTTGGTTTTTGGTTTTTGGTTTTTGGTTTTTGGTTTTTGGTTTTTGGTTTTTGGTTTTTGGTTTCTGGTTTTTGGTTTTTGGTTTTTGGTTTTTGGTGTTTGGTTTTTGGTTTTTGGTTTTTGGTTTTTGGTGTTTGGTTTTGGTTTTTGGCTTTTGGTTTTTGGTTTTTGGTTTTTGGTTTTTTGGTTTTGGGTTTTTGGTTTTGGGTTTTGGTTTTTGGTTTTGGGTTTTGGTTTTTGGTTTTTGGTTTTTAGTTTTTGGTTTTTGGTTTTTGGTTTTTGGTTTTTGGTTTTTGGTTTTTGGTTTTTGGTTTTTGGTTTTTGGTTTCTGGTTTTTGGTTTTTGGTTTTTGGTTTTTGGTTTTTGGTTTTCGGTTTTTGGTTTTTGTTTTTTGGTTTTTTGGTTTTGGTTTTTTGGTTTTGGGTTTTGGTTTTGGGTTTTGGGTTTTGGTTTTTGGTTTTTGGTTTTTAGTTTTTGGTTATTGGTTTTTGGTTTTTGGTTTTTGGTTTTTGGTTTTTGGTTTTTGGTTTTTGGTTTATGGTTTTCAGTATTTGGTTTTTGGTTTTTGGTTTTTGGTTTTTGGTTTTTGATTTTGGTTTTTCGTTTTTTTGGTTTCTGGTTTTTGGTTTTTTTTTTGGTTTTTGGTTTTTGGTTTTTGGTTTTTGGTTTTTGGTTTTTGGTTTTTGGTTTTTGGTTTTTGGTTTTTGGTTTTTGGTTTTTGGTTTTTGGTTTTTGGTTTTTGGTTTTTGGTTTTTGGTTTTTGGTTTTGGGTTTTTGGTTTTTGGTTTTAGGTTTTTGGTTTTTGGTTTTTGGTTTTTGGTTTTTTGGTTTTGGGTTTTTGGTTTTGGGTTTTGGTTTTTGGTTTTGGGTTTTTGGTTTTTGGTTTTTGGTTTTTGGTTTTTGGTTTTTGGTTTTTGGTTTTTGGTTTTTGGTTTTTGGTTTGGTTTTTGGTTTTTGGTTTTTAGTTTTTGGTTTTCGGTTTTTGGTTTTTGGTTTTTGGGTTTTGGTTATTGGTTTTTGGTTTTTGGTTTTTGGTTTTTGGTTTTTGGTTTTTGGTTTTTGGTTTTTGGTTTTTGGTTTTTGGTTTTTGGTTTTTGGTTTTTGGTTTTTGGTTTTTGGTTTTTGGTTTTTGGTTTATGGTTTTCAGTATTTGGTTTTTGGTTTTTGGTTTTTGTTTTTTGATTTTGGTTTTTGGTTTTTTGGTTTCTGGTTTTTGATTTTTTTTTGGTTTTTGGTTTTTGGTTTTTGGTTTTTGGTTTTGGGTTTTTGGTTTTTGGTTTTTGGTTTTTGGTTTTTGGTTTTTGGTTTTTGGTTTTTGGTTTTTGGTTTTTGGTTTTTGGTTTTGGGTTTTTGGTTTTTGGTTTTTGGTTTTTGGTTTTTGGTTTTTGGTTTTTGGTTTTTGGTTTTTGGTTTTTGGTTTTTGGTTTTTGGTTTTTGGTTTTTGGTTTTTGGTTTTTTGGTTTTTGGTTTTTGGTTTTTGGTTTTTGGTTTTTGGGTTTTTGGTTTTTGGTTTTTTGGTTTTGGGATTTTGGTTTTGGGTTTTGGTTTTTGGTTTTGGGTTTTAGTTTCTGGTTTTTGGTTTTTGGTTTTGGTTTTTGGCTTTTGGTTTTTGGTTTTTGGTTTTTGGTTTTTTGGTTTTGGGTTTTTGGTTTTGGGTTTTTGTTTTTGGTTTTGGGTTTTGGTTTTTGGTTTTTGGTTTTTAGTTTTTGGTTTTTGGTTTTTGGTTTTTGGTTTTTGGTTTTTGGTTTTTGGTTTTTGGTTTTTGGTTTTTTGGTTTTTGATTTTTGGTTTTTGGTTGTTGGTTTTGGGTTTTTGGTTTTTGGTTTTTGTTTTTTGGTTTTTTGGTTTTGGTTTTTTGGTTTTGGGTTTTGGTTTTTGGTTTTGGGTTTTGGTTTTTGGTTTTTGGTTTTTAGTTTTTGGTTATTGGTTTTTGGTTTTTGGTTTTTGGTTTTTGGTTTTTGGTTTTTGGTTTTTGGTTTTTGGTTTTTGGTTTTTGGTTTTCGGTTTTTGGTTTTCAGTTTTTGGTTTTTGATTTTTGGTTTTTGGTTTCTGGTTTTTGGTTTTTGGTTTTTGGTTTTTGGTTTTTGGTTTTTGGTTTTTGGTTTTTTGGTTTTTGGTTTTTGGTTTTTGGTTTTTGGTTTTTGGTTTTTGGTTTTTGGTTTTTGGTTTTTGGTTTATGGTTTTTGGTTTTTTGGTTTTTGGTTTTTGGTTTTTTTTTTTTGGTTTTTGGTTTTTGGTTTTTGGTTTTTGGTTTTTGGTTTTTGGTTTTTGGTTTTTGGTTTTTGGTTTTTGGTTTTCGGTTTTTCGTTTTTGGTTTTTGGTTTTTTGGTTTTGGGTTTTTGGTTTTGGGTTTTGGTTTTTGGTTTTGGGTTTTTGGTTTTTGGTTTTTGGTTTTTGGTTTTTCGTTTTTGGTTTTTGGTTTTTGGTTTTTGGTTTTTGGTTTTTGGTTTTTGGTTTTTGGTTTTTGGTTTTTGGTTTTTGGTTTTTGGTTTTTGGTTTTTGGTTTTTGGTTTTTGGTTTTTGGTTTTTGGTTTTTGGTTTTTGGTTTTTGGTTTTTGGTTTTTGGTTTTTGGTTTTTGGTTTTTGGTTTTTGGTTTTTGGTTTTTGGTTTTTGCTTTGTGGTTTTTGGTTTTTGGTTTTTGGTTATTGGTTTTTGGTTTTTGGTTTTTGGTTTTTGGTTTTTGGTTTTTGGTTTTTGGTTTTTGGTTTTTGGTTTTTGGTTTTTGGTTTTTGGTTTTTGGTTTTTGGTTTTTGGTTTTTGGTTTTTGGTTTTTGGTTTATGGTTTTCAGTATTTGGTTTTTGGTTTTTGGTTTTTGTTTTTTGATTTTGGTTTTTGGTTTTTTGGTTTCTGGTTTTTGGTTTTTTTTTTTGGTTTTTGGTTTTTGGTTTTTGGTTTTGGGTTTTTTGGTTTTTGGTTTTTGGTTTTTGGTTTTTGGTTTTTGGTTTTTGGTTTTTGGTTTTTGGTTTTTGGTTTTGGGTTTTTGGTTTTTGGTTTTTGGTTTTTGGTTTTTGGTTTTTGGTTTTTGGTTTTTGGTATTTGGTTTTTGGTTTTTGGTTTTTGGTTTTTGGTTTTTGGTTTTTGGTTTTTTGGTTTTTGGTTTTTGGTTTTTGGTTTTTGGTTTTTGGGTTTTTGGTTTTTGGTTTTTTGGTTTTGGGATTTTGGTTTTGGGTTTTGGTTTTTGGTTTTGGGTTTTAGTTTCTGGTTTTTGGTTTTTGGTTTTGGTTTTTGGCTTTTGGTTTTTGGTTTTTGGTTTTTGGTTTTTTGGTTTTGGGTTTTTGGTTTTGGGTTTTGGTTTTTGGTTTTGGGTTTTGGTTTTTGGTTTTTGGTTTTTAGTTTTTGGTTTTTGGTTTTTGGTTTTTGGTTTTTGGTTTTTGGTTTTTGGTTTTTGGTTTTTGGTTTTTGGTTTTTGGTTTTTTGGTTTTTGATTTTTGGTTTTTGGTTGTTGGTTTTGGGTTTTTGGTTTTTGGTTTTTGTTTTTTGGTTTTTTGGTGTTGGTTTTTTTGGTTTTGGGTTTTGGTTTTTGGTTTTGGGTTTTGGTTTTTGGTTTTTGGTTTTTAGTTTTTGGTTATTGTTTTGGTTTTTGGTTTTTGGTTTTTGGTTTTTGGTTTTTGGTTTTTGGTTTTTGGTTTTTGGTTTTTGATTTTCGGTTTTTGGTTTTCAGTTTTTGGTTTTTGATTTTTGGTTTTTGGTTTCTGGTTTTGGTTTTTGGTTTTTGGTTTTTGGTTTTTGGTTTTTGGTTTTTGGTTTTTGGTTTTTTGGTTTTTGGTTTTTGGTTTTTGGTTTTTGGTTTTTGGTTTTTGGTTTTTGGTTTTTGGTTTTTGGTTTTTGGTTTTTGGTTTTTGGTTTTTTGGTTTTTGGTTTTTGGTTTTTTTTTTTGGTTTTTGGTTTTTGGTTTTTGGTTTTTGGTTTTTGGTTTTTGGTTTTTGGTTTTTGGTTTTTGGTTTTTGGTTTTTGGTTTTTGGTTTTCGGTTTTTCGTTTTTGGTTTTTGGTTTTTTGGTTTTGGGTTTTTGGTTTTGGGTTTTGGTTTTTGGTTTTGGGTTTTGGTTTTTGGTTCTTGGTTTTTAGTTTTTGGTTTTTGGTTTTTGGTTTTTGGTTTTTGGTTTTTGGTTTTTGGTTTTTGGTTTTTGGTTTTTTGGTTTTGGGTTTTTGGTTTTGGTTTTTGGTTTTGGGTTTTGGTTTTTGGTTTTTGGTTTTTAGTTTTTGGTTTTTGGTTTTTGGTTTTTGGTTTTTGGTTTTTGGTTTTTGGTTTTTGGTTTTTGGTTTTTGGTTTTTGGTTTTTGGTTTTTGGTTTTTGGTTTTTGGTTTTTCGTTTTTGGTTTTTGGTTTTTGGTTTTTGGTTTTTGGTTTTTGGTTTTTGGTTTTTGGTTTTTGGTTTTTGGTTTTTGGTTTTTGGTTTTTGGTTTTTGGTTTTTGGTTTTTGGTTTTTGGTTTTTGGTTTTTGGTTTTTGGTTTTTGGTTTTTGGTTTTTGGTTTTTGGTTTTTGGTTTTTGGTTTTTGGTTTTTGGTTTTTGGTTTTTGGTTTTTGGTTTTTGGTTTTTGGTTTTTGGTTTTTGCTTTGTGGTTTTTGGTTTTTGGTTTTTGGTTTTTGGTTTTTGGTTTTTGGTTTTTGGTGTTTGGTTTTTGGTTTTTGGTATTTGGTTTTTGGTTTTTGGTTTTTGGTTTTTGGTTTTTGGTTTTTGGTTTTTGGTTTTTGGTTTTTGGTTTTTGGTTTTTGGTTTTTGGTTTTTGGTTTTTGGTTTTTGGTTTTTGTTTTTGGGTTTTGGTTTTTGGTTTTTGGTTTTTGGTTTTTGTTTTTTGGTTTTTGGTTTTTGGTTTTTGGTTTTTGGTCTTTGTTTTTGGTTTTTGGTTTTTGGTTTTTGGTTTTTGGTTTTTGGTTTTTGGTTTTTGGTTTTTGGTTTTTGGTTTTTGGTTTTTGTTTTTTGGGTTTTGGGTTTTGGGTTTTGGTTTTTGGTTTTTGGTTTTTGGTTTTTGGTTTTTGGTTTTTGGTTTTTGGTTTTTGGTTTTTGGTTTTTGGTTTTTGGTTTTTGGTTTTTGGTTTTTGGTTTTTGGTTTTTGGTTTTTGGTTTTTGGTTTTTGGTTTTTGGTTTTTGGTTTTTGTTTTGGGTTTTTGGTTTTTGGTTTTTGGTTTTTGGTTTTTGGTTTTTGGTTTTTGGTATTTGGTTTTTGGTTTTTGGTTTTTGGTTTTTGTTTTTGGTTTTTGGTTTTTGGTTTTTTGGTTTTTGGTTTTGGTTTTTGGTTTTTGGTTTTTGGTTTTTGGTTTTTGGTTTTTGGTTTTGGTTTTTGGTTTTTGGTTTTTGGTTTTTGGTTTTTGGTTTTTGGTTTTGGTTTTTTGTTTTTGGTTTTTGGTTTTTGGTCTTTGTTTTTGGTTTT